>CM040122.1:118987943-119587943 GCA_022559845.1 Amorphophallus konjac | reverse complement strand
CTGTTCCTGATAGGTTCTTGCAAGACCTAGCTCAGCGGTGTCATGCTCTTTTGAAATGTCCAGAATTCGTCGCTACAGCAATCGTGATTGAGGATGAAGAGGAAATAAAAGGGGAATGGAGCGACGACGGATTAGGCGTCTATGAGGTTTTGGATGAGAAGGATCCAATAGATGAAGACAGCAATGTAGATGACACTGCCAACTTATATGCACAAGGACTAAAAAGATTCGACCAGCCGTCGACGGCAGTGGATGAACCTACAAAGGAAATCAACTTAGGAACAGAAGAAGACCCAAGGCCCGTCATTATTTCTGCTGATCTCCCTTCACAGGTAGAAGAAGGTCTAATTAAGGTATTAAGGGAATATAGCGATTCTTTCGCCTGGTCTTATGAGGACATGCCAGGTCTTGACCCCTCCTTAGTGGAACATCGGCTCGTGCTTAAACCAGGGGCAACACCTGTGAAACAACGGTCAAGAAGATTTCACCCCCACATGGCCTTAAGGATCAAAGAAGAGGTCGACAAGCTATATAAGGCCAGGTTCGTCAGAGTGGTTTTATATCCTCAGTGGCTGGCGAACATAGTCCCTGTTCTCAAGAAGGATGGAAAAGTGCGCATATGCATTGATTTCAGGGATCTAAACAAAGCATGTCCCAAAGATGATTTCCCGCTACCTCATATAGACGTCCTAGTGGATAACACTGCCGGGTATGAAGCTCTGTCATTTATGGATGGGTACTCGGGCTACAACCAGATCTGTCTCGCTCCAGAAGACCAAGAGAAGACTTCCTTCACCACACCTTGGGGCACGTATTGTTATGTAGTTATGCCATTTGGTTTGAAAAATGCAGGTGCCACCTATCAAAGGGCGATGATGGCCATTTTTCACGACATGATGCACATATACATGGAAGCTTACGTGGATGACATCTTGGTGAAGTCAAGAACAAAAGAAGAACACCCCTCTATCCTGGCTAAGGTGCTGCAGAGAGCCAGGGAGTACAAGCTTAAGATGAATCTGATTGATCCTAATAAAGCACAGGCCGTCATGGACATGCCTCCGCCAAAGAACATTACGGAACTTCGAGGATTGATTGGTAGACTGCAATTCATTAGAAGATTCATATCTCAGCATTCTCAGAGGTGTCGTCCGTTTTATGAGTTGCTTAAGGCAGGTGTCAAGTTCGAATGGAATCAAGATTGTCAGAAGGCCTATGAGGACCTCAAAGAGTATCTGTCCAATCCCCCGGTTTTGCAACCTCCTGTCCCTGGGAAACCCCTAATCCTATACATCTCAGTTATTAAGGACTCCCTAGGGGCGGTCTTAGCACAAGTAGATGATGAAGGGAAAGAGTGGGCTGCGTACTACCTCTCTCGACTGTTTAATCCAGCTGAATCCAAATACACCGCTATGGAGAAGACTTGTGCCGCCTTAGTGTGGGTGGCTCAGAAGCTTAAACATTACTTTCTCGCCCACCCAGTTAGGTTGATCTCTAGAATGGACCCGCAAAACCCATCCTTTCTAGTAGGTTAGCTCGCTGGCAGAGCTTCCTCTCTCAGTTCGACATCACCTTTGTTGTTCAGAAGGCAGTCAAAGGATATGCCATTGCTGAGCATCTTGCAAATCTCCCTATTCCTCATACCGATTCTATTCAGAATGATTTCCCTGATGAGCATCTCTCTGTCCTTTCTCATCATCCCTTTTGGTGTCTGCACTTCGATGGTGCGCTCAACTCCCAAGGCCAAGGGATCGGTGTTGTCTTGCTTACTCCGGAGGGAGTAACCATCCCCTTCGCTTATCAACTTCGATTTCCTGCTACCAACAACATCGCTGAGTATGAGGCTCTCCTAGCCGGCTTGAAGCACGCCTATCTCCTAGGCGCGCGCTATTTAAACATCATAGGAGACTCTCAGCTCGTTCTACGGCAAGTTCTGTCCACTTACCGTACCCGTGACCCCAAGCTCAAACCTTATCAAGATTTCACTACCAGAAAAAGCGGGATTTCAGACGGCCCGTATCCGTCTGAAATCCATTTGAAAATCCGTCACAAACCACGTTTGTGATGGATTTGCGACATATTTAAGACTGAAACCGACCGTCTGAAATTTTTAGTCACAAATTTGTGACAGTTTATGTTTCCGTCGGAAATTCCGTCTGAAACGAAGATAGAATTTAATCAGTCACAAATTCCGTCTGACTTTCATACGAGTAATTTCCATCTGAAATTTGAAATTATCAGTCTGAAATTTACGACGGACATATTTTCCGTGTGAAAATCCATCTGAAATTTCAGACGGCTATTACGACGGAATATAGTTACCGTCTTAAAATGAAGCCCAACTCTTAGACTGAAATCATGTACCGTATGAAAAGTCATCCGAAATCCGTCGCTATTTCAAACGGATATTACGACGGATACAATAACCGTCTGAAATTCAACTCATTTCCTGTCTGAAATGTGGTTTGAAATCCGTCTATATTTCAAACTGATTTTACGACGGATAATAGACGGACAAAAATCATCGCACATCCCGTCTGAAAATCCGTCTGAAATCTACGTTTTTTATAAAAAATCTTAAATTATTTTACAAAACCTGTTTAATCATAAATAAACATCAAGAAATTCTACATGTTGAAAAAAAAATATTGGGAACCTGCTAATCAAATAAACACCACCGAAAAATAAAATTCTGCAAATAAATACCACAAAAAAAGACATTAACCCTGCTGATCCGTCTGAATATCAAGAAATATCCGGTACATCGTCCATATCCTCATCGTCCGTATCCTCACCGCCCTACTCATCTCCTTTGTCGCCGCCCGCAGAAGGATCCCCCTATATTAAAAAAATAATAACATTCATTCATAGATAAAAAAATTAGTGCGAAGAAATTAGCATAAATTGAAAGCAAACATATCAAATTGATAACTGCATATTTTATAAATCAACCACTAGCCTGAAACAGTATTTAAACTAAGTGTATTTTAGAAATGAATTTTGATTCCGTCAGTTCTGACAAGTCACTTTCATCTCCCCGGTCGTGTTGGAACGATCGGCATGGGCATCCGGCCGGTATTTCAAGTTTTAGACCCCCGGCCCCGACCTGGCAGTTCATTTGAACCAAGTGTATTTTAGAAATGAAGTTTGAGCGCCGAGCTCAAACCGGGCATCCGATTTGGATTCCGTCAGTTCTGACAAGTCACTTTCATCTCCCCGGTCGTGTTGGAACGATCGGCACCGGCATCCGGCCGGTATTTCAAGTTTTAGACCCCCGGCCCCGACCTGGCAGTTCATTTGAACCAAATGTATTTTAGAAATGAAGTTTGAGCGCCGAGCTCAAACCGGGCATCCGATTTGGATTCCGTCAGTTCTGACAAGTCACTTTCATCTCCCCGGTCGTGTTGGAACGATCGGCACGGGCATCCGGCCGGTATTTCAAGTTTTAGACCCCCGGCCCCGACCTGGCAGTTCATTTGAACCAAGTGTATTTTAGAAATGAAGTTTGAGCGCCGAGCTCAAACCGGGCATCCGATTTGGATTCCGTCAGTTCTGACAAGTCACTTTCATCTCCCCGGTCGTGTTGGAATGATCGGCATGGGCATCCGGCCGGTATTTCAAGTTTTAGACCCCCGGCCCCGACCTGGCAGTTCATTTGAACCAAGTGTATTTTAGAAATGAAGTTTGAGCGCCGAGCTCAAACCGGGCATCCGATTTGGATTCCGTCAGTTCTGACAAGTCACTTTCATCTCCCTGGTCGTGTTGGAACGATCGGCACGGGCATCCGGCCGGTATTTCAAGTTTTAGACCCCCGGCCCCGACCTGACAGTTCATTTGAATTCCGTCAGTTTTAGAAATGAAGTTTGAGCGCCGAGCTCAAACCGGGCATCCGATTTGGATTCCGTCAGTTCTGCCAAGTCACTTTCATCTCCCCGGTCGTGTTGGAACGATCGACACGGCCATCCGGCCGGTATTTCAAGTTTTAGACCCCCGGCCCCGACCTGGCAGTTCATTTGAACCAAGTGTATTTTAGAAATGAAGTTTGAGCGTCGAGCTCAAACCGGGCATCCGATTTGGATTCCGTCAGTTCTGCCAAGTCACTTTCATCTCCCCGGTCATGTTGGAATGATCGGCATGGCCATCCGGCCGGTATTTCAAGTTTTAGACCCCTGGCCCCGACCTGGCAGTTCATTTGAACCAAGTGTATTTTAGAAATGAACTTTGAGCGCCGAGCTCAAACCGGACATCCGATTTGGATTCCGTCAGTTCTGACAAGTCACTTTCATCTCCTCGGTCGTGTTGGAATGATCGGCATGGGCATCCGGCCGGTATTTCAAGTTTTAGACCCCCAGCCCCGACCTGGCAGTTCATTTGAACCAAGTGTATTTTAGAAATGAAGTTTGAGCACCGAGCACAAACCGGGCATCCGATTTGGATTCCGTCAGTTCTGCAAAGTCACTTTCATCTCCCTGGTCGTGTTGGAATGATCAGCACGAGCATCCGGCCGGTATTTCAAGTTTTAGACCCCCGGCCCCGACCTCGCAGTTTATTTGAACCAAGTGTATTTTAGAAATGAAGTTTGAGCGCCGAGCTCAAACCGGGCATCTGATTTGGATTCCGTCAGTTCTGACAAGTCACTTTCATCTCCTCGGTCGTGTTGGAATGATCGGCATGGGTATCCGGTCGGTATTTCAAGTTTTAGACCCCCGGCCCCGACCTGGCAGTTCATTTGAACCAAGTGTATTTTAGAAATGAAGTTTGAGCGCCGAGCTCAAACCGGGCATCCGATTTGGATTCCGTCAGTTCTGACAAGTCACTTTCATCTCCCCGGTCGTGTTGGAATGATCGGCACGGGCATCCGGCTGGTATTTCAAGTTTTAGACCCCCGGCCCCGAACTGACAGTTCATTTGAACCAAGTGTATTTTAGAAATGAAGTTTGAGCGCCGAGCTCAAACCGGGCATCCGATTTAGATTCCGTCAGTTCTGACAAGTCACTTTCATCTCCCCGGTCGTGTTGGAATGATCGGCACGGGCATCCGGCCGGTATTTCAAGTTTTAGACCCCCGGCCCCGACCTGGCAGTTCATTTGAACCAAGTGTATTTTAGAAATGAAGTTTGAGCGCCGAGCTCAAACCGGGCATCCGATTTGGATTCCGTCAGTTCTTACAAGTCACTTTCATCTCCCGGTCGTGTTGGAATGATCGGCACGGGCATCCGGCCGGTATTTCAAGTTTTAGACCCCCGGCCCCGACCTGGCAGTTCATTTGAACCAAGTGTATTTTAGAAATGAAGTTTGAGCGCCGAGCTCAAACCGGGCATCCGATTTGGATTCCGTCAGTTCTGACAAGTCACTTTCATCTCCCCGGTCGTGTTGGAATGATCGGCATGGGCATCCGGCCGGTATTTCAAGTTTTAGACCCCCGGCCCCGAACTGACAGTTCATTTGAACCAAGTGTATTTTAGAAATGAAGTTTGAGCGCCGAGCTCAAACCGGGCACTCGATTTGGATTCCGTCAGTTCTGACAAGTCACTTTCATCTCCCCGGTCGTGTTGGAATGATCGGCATGGGCATCCGGCCGGTATTTCAAGTTTTAGACCCCCGGCCCCGACCTGGCAGTTCATTTGAACCAAGTGTATTTTAGAAATGAAGTTTGAGCGCCGAGCTCAAACCGGGCATCCGATTTGGATTCCGTCAGTTCTAACAAGTCACTTTCATCTCCCCGGTCGTGTTGGAACGATCGGCATGGGCATCCGACTGATATTTCAAGTTTTAGACCCCCATCCCCGACCTGGCAGTTCATTTGAACCAAGTGTATTTTAGAAATGAAGTTTGAGCGCCGAGCTCAAACCGGGCATCCGATTTGGATTCCGTCAGTTCTGACAAGTCACTTTCATCTCCCCGGTCGTGTTGGAATGATCGGCACGGGCATCCGGCCGGTATTTCAAGTTTTAGACCCCCGGCCCCGACCTGGCAGTTCATTTGAACCAAGTGTATTTTAGAAATGAAGTTTGAGCGCCGAGCTCAAACCGGGCATCCGATTTGGATTCCGTCAGTTCTGACAAGTCACTTTCATCTCTTCGATTGTGTTGGAACGATCGACACGGGCATCCGGCCGGTATTTCAAGTTTTAGACCCCCGGCCCCGACCTGGCAGTTCATTTGAACCAAGTGTATTTTAGAAATGAACTTTGAGCGCCGAGCTCAAACCGGACATCCGATTTGGATTCCGTCAGTTCTGACAAGTCACTTTCATCTCCCCGGTCATGTTGGAATGATCGGCAAGGGCATCCGGCCGGTATTTCAAGTTTTAGACCCCCGGCCCCGACCTGGCAGTTCATTTGAACCAAGTGTATTTTAGAAATGAAGTTTGAGCGCCGAGCTCAAACCGGGCATCCGATTTGGATTCCGTCAGTTCTGACAAGTCACTTTCATCTCCCCGGTCATGTTGGAATGATCGGCATAGGCATCCGACTGGTATTTCAAGTTTTAGACCCCCGGCCCCGACCTGGCAGTTCATTTGAACCAAGTGTATTTTAGAAATGAAGTTTGAGCGCCGAGCTCAAACCGGGCATCCGATTTGGATTCCGTCAGTTCTGACAAGTCACTTTCATCTCCCCGGTCGTGTTGGAATGATCGGCACGGCCATCCGGCCGGTATTTCAAGTTTTAGACCCCCGGTCCCCGGATTTTCTCAATTCTTCTGAAGTAAATGAGTTTTAAAATTAATAATGAACATAATTGAGTAATTCCATCAAAATAAAAACATAGTAAACACTCACCTGTGCGGGCTGTGGTGTGGTGGTGGTTGATTTCTGAGGGACCATTCCGCTCTAGGAGAGGAGGCCACTAATTTCCTGCAAGAATACTGACACATGGCTAGAGATCTCTTGCTGGAAATGCTGCTGCTGCCGCTGCATATCAGAAATCTACGATCGGACCATGTCCATCATGTCGCTGGCAGAAGCGCTGGGGGCAACGGAAGGTATAGTGAAGGCACTGCCACTGGAAGAAGTATAGCTAGAACTCGCACACGCTGATGTCACCGCGCTTGCATCTAGGCTCTCCCCAAAACCATATAGTCGGCCTTTCTTCGGTACGCCAGCTGCTGCCACCCACTCCACCGGATCGAACTCCGACTGCTGCGTGTCTCCCTCCCCGTACTTCTCTGTCACTGCTTTGTTATATGTTTCCTACAAATTGAATAAAATAACTAGTCAATTTCATATGAATTACATGCCGATTTAAATGAACGGTACAAGTTACATATGTAGATAAACTTACCGCTGCTGACTTAGCTGTGTCACTCACAAAATCATTAGTCCCCTTCTTTTTGTGTGTTCTGTCGAACACCTCGAGGAACGACGGAGGTCGATTAAGCTCCACAGCCTGTTATACAATTCATAGTAAAAAAAAGTCAAATATTGGGATAAATTGTAAGAAGATAAATTGGTATATTACTTACCAATTTTTGTTTATGAGCCGCATAAGAGATGGACCCACTCGTATGCAAATTTGAACCTGGTTTTGACGTCCTGTTTGCTTTGGCTTTTTCGGACTTTTCTATCCACTTGGGGTTGGCAAAATGGTCACAAGATATCTCCCAATCCTCCTGCCTCATCCATAGAGGGTGATGCGCCTTCCACAATTGTCGGTCTTCACTCCCCCCACTCAATTTTTTAGCGTGTGCTCGGGCCTCATGTATTCTCCTCTTGTAACTTGAGAGCATAGTAGACTCCCAGGCACGACGACATCTCGCCGCGTCATGTCCACATGTGAATTGAAAAGACCGCTGTAAATCAATTGCTTTTCACACTTAGTATAAAGTTGTAAATTGACTTTGGGAAATACTTGAATTAAATGACGTAATTACTTACTAAGAACATGTTGTACAATGAATCGCGGACGGACATCGGAAAATCTCTGAAAGTGGAAGCTGCCCCGGGCACATGTGCCAACATGAGTTCGGTGGAATGATGGACAGCGCTGTGGGGTTCAAATTTCATACTGCAATTGCAAATGTCAAAATATTCATATTAGACAGTTGAGGGCTAATTAATGTAATATAACCTTATAGATTTACCCGGATACCCAACACGGGCGACGTCTATCATGGGTCGTGCCTCCCTCGTGACAACTGCCGACATCGTCAAGGGGCTGACTGGTGGGGGTGGGCCCTGTACAAGTGGGAGGTGGTGGGAGGGCACTGAGACCTGCAAGAATTTATTGTCATGTGGAGTGATACATATACAGCGAACATATAATTAAAATATACATACCTGCAGCGGGAGGTGGTGGGGGTGGCGTATGCACAACAGGTGGGAGGGCACTGAGACCTGCAAGAATTTATTGTCATGTGGAGTGATACATATACTGCGAACATATAATTAAAATATACATACCTGCAGCGGGAGGTGGTGGGGGTGGCGTATGCACAACAGGTGGGAGGCCACTGAGACCTGCAAGAATTTATTGTCATGTGGAGTGATACATATACTGCGAACATATAATTAAAATATACATACCTGCAGCGGGAGGTGGTGGGGGTGGCGTATGCACAACAGGTGGGAGGCCACTGAGACCTGCAAGAATTTATTGTCATGTGGAGTGATACATATACTGCGAACATATAATTAAAATATACATACCTGCAGCGGGAGGTGGTGGGGGTGGCGTATGCACAACAGGTGGGAGGGCACTGAGACCTGCAAGAATTTATTGTCATGTGGAGTGATACATATAATGCGAACATATAATTAAAATATACATACCTGCAGTGGGAGGTGGTGGGGGTGGCGTATGCACAACAGGTGGGAGGGCACTGAGACCTGCAAGAATTTATTGTCATGTGGAGTGATACATATACTGCGAACATATAATTAAAATATATATACCTGCAGCGGGAGGTGGTGGGGGTGGCGTATGCACAACAGGTGGGAGGCCACTGAGACCTGCAAGAATTTATTATCATGTGGAGTGATACATATAATGCGAACATATAATTAAAATATACATACCTGCAGCGGGAGGTGGTGGGGGTGGCCTATGCACAACAGGTGGGAGGCCACTGAGACCTGCAAGAATTTATTGTCATAAGTAGAACAAATATTGAAGAATTTAAATTAAAATATACATACATGATCCTCGAGTCTTTTTGCCACTGAGACCTGCAAGAATTTATTGTCATGTGGAGTGATACAAATATTACGAACATATAATTAAAATATACATACCTGCAGCGGGAGGTGGTGGGAGTGGCGTATGCACAACAGGTGGGAGGCCACTGAGACCTGCAAGAACTTATTTTCATAAGTAGAACAAATGTTCAAGAATTTAAATTAAAATATACATACCTGTAGCGGGAGGTGGTGGCGTATGTACAAGTGGTGGTGAGCCGACACTTGCACCTATAAATAAATTCTTTTAAGTTTGTAAATAATTAAAATATTTATATAGCTAACTTATTGATCAAATATACCTGTGTCTGAAGAAGATGGTAGCGAGGAGGTAGTAGTGCCCCTCTCACTGCTAGATCTCCTCCCACCCCTAGTACGACCTCCTCGCACCATTTCCTTATTAATAACAAAACAATTAATACATATTAATCCACAATTATATAAGGCTAGACAAATGTTATTTAAAATTATGCTTAAAAGTAAGAATCTTCTTACTAAATTATCAAAACATGCCTCCCTCATGTTGATATATCTAGCTCAACTTCATCATCTTCGTCATCCATAGTAGTCTCATGAGATTCAAAATCTTCGTCTTCATCTGATTCTTCCTCCCCTCTAACATCAACATTTAGCTCCGTCGGATCGACTTCTTCCACTCCATCTCGCGTACGTAATGACAGTGGCTCATCAGATTCGTCCATATTAAACCTAGAGGAACCGACAACGCCAACTTCGTCTGATTGATAATATTCAGCACGAGCAACCTCTGAGACATCTCCACTCATAGTTAACTCATAAGTGGGAAAGAGTTTTGAATTAACCCTGCAAACTGCCCACCAATCTCTATTCTTGGATGATGGATAGCTTGAATAGTACACTTGCTGGGCTTGTGCGGCTAAAATGAACGGTTCATAGGTCTTAAGTTTAAACCTATGCTTGACATTGACAATCCCATAATTTGTGTCATGTAGAACAGAATTAGGATCAAACCATTGACACTTAAATATGTATACATGATTGTCTTGTCCCAAATACTGAAGTTCTAAGACTTCTTCAAGAATACCATAGTAGTCCAATTCCATTTCATTGTATAAACTTCCCTTCACACATACGCCGCTGTTCATCGTAGACTTATTTCGCCCATAATCCCTTGTATGAAATTTGTATCCATTCACAATATATCCCGGATAGGCACGTGTCTGGTTCGAGGGGCCATAACTTATCTGTTGTACTCTTTGATCAGTAATGAGACCTTGTTCAACCTATATTCAAATTAGAGTAGTTAAAATAATAACAATTACCTCAACATACGTAAATACAAACATATATATTCAGAGTTCACACTAACTCGGTTTCTTAGCCATTTGGAAAAAAACTTCTCGCGTTCTTTTTCAATCTCCACATCCTGGATATTTGGACATTTTTCAGCTAATTCTGAATCAAATTGTCTGCAATATAAATGTAGCACCCCGTAAAAAAAATGATTAAAAAAATTTGATAAAGCCAATGTATAGACTTTGTGAAGTCAATGTTGTATAGACTTTGAGGAAGCCAATGTATAGACTTTGAGGAAGTCAATGTATAGACTTTGAGGAAGCCAATGTATAGACTTTGAGGAAGTGAATGTATAGACTTTGAGGAAGTGAATGTATAGACTTTGAGGAAGCCAATGTATAGACTTTGTGAAGTCAATGTTGTATAGACTTTGAGGAAGCCAATGTATAGACTTTGAGGAAGTGAATGTATAGACTTTGAGGAAGCCAATGTATAGACTTTGAGGATGTATAGACTTTGAGGAAGCCAATGTATAGACTTTGTGAAGTCAATGTTGTATAGACTTTGAGGAAGCCAATGTATAGACTTTGAGGAAGTGAATGTATAGACTTTGAGGAAGCCAATGTATAGACATTGAGGCTGTATAGACTTTGAGGAAGCCAATGTATAGACTTTGTGAAGTCAATGTTGTATAGACTTTGAGGAAGCCAATGTATAGACATTGAGAAAGTGAATGTATAGACTTTGAGGAAGCCAATGTATAGACATTGAGGATGTATAGACTTTGAGGAAGCCAATGTATAGACTTTGTGAAGTCAATGTTGTATAGACTTTGAGGAAGCCAATGTATAGACTTTGAGGAAGTGAATGTATAGACTTTGAGGAAGCCAATGTATAGACATTGAGGAAGTGAATGTATAGACTTTGAGGAAGCCAATGTATAGACTTTGAGGATGTATAGACTTTGAGGAAGCCAATGTATAGACTTTGAGGAAGCCAATGTATAGACTTTGTGAAGTCAATGTTGTATAGACTTTGAGGATGTATAGACTTATGGAGTTGCTGGAAATGTGAATTAAGATCTTACTCAACATAAGGTTCAATCTCGAGGCAATTCAAAAGAATATATATCTCAGCGGCGTGCAACTCTCTATCTTCGAGCGTGCGAGTCAAGCAACGTCCGAACGCACGTCCAGGATGTTTAAATATGGAGAGCCGATCGGACGATTCATCCACTCCCCCATCATCATTACGTGGAGGTCGAGTACGACGAGTTTGAATCTCTGGCTCAAAGTACATAGAACAGAAGTTCGAAATTTCTTCAAGAATGTATGCCTCAGCAATCGAACCCTCCACCTGTGCCTTGTTGCGAACTTTCATTTTTAATTCATGCATGCACCTACAACAACAAGTCAGATGGCAACAATATGTAGCGGCTATGGACGACTTATAAGTTAACAAAAATTGTCACATACCTCTCAAATGGATACATCCATCGAAATTGTACTGGACCTCCGACGATAGCCTCATATGGCAAATGAACGACCAGGTGCTCCATCGAATCAAAGAATGCCGGAGGAAATATCTTCTCTAGCTTGCAAATGGTTGTGACAACTTCTTGTTCGATAGTTTGTACATCCCGAAGTCTGAGTTCAGATGCACATAAAATCTTGAAAAATTGACTCATCTCAGCTAGTGCTCCCCATATCTGCTTTGGCAACAAATCACGAAATGCAATGGGCAGTAGCCTCTCCATGAACACATGACAGTCGTGACTTTTCATACCATATATTTTCCCCTCATTAACATTCACACAACGGGCTATGTTGGATGCATATCCATCTGGGAATCTCAGCTGTTTCAACCACTGGCATACTTCCTTGATCTGTGTATCATGAAGCACATAAGTTGCTTTAGGCTGCACAGTTTTGCCATTGACACTTTGTAGTTCCAGTTCTGGACGTCTACAAAGCATCTTTAAATCCATACGTGCTTTGGCGTTGTCCTTTGTTTTCCCTTTAACATTCATGATCGTATTGAACACATTATCAAAAAAATTCTTCTCGGTATGCATGACATCCAGATTGTGTCGTACAAGAAGAGTTGACCAATAAGGTAATTCCCAAAAAATACTTTTCTTGACCCAGTTGTGATCCTTTCCAAAATTAGGGAGTTGCCGTGTGCTACCAGACAATTGAACTACATCTGGTAAATTGTGCACCCGTGACGCCATATGTAGACCCGACACCCGTTGCAAGTCAGCTTCATCCATTTCAACAGTATTTTTTTAAACGAGTCTTTTTGCCTTCGAAAAGGATGGTCACTTGGTAGCAACCGCCGATGGCAATCAAACCAGCAGCTTTTCCCCCCATGTTTCAATACAAATGATTTGGTATCTTCCATACAGTAAGGACATGCTAGCCTCCCATGTGTGCTCCAACCAGATAGCATTCCATATGCAGGGAAGTCACTTATTGTCCACATCAGTGCAGCCTTCATAATAAAATTTTTCTTCCTATATGCATCATAAGTAACAACTCCATCAGTCCATACAAATTTGAGCTCATCAATCAACGGCCTGAGATATATGTCCAAATTTTTTCCGGGACTTTTTGGACCAGGAATTACTAGGGACAAAAATAGATTTTCTCGCTTCATGCACATGTGCGGCGGAAGGTTGTACGGTGTCATGAACACTGGCCAACAAGAATAAGCTGCCACTGAACCACCGAATGGATTAAAGCCATCTGTGCATAAACCCAATCGAACATTACGTGACTCCCTTGAAAAGGCAAGATGAGTACGACTAAAGTGAGTCCAAGCTTCACCATCGGCAGGATGACTGATTATATCATCGGCACGACGTACTCTTTCGGTGTGCCATGTCATATGCCGAGCCGTCTTTGAGGACATATACAGTCGCTGCAGCCTAGGCACAAGAGGGAAGTATCGCAACGCCTTGTAAGGTACATCTTTTGCCTTTGAATTGACCCCCCCCTTAGGTTTGAATCTGTCATGGCCACAAATGGAACATGATATCTTATCTGCATCATCTTTGTAATATAACATACAATGATTCGGACATGCATCTATTTTCACATATCCAAGTCCTAAGTCATTGACCATCTTTTTTGCACGGTAAAAAGTTTCTGGCAACTTCTCGTCTCGAGGCAACATACTCTTGATCAAGAGGAGGAGACGGTCAAAACAAGTCTCACTGATGTGAAATTCAGATTTCAAGTTCAACAACTGTGACACTGCAGACAATCGAGTGTGATTTTCACAACCATCCCACAGCGGCTCATCAGCATCCCTAAGTAGTTCATAAAATCTTCCGGCTGTCTTATTCGGCGCTTCATCGTGAATATTAAAACTAGGACCAGCAGCATCTACAACCATATCCACGTACCCACTTGTGCCTGCAATATTGTCGGGCTCATACCTCAAGAATTGCTCACCATGACACGTCCAATTCGTATAACCATCCACGAACCCTTTCGTGTACAAATGATGTTGCACATCCCATGTTGAACACCACCTCAAGTTTCTACAACTTGAACAAGGGCATCGAATGTGACCGTCGCGATCTATTGCTGCATTTGGATTCCCCAATGCAAATTGAATGAAACTCTCAACCCCAAGCTTAAAGTCATCTGACACCACCCGGTCAACTATTCTACGATACATCCATGAACGATCTGTCGACATTTTGCCTGCACCCAATAAATGACAATACACATCCTAACTTTCAAATCATTACTCATAATATTACACCCGACCCTTTCCTCACATCGTTCATCATAGACCATTTGCAGTTGGAAGAGGAATATTGATTAGATTATCACTTTTTAACCCATCCATGAAGGTTTGATCGCACAATCACTTACTATATGTGCTGCACGATTTGCTAAAAATTTCGGCATCATCTCCCCACACTTCTCCGATATACCAAATATATTTATTGATTTTGAAATTTTCTTAAACACTTACAAGTAAGTGGTTAAGAAAACACTCAAAATCAATAATGGTATATCAGAGAAGAGTGAGGAGACGCAACCGAAATTCTCAACAAACCATACAAACATATATAGTAAATGACTGCCTAAGTGCGATCAAACATTCACAGACTGTCCAAACGGGACAATTCAAGACTTTGAGGTAGATATATACATTCTCATAAACAAATGAGAACATACACATCAATCCCAAAGTCTTGAACGGGAAGGCACATTGACACGGTTTTAACGCGCTCTCCTGAGGTGCGTGTAATGTTAGGTCGCACCCACGCACCTCAACTCACAGGGAATACCCCATGCATTTATATAACATAAAATTAAATAACAACGCAATAATCATTATGCACATATCAAATTAAATAACACCCAAATTATAAAATTTTTCAAATGAAGAACAACGAAGCTAAACAATCTACATTTCTAGTCAAATTAACATCAAATTTCTATTACAATCAGATTTAAAAATATATTTACATGCAATTAAATTCCACATAATTTTAAAGCACAAAACGAAATTTTTGGGTATTTACCTATTGCTATAGAGAATTCTGATTTCTTTGCATTTATCCACATCTTTGTATATATGTACTACTTAAGATATGTGGTCATTCCATTTCTCTATATCTTCTTATCATCATAAGACAAGGTTCAATTGGGTGGGTGGGTTCTCTTATAAAGAACAAGCCCCAGGGGAGGGGGAGGGGGGCTGTTTAGAACTAGACCAATGTGTTGTGTTCAGTATTTGGATGATGTCTAATTATGACTAAAAAAATAACAATCTAATCTTGTGTGTGCAACTTAGACAAATATGTCAAAGTCAGGATGTATAAAGTCTCCTAAGTAATTTACAAAGTGTTTGATTCCTAGGATATCTAGTTGACCAGAAGAAGGGGGGTGACTTTAATCTTGTTTTATCTCCCGAGGAGAAGAAGGGGGGCACTATGGGCTATATCAATTCCATGACTGATTTCCAGGTCTTCGTTGCTCTCCCAAGTACCGAAACACAAAGTTCTATCATCTTCAAGTGAAACAAAGGAGAGCTAGAATGACCATTGACAAAATCAAAACTGACAATGGAGATTGGTGTGATAAGGAGTCTCTGCTGAAGGACAACTGCTTATTTTAAATCCACAAGGGGTGTCCGATAGGGTGACCCCTTGGCCCCAGCTTTGTTTATCATTACTGAAGAAGCTTTAGGCACAGGCATTACCAGCCTTTTTAGCAGTGGGAAGGTTTAACACTTTCATGTGTCTCGTGGTAGTATGCAAATATCTCACTTACTGTATGCCGATGACACATTGGTGTTTTCTAATGGTTCATCCAAGAACGTCAGATGTCTGTTGGCTTTCATAAAAGACTATGAGGATTCTCCTGATCAGAAAGTTAACAGCAATAAAAGCAGCTTTATAGTTTCCCATAAAGCTTCTCTTGTTGTTATCAGAAGAATTGTAGACATAACAGGTTTCGTTTACAAATGTGTTCTCCATATTAATTAATGACTGGCCGGATCAGAGATTTTGGTGCCCCAATAGCATCGGTTTATTTTCTGTTGCCTCCTTTCATAGGACTCTTGGTTCAGCATCCATGTGTTCTTTTTCCTTGAAGATATGGGATTCCTTTATTCCATCAAATACTTCTCTCTTCTTATGGAGGGTCTACCATTCGGCGGTGCCAACTGATAATCAGATCAGGTGCGGTGTTTGCATATGCTCTATGTGTCTCTACTATCGAATGCCCCATGCTGAAACAAAGGACCATTTGTTCCTTTCTAGTGACCTTGCTAGATCATCTTGGTCTTTGATCGCCGCTATCTCTAATCTAAATCCCGCTGATTACACTTTTGTGTGCTACTTCCTGTCTGGCTTTTTTTGCACTGTTAGTGACACTTCGTTTACCCGGGATGGTGAGTAAGCATATACCTCACAAGGGTTAGATAGGGTCATGATATTGTTGTAGTGTTCTACTCGTCGCGAGTCATGACCCCCTCCCAGACCTCCTACTGGCCCCTCCCCCCCACCGGAGCCCCCCTCCTGCTGGCACCTCCCCCTCTCCCCTCCCCACCACCCACCGCACCCCCCTCCCCCCAGCGACCACCTCTTGCTGCTCCTCCCCCTCCCCCCCACCCACCGAAATCCCCCTATTGCTAGCCCCTCCCCCCCACCCAGTGCACCTCCCACCCCCCAGCGACCCCCTCCCTGTTGGCCTCCCGGACGCGGGAGCTAGCTAGGGTGGGTGACGGTCTCCCGGACGCAAAGGCACGGTGAGAGGGTCGTGCGTGTATTAGGGAAAAGAAATTTTTTCCCACGGATTTGAGACAGAAATTCTTCCGTTACAAATTTCATACGGTAATTCTGACCATCTATGATATGTCGTCTGTATTTAAGACTAAATGCAGACGATATATTGTTCGTTGTAAATAACGTTGGAATTTCAGACGGATATTCTGATCGACATAATCCGTCTGAAATGCAGACGGATATTCCGACGGAAATCACAAGCAGAATTTTTTGAGTATTTACCTATTGCTATAAGTCGACTATTGTTGTGGGCGCACTAATTTTTTTTTAAAATTATTCCTTTATTTACAAGTAGATGCATTCAGAAACAAATTTCTATATTTATGTATATGGGAACCTTCTCCGAACTTAGCCATACGCCAATGGGACCTCTAAGTTCATGCACTAAGTTTGCATTTCTAATTTCTTGTATGCAGAACGAAACCCCTTTGGGCTTATTCATGGCAAAGTATGCTTGAACTCAGGCATGTAGAATGAAATTCTTGAATTCATGCACGTGAGATGACGTTTACACTGTCTGAACTTGAGTTCCCAGTTTTCCCATTTTCAGAACTAAACCTACCTTTATGGTTGCAATTCGTGCATTCAGTTTGGAATCTTTGGAGCATGGCACAATAATGTTATATGATGCTGGTTATGTGGGTTCTAAGTATACATGGCACAATAATCAACAAGGCAAGAAGGGGATTTGGGCTACATTAGATAGGGTTCTCATTTATACTAATTAGCTGAATTTGTACCCAATCACGGTGCAACACTTATCTAGAGAGGCCTCAGATCACGCGCCTCTACTTATTAAATTGATGTTTCCCAACAAATTTAAGAGTAAATTTTACTTTCAGCAAATGTGGACTAGCCATGAGCTTTTTCTTAAGGTTGTTGATCAATATTGGAGAACCATCCCTATTGCTTCATCTGCTATCACTACTTTTTGTCTTAAACTTAAATCCTTAAGATACATGCTCCGAGAATGGATTGGCTAGCTGCTAAGGACCAAATTCTAAAACACAACAGATTCTTCAAAGCCCCTAGGCTATTTTCATTCTGGAAAGATACATGGCTTGGTGATAAACCCCTCAGTGACCTTATTTTACCCAGTCAATGGAGGCTCATCGAGGACAAAAATATCACCATTCAAGATTTGAGTAATACTCTCAATCCAAATTGGAATGTTATTCGGCATGTTCTTCCACAAAACATTGCTCGGGCAGCCACATTTTATATCAACAAAGATCCTTTGCCCAATGATACAAGGGTATGGTCTCTCACTGCAACAAGAGATTTTACTATCAGCTCATGGAGGAAGCACTTGACTGTAGCTGATCAATCCTTTCCATACTCTCTCATTTGGTCTACCTTCATTCCCCCCAAAGTTTCTCTATTCCTGTGGAAGCTCATCCATAGAATTTTACCCACTGATAGAAGAGTCCAGCAGAGTGGAATATCTTTGTGTTCTAAATACTTATGATGTCCAAATGCTCAGATTGAGTCAACCACTCACCTTCTCTTGCATAGCAAGCTGTCAGCTGCCACTTGGGCTCTGCATAAACCATGCATTCATATTGATCCCCCTCATGATGGCTGCCAACGTCATCTTACTGGACCCCCCCTCTCCAGTCTCTTCCCACTAACCCCCCCCACCCGCCGGAGTGGCTCGCGTGATCTTGCACCCCCACCCCCACCCTTCGACCAACAGTCCTCCCAACCCCTCCCTACCCCCTTTCTCCCTCTAGCAATATTCAGGCGAGCTCGCGGCCCCACACCCTCCCAGCCAGCAGTCCCCACCGCGGACCCCTTGTAGCACCTCTCCCTGAACCTCCCACTCCCAGAGTAGCCCCCCTGGACCAACCTGAACTCTCCTCCCCCGGACCCCCCACCCTCCCAGAGATGAGCCCCCACCCGAGACCCCCTGCCGGATCCCCCCTCTCTGAACCACCCCACTCGCAGAGCAACCCCCCATCAGACCTGCCGCAATCGAACCCTCCTCCCCCAGACTCCCCCCCCACTGGAACCCCCCACCCTGCCAGCCAGTGGCCCCCACCCCGGACCCCACGTCAGAGACCCCCTCCCTGAAATCCCCAGTCCCAGACAGCCCCTCACCCACCGGAACCCTCCTCCGGACCCCCCATTGGAACCCCCAACCCTCCTAACCCGTAGCCCCAACCCAGGACTCCCTGCTGGATCCCCCTGCATGCCTGAACCGCCCTCTGCCAGAGCATCCCCGGCCCCCTCCGAGCCTGACCCTCCTCCCCCAAAATAGTTGTTGGAAGCCCTCCCCCTCCCAGACCAACCTCCCCCTCTCAGATCGGCTAGAACCCCCGCCCTCCCTGATGATCCCCAAGCTTTAAAAAAAAAGGAACAACAAATGCAGCAATGGCAATGGAGGAGGCGCGGCAGGTAGGGAGAGTTTTACAGAGAGAGGGTGAGGGAGGGGACTTACCAGACCGGAGAGGATGGCGACAACGCGCCACCGACGGTGACGACGAGGACGGGTTTGACGGCAACGACGAGGACGGCTTCGACGGCAACGGTGAGGGCAGCTCTGCGGGGACGACGATGACGTGGAAGGCTTCGACGGCGACTGCGAGGGCGGCTCTGGCGGCGATGATGACGACAAGGAAGGCTTCGATGGCGACGGCGGCTCTAGCCGCGACGGCGACTACGGCACCGGTGGACCTCTCCTCGGCAAGGAGATAGTGGAAAGAGAGTGAGAGGGAGAGTGGGAGTGAGACGGAGATCGCGGTGGAAGGGGGGAAGAAGGGGGAAAGCTCGATCCGTCGCGGGGGAAGGGGGGAAGAAGGGGGAAAATTTCACTAGAGGTAATAAATATTTGTAACGGATTTCAGACGAATTATTTCCGTCTGAATATCCGTCCCAAATCACGACGGATATAAAGACGGAATATATTCCGTCTCTAATTATAGACGGATATTCAGAGGGAATATAGTATGTCTTTAATAACAACGGAATTTGTAACGGAAACTAATCCGTCACAAATACAGACGGATTTTAAGACGGAAAAATATCCATCTGAAATATCAGTCTGAAATCCCACTTTTTCTGGTAGTGTTTGGTCACGCTCATTGCTAAGCGATTCCGTAAGCTGATCTATATCCATACTCCCCGTTCTCTGAACATTCTAGCTGATGCTTTGGCATCTCTTGCTTCCTCCTTATCTTTCCCTCTCAGTCGTAGTACTGAGACCATTGTCATCCAGAGATTGGACGCACCTTCTCTTCAAGATCCTTGGTTCATCAACCTCAGGAAATCTGTAGAGGCGAGAGTTGAGAAGGAAGATCTCAAGGAAGTTTCATTAACAGAACTAGAGGAGATTCTGGACGAAGAAGAATTGCCTTGGTATCATGAAATTGAATTATTTTGCAAAGAAGGGTCATTCCCAGAAGGGGCAAAGGCCGAGCAGCGTAAAGCAATAAGAAGAGCCGCCGCAAGGTACACTATCATTGCAGGAGAACTGTATAGGCGCGCTACTAATGGAATGCTCATGAGATGCTTGGATGATGTAGAAGCTTGGAAAGTGGCTGAAGCGGCCCATTCTAGTGAGTGTGGAGGTCATGTCAATGGCCAGGCTCTAGCGAAGAAGATCCTTAGGCAGGGCTACTATTGGCCCACTCTAGAGGAAGATTGCTCCCTCTATGTCCGGAGGTGTCTTAAATGCCAACTCCATGCTGATAAAATTCACTCTCCAGCTTCGTCCCTCCATCCCATGACTACTCCTTGGCCATTCTCTATGTGGGCTTTCGACGTTGTCGGCCCGCTCGGTGATCCTAATTCTCAGATCAAGCAAAAATCCTTCATCCTCACCGCTACTGAGTACTTCACCAAATGGGCCAAAGCCGAGGCGTACGCAGAAATCAAAGCTACAACGGTGTGCCGCTTTATCATGAAGAATATCATCTCGCGGTTCGGAGTGCCAAGCAGCATCATCACCGACAACGGACCCCAGTTCGTCTCCCAAGAGCTTATGGACCTATGTAAGAAGTTCAATATTGCACTGCATCATTCATCTCCATATTACCCTCAAGGCAACGGTTAAGCCGAGGCCACTAATAAAACCCTTCTTAAAATCATCAAGAAAACATGCGAAGCACATAAATTTTCTGATTGGCCTGAAAGATTGGTGGAAGCTCTGTGGGCTTACCGCACCTCCGTCCGTACCCCTACGGGACAAACTCCCTATTCCTTGACCTATGGGATGGAGGCGGTGCTCCCATATGAGATCTTAATCCCTTCCCTTAGGGTGCAGCTCGATAAGGAACTTAATCTCGATGAACGTCGGGAGGCGTTGCTGGTCCAGTTGGAACTCTTGGATGAGAAGAGGATGAATGCGGCTGATCACGTTTCTGTTTATCAAAAGAGGGTTTCGCGTTATTTTCAAAAGAAGGTAATTGAACGTAAATTCATGACGGGTGATATTGTTTTGAAACGCAAATTCATTCGGTCTGCAGGTCCTAGGTCCAAGTTGCAACCTAACTGGGAAGGGCCATTTGTAGTAAAGGAGGCTTATCCAGGAAATGCTTATCGTTTAGTAAACGCGGAAGGTGAGGAGCTCTCTCACCCGTGGAATGGGTTGTATCTTAAGCGTTTCTTTCCTTAAAATCTAAACCATGAGCTTCTCCGGCAATAAGAACTTCCTCCCTATCTTCAAAAAGAGGGTCTCGAGTAAGGCAATCACACACTACACGGCATCCCTCGTCGGGCTCCTTGCTTATAAGACACCGTTTTCCTCGGCCATGCTTTAGGGGAAAGTCGAAGTCCCTGTCCGCTTCATTCTTCGGCTGAATCCAGGGGCAAGGAGTAAATAAGGAGGAGACAACCAATCCAAACTCCCTAACGAGAAGAGGTCTCAAATAGGGGCAAGTCCGTTATGACCTGACGCCACAAGAAAGAAAGGAAAAGAAAAGAAAAGGAGTGCTCTTTACAACAAAATCAAAAGCATCATCTCAAAGTCTGTGAATGAATTTTCAAAAGCTCCAAAGGAAAAAGAAAACTAGGCATGACAAGAGTGGCAGTACAGTTCCCCGCGGGACGTTATGAGCCCGGTCGCATGCATGCCTAAGTGGACAAAGGTTCGATGACGGACATAAAAGCCCCGGCACAACAGACCAAATCTCTAATAGGGTTGTACGGTGAGGGAATCAAGTTCTAAAACTCCCATATCTGGCCTAAGCTTACCCCCATGATCTTTTTTCCTTTTAGGACTGAGATGAGTACCCTAGGTATGGCATTGGTAAAAACACCGTCACAATGATTAGGTCTTGGCCAGGGGTTGTCACACTATTGCACGCCAATCTCGAGACTCAACCTAAAACAAGGAAGGTCTCGTGTTGCTAGAGAGGCACTGGTTTTTCAAAACCCAAAAACATCAAATATTTTCAAAATCCAAAAACATCAAATATTTTCAAAATCCAAAAACATCAAATATTTTCAAAATCCAAAAAAACATCAAATATTTTCAAAATCCAAAAACATCAAATATCTTTCAAAATCCAAGAAAACATCAAATATTTTCAAAAATCCAAAACAACAAATATTTTCAAAAATCCAAAACAAAACAAATATTTTCAAAAATCCAAAAACATTAAATATTTTCCAAAACTCCCAAAAATACCATCATATGCATAGCATGCATCGCATTTTCATTATGTTTTCGCCTATTTAATAAGGCTCCACCCCTTGACCAAACATCAAGAAACGGTCATTATCTAACTTACTTCAAGGCAAGGGGTTGAGTCTAAGAACAGATCTAACTTGTTTCATATTTGAGTGTGTGCAGAATACAGGGACAAGTCCAAAAGGAAAAGCTCACAACTATGAAGGTTCAAAGTGTGTAACGCGCCAGCATCAGACCGTTATAGTCATATAACGGGCCCATCTTTGACCGTTATTTCCCTTCAGGCATGGGCCTTCATCTTTTTCATTGAACCATCACTATAACGGTCTGGGATCTACCGTTACTTGAATATAACAGCTCAAGACCCATCCGTCATATCCTTCAGAAATAGGGCTCTTGTTATTCTCATTATGATGGCCTGTCGCAGGACCGTTATTTCCTTATGGCGGCCCAGTGCATATCCGTCTCTTACTCCAGAAGCCCTGTCTGTTCACATCATTCTAGCCTTTCAAACTATGGAACTCAAGATCATTCAACTATGGCAATCTCATCTCATTCAAGCAAAGATTAATGAAATATAATTCTTGATAAATTCAACTTCGATTGTCAATTACATGATATCTCTCATAAACAAAAAGGAAAATCAAGATACATTCAATTTCTTATCTGCAAGAGGGCAGATTCTTCTCAACTCTTTCATGTAATCTCGGCGTGTTTCGTCGTTCTCTTCAACTTCTGCTTGCCACAGACGCACCTTGCTGATCTCCCACATGGTCAGCGCGTTCCGGACTGCTCGTTCATCTTCCTCGGTCCCCATCTTCCTAGGTAGAAGGGGAGGGTAGTGTGATAGTGCAGAAACGCTGATTCGAGGTAATCCGATCTAAAGATGGCATCGGTGCGGGTTGTAGATCGCCATAGTAGTGTTCCCTACTAGCTGGAGGTCCAGGCCTTGACGCCGCAGTATTTTGAGAAGAGTGCTTCGGAGGACTCTTGGTCGCATGATGAACTTGTCCATTGGAAGAATGTTAAGGAAGAGGCGCCATTCGTCCCGAGTTTTCTTATCCGCCGTCTTGCATTCAACCTGAGGAGAATATCCAAATGCCCCTCCAATAAAGAAGAGAGGGTGGCTCCCGAAGATCTGGCTTGCAGAAATTATGTCTTCCTTAGGAAGGAATTTGATTCTTATTCCCATCCAGCACTCAAGGAGTATCATGGAACCGAACAAGGGGTCTCCTATGCAAGCCGAGCTTAGTCCTTCATAAAGGTATGAGAGGACCGCTTGAGAGATAGACATTCCCCGCCACAGCCCGCTAATAATGCCAAGATTTTGGATGTCTAAGAGGTGGTCGGTAGTGGTAAAAAGAAAGACTCCACACAAGCAAACCGCCACCGCCTTGGCTATTGCTTCATGTCTCTCCCACTTATTTTTACAATGAGACACTATCCACTGTGCCAAGGGTATCAAGTGAATGTGGTGTAGGCTGAGCATGGTTCTCACGTCCTTTGGATTGTGAATGAAATCACTCAAGATCAAGGACGGGTCAATAGGCTCTATTGTGTAGCAAACCCGGTCTTCATCCCCCACCTTAGTCTTAGGAAGGGCTAGGTAGGTCTCTACCTCTTCTAAAAGGATGGTTGCTTCAAAGGAAGGGAAGATGAAAGTGTGAGTTTGTGGATGCCATAGTTCCACAAGTGCTGAAAGGCTTGGCCAATCGAAGGATAATTTCTGGAAATTCTTGCCTAAAACCAAGAGGGGTTGAAGGTGCCATGCTTTAAGGATTGAGGTGATCTCTATGGGAAGTGCCTTTACCATGGGAGCCACCCACTTCAGATTGGAATAGCACCTTGGACCAGGAAGGGGCTTGAAAAAAGAAAGAAGGAAGTCATGAAAAGAATAAGTGTAGCAAAATTCTGAACTTTGGATGAGTTGTGAGAACTTACCACTCTTTGGGCATTGGAGCTTAAGTGCTTGGGAATTGATGTCAGCCGCTGGAGTTCTCCATGCTCTTTTCTTGCAGCTTTGGGGCCGGTGTAAGCTTTCTCCTCCATAGCCATCACCTCGAAGCTCCTCTTCATCATGCTTTCTACTCTTTGGAAGAGCTCTTCAAACCCTAGAACAGAGGTTTCAGCAAAGCTACGATTTTGATTAAGGTTCCAAGTTGCTAAGGCTTATATTTAACTTTGGAAGGATAAGACTCAGGCTAGAAGGCTTTATCTTCAATCAGGATAAGTTCTAGTGATGGACTAAGTGGCTAAACCTCGGGTTTTAGTTATCTCGGCTCAATCCGTTTCGGATTGCAACCCAGATTCTAACGGTCCATCGTGCGGCCGTTACTTCATTCCGACACGCCGGCCCTTGGCCGTCGCATTTTCTATGGGTTTCAATTCCCCGAATCATGTTCTGTGGAGAATAACGATCTACGGGTCTACCGTCGCTTTCTGTAACGCGCAAACCCTGAGCCGTCGCATTCCCAGCCACTCAGTTCCTTCTCTTCTGGGCTAAACACTTCCTGACGGTCTTGCTTATGACCGTCTCTTGATTCTGACGCGTCTCCTTCAGACCGTCGCATTTCCTGCTAGTTGCCCTGACCAACTATCATTCTGCCATGATCAACGGTCTGATCCTTGGCCGTTATTTGTATTTGACGCACCCTCGGTTGGCTGTCGTTTATCCTGATGCCCCACTGCCAGAGTGGGCCTCTGATGATTAACGGTCTCTCACCAGAGCGTCGTTTGATTATGACGGTCAGATCTTAGACCGTCACTTTCTCTGTTGCTGAGTTCAGGCTATTCCTTCTACCCTTGCCTAGACCTAGCGGTCTTTCACATTGTACACCTTGTTCTCTTCCCATTTACATGCATTCCTGCATACATCTCATTCATTCATTCACATTTCGTCCATCCTGCACTTTTCACATTCATTCATTCACGCTCGCATAAAATTAAAACAAAATAGAAAACTAAAAAGAAGGGATCTCATTCCATTTTTCCAAAGGTTCTATACAAGTGATAAAGAAAACATAAAAAAGGCATCATTCGGCCGGTCTATCAGCCGGGCCACCATCATCCTCCCCATCCTCAGGTCTCCTCACGGGTGGCGGTGCTATGGAAGCACTCTCCTCCTGCTGTCCTCTCTCTGCCCTCTCATTCCTTCGCTGGGCGGAGGAACTGACAAGGAAATCTCCTACTGAGCCGCTAGGGGCAGCACTCCTATGTACCCCACTCTGGGAGGCACTCCGCTCCGGTCCCCGGCCCATCATCCGGACCGTCCGCTCCAGTGTCCGCAGCTCGATCTTCAGTGTAAAGATCTGACGCCGCGTCTCCCGTGCCTCGGTCCGGTAGCGATCCAAGTCGGCCGTCCCAATCCGAAGCTCCTCCACCTCAGCTCGTGCCCGCGCTAACTCCTTCCGGAGTTGTTCCATCTCTGCATCATCTGGGCGTCGCGGGGTCTCCGCTCTCAGCCGGGCCATCTCTGCCCGTACCAGCTCCGTCTCTGCTCGGGCTCGATCGGTCTCGGCTCGGCTTCTCTCTACCTCAGCTCTCGCCTGGCTGGCCTCGGCCACTGCTGCTGCTAGATCCCTCACCTGTAGATTGCATTTCATATCATTAGTCATGAAGCATTTTATTAGGCATAATCATAAGCATTTTTTTAGTCTCTTACCCGCTCCGCGAGGGTGGCCTCCGCCTCCTCGGCCCGGGCAACCGCCCGAGCAAAGTCGGCCTCCTGCTCAGCCCTGCCTCCCGCAGGCTGCGAGGAAGACGATGGGGCATCTAGTCCAGCGCGTTGGGCTCCCTCGGCCCGCTGCATTTAGAAGTCATGGTTAGTTGACATTGGCATCATGAACATCATTGCATAAATCATGAGCATTTAAGTTTTTAGTCTCACCAGGAGCTCCAGGGCAGACCGGTACCCGTCCCGCTGTTGGATGGTGGAGTGGAGTAGCCCTTCCAGCTCGGCTATCCGTCCCTCAGGGTCTAGCTGCATTTTAGAAAGCATGAGTCAGCACATATCATATTGCACATTGCATAATAGAAAAGTTTAGAGTTTTAGTTTGCATACCGATCGTCGGGTACCTCGGTACACCCGGTCGCCGTAGAGTCGAGCGAAGGCCTTCAGATATGCCTCGTCGCTCTCGTCTCGCTCCTTCACCGCTCGGCCCCGCCTATTCCAATCGTGGATGTACTTCGCCTTTTCGGGCACACCAATCCACATTGCCGCTGATGCCCCTTGCTGACTTGCCGGGGTGGTCATCGCTGTGGCGTGGAAAGGTCACCTCGGGCTGGTGTAGTCCCCGGGTCCGCAGGATCAGCATGTAGTGCAGAGGCTCGATGATATGGATGCAATGCAACCATATGTCTCGCCCCCGGTACGATAAGGCCGCCTCCACCCATGGCTGTCCCGTATAACCCTCGTCGCAGTATGGGGTCCATCTCACCTGAGAGCATTTAGTTCATTCATTAGCATATAAAAGCATTAAAGATATTAGAGATATTTAGAAAGCATTTAGAAAGCGTTTAGAAGCATTTAGAAGCATATAAAAATCATTTTGAGTTCTGGACTTACCGATGTATGCGGGAAGGAGTCCAAGTCATCCTGGATCGTCCGGGTCAGTCTAATGATCGACCCTGTGTCCCTCGCCACCGACCAACGCCTCGCGATCGGTATACGGCCGGGATAGAGTAATGCGCCTCTCCCGATGCCCGGGAGGTACATATAACTCCAGATCTGCATTTAGAAATCGAGTCAGTCGCATCATTGCATAAATCATTGCATAAATCGTTGCATAAATCATTTGCATAAATCATAGCATCAATATTCATGGCATAATATAGAACATGAGAAGTGCATTTACCTGTAGGAAAGGCGAGAAGCCGCCCAGCATTGTCTGCCGATCCGTGGTGCTCAGGGAATCAAACAAGAATGCGAGCACTGCCGCTCCCCAGGCGTATCTCCTGACTCTGCCCAAATCCTCTATCATCGGCAGCAGTCTGCAGCTGATGACATCTGCCCGAGTCGCGAAGAGGAGCTTCCCGAATAGCAGCATCAGGAAGCGTCTGAGCACTCTGTCCCCCTCTGGTCCTGCCTCCGCCGCCACGCGAGGGCGCACCTGGTCTATCACTCTGCCCAGATGCTCCTCGGGTAGCTCTCCCACGGTGATCGCCGCTCCTCTCAAGCCTAAGCTCTCCTGCAGCACTGACCTCGAAAGCTGAGATGAGGACTGTCCCGGCCTGATCAAATCTAGCCCGAGCAGCTGCTGCGCCATCTCTCGGTAGTCGCCGTATGTCCACCCTATCACCGCGGCTCCGTGGACTCTCAATCCGGTAATCCTCGCTATGTCTTCTAGCATGGGGATCATATGGCCCCACGGGAAGATGAACGCTCAGCTGATCAGGTCCCATCTTCCGTGCAAGGCGTATAGTAGCGGCGTGTCCATCCGGATCACCTCGATGCTGAGCACCTCGGCGAATCCCATGCCGGCTAATCTCTCTCTCTGGTAGTCGGGCAATGCCTGGTACACTGCCCGGATCTGTAGCCAGGAGATCCGCGATCGTCTCTTCCCCTGCATTTGCATATTAGATCATTAATTAGTCTAATTGGCATCATATAATCATTGCATAAACATTCATGATTAAAAGGAAAACAAAAATTTGAAAATTGAAAACCCTAAAAAATAGTTTAAGTCCCTGGCATGAGTGACGGCCCTGTGCTAGGGCGTCGTTTGACTCTGACGGACTCATCATGGTGTGCCAGACGAGTGACGGTCGCTGGCAGGACCGTCACATGGTCTGCGTTTGGAACTTTTTCCCTTGCATCCCCGTAGTCTCCCACTATGGCCAAATGGCCTACAATTGTTCCTAGTGGGTTCGTAGACCCATTTCTACCCCTTTTCCCCACATGCATCCATAAATAAACACAAAAAAATCAAAAAATAGAAAATTAGGGCGGGGGCCTACCTCGTGGTCCATGGCTCTCTTCCTCTTCTTCTTCGGTTCCTTGGGCTCCTCTGCACCCAAGGGAGCTTCCCCTTCGTCCTCCGTGGCCGTGGGAGCTTCTTCTTCCTCCCTTGGACTTCTCCTCGCCGGTTGTTCTTCTTCCACCGGCGGGATCGCCTCCCGTTCAAGCCGGCGGTGGAACCGCCGTATTGCCATCCTCTTCCCTCTCTCTCTCTTCTTTGGTGACGGCTGGGGAGCCTCGTCGCCGGCCATTGAAGCAGTGGAGGTTGGAGTCGCCGGAGCTCTTCTCGGTTGAAGTTTTTGGGGTGTTGAATGTGGATTGAATGGAGGCCGTGACCGTTCGGTTTTATTTTTTGAACGCTCAGGAAATGCGGCGGTCTATCGACCGACCGTCACATCATTCTGACGCGTCTGGATCTGACCGTTACATGTGTTGGCCCTGTTTTATTGAGGAATGTGAACCGCCTGGTTTATGACGGACTAGGGGTGGTCTGTTACTTGATGTGACGCACGTACATGAGACCGTTACAAACTTGCAAGTTTCTTGATGAATTAAATGGTTTAATTAATGTCAAAATGGTTCCATTTTCTTCCATGTTGTTCCTTATTGATGCCTCTCGCATGTACAAATGGTTATGCCTTGATTCATGATCATATTTATTATTGGCTAACCTATCTTTCATGAAGGAATTATGAGTAAAAATCATGCTTTACTGTCCGTCAGGCAGGTAAGTCAGGCATTGTATCTCGTTCCCTCACTCCCTTGATGCATTGCTATATGTTACTTATGATATATTACCTCGAGAACCGGCTGGTCATTCATGTGTCCTGGGATCTGATGTTCCCCTTAAACAAAAATGATGATGATCTAAGTTCACATGTTTAATCGTTGGATAGGCCGTTAAATTAGAAAATTTGGGGACGATGGTTCTATCTTGCACGCCGTGGTTGCAGATAGTGTCCTGACTCTGATTTCTCCGATCTAGCAATATTATTCTCAAGTATTTGATATTTTATCTTTCTTTGCATTTGTTTTGAAGATTTCTTTTCCTTTAGCCCAGCATGCATCATGCGCATTCTTTGAGCATTCATGAAGCTTCATCTGTTCAAGGTATCTCGATGATGGTGAACAGCTGTGTTCTTGATTCTGGATGAGGAGAATCATTCCACTCTGAATTAGAAGGTTTCCTTTGATCTGCTCACTTGATCTGGTTCGCTGAAGATTCCTGTCTGGAGTTTAGTCTCTTTCTTTTCCGTTGCCTCCGGCGGCTAGCCGTGTTTCCTTTCCTTAGTTAATTAGTTCCTCCAGACTCGCATCCCTTTGACTGGCTATTTTCTTGTGATCAGTTCGAAGTTTTCTAGAAAATTCCTATCGCTTGTTGGTAAAGAACGGGTGTCGTTTACCTTAACGCCCTCTTTTTAATACACTCCGCTTCATTTTCGCTTCATCATCATGTTCCATTTCACTTTCGCTTCACCTCCGCTCGCTCCCCTGCAAAGAGGACGTTAAGGAGGGGCATCTGTTGACACCCGTTTTATACCCAATAAGTCGGGTCATCTCCTTGTTTCATTCTATACGATGCTCCGAGTTGTTCACCCTTCATTTGAGTCTCTTGATTAGTTGAAGCCTATTTCTTGGGTCTGAACTCTTTGATCGGATATGGCTCCTAGTGGCGTTTCATTGGATGAATCTTAGCAAGCCCCTCATTTCATTCTTGAACCTCAATGATAATAACGGTCGGTTCTAGGCGCGTTGCTTCCTTCTGATGGATGGGTCCTGGACCGTTACTCTTTGAAGAGTCCTAAGGCTTAAGGCCTCGTTGTAAAGCTTATCCTTTTGATTCCACGTTGATAATAACGGTCTGTCGTGCAGCCGTTGTTTCATTCTGACGCCCTATGCCTTGGCCGTTGCTTCCTTGAAGAGTTCAACTTGTTGGGTTTTCTTCCCGTTGATCTTATCTCTTTGGGATAGGGTTGAAAATGATGGTCGCTCCTTGATGCATTGCTTCCAAGTGGCGGTCTGTCGTGCAGCCGTTACTTCCTTCCGAGAGTCCTGGCAGTTCAGGCCTTTTCTCTGCTACTCCGTGGTCGAGATAAGGGTTTGGATTGATGATATCTCTTTCAAATCTGATCCTCAGGACCTACCGTTCGATTCTATGGACTCTTGGTGATATTATCTTCGAGGATTTTCTAAGAGTTATCTCTTTATCTTGTTTGAATTATCCTCTGCTCGACCTAAGAGTTTGAGGGTCTATAAATAGAACCCTTGACTTCATGGCCAAGGGGGGGAGATTTTGAATTCACGACGAAGTGCTGCCAAACTCAGGAGCCATCTTCATTTAAGAGGAACTGCTTCCCACGTCCATCCATCTCATAATCAAGGGAGTACTTTGGTTTTGGTCTTTCAAGTTCATCATTGCATGCTTGAGTTCTTCCCTGGTTTTTCCTCAATCAAAGCATTATCCCTCTTCCTTCTCCACGTTTTTCACTGTCCTCTAAGCATATAAACATCTTCCCAAACTTTTAAAATACCCAGAGGGGTTAAAAAACCAAAACTCCCCGGCAATTCCCTCTCCTTTTGATGATGTTAAGTCCTTTGAGAATTGATGCTATGCTTGTGAAAAGGACTAATTGAGGTTATTATGTTTGGTCTTTCTACATCTTTGGCAGGTTTACAGGTTCATTGACACGAGGCCCAGGTCTTCTAACCGGCTGGAGGAGTTGGAGTTAAAAGAATTCAAGCTTTGTTACTGCAGATTATCTGACGGTCTTGTGCAGGCGCGTCATTCTCCTCCGGCGGTCTATCGTGTGGCCGTCACTTCCAAGCGACGCACGGGGTTCTGGCCGTTACTTCCAAGTTGATCTGCAGGCTTTCTCTGGTTTTCTCTCCCATGGGCGGGTGTTTCATCCACCTATTTCCAAGGTATATTCAGGTTCTTTTGACTTATTTTACTTTGGTGGCGATCACATCTTTCCTTGGTATTGGGCATTAGCTGTCTTCTTCATCATATCTTCCTATTTTCCTTGCTTGTTCCACCTTCACGGTGTGTTTTTATTTATTCCTTGTTCCACGCCCCGGCGTGTGTTTTCCTTTTCCTTAGCGTAGTTGGATTGAGATAGCATGCCCATGCTAGAGCTAGCTATGATTGCCTAGGTTCATGATCACATGTTCATAGGTTTGAGTAGATCTTTGATTGTTTGTTTGTTATCTTACCATATCACCCCCCAAACCTCAAAAGAAAGATAGAAGATAGACAAATAAATATCAACAGGGTAGCCATGGTAACTTCTTCTCTTAGGCTATAGTTCCCTGTCGGAGCAGCTTTGCGTAGTCGAGGTAGAATGGATCTTTCGGGCAGCACAGACGTCGGATGGATGCGAGATTACCTCACCTGCGAAGCTGCTTAGAAGAGCTTTCCAGCAATATATGGTACAGCCTCAGGAGATGTGCGATGAAGGCGTGGAAGGCTCTGCAACTCGCCCCTTGACTGCTATCTACGAACTGGTGCAGGGCAGGGTGATGGATTGTTAGAGTAGGAGTGGGGGAAAGGGGTTGGACGACCCTAGGATGGAGGGGCTGGAGAGGGGCGACCAAAGGGGCTGGGGAAGAAGGAGAGAGGGTTGTGAAATTCAAATTTTGCCTAGGGTTAAGCCCCTTCAGCCTTGGGAGAGGTGGGTGTGGGCTTGGGAAGGGGAGTGGGTGGTTGGTGGTTGGAGGGTGACTTGGAGAGTGGTGGATGCTACCTTGGGGAAGGAGGGGAATTAAATGGGTGATTTGGGGAAGGGAAGGGGGTTTTAATGAAGAGTGAATGGGGAGGAGAGAGAAGAAATTTTGAATTTGGGGTGGGGGAAGAGAGAGAGAGGGGCTACCCCCTTAGAGAGAGAGAGATATGAGAGAGAGAGAGAGAGATATCAAGAGAGGGAGGGGAGATAAAATTCTAAGGGAATTTCAAATTTCATTGATCATCAAAGGTTACAAATGAGAGAGGGGAGTGGGGGTATTTATTGGCACAAGACTTTTCACAAGACCATACTGACCCTAGACAATTGACACAATGACCAGATAGACCAGGGAGGGGCGCCCCTGGGCCTACACCATTTAATTGGGCCCAATAGCCAACCTAATCAACCATATGACGGAGAACTTAGGTAAACGACTCACTAACCTAGGTACCAGACTCAAATAAAGGGAAAATTACACAATTTATGACTCAAATAAAATATAAAAATTATATGACTAGACTCAGAAACACATGACGAACACAATGGCGCATACTGACGAACAATTCGAGCCTCGAAAAAATATGGAGGGGCAAGGGATGCCCCCATCATAAGTTCAGGCAGCACCTGAAGAAAAAGATGAACCACCTCCCGGACCAGCTCCTCAAGAACACCATGAGGGCAGGCGTAATAGATCCGAAGAACTAAGGTTGACCAATGTCGGAACCACCAGCAGAATAGTGAAGTAGCTGAAGAGAATCCCTGCAAGTTTCTCTGCCTGGGATATACTTTCCCTCGACGAAGAAACAAGACAAGCTGTTATCACGGCCTTACAAACCCCGGCATACTTCGAGGGCTATTTTGCTGAGGCGCAGTCGGGGGTGGCCATGACGTTCACAGAGGAAGACATGCTTCTGCCCTCCGTCAACCATAATAGACCACTCTACATGCGGGGGCAACTGAATGGCCAGTCAATAAGTAGAGTTTTGTTTGACCCGGGGGCTGCAGTAAACATACTCCCCTATCGAGTATATCAGAAGTACTACTTTGATGTGCACCTGATCGAGGTCAGGGATATGAGAATTGTCGGCTTCAACTAGAAATTTGAAGTCCCCATGGGCGTAGCGGAGTTTAAACTCTCACTCAGTGACTTCACTACTAAACTACAATTCTATGTGATAAACTCCGATACATCATATAAGGCGCTGCTAGGCCGCCTGTGGCTGCACCAAAACTAGGTGGTGGCCTGCACCCTCCACCAATGCATAAAATACCCTCGGAATGGGAAAGAAGAAAGAACATTCGTCGACTTACATCCTTTCGAGGTGTTCGAATGCCACTTGTTAGATGCATCTCTGTATCTAGAGAAGCCGAAGAAGCCTACCCCTCCAGCCAAGGATAAGGGGAAGAAGAAACTAGAATCCGGCGACTGGTTCCCTCCACCGCAGCCTGACTACGTGGCTCCCCTAGAGGTGTCATTCATATCTGAGGACAAAGGAGAGCTCAGAGGAATTCAATCCAGCATTTACCTTAAGCCGGGGGCATTAGAACTTGAAGAGTTACTTGCGGATGTCAAGGTCCCGCCAGGGATCATCAAGCCCATAGCTGATACAGACTGTCAAATAGTTGAGGTATTAAAGACCCTGGAGGTCCCTAATCCTGATGGCCAACCCACCATATTTTATGTGACCAAGGAGCAGCCTGTAAAAGGGGATGATGATTGCAGATTCCCCGAAGAGATGCATGATCCACCTGTCCCAATTATGGGACTCCCATATATAACTGGCCGCGTGATTAAGATGGCCAGGAAATAATAGATTTCCTTCTGTCAACCCTCCAGTCATAAGAAAGTGTTCAAAGAATTATGGTATCTCCTGAACATGGACAAAAGATTGCTATAAATTACTCAGCATCTGGGGCTGGGCTTCTCTGTAGAAGATTACCATGAAGTTGACATGCTCTCTACCTACACTGTAAAGAGTGAAGACCCCCTAGGGGAAATCTATGATGAATACCTGGGGGACTATGAACTGACAGAGCCATCCGTTGAATTGAAAGGCCCATGTCCGTCTTGGCCCCGGGCACCCGATGATCATGGAGCTGCTACTCCATGCAGATGCTGGGAGTCCATCTCTGTGGAGGTAGCCGCCATTCCCAACAATGACTCACAAGAGTCAAAAGCTGAAGAAAGTCATCCTACCCTTGAGGGCGCTCCACCCACCAGCCGGCATCCAAGCTGCACATAATCTACATCACCAACACTAGGGCTACTTCCCCAGCCCAATCAACAGTCGGATGGCTCAGGAAAAGGCCAAGCCGAAGCCCCGCCCTTAGGTGAAATGAGACAAGACCATATCTATGAGGCCCTTGAAGTTGAAGAAGATGACGAAGGTTTCATCGACTTACAGTCGGCTCTCCCGGAAATAGAAGATGGCGGACAAGCCACAGTCGACGAACTGGTCGAAATAATCTTCAGCACAAAGGATGATCCCAGGCCGACCTTTCTCAGTGCCCTCTTAACACTCGAAGAGAGGGGGCAATATATGAAGCTACTCCAGGAATTTCGAGATTGCTTTGCTTGGAATTACAAAGAAATGCCAGACCTCAGCCCTGCAATTGCCCAGCATATCTTGGCCATTGACCCTAAAGCCAAGCCTGTGAAGCAATCACCCCAGCGAATGAGGCCCGAACTCATAACTCAAGTCTGCAAGGAGGTTGACAAGCTGATAGATGTTGACTTCGTGGTTGAAAATCAATACACTACATGGCTGGCCAACATCGTGCCAGTCAATAAGAAAAATGGCCAGATCTAGATTTGCGTGGATTTCCAAGACCTAAATAAATCTTGTCTGAAGGATGATTTTCCGGTGCCAATCACCGAAGTCATGATCGACGCTACTATCGGCCATGAGGCCTTGTCGTTCATGGACGGATCGTCCAGGTACAATCAAATCTAGATAGCGGAGCATGACTGAATCCACACGGCTTTCCGGTCGCCTAAAGGGATATTCCATTACAAACGGATGCCCTTCAGCCTCAAAAATGTTGGCGCCACCTATCAGAGGGTAATGACCAGAATATTCGATGAACTGCTCTATAGCCAAGTTGAATGCTATATTGATGACTTAGTCGTCAAAACAAAGAAGAGGGAGGATCACCTGGCTGACCTCAGAATTATATTTGAAAGGCTGCGGCTGCATGAGCTGAAGATGAACCCGATGAAGTGCGCTTTTGGCATCTTCAGCGGAAAATTCCTGGGCTTCGTCATCAGATACAAGGGAATTGAATAGACCTCGCAAAAATCAAAGCTATTCAGGAGCTGCCTCCTCCTAGAAACCTGACAGAATTATGGTCATTGCAAGGCCGGCTAGCCTACATTCGTAGGTTCATCTTCAATTTGTCTGGGCGGTGCCAGCCATTCCATAAATTAATGATGAAAGATACCCCGTTCCAGTTGGGCGAAGGATGTCAATGAGCTCTTGACCAGCTGAAAGAATACTTGAAGACCCCGCCAGTGTAGGGGGCACCGGTGAAAGGGCAACCGTTGATTCTGTACATAGCTACCACCGAACACTCCCTGGGGGCAATGCTAGCCCAAAACAATGAAGATGGAAAAGAACAAGCCCTCTACTACCTCAGCCGAAGATTGGTTGGGGTTGAAGCAAAATATAAACCTATTGTAAAGGTCTACCTCGCACTAGTCTTCGCGGCCAAGAAAATGAGGCACTACATGCTGTCGCATGAAGTCAAGCTAATATCTCGGGCCGACCCGGTCAAGTACATACTCTCTCAGCCAGTCCTCAAAGGACGGTTGGGCAAATGGGCTGTCATCCTCATGGAGTTTGACATTACTTATATGCCATAAAAGGCCATCAAAGGTCAGTCCATTGTGGACTTCTTTGCAGCACACCCAGTGCCTAAAGATTCTCCATTGATCACGGAGCTCCCTGAAGATGAGACTCTCGAAGTGGGACAAGTCCAGTAAACTACATAGCAGCTACACTTTGACATTGTTTCAATAACAGAAACATCTCCGCGGGGACAAACAAGAATAAGATTAGGGGCGGGCGTCATCCTCAAATCCCCCGAAGGTGAGGTTGTTAGGGTGCTAGGCCCGGATACAGAGGGGGGTGAATGTATCCCTCTAAAAATTATGCCCGAATTAAAACACTAAATGCTCAGATATGCAGAATAAAAACTAATGAGCTTTCCAAGAGAAGATGATGATCAAACAATTGATCAAACAGTTGGACTGCAACAATGCAGCCTCCTGATCACACCAGACTCGCAAGCAGAGCTAATCAACCCAAGCACACTTAGCAGAAGACAATGCTCAGAGATTACTCCCAATTAACACAACTAACCAAGCATGCACAACCTGTGAAGGGGAGGTAGAAGGCAAGGAACAAACGCACAAGCCCAATCACACATCACAGAAGATTTTTAGGTGGTTCGGTCACCAAGACCTACATCCACCCCTCACTTCCAACCGGAGTGAGGATTCCACTAGCAACGCTAGCACAGCAGACTCAGTCTGCAAACACTTGCTGCCAAACAGCTTGACTAGGGGAACAACCTCCCCTCTTCCTCCAGATCGGAGGGATACCCCAAGTGACTCCCAGCCACTTGGAAACTAGAGACCGAAGTCTCTCTTCCTCCAGACCAGGAGGGAACCCACCAGTGACTCCCTGTCACCAGCAAACCAGAGGTCGAAGACCTCTCCACCTCCAGACCAGGAGGGACCCCTGGACTTGCAACCCACAAGCCCAGAACCAGAGATCAGATCTCCCTTCTCCTGAACCAATAGGAGGAACTCGACCTCAGTCCAGAGGATCGGAAGTACAAAGCTAACCAAATGAAAAAGGAAAAATAAGAAAAGAAAAATACACAGCGATCAGAAAGCTGTAAAGAAAGATAACACAGATGTGGCTCGCATGGAGCTGACTGGCCTGGATTTGATCCACGGTCCAGTAGGAACTTCTTCTGCTACTTCTCTTCTTCTTCTTGTGCTGGATCAACAGCTTCTCTTCACTCTGCCTTTTTATTTCTTCTCTCTTTCTTCTCACTTCTCACTTCTCACGAGCACTATCTCTCTCTTTTCCTTCTTCTGCTCTCACTCTCACTTTCTTCTCTGCTCTCCTTTTTCTCTTGCACTATTCTCTCCTTCTTCTCTTTTTCTTCTTTCTCTTTTTCTGGATCGAAGGGCTTTCTGCTCTTTTTGGCTTCTTCTTCGATCAGTCTTCATCTGTTGGATGAAGGTTTCCTTTTATAAGCAGCAGCAGCTGGCACACTGGGCGCGTGTGGCTTCAACATTTCCTGCCCTAGAAATTCGGACCACATGGCAGCATCTTGTTATCTCGTCCATCCTTGGATCACGAGCCAGGCACCTCGGATCACGTGCCCTTCATTAGCACGCTCAGCAACTAGAGTCAGGTGGCATTAACGCACTTGCTTCAAGGGGTTGACGCAGCCTTCAAAGACATTCTACCAGCAAAACTCAAGTCTACTGTGTTGACGCTTCCAACCCATGGCGTTGACGCATTGATGCGTTCCAGTGAGCAACCAGCCTAGCCCTATTGACAGTTGCGTCGACGCTGCTCCACTGCTGCATTGACGCATCGGTGATCCAGCATCTGAACTTAGATGGCTTCTGAACTTAGATGGCTTCAGCGCTCTCACGTTTCGTGTGGAGTGCGTTGACACATTGTGCAACTGCATCCACCCTCTGGTTACCTGGTCGATCCATCAACCTGCTGCGTTGACGCCACTTGATGAATGCGTTGACGCACCAGAGTAATCCAGTAACCCATTGGCTCTCCCTTTGTAACTGCTGCGTCGACGCTCTCAGCATGCTACGTTGACGCATGGAGCTGCAGCGTCGATGCTGCCAATGTACTCCAGAGGCTGCAATAAGGGATTCTTGAACCGCTGCGTCCACGCTACTTGCTCACTGCGTTGACGCACCAGAATAATCCAGAAGCTTCTTTCTTGATTGTTTGAAGTGCTGTGTCCACGTGTCAGCATTTCAGCCTCTTGGATCACGTGCCAAGTCTTGATGGCCTGAATCATCTGCAGACAGACAGAGGAAAATGAACTTAGTTCAGACGAATGTATATACTTAAGCAGAGCTGCCAGTGTGTGGACTTGAACAGTGCAGCGAGTGTGTAGACTTGGTAAAACAAGGTCCAGTGTATAGACTTGCAGATACGAAGCCAATGTATAGACTTAGAAGGATTTGAACCAGTGTCCAGACTTCAGGTTTAACTGTGGATGTACAGACTTCAGGTGTGTAGACCATTGTGCAGACTTTGGAGAGCAGTGGCCAATGTATAGGCTTTATGGAGCGAAGCCAATGTGTAGACTTCACGCTGTACAAACTTGAGGCTTTGAACGTTGAAGGCACAAGATGATGTACAGACTCAGATTCTAGACCAGTGGCTGTATAGACTTTGAAAGAGGACCAATGTATGGACTTCAGGAGCATATGACACGGCTGTACAGACTTTGTTACCCAAACGAATGAATAGACTTTGCCACAGTCTAATGTATAGACTTGAAGAACCTGAACTGAAGAGTCGACGCATCAGCTCAAGGAGTTGACGCACTGGTGTAAGAACAGAGACAAGTATGACTGAAGGGTCGACGCATCAGCACACTGAGTTGACGCACTGCTGTGGAGACTGTGTAGACAGAGTGTAGATAGAATTAAAGTAGAGCATGTTATCTGACAGCCATATGAACTCCATTCACTTACATGATAAAACATGAATTTATCGAGCATATAAAAGACACAGCTAGATGACTCACAGAGAATAACTCACTTCAACGACCAATCATCAAAACCATCATCAAAACCACAGGGGCACAACAATCTCCCCCTTTTTGATGATGACAACACTACACAGTGAGTCATCTGATGACTCAAACTATTCTCCCCCTTTGACTTCATCAAAAAGAAAATAGTTTAAGAAATTAAAGCAACCAGCATGCTATAATTGAAAACCAATCTCCCCCTGTGATATAGTCAAGATGAATCATGGGAGGGTAAGAATGCATATGCAGATGGAGAGTTCAAAATGCAAGATCACAATTCTCCCCCTTTAAGAGTTTCTATGCAGCATGATGCATACGACATGAAAACTTTCCCTGAATAGATGCCAATTGATATGCAAGTGATGCATGACATGGAAGCTCCCCCTCAATAAGTGGAATCTTATGAGATAGATGAGAAGGAGACCACAGGGGCAAACAAGGACAAGTTCAGGTCAATGAGCAGAAGAGGTTCAATTAGCAGATTTCTAAAGAGGCTTCAACTACAAGAATTTCAGTCAGATTTTCAAGGGAATGTCATTCTCATAGATCCAAATCAGAATCTTTCAAAGTCTTCCATTATAAGGGCTTATGAATGAGCTTTAATGAACAACATGGTTTAAACATGATGTATGCAGAGTTTTTCAATAAAATTCTGTATTGATATCTAAAACCATGTTTTAATAAAAATGAACCAAGCCCTCATATTTATCTTGATGAAACTCCCTTTCTCTTACACAATCAAATTTATTGACTTCTTTCAGAATTACATGCATTAGTATTGAGATCAATCAATTATGAAGTCATATGATTTTGTCTAGGGTTGTAGCAATTTGATTTTAGCAACAATATTCAGACATTTCAATTTGTTCAACAATTTTTCATGCTACAAATTTTATGAGCACTCTAGTTCAGTACACACCTTGTAACTAGAGGATATACCTTGATCAGAGGCCAATATCCCTAAGCACTTAGTGTGACTAACTGTCATGCTTCATATGAACAGAGATAGCATTTACACATCATGACACACTCCAAATCATTTCTTGATGAGTGTGTTGTATTTCTCAGTGTGCATGCCATTGCTCTGCCTGAATTTCAATGAATTCTTAATCAGAGTTAACTATGGTACCTCATGACACAGTCCTTTGGACATGTGTTTCTCAGTAACCAAGGTCATTGCTCTGACAGAAGATACCCTTTAGACATTTCAGAAAAATTCATTTGCTTCAAGTCAATAACAATTTCATGTACTTAACCAAATAAAGTCATGTATTCAATAATGCAGATTTCAGAAGATTTTACAAGACACACCATGAGACAGATGGTTAAGGTTTATTAAACATGCTTCAGATATTTTTAAGAGATTTTAAAGCCAAACTCATTGAATACATTAACCTTAAACCACATGAGTTATTTCAGTCATTCATAAAAACGTATAATAGAAGATTTCTAGTTCAAGAATTTTTCAGATTTATGATTGAGATAGTCCCATTGAAATCTTCATGACAGACTGATAGATTTCTGAAGTCAAAAGATACCAATTGATAAGAGAGATTTGAAGCTCAATATTTTCAAAAATATGTTCAAGGTCTGTCAACAAAATCAATAAGAAGGATATGCAATGAATTCTCACATGAGTATGCATTTGACAACCTATATGCAATGCATTGACTCCCCCTCACAATATGCATTCAAACTCACTTTTTGGCATTTTTAAATATAAGGAAATGCAATGCACTATATGTATGTGAAAACATGCAATTAACTCCCCCTGAAAACATACAATGTTTGCACTGAAACTGAACATATGAAACCAATTGATATTGTGACTTGTGCACAATCAGACTGTCCTATCAGATTTTTCAACATGAGCAGCATGCATGGATCAAATTTCAGCTAATCAGATTTTTCAGAAAGCAATGGACATATTTCAAACAGCATTCAGATGCAGTTCAGATTTTTCAGAATGTAATTTGTTTTCTCAGAGTTTATGCATTTCAACAATTACCAAACAACTACAAATGGCAGATATGCAAGAATACATCAAATCAGATATGTAATGAGTTTCAAAATAGGAAATGCAGAGAGATTACTTGAAAAATGTGAGAATGGGGTTTTTCATTCTTGAGTGCCTTAGATCATTACCCCTTTATTCCATCCAAGGCACACCTGCTAGGCACCTTCCTATTTTCCACTAGCAGGAACCCAAGTGGTCTTGGGTCTTGCATAGTAATTAGCCCCTTTTGGGACTGCCTGCATCTTTTTCTATGCCAAATAGTCATCAGAGTTCATGATAAAATAGTTATGCATTGAATGCCCAGACAGCCCACAATAGTGGCATGAACTAGCAGGTTTTATGTTCCTCTTATGTATACTAGCATGAACTTGAGCATTATAAGAGTGAGCATGAGGGTTTCTGTTATTATTATGAAACTTTTTCTTTTCATGACCAGCTACCCTGCAATTAGCAACTTGGTGGCCTGGTCTTCTGCAATTTGAGCAAACATGAATTCTTTTAAAAATAAGTTTGTTCCTATCAAATTCTTTGAAATTTCTATTCCTACCCTGGACAAGCCAGCAGTCCTTGACTGCATGGCCATGCTTCCCATAATGGGAGCAGAAAGGGAACTTTCTTCTAAAAGAGCTTGCCCAACATTCAGTGGCCTTGTGCCCAAGCTTGTTACAATTAAAACATTTGGCATGCTGGTTCAGAGAAGCAGTTTTGTTTATATTAAAAGCATGTTGGTTAGCATAAGATTTAGCATGATGTGAGAGTGGTTTTTTCTTTCCATTAGCAAACCAACATTGAGCAAAGGTGTGGCCTAATCTACCACAATGAGAGCATTCACTTTTCTTTGAATGAACAGCAGGTTTTCTATCATGATATTTCCTAGCATTCATCATTTCAGCATTCAAATCATCCAGTTCGTTTAATTCACACTCATGCATCAAATGACCAAATTTATGACAGTAATGACAAATAATATTCTTTTTAGATGCATGTGAGTGTGTGTGAGGACTGTGATCAACAAACACTGATGGACCCTTTTTATTTATTTTCTATTTTCCAATCATTTTCTGATTTTTATCATGTTTTTCTGTTTTCTTAGCCTTATACTGAGGTGAAGATGAAATAGAAGGCTTTTCCTGTTCAGAAGATTTAACAAAAATAGTTTTCAAATTGGATCCATCAACCTTCCTCATGACTGGAATGTAGCCCAGTCCCTCTTTCTTAAAATTATCCTTTGCTCCCAACATTTTCTGAGCAATGGGCTGTTTGTCTTTAGAGGTGGTGGCTACATCTGAACCACTTACAAAAGATGTCATAACTTTGTTCTGAAATTCCTTCTTGTTTATCTTATTGTAGCCCAGCGCTTCCTTCCTAGGGTTGATTTTTATACCTAGTAGCTTGTCTAGGTTTTTCTGCCCATCAACAAATTTAGACAAGGAAACTTTCAAATCATGGATTTCATTTTCTAAAGAGGAAATATGTAGCTCATAACTGGTAATCTCTTGCTCACAGCAATTCATAGCTTCATTCAAAACTTTGTTAGCAATTTTATATTTTTCAACTTCCTGTTCCAGATTGCTCAGATTATCAGAATCTTCAACACTCACAGTTTTTCCTCTTTCTAAGGCTAGCAGTCTCTCAGACATAGTGGAGTTCAGCATTTTTAATTTCTCATTTTCTTCCTTAAGCTTGTCATTCTGAATTAACTCATTTATCAAAGTCTGATCTTCTGAGTTAGTTTCAAGTTTTCTTCCAGCCTTGAATTCCTTCAAATCTTTTTCCTTCTTTTCAATGTTTTTCTGTAATTCCACATTCACAGATTTGATGGCTTCAAGTTTTTCAGCAAATAAGTTCTTCTCCTGCTCAAGTTTCTCAGATTTTTTATCATTTTTATTGGCAGATTTTCTCAGAGAATCATTTTCAGATTTCAGCTTGTTTAAATCTGAGTTCACACTTTCAAAGTTTTTCAGCAATTTTTCATACTGGTCATGATAGTTAACAAGAGTCTGATTATCATTATCTGAGTTAAATTTTTCTTTGAGTTCAGATATCACATTTATATGATCTTGATTTTCAGTTTTCAATAATGAAACTTGTTTCTTCAATATTTGAAAATCAGACATACAGGCATCATGAATATTTTTCAATTCAACACAATTTCTACAAGGAGAACTTGAACTATCTAAATCAGTGCCCTTCTTCAATTTTTTATACTGTTTTCTTAACAGTTCATGAGATTCAAATAATTCAGCATATGCATTCTCTCAATCTTCTAGAGAAAAATTCTCGAAGAGATTTACCTCATCATCATCATCTTCTTCAGTCTGACTGCTACCTTGATTGCTGCCACTTGGATTACTTCTGTTAGCCATCATGCAACTGTCCTCGTTTACCCTGTGAAATTGCTTCAGCCTATCCAGGATGTCCTTTGCTGAGCTGCAATTATGAAGACCAGACCATAAGGCTCTGTCAGTAGCTGCTTTCATCAGGTTAAAGGCTTTCTGATTTTCTCCATCCTTTGATCTGTGTCTGTCGGTCCATTTGGACACTTTCGTTGGTAAGGTGTGAGGACCTTGTGAAATTAATTTCCACAAATCAGGATTAGCAGAATTTACATAAGCATGTAAAGCAGTGTACCACTGACTGAAATCAGAACCACTAAAGACGGGTGAAAGAGCCATTGAAAACAAATAGCGAGTAAATTCAAGGCAACAAGAATATTTATGCACTAAAAAATAAATTAGCACCTAAGACTGCAAGATCGAATCTGCAGGTCGCTGGACCTTGTATGCAGACACCGCTCTGATACCAATTGTTAGGGTGCTAGGCCCGGATACAGAGGGGGGTGAATGTATCCCTCTAAAAATTATGCCCGAATTAAAACACTAAACGCTCAGATATGCGGAATAAAAACTAATGAGCTTTCCAAGAGAAGATGATGATCAAACAATTGATCAAACAGTTGGACTGCAACAATGCAGCCACCTGATCACACCAGACTCGCAAGCAGAGCTAATCAACCCAAGCACACTTAGCAGAAGACAATGCTCAGAGATTACTCCCAATTAACACAACTAACCAAGCATGCACAACCTGTGAAGGGGAGGTAGAAGGCAAGGAACAAACGCACAAGCCCAATCACACATCACAGAAGATTTTTAGGTGGTTCGGTCACCAAGACCTACATCCACCCCTCACTCCCAACCGGAGTGAGGATTCCACTAGCAACGCTAGCACAGCAGACTCAGTCTGCAAACACTTGCTGCCAAACAGCTTGACTAGGGGAACAGCCTCCCCTCTTCCTCCAGACCGGAGGGATACCCCAAGTGACTCCCAGCCACTTGGAAACTAGAGACCGAAGTCTCTCTTCCTCAAGACCAGGAGGGAACCCACCAGTGACTCCCCGTCACCAGCAAACCAGAGGTCGAAGACCTCTCCACCTCCAGACCAGGAGGGACCCCTGGACTTGCAACCCACAAGCCAAGAATCGGAGATCAGATCTCCCTTCTCCTGAACCAACAGGAGGAACCCGACCTCAGTCCAGAGGATCGGAAGTACAAAGCTAACCAAATGAAAAAGGAAAAATAAGAAAAGAAAAATACACAGCGATCAGAAAGCTGTAAAGAAAGATAACACAGATGTGGCTCGCATGGAGCTGACTGGCCTAGATTTGATCCACGGTCTAGTAGGAACTTCTTCTGCTACTTCTCTTCTTCTTCTTGTGCTGGATCGACAGCTTCTCTTCACTCTGCCTTTTTCTTTCTTCTCTCTTTCTTCTCACTTCTCACGAGCACTATCTCTCTCTTTTCCTTCTTCTGCTCTCACTCTCACTGTCTTCTCTGCTCTCCTTTTTCTCTCGCACTATTCTCTCCTTCTTCTCTTTTTCTTCTTTCTCTTTTTCTGGATCGAAGGGCTTTCTGCTCTTTTTGACTTCTTCTTCGATCAGTCTTCATCTGTTGGATGAAGGCTTCCTTTTATAAGCAGCAGCAGCTGGCACACTGGGCGCGTGTGGCTTCCACATTTCCTGCCCTAGAAATTCGGACCACGTGGCAGCATCCTGTTATCTCGTCCATCCTTGGATCACGAGCCAGGCACCTCGGATCACGTGCCCTTCATTAGCACACTCAGCAACTAGAGTCAGGTGGCGTTAACGCACTTGCTTCAAGGGGTTGACGCAGCCTTCAAAGACATTCTACCAGCAAAACTCAAGTCTGCTGCGTTGACGCTTCCAACCCATGGCGTTGACGCATTGATGCGTTCCAGTGAGCAACCAGCCTAGCCCTATTGACAGTTGCGTCGACGCTGCTCCACTGCTGCGTTGACGCATTGGTGATCCAGCATCTGAACTTAGATGGCTTCTGAACTTAGATGGCTTCAGCGCTCTCACGTTTCGTGTGGAGTGCGTTGACGCATTGTGCAACTGCGTCCACCCTCTGGTTACCTGGTCGATCCATCAACCTATTGCGTTGACGCCACTTGATGAATGCGTTGACGCACCAGAGTAATCCAGTAACCCATTGGCTCTCCCTTTGTAACTGCTGCGTCGACGCTCTCAGCATGCTGCGTTGACGCATGGAGCTGCAGCGTCGATGCTGCCAATGTACTCCAGAGGCTGCAATAAGGGATTCTTGAACCGCTGCGTCCACGCTACTTGCTCACTGTGTTGACGCACCAGAATAATCCAGGAGCTTCTTTCTTGATTGTTTGAAGTGCTGTGTCCACGTGTCAGCATTTCAGCCTCTTGGATCACGTGCCAAGTCTTGATGGCCTGAATCATCTGTAGATAGACAGAGGAAAATGAACTTAGTTCAGACGAATGTATATACTTAAGCAGAGCTGCCAGTGTGTGGACTTGAACAGTGCAGCGATTGTGCAGACTTGGTAAAACAAGGTCCAGTGTATAGACTTGCAGATATGAAGCCAATGTACAGACTTAGAAGGATTTGAACCAGTGTCCAGACTTCAGGTTTAACTGTGGATGTACAGACTTCAGGTGTGTAGACCATTATGCAGACTTTGGAGAGCAGTGGCCAATGTATAGGCTTTATGGAGCGAAGCCAATGTGTAGACTTCACGCTGTACAAACTTGAGGCTTTGAACGTTGAAGGCACAAGATGATGTACAGACTCAGATTCTAGACCAGTGGCTGTATAGACTTTGAAAGAGGACCAATGTATGGACTTCAGGAGCATATGACACGGCTGTACTGGCTTTGTTACCCAAACGAATGAATAGACTTTGCCACAGTCTAATGTATAGACTTGAAGAACATGAACTGAAGAGTCGACGCATCAGCTCAAGGAGTTGACGCACTGGTGTGAGAATAGAGACAAGTATGACTGAAGGGTCGACGCATCAGCACACTGAGTTGACGCACTGCTGTGGAGACTGTGCAGACAGAGTGTAGACAGAATTAAAGTAGAGCATGTTATCTGACAGCCATATGAACTCCATTCACTTACATGATAAAACATGAATTTATCGAGCATATAAAAGACACAGCTAGATGACTCACAGAGAATAACTCACTTCAAAGACCAATCATCAAAACCACAGGGGCACAACAGAGGTGCTGCACACCTCTTGCTCAATCAACAAAGCCTGCATAAATAATGAAGCAGAATATGAAGCTCTAATTATTGGTCTCTAGGTCGCTCTCCACATGGAGATCCGGATGCTGCAATTGTTTGGGGATCCAATGTTGATCGTCAAGCAAATCCAAGGACAATTCGAAGTTCGAAAGGCAGAATTACTCCCCTACCATGCTAAGGCGAAGCAACTCATGGAGAAATTCTACTTTATTGAAATAAACCATGTCGGCCGAGGTCAAAATGCACATGCCGATTCATTAGTAAAGCTAGCAAGCACACTGGCAATCCCGCCTGATGAGTCACTCAACATACGGGTGATCAACCGACGGCATGTCCCCAGCATGATAGAAGAGGAGCCAAGTGGAGAAGAACCTGAAGTAGAAATCGCAGAAGTGGTCGGCTCACCTGACTGGCGTGAGCCCCTCATGCAATGGTTTAAATACCAGCAGCTGCCTAAGCAAAGGAAAGAGAAGATCAGGCTGATCTGAATGAAAGACTCCGATGAAGTCAGAAATGGAATCCTATTCCGAATTGTGGAAGATGCCAAAAAGAAAATACTACTTCGATGCCTCTCTTTGGAGGAAGCCTAGAGTGTCATGAAGGAAATCCATGCTGGATTAGCTGGGGCACACCAGGCCAGGCCAAAAATGAAGATTGAAATTAAAAAGTTGGGCTATTATTAGCCGACAATGTTCGACAACTACTGTAAGTACGCCAAGTCGTGTCAAAAGTGCCAAGAGCATGCAACGGTCCCCAGGCAACCCCCAAATCCGACAGCACCCAGTTGGCCTTTCGCCCAATGGGGAACAGATGCCGTGGGCCCATTGCCCCCATCCTCTTTGGGATGCAAGTATATCCTTGAAATAACAGACTATTTCTCCCGCTGGGCAAGAGCTATAGCCCTAAGAGAAGTGATAGGGGAAATCGTGGCCCGATTTATCCAACGAAATGTAATATTTCGATTCGGCATCCCCAACCGGATTGTCTTAGACAACGGAAGCCATTTTCGAAATCAAAAGGTCTACAGGCTGGCCAAAAAGTACAAGATTGACTGGAGGAAATCAACTCCGTACAATCCGCAGGCAAATGGGCTGGCTGAAGCATTCAATAAAACCCTCTACACCCTCCTGGCAAAGACTGTCAGTTTTAGCAAAAAGGACTAGGAAGATAAGGTATACGAGGCACTGTGGGCGTACCGTACCATCTATAAAACCCCAACAGGCTGTTCGCCCTTCTCTTTGGTGTACGGCTCAGAACCAGTTGTCCCCATTGAACGAGAGGTACCCTCACTTCGGGTCGCCATCCAACATGAGCTGGTCGAAGATGACCGAACAAATGTAGAGTGAAGGTTGGAAGAGCTCTCCGATCTAGAAGAGAATCAACTCCAGGCTCAGCAGAACATATAGGTCTATCAGGCCCGCATAACACGCGCCTTTGACAAGCTGGTCAAGGGGCGTGAATTCAAGAAAGCTGACCTTGTGATGGTCAAAAGAAGAGAGGTCATGGCTACCAACCGTAAAGGCAAGCTGAATGAAAACTGGCTTGGGCCCTATGTTGTCCAGAAAGTCTATGAAGGAGGTGCCTATGTAGTTGTCAACCATAGGGGGGAGACTCAATTCCACCCCTTAATAGAAAGCACTTGAAACTATATCACGCATCACTTCCCAAGTTCGATGAACAATTAAACACCGCGCCTCACGTGGAGCAAGAATGTTTCTTAGATCTCCCTTGAGACTATGCAATATCCACTCAAAAAAAGGGAAAAAAAGAAAGGAAAAAAAAGAGAGAAGAAGAAAAAAAGAGAGAGAAAGAAAAAAAAAGGAGAAAAGAGAAGAGAAGAAAGAAAGAAAAACTCGTCAAAGTTTCTGGAGGGACGCCGATGTATCAAGTCCCACCAACACATAAATCGCTGGCTCGGACCTTCTGTCCAAGCCGATAAGCAAAAAGACCCTTGCTTTGGCACTAGCCCCATGTCAATGAATAAACCATGTCGGTCTCCAACTCCCTGTTGGCATCGATGAATAAACCGGTGGCCCAGACCTTCCGTCTGAAGCCACAAATAAAAAGACCCTTGCTTTGGCACTAACCCCATGTCAATAAATAAACCACGTCAGCCTCTGACTCCCTATCGGCATCGACGAATAAACCGGTGGCCCAAACCTTCAGTCTGAAGCCATGAACAAAAAGACCCTTGCTTTGGCACTAACCCCGTGTCAATGAATAAACTACGTTGGCCTCCGACTCCCTATCGGCATCGACGAATAAACCTGTGGCCCAGACCTTCCGTCAGAAGCCATGAACAAAAGACCCTTGCTTTGGCACTAACCCCGTGTCAATGAATAAACCACGTCAGTCTCCGGCGCTTTGTCGGCATTGACAAATAAACCCTTAACTCGAACTTCCCATTCAAACCAATAAACGTACAAACTTCTCCTGTCCCATCGGGCTCATTACAAAGTCTCCAGCTTGGACTTCCCGTCCGAGTTGATGAATAAACAAACCCTCCTTAACCCAACATGAGCTACCAGTCCCCCCTCAAGATTGGCCTCACCCAGTCGGCCTAGACCTTCTGCCTAGGTCGACGCATGAAACCCTATCTCTTTGCTTCGGCATCGACCCCATACTGATGATTAAACCCTTCACTCGGGCTAAACCTCTTGGTCCGCGTGCCCACTACAGTGAGGGGATCCCCTCATCCCTTTGCTAAAGGAGTGAGCACTTTCCCGCGAATTCACACGGGACCGACAATCTACCGGCTCGAAGAATACAACAGTATGCTGAAAAACTCTACACCCGCGGGTCCCGCGCACTCGTCCCTTGCTTGCGCCACCCGCGGGTGGGGGGCATTTGTTGACGTCCAAAAGTTTACTGCACGGCAAGCACGTCCTAGCAGCAAAAGAATAGCTAATCAAGTGCGGAAAGGCCGAATAAACCCCACATTTCATCGGATCAGGACGAAAACACGTCTAGTGGTCCACCACTTGACAAGGAAGCTTCCCGAGCCGAAGAAATATCCCTCGTCCCTCAAAACAGGGTGCCGAAGGTAATATCAGCGTAAAACCCGAGTGACCCGATCAGGCACATGGTATGCCAGAACGGTCCATAGGAGGTCGAAGAGCTACCCAATGAGGGCAAAAATACTTTGAGTGATTGCCCACTCGATGAAGACATTCCCCATAGGCAGGGAATAGGCTTAATGGCATGCACAATGCCAAAGGCCGAATCAAGATGAAACCCAAGTAATCTAATGCGGGTTCGGCACGTGTTGAAAATCACTCAGAATTGCAAACCGAAGCCCTTGAGCTTTGAAATAAACACTTTGGAAGTGGTGCATTAAAAATGAGGTAGCACCGGACGTCAACCACTCGTCTGAGCTGGTTCGGAGGCAATGAGGGGAAATTATCCAAATACCCCCAATTGCGTGTGAACCGGCGTGGCCCTCCTATGGCCAGTGAACCGGCGCCACCCATCAAAACTCTTGAATCGACGCACAAGGAAGCACTTGAATCGGTCCCCTTTAATCCCTTTTGAACCGGTGCGCAAAAGTGGCCCCAGCCACTTGAATCGGCGCGCAAAGAGGCCCCTCCGACTCCTCTGAAATGCCACGGCGATGGCCCCACCAACCATCCTGAAACGGCGCCCTTAAGCCTCCCTGAAGGCTCTTGAAACGGCGTGGCAATGGCCCCCTTGGCCCACTTGAAACGGCATGTAAAGGCGCTCCCTTCTCCACTTGAAACGGCGCAGGCGCTTTAACTCTTGAATCGGCGTGAGAAGTGTCCCGTCATATACACGGAACTCTTTTCCCGCTGTAATGAAACATGGGAGCAAGAAGGTGTAAAAGGAAGCTCCTCTGGTGGCCTCCGGCAGGGCATTTAATGCCAGATTCGACGGACTGTCAAAGGATGCTTGTGTGGACACTTTGTCAACCAGGTAAACCCTAGACTCCCGCGTCCAAGATCAACAGCGCATAGCAACCTGCCGTTGACGCTGGGATGGGTGGTCTGACAACTGCAAAGATGTCGACCTTTGACGATCCCCCCGTCCTCCATGAACCAACAGGTGACAGCGTAGCGGTCAACTCCCCCGTCCTCCTGCGAAGAAAAGAAAGAAAAAGGTGAGAGTTCTACCCTGAAGATAAGAGACCCCCAGTTCTATATATAGAGCGGGCTCGCAACAGAGAGAGAGAGGAAGTTTATAGAGGGTGAGGAAAAAAGGTAACGGAGAGAGAAGAGAGGCTGGGGAGCAAAAAAAAAAGAACCAGTGAAGAAAAAGATCAAGGAAGCCAGGGAGGAGAGGTGAGGTGTAAAGGGCGGGAAGGAGTCAATACTATACCCCCCGATCGTTGTATCTTCTATGGTTCCTGCTGTCTCTTCCCCCTCCTTTGTTTTCTTTTCTACTTCTATGTGTATTTCCCCTTTGATTGGGTGCCTCTATGGCGAATAAAAAAAAAGTTATGTTGTGCCTTTCGTAGCTTTTGTCTCGACTTCTCCCTCTCTCTGGCCCAGACGGGTCTCCCTTTTCCCGTGCCTATATACTCTACTACATTCCATGAATATATAGATATATATACATATACGTACATGTGCGCCAGTTGCTATGGAGACGACAACTACCTTCTCACTCTCGACCATGAGTTGTGGGGGTTCCGTCAATCCCTCCCCAAGTCTAGTCAAAATGGCATTCGCCCTTCATTTGTCAAGGTGCCTCTTTACCTCTCCTCTATTGGTGACCATCCCGGGTCTCTTAGAAGCTCGCTTATTCATAGCAAGTCCTCTGGAGATCCCACTCAAAGGATGAATAACAACGGTCATGTCCTTGACGACATGGTGAACATCTGCCCTAGAAATTTTCTTGAAGCCGCGACTCGTGGGGCACAAGAACCCCTCGAAGGCTAGTCCTCGGGATTCTATGCTTATCTTTGGGTCACCGGGTAGCTGTTTTCAGCTTACCGGAGAATTTGGAGGTCGTCTTCGAGCATTCCATGGGCGTCTTCGTTTTACACCCCACAAATCCCGGTTTGGGGGAGGTGCTGCCGAAATTTCGCTAGGAACGCGAATGATAAAAAGGACAAATCATCAAACGATGCTAACCATAAGAACAAGAAAAGATGAATTGAATAAAAAGACCCGTCCATGAACAAAAGAAGCGTCTGAGCCTCTTTGAACTTAAGAATAAACCCTATGTTGCATAAATGAACCCCTCATTTCACCTTCCTATGCGAAAAACCTACACTTAAACCTTCCCGCCGAGCTGCCTGCGTCGACTCCAAAGACCGCCTACGTCGACTCCATGCTCAGCCTGGCTACGCCATTTCACCACCTCTGCCTCCTCTCTCGTTGCGCCAGTTCAGCACCCACAACATACCCCAATCCATTTATCACCCATAAAACCCACTTGTCACCCATACAAACCCATTTGTCACCCATAAAACCCATTTGTCACCCAAACAAGCCATTTGTCACCGCTAGCAGTCTATTTTCACCCTTAGCCATCTCTTTTTCACCTTTAACCATCCATTTGTCACCCCTCATACACATTTATCACCTTTCATAACTTATTTGTCACCCCTAATAACCCATTTGTCCCCTTTATAACCTATTTGTTACCCCTGACAAGTCATTTGTCACCCTTCATAACCTATTTGTCACCCCTAATAACCCATTTGTCCCCTTTATGACCCATTTGTTACCCCTGGCAAGTCATTTGTCACCCTTCATAACTTATTTGTCACCCCTAATAACCCATTTGTTACCCCTGGTAAGTTATTTGTCACCCTTCATAACTTATTTGTCACCCCTAATAACCTATTTGTCCCCTTTATAACCCATTTGTTACCCCTGGCAAGTCATTTGTCACCGTTATAGTCTATTTTTCACCCATATGAGCTATTTTGTCACCACTGTGGTGCCCTTGTTAGCCCAAACCACTCCTTTGTCATCCGTGAGAGCCATTTGTCACCTATACAACCTATTTGTCACCCTATCTCTTAGTCACTTCCCGGCTGCTCACACATATGAAAGATGACCCGAAAGAGAAGAGAAGGAGAAAAAAATCATAAAAATGATAATAAACAGATGCAACTGTACCATAATAAAAAAATAATAGTAAAAATGATAAAAACCATAAAAATGATAATCAATAAATACAATAATAATAGAATAATTGTAAAATGATAAAAACTATAAAAATGATAATTAATAAATACAACAATAGTAAAAAATGTAAAAATGAAAGAAAAATACCATAAATAATAAAGAACTCATAAAAATACCCCCATTAAAAGAATTAAATGACGTTCTACCCGGATTTAAACGGTGCAAGCCAAAACAAAAAAAAACTAAAAAAAAATTAAACTAGAGATATGAAACCCCCCCCAAAAAAGGAGAGAATGTCCATGCATTTAAATAGATAAAAGAAAATCGAACAAACCAAACCAAAAAATGCAAAAAATGAGAATAATAACAAATAAACAAAAGAAAACACACCCATGCATCTCAAAAAATGATAATAACAATAAAAATAAAACATTAAATAAATAGATCAAATAACCAAACAACGAAAGCATGATAATGGCCGCTCCAGAACCCTCCGCTTCCCCGCCCTGGTGAAAGGAATATCAATGACGCCCCGGTGAATCGGGTTTGGACTTCGGGGATCACCATAATATGGCCATGACTCGGTATTGCCTCGGGCCAACAACCCAACAAACCAGACGCGTCTCCGCCAGGATCTAATCCCGTACTTTCATTAAATTTGCCGTGTACTCGGCATACATTTGCACGAGTTTCATATTCGTCTTCATCATGCTTTCAAATGCGGACCGCTGTCCGAACAAAAAATGGTTGATAAATGACCAACATGTTTTGAACGTTTACACCCCAATACGGGGTCTGCCTAAATGCAATTGAGATCTCTGTCATCTCATTTTCATCAAATGTCAATTTTAGGCCATAGGGCCCCTTTTCCTGGCGATTAATCAAGGGTTTTCCTCTCTCAGAGGGGATGTAATTAACGTCGTGGCCTTTACGGCACAGCGAATTTTTGTCCCGACACGACACACACAATCGTCTGATCAATCAGACAAGGCGCACATGGGCTTCCTCGAAGCCTGAATAAATCGGCACATACGTGACTAGCATGCCCTCGCACAAATAAACCGAATAAATGAATGAATAAACGAATAATTAAATTAAATAAAAGAAGTGTTCCAAAAATGCGTCCACAACGTCCTTGTGGGAATCTAAGGCTCGCGGAGACTTACGGTGGCCTTGATGAAGAAAGTTCCCGTCCGACGGAAAGAATATCCGGTAGAGGGTCCTAACTTCACCAAGAATTGTGTTCCTATCTCACTACCAGAAACCATTACCAATCGGTGGGCTATTATCACCGGAGTGATAAAACCTTCGAACATTAAATCCATGACATATCACATGATAAAATCATAAATCCCTCGATCAATATAGGTATCATGCAATAAAATAAAATCATGCTATGATGAGCCAATTTCCAAGTTTAACAGGAAGATCTACTCTTTTAATCATGCTTAGAACAATAAGGATGAAATAAGAACAAGGAATCAGAAGATGAACATGAATCATGAACTTAGAAATTAAGGGTTTAGCATGTTTCCTAGTTATATTAGTTGGTTTGAATGACATGTAGACGTGAAAACATGCATCTAGACTCAATAACACTCACTTATCATACTGGACCGGGCACTAGGGTTACTGGAAACCCGTGCCAGAATGCGATCGTCATGGGCGCCGTGATCAGATAGAACGCGATCAGTTGGGACACCGCGATCTTAACAAGAATATTAAATAAAATAAAATCTTGAACATCAGATCGTGGTCTATCAAGGCACTGTGTTTAGAGACGCGGTATCTGTAAGGGCCGCGAGTACAAACAGTGGGCCGTTTCGATGAGAAAACCCCTAAACAATGATAACCAATCCATAATCTTCGAAATACATGCAATATATCTCATGAAAATTGGGGAAAATGATGCAGGAAGAGAGGGGAAATGCAGATGAACATGTTTGAATCCTTAATTAGAAGTTTAGCCCGAGAGATCACCTACCTTGAGTTGATTATGGAAGAAGAGGAAGAAGAATGATGACTTCACCAAACTGTCGAAGAAAGTCCACAATTTATCCTCCTAGATCTATCCACCCATGCCTATAAGCCTTCTCCCATGAGCTAAGGTCGACTAGGGAGGCTATGGGGTCCTATTTATAGGATTTCTAAATCCTAGAGTCCTAGTTTAGGTTAAGAAACTCTAGATATGATTTACCTCTGAAAAAATTGATTTTTATCTCTTATCTAGGCCACCTAGCACGAGATAAACCCTAATTAGGCTGAGGTTTATATAGAGAAAGACCTAATCCTTATTGGGTTCAATTTAATTTCGATTTAAGGCCCATTTAGGTGAGGTTTAGCTTATTTAATCCATTTAGAGTTTAACACTTTTAATAAATCTGAATTAATTAATATTTTATGTCCATTAAGATCTTTAATATTAGCCCAACACTTTAAATTGCAATTCCTAAACTTGTTTACATAGCTCATTATATTTTTATAGAATTTATTCTTATTTATTCAGAATAATTTTATTTTTAATTAATAATTAAATTTTAAATTTGGGTCACTACATCCTCTCCCACTTAAAAGAATTTGGTCTCTAAATTCACACGACATTCCTTTCCAAAATAATAGTGGGGTACCTAGTCCTATTTCCCAAACATCAAAAGAGATCATATAAGCATGCTAGCAAATAATCTACAATCTAAGGGAAAGAAAAACTAGCTTAAGGTTAAAGGATACCTTCAGCTACTTCATCAGCAGCTCGACCCTTCTCAAAGCTTGCAACTGTCCTTGACGTCATGCTTCATTATGATCCTTCACATGCATAGGCTAGTCTTTAGGAAGAGGACAATTCGCTACCTTATGCTCCTTGCTCCCACAATGGAAACATGCTCCAATCTTCCATCGACATTTCTCGGATTGATGACCATCGTTTCCGCAATGCTTACACTTCTCCTTCTTTGGCTTCTTACCATTTGGAACTCCATTACCATCATTGGGCCTCTTATTGTCATTACCCAATCTTTTCTTCTCCATCCCTGCCTTGACCTTCTCGGACAATTCCATGGCATCCTCCAATAGCTGAGCTCTTCTCACCATCTCAACATAAGATTGAATATCCATCGGTGCCAATTGGGGTATACATTGCAACCTCAATCCATTCAAGAACCGCTTGGCCTTCATCTTATCGGTCACTATTAAGTGAGACGCATAACAAGACAATCTAGAAAATTGGGTCTCATATTCCACTACCATCATACTTCTTTGCTTAAGGGAGGTGAATTCCCCAGCCTTTCTCTCCCGAACTCATTCTGAAAAATACTTATCATTGAAGTACTCCAGAAATTTTACCCAAGTCACTTGATTATTTGACATAGTGGCTTCCACGGACTCCCACCAAGCCATCACATCCTTCTCCAGTTAAAATGTTGCTAGAAGGACCTTATCTTGGTCCGAACATTGCATCACTCTAAAGATTCTCTCCATTTCCTTAATCCAATCTTTTGCCTCATCGGGATCAGGGGTTCCACTAAATCTAGAAGGATTAAGACTCCAAAATTTCGATGCAACTCCCCAACACAATGATTCACTCCTCCTTGAGCTACCTGCTGAAGAGCTTGAGTCAAACCTTAGACAGTCCTTTGTATCTCCCGCCATTGCGCTCACTCGGCCACCATCTATCTAGCTCCTACAAAACAATTTTCATACAGATTAACAAGTTACTATCATTAAAAGTTTTAAGCTGATTTTTTGCATAGGCCAATTTTCAGAACTTAACGCAAAGCTCTATCCAATCTCACTGGGTAGCATTAGGGATGAACCTATCATTTATGACAACCTATAGTCAAGACATAGGGTTTCAACAAAACCTAGGCTCTGATACTACTTCTGTCACATCCCGAATCGATAGCAGCGGAAACTACTCGAAATGTGGCAGTAAATAGTCATGAATAATCTGAGCAAACCACATAAGACACAATAAGGCCAGAAAATGACAAAAATTATAATTTTATTAATGTCAAAAATGCCATTATTACACTTTATGACTCAACTTACATGAATATGAAAAGAAAGAAAAAGACTCAAGATTACAGAACTAGACTCAAAAAAAATGAAAAGACATAGACACTAATCTTCTAGAGCACTCATCACACTTGCCCTTTCTCGTCTGTTTGAACATCTTCGTCATTATTATATGAAAAATGTTAACAGAAACTAGGTGAGCTAAAACGCTCAGTAGGAATTACATCTCTATCGCTAGGCAAAATATAAATGATTAACCAATTTAAAATGCTATGCCATGAAAGATATAAGCCATAAATCAATATGAAATGCAATCTATCAATCACAGGAGACGATCAATATCAAATTTCAATGTCCAAGAAATGTATGAAGCTCAAAAGAAAGGGAACAATCCAAATAAAGAACTAAGGATAAGATAATAATATAAGACAAAGAACTTATGATCCAGATGAACATAACTTGTAGAATTGTCGAGAATATATCAAAATTCTAATAATAATAAAGCAAGATAGTAGAACAACAGATTAGCAAAATATCAGAATATCACTTAACGGAATATCAGAATATCAGAATAATAGAATATCAGAGTAGCAGAATAACAGAATAACAGAATAACAGAATAACAGAATAACAGAGGTTGGTGCAATGCCACACCCAGAATTTTCCGATGGTTTACAGAATGAACTTTCATCCTACCTGGCATTGATTATCAGCGGACCTACAACCCTTAATAAATTCATAATTTACAAATATGGCCAACATGGAGTCAAGGAGTTATGTTCCAGAAATATCACGAATGAAATTCCGAAGGGAAATATAATGACATAAATAATATGGATGATATTCATGAGGAATATCAAGTTATCAGTATCTTAAACAATCCAATCTCAGACTTACAAACCATAGTCAAATCGGAAAAAAACAAGCTCAGGAAATTGGGTTAAACGCGGTTGTAAATAGTGCCACGTTCAATAAAGAACGCGGTTGATCGTAAGGCTGTGATCAGAGAAGAAGAATCCAAACAGGGGTCTTTCATAGAACGTGGTCAGAGGGATAGCCACGATAAGAGATGAACACAGTCCCTGAGCAGGCTGTGTTCAGAATAGAATTGATAGAACCCGAATAGAATCCCATTCTATGGGTGTAGTGCACCAGAATGTATATACATAATTTTTGAATTTTAAAATAATTTTCTAAAAATTATAAAGGCTTAAATAAATTAATGAAGGGGTTATTAGATTAATAAGTCATTATAAGGCTCAATTAGGCTAATTAGTTAACCTAGCCTATCTAATTATTATCCAAAAGGTTTATGGACCAAGCCCATCAAGTTTGGCCCACATTCTAGAAGGGTAATTAGCTTATTCACGTATTTTAAGGATAAATACTATTTATATAAGATAATTATGTGGATAAACGAATAAAAGAGTTTTATTAAATTGAAACTCTATACACGTTGAATGTAACGGTCTATCGAGCGACTGCCACAGCCCTGTAACGCACCAAGCTGGATGCGTTACACTTTGTTAGTTCCGTGAAAGGAAGAACGAGCAAAAAGATTAGAACTTTGAGATTTTATCTATAAGAGATCGACTTAGGGAAGCTTATAACATTACTAAGGACTCTTAGGGATTAGGTTCTGGCATATTAAGGACTCTAGAATCGATCTAATCTTCAAAACCCTATAAATAAGACATAGTTCTGAACTGAGCGACCCTTACTTTTTGCTCGTGAAGAATAAAGGTAAGGAGTCATAATTTCGGATAAGTTCCTTACGACATTTTATTTATAATACATTAGACTAATAGCTCTCTAAATTTCGTGCTAGGAGATCAAGCAACCAAGGAGATAGAAGCTTTCAAAGTTGCTGATTCAACCTTAGCAACCCAGGAATCTGAACGTAAGTTCCCTGAAGATCCAGAGATTAGGACGTCTAAATGAGGTAATTAGAGTTCAATCCTTTAGAACTTTTTGTTCCCAATAGTTTCATCTTCTTACCCTCAAAATTTCACATCCTTAGGTCAAGAGGCTGAGGAAATAGAGCAGATTCAAGTTGCTGATTTATCACAAGAAGTACAAGGGACTAAGGGTAGCACCTAGCATCAAATTCGAAGTTTAAAGGTTTTAGAAGAGGTAGGTTATCTCATGATTGGCAAAAATAACTTGTTAGGAATAAAATCCCTCTAGTTGTACTTGATTTCATATAGACTAAGAATTTCATGATCTAATAGTTCTATACATTCATGCATCTCTTAGCCCTAAATGGAAATTAAAAGATATTATCCTATCTATTCACTAAACCCATGCATATAGTTGGTCTATACTTCGTTATCATGACTAGGACAGTGGTAGTATTTTGATTTCCAGGCATGTTATGTTTTCATAAACCTTTACTTAGTTTACTGCCAGCAGATTCTCTGACGCACCAACGTAAGACCGTCACATGAATTTAACGGCCTTACGATAGACCGTCACACCATGTTGTGTTTTACTGTTCTATTGTCTCTGACACACCCTAGCAGGAACGTTACACCACTGTAACGGCCCCTCGATAAACCGTCACAAGCACTGTAACGTGCCTATCTTAGACCGTCAGACCCCTGTGTTCTGCCAGCCCAAGGCAGAATAATAACCAGTTAAGTTTACTTATAAATAAGCTTAGATAGCTAAGTTAGACCTATTATCATGACTTCAAGTTTAGTTACTGATTCATAATCAAATTGTATGATTAATGTGTCTTAGGTTATTTTAAGTTATGTTAATTTCAGGTGCCAAAATTCTATAGTTTTGTATTTAAATCATGATTTTTCCAAATGTTGTATTGAGGGAGTTTTCTCATGGTTTCACATCGTTGTGCATTCTCTTTATCAATAGAGTCATTTCGTTAAGTATATGGCGCATATTCCGGTATGTTGTCCATTAGTTCACTTTACACTATAGGAACATTATTTTTGGACATGAGGACCACTTTATTGGATATTCCTTCCAATGGATTAGGAAATCTTGTTTCAATGCCTCCGTAATTCTCCGCGAGCCTGGGATTCCCACTAGGATGCCGAGTTGGTTGTACCATTAAAGCCCATTGATTAGATTACACTATCGATGTTTTTGGTTATCAATAATGTAACGGCTCTATGTTGGACCGTCAGGCACAAGTAACGGCCCAATATACGACCGTCACATTCAACTGAGTCCAATTTCTTGGTTCTGGATTCAGACTAATGTAACGGCCCAGTGCTGGAGCGTCACATCATGTAACGGCCCAGTACACGACCGTCACACTGCTTGAGTATTTTAACCCAAGGTGGACCAAGGGTTGATATTCCAAGGTTTCTAGATGGACTATTGATGATCTAGAACTTATCATATTGATCAAGAAACCTAAAATAATGAATGAAAAATAAAGAATGTACCGTGATGCTGTCGATTTATTTCCATAAGCATAACCTTGCTTAAGTCATTCTTGATTTCTCATGATTCTTATTAAAGCATTCATTCATTGAATTATTATTATCATGAGCTTATTGAACTTATTACATTCTTGGCCATACTTTGTTGTTACATGCGTGGAAGAAGCTTGATTTATACTTGAAGATGCGATCGAACACTGATTGTGTTCAAGGGCTCTATACTAGTCCCCTCGACTGATTTTCAGAAACATACTATTATAAACCATGGGGTATGATGCTACTGGCGTCGCATTGCGCTGGGAGTACTTTCTCTATAAATAAGTGAAAATCCATAATACGGCATGACCTGACATTCTTGTACATGACTTTCTTGGTTGATATTCCACAGAAATTCATGAAGTACTTACTCATCAGCAAAAGATACTAGAGTGATGATTATGTAGCTTGCTAGTACACTCTCGATACATTCTTGTTCATGAAAGGCCAATATCATGTTCTTGTTACATTCTTGCTAGTTCGCACTTGCTCTCATTCTAACTTACATGATCGTCTTGTTACTTTGATTTAATCGTGTGATTGATCACATTCCCATGATTTTTACCTTATTCTTTAGAGCTAAATTGTTAATAACTTTAATAATGCCTTCATGTTGATGCGAAGATACCTACTGGGCAAGTGTGCTCATTACCTATTTCTAATCTTTTCAGGAGATGGAAGTGATTCAAATTTGGATTTGGGTTATACAAGTAGCGGGTCCGAGAGCGAATGAAAGTATTGTCAAGATGAGAGTGAAGACTTAGGAAGTCTAATTTGTTTAGATTAAGTCTATGTAATTTTCCTATTTCTTGAGTCTAGTACATAATGGAAGTTGAATTAGTGGTTGTATTTGAATACTTGAGTTAGTAATGAAATAAAGTTGAAGTTTGAATATATATATATATATATATATATATATATATATATATTGTGCAATTGCATTTGTGCATGTGATTGTATTGCGCTCTGGTCGTTCTTGCTTACAAGAGACTTACCATGCCGGCTGTTTACGCTCCCCGAGTTTGTCTTCCGCTGTAATAAAGGCTCGGGGCGTGACAGTTAAGTTGGTATCAGAGCCTAAGTCTCAAGACTTAGGAAGAAGAGTCATGCCATAGGAAAAGTCCAAGGTTTAAGGACCCCTACCTATGAACTTGTCCCAATTGCCTGATAAGGAGGTTTGGTCCCTGTCATCATCTGGTAATTGTGTAGTCTCTTCAGTATACAAATATGTCAGCAGCATTAATCAAGATTTGGCTCATCTACCTTGGTCTAGACTTTGGTCGAAATGGCTGCCAACCAGAATCTATGTGCTGTTATGGAAGATTGTTAACAACTGTCTACCGACTGACTCTAATGTGCAGTTCTTAGGAATTCAGTTGTGCTCTAAATGCTGTTGCTGCACTCAGCCTCAAGGGGAATCAATGCACCATATTTTCATTGACAGTGATAAAGCATCTTTCATTTGGGCTTCTCTATCAGAACAGGGGCTGCATTTTGAAGGTCTATCTGCCAGATCTAGGATATTCAATTCGGCCTCTCGGTTTAACCTGAAATCCCTGTATGGTCTTTTCTCTTTGGCTGTCATTGGATACACCATGTGGGAGCTATGGTCTGCGAGGAATTTGGCAAAATATGAAGACAAGTAAATTTCCAAAAATAATCTCCTTCATAGTATCATTGCCCAGGCCAAAACCATTTGTGATCTGTCGGACCTAAGGGAGGACAACCACAGCAGGAAGTTGATTCTTTCCTACTTCGGTATTAAAGTTGGCAGCACTAAAAGTCCTAAGTTGACAATTGTCAAATGGCTCATCCCCCCATGGCCGCAGCTTAAACTGAACACTGATGGTGCCAGCAAGTCTTCAGGAGTCTCAAGTGGGGGTGGTCTAATTAGAGATGCCAAAGGAGATGTTATTATTGCTTTCTCCCATTTCTATGGGGTTTCCAACAGTATCATTGTCGAAACCAGAGCTCTTTTAGATGGTCTCAAATACCTTAACATAGTTAACTCACAACCGGCCTTGATTGAATGTGATTCAAAGATTCTTGTGCAAATCATTAATAAGCAAGATCACTGCCCTTGGACTATTCTTACATATGTCAGAGAAATCAGGGCTCTTCTCTCTCAGTGGGACTCTATTATCCATATCTTCAGAGAAGCAAATGTTGTTACTGATTTGCTAGCCTCTCTAGCTTGCACCAATAAATGTAACCTTTTCTTTTCCTCTCATGAGCTTCCCACGAAAATCAAGGGTGCTGCTCGATTGGATAAGCTAGGTATGCCTAGCGTCCGCATCATGTAATTTTATCTTTTTTGTGATCTTATCAATAAAATTTACCTCCTAGTGGTATTTTGGTTGTGTGCCCCTGAGTGGAGCACCTACCATCTTCCCCTAGGCAGGGTTTTCCAAAAAAAAAGAAGAAGAAATTTCCATACCCATGTGAGAATTGGGTAGAGCCCGGGATAAGATAATTAATTAGCTTTAAGATTGATTTTTCATTTCATGAGAAATAACAAGTTGTTATTTTCTCTCAGGTGCCTTATCTTACGAATGGTCCATCGTGTAGATTGGGATGGCATGCAACAAACAGTTGCCGGCCTTACTCAGGCATTGCAAACCATAGCGCAAGGTGGCGCAGGGGCCAGGGCTGGTGACCTACATCGCAATTTCTGGAGTTTAAACCCTCCGCGATTCTATGGTTCTTCTAATCCCGACGAGGCAGAGAACTGGATAGATGAAATGAATCATATATTTGATGTTATCCAATGCACCGATCAGGAGAAGGTGCGTCTCGTAACCTTTCAACTTAACAAAGACGCTCGCACATGGTGGAAGTCGGTTCCGGCACCTCCGGCCGATGCACCTCATACATGGGACGATTTTCTTACCCTATTTCGTGCCAAGTACTTTTCGGAGCACATAAAGGAACGAAAGGTTATGGAGTTCGCCACTCTTCGGCAAGAAATGATGACGGTTGCCGAATATGAACTATAATTCTCAAGGCTAGCACCGTATGCATCACATCTAATCAGTACCGATTTATTGAAGGCAAATCGGTTTATAGACGGGTTACGACTCGGTTTCATTCAGCAGCTCGGGACCCAAAACATCCGCACTTATGCAGAGATGGTTCAGCGGGCGTACCTATGTGAAAGGACCTTAGAGAAGGTCAAAAAATTGAAAGGGAAAGGAGAAGAATCAAGCTGACATTCTGATCGGCGTTATAAGAAAGAGAAATTCAGCATCACGGAACCCTACAAAAGCCGTGATAGTAAGAAAAGGTCTAGGAGTGGGAATGGTGGGAGTTCCCATAAGCAAAAGAAAGTCAAGGAGGAGAAAGAGCAGGTCGTCACGGCTTGCACATTTTGTGAAAAATTTGGCCATTCAGCTGAGGAGTGTTGGAAGCGCCTCGGCGCTTGTTTACGTTGTGGAAGCAGGGTGCATCGCATGCCGGAATGCCCCCTTATGAAGGACCAGTCATCTGGTAATTGACGCAGGAGGCAGGCTCACCTCAATGCCATTCTAGAAGAAGAGGAAGCGCCCAGGGATGATGAGCTTATGAAGGTACTCTTCAAATTTGTTCTCATCCTGCATTTGTGCTATTTGATACTGGTGCCTCTCATTCTTTTATCTCCACTACTTTTTCTAAAACATTACCAATCGCATCAGTGCCCTTACCTTCAGATCTTGCTATTTCCACACCCTTAGGTTCTGGAACAAAACTTACTGACTATTATCCTGATAGCGAAGTGATAGTAGAGGATCATAATCTCCCCGCAAACTTAGTATGCCTTAACATGAAAGGTTATGATGCCATTTTAGGGGTAGATTGGCTTGTAAATCATGATGCTTATATCAATTGCCGAAATATGATTATATCCTTTCGAAAGCCCGGTCTTCCGAGATTCTCTTTTCTTGGCATCAAGTACAAAAACACCCCACTATCATATCTCACTTCACGCTTGCAAACTTATCTCGCAAGGATGTGAAGCTTTTCTTGCTTCTGTCATTGTTACCGAATCCAAGGAGATTATCTTAGCGGACATTCCTATTGTAAATGAATTCCCATACATGTTTCCATCTGAATTACCCAGTTTACCACCCGAAAGGGAAGTGAACTTCACTATTGAACTCATCCCAGGAGCAGCACCTATTTCTATAGCCCCTTACAGGATGTCCCCCATAGAACTCAAGGAATTAAAAAGATAGTTACAGGAATTACTAGACAAAGGCTTCATCAGACCTAGCACATCCCCGTGGGGTGCGCCTATCCTATTTGTCAAAAAGAAGGATGGTTCTCTCAGGCTATGCATCGATTACCGGCAACTGAATCAGCTTACAATTAAAAACAAGTATCCGTTGCCGCGTATTGATGAGCTCTTTGATCAGCTTTCAAGAGTAGAGTATTTCTCTAAGATTGACCTCAGATCAGGTTATCATCAGCTTAGAATTAAAGAAGATGACATTTATAAATCAGCTTTTCGAAGTCGTTATGGCCACTATGAATTCGTAGTGATGCTGTTTGGGTTAACTAATGCCCCAGCAGCATTCACGTAACTTATGAACAATGTCTTCCAGCCATATCTGGACCAGTTCATCGTCGTCTTCATTGATGATATCTTGATATATTCCAAGACAAAAGAGGAACATGAACAACATTTGAAAATAGCTTTACAAACACTTAGAGAACACAAGCTTTATGCCAAACTCAATAAGTGTGAATTCTGGCTCGAGGAAGTCTCATTCCTAGGCCATATTATTTCAAAACATGGTATTGCTATGGATCCTTCTAAGGTAGAAGTTGTCAAGAATTGGAGTCGGCCAACGACTGTATCAGAAGTAAGAAGCTTTCGGGGTTTAGCAGGTTATTATAGGAGATTCATTAAGGACTTCTCAAAAATTGTGGTTCCTTTAACTAGACTCACAAGAAAAGAAAACCCTTTTGTCTGGTCAAAGGACTGTGAAAGGAGCTTTCAAAATCTTAAGAATCATCTTACGACAGCTCCTATTTTATCACTATCAAACGAGGGTGGTGGATTAGAAGTATATACGGATGCATCTGGTATTGGCTTAGGGTGTGTCCTCATGCAAAATGGAAAAGTAATCTGTTATTCTTCAAGACAATTGAAACGTCACGAGGAAAACTATCCCGTACATGATTTGGAATTGGCAGCGGTTATTTTCACCTTAAAAATTTGGCGTCATTATCCCCGAGGGGATGTGCTAGGTCTGATGAAGCCTTTGTCTAGTAATTCCTGTAACTATCTTTTTAATTCCTTGAGTTCTATGGGGGACATCCTGTAAGGGGCTATAGAAATAGGTGCTGCTCCTGGGATGAGTTCAATAGTGAAGTTCACTTCCCTTTCGGGTGGTAAACTGGGTAATTCAGATGGAAACATGTCTGGGAATTCATTTACAATAGGAATGTCCGCTAAGATAATCTCCTTGGATTCGGTAACAATGACAGAAGCAAGAAAAGCTTCACATCCTTGCGAGATAAGTTTGCAAGCCCCCTTTGGGAGATCTTGATGCCTCAATACCCCTCAATACTCAGCCCATAGTGGCTCTCTCTTTTTTTTACCGCCGTGTTCTTGTGTCGACTTCGGCTCTCACGTGGTCTTCAGCCACGCGATCACGGCAACCCTCGGGTCGTCGGAGTTCCTTTGTAGGCTGGCCCTCAGGACCTCCGGCACCGAACGGGGGGAGTCGATACGATCGCAACAACCCATGGGTCACCGGTTTCCCTTGTAGGCTAGCCCTCGGGATCTCCGGCCCCTAATGGGGTAACTTTACTGGTGTCGTTGCTTGGCACGCACCGGGATGTTTCGGGGCCGTCGGAGTTCTCTCCGCATGGCGCGCCCCATCTTTTCCCCCAGACCCTTCCGATCTAGGGGAGGTGCTGCCCGATTTTCATCAGGGTCAAGAACACCAAGAACAATGAATAAATGTATCATAGAATTTGCCCACGGGTGAAACAAAAGAAACACACAGTAAAACTCTGTGAACTGAACCCCCCCCGAACGAACACTTAAGCATCCACGCTAATCCACCTGAATAAACAATTAAAATGTTTAAATCTTATTTCTGTAAACATAATCCATCCATAAGATGAACAACTAATCAATAAACCGGCTTACAATTTAAAGAAACAAGAAACAGAGCATAAAAGGGTCAAGATAAAACCTCTTTGAAGCTGTCCCGGCGTGGCCTAATCCGGCGCGGTCACCCCTCACCGCGCCGATTTAACACCACCCTCGTAACCTCCCATCTCCCTTGAACGCTAAAACGGCGCGCCCTTATGCCTTGCTTAACCATTAAAACGGCGCCCCTTGGCCTCCCTTAAACCGGCGCGCAAAAAATGATTAATCAAATATTAGAAAAGAATTAAAGCTAATGAGTAAAGCTAATCAAAAGTTTTCCCTCCACTATAATCCAAATTTTGTTCCGGGGGCGCTGCCCCCGAAAACCCCCGCAAGGGGCGCTGCCCCCTTGACCCCCGCGACCTGACCGGGCAGGTCGAACCCCGCGACCTGACCGCGCAGGTCGATCCGCGTGCGAGGGCGCACGTTGTCGAGTTTTGGCCTTACACTTAACAACCCTCTCCCCCGGACTGTGTAATGATGCCCCGTGGTATCGGACATGGACCTCGGGATCCCCGACATGGTCATGATCCGTGCACCTCTCGGGCCGATAGTTCATCAGCTTGACCCATTTCTTCCGGGATCCGATCCCGCACCCACATGAAACGTGCCGTACCTACGGTAGATATCCGAATGTCTTTGTTGTTACCTTCGATGCTTCGAATACGGACTCTCGACCGGATATTGGATGGTCCTTAGTGATTGATATATATATATACCAAGATCTAATCCCGCACTTGCATTAAATTTGCCGCACTCGCAGCAAGTATTTGTACGGTTTTTTTGAACACCGTTTTACATACCGACGCGGAGGGTTTAAATCATGTCAACCCAACTCGCATGCTTTAATGAAAAACGATCTTTAGGCCATTTGACCCCTTTTCTTGGCGATTAATCAGAGGTCTTCCCCTCTCCGAGGGGATGTAATTAACGTCGCGGCCTTTATGGCGTGGCGGGTCTCCAGCCCCGACCCGATATCCACAATCGTCTGATCAGTCAGATGGAGCGCACCCCGGGCTTCGGACCACTCCAGTCTTGAAGCCCGAACACATTGTCACCTAGGTGACTGGCACGCCCTCGCACTAGATAAACCGATAAAAAGACCATCGATACCCTGATATTCTCATCCCACGAAATTTCAGTGCGTTCCACAAGCTGGCACGCCCGGTGGGACAGATGATCTCGAATCAATATAACCACCGATATCCCGATACCTTCACACACGAAACCTAGTGCGTTCCACAACATTTTAGACACGCAGGTAAATTACACCCCTTGAGAATTCTCGAATGGAAATGGGAGAGTATAGGGATGGACTTTATTATGGGTTTACCCAAGACCAGAGGAGGACATGATGGTATATGGGTAATCATAGACCGATTGACTAAATCCGCACACTTCATACCAATAAAGAGTCGATGATTTGTGGATATTCTAGCAGCATTATACATAAAGGAGATTGTCAAACTACATGGTGTCTCAGTCACTATTATATCTGATAGAGATCCTCGATTCACATCACAATTCTGGAAGGGTCTACAACATTCACTAGGGACTAGATTAAATTTCAGCACAGCTTTTCATCCACAAACAGATGGTCAAACAGAAAGAACGAATCAGGTAGTAGAAGATATGCTCAGAACTTGTGCTATCGACTTTGGAGGTAGTTGGCACGATCACTTGTCTCTAGTAGAGTTTGCATATAACAATAGCTATCAGGCCAGCATACAAATGGCACCTTTTGAAGCCTTATATGAAAAAAACTGTCGATCACCAATATGTTGGAATGAAATAAGGGAAAAGTAATTTCTAGGCCCCGATCTCATCAGGGATTCTACAGAGAAGATCAAGCTCATTCAAGAAAGAATGAAAATGGCACAAGATAGGCAAAAGTCTTATGCTGACAATCGAAGACGTGACTTGGAGTTTCAGGTAGGAGATCTTGTATATTTGAAGGTTTCTCCAGGTCGTGGTATTCGAAGATTTGGCATTAAAGGAAAGCTAACTCCAAGATTTATTGGCCCATTTGAAATTCTTGAACGGATTGGTGAAGTGGCTTACAAACTGGCCTTACCTCCACAATTAGCAGGAATTCATGACGTATTTCACGTCTCTATGTTGAATAAGTATATATATGATCCTGACCATATTATCACTTATGACAATTTGGAGATTCAGAAGGATATGACATTCGAGCAAACGCCAATAAATGATTCTGGAATGGGAAGTGCGTCAACTAACACTACAAGAAAAAGCGGGATTTGGGACGAAAATTTGGGACGAAAATTTGTGACGGAATTTTCGTCCCAAATTTGGGACGGAATATTTTCCGTCTGAAATTCCGTCCCAAATATGGAACTACACACGGAATTTAGGACGGAAAATATTCCGTCCCAAATTTGGGACGGAATTTGTGACGGATTTTTAGAACTGTCTGAAATTTATGACCAAGAAAATTCGACGGACCGACTCCGTCGGAAATCCATCTCAAAATCCGTCGCAAAACACCTTGCGACGGATTTCACAAGGGCCGCCATTGTGAAATCCGTCGCAAAGGTGTTTTGCGACGGATTTTGAGACAGATTTTCGACGGAGTTGGTCCGTCACATTGTCATGGTCATAAATTTCAGACAGTTCTAAAAATCCGTCACAAATTCTGTCCCAAATTTGGGACGGAATATTTTTCGTCCCAAATTCCGTGTGTAGTTCCATATTTGGGACGGAATTTCAGATGAAAAATATTTCGTCCCAAATTTGGGACGGAAATTCCGTCCCAAATTTTCGTCCCAAATCCCGCTTTTTCTTGTAGTGTAAGAAATAAAGTTATTCCTATGGTCAAGATTCAATGGAAGAAAATATGGCCATATGAACCAACATGGGAAACCGAAACAGCCATGCTTAAAAGATTTCCAGAATTATTTAACTGTAAGTACACTATCCGAAATCTATATATTGAATTTGGGGACCAAATTCTTCTAAGTGGGGGAGGGTGTAATGCCCCAGAATGTATATAAATAATTTTTGAATTTTAAAATAATTTTCTAAAAATTATAAAGGCTTAAATAAATTAATGAAGGGGTTATTAGATTAATAAGTCATTATAAGGCTCAATTAGGCTAATTAGTTAACATAGCCTACCTAATTATTATCCAAAAGGTTTATGGACCAAGCCCATCAAGTTTGGCCCACATTCTAGAAAGGTAATTAACTTATTCACATATTTTAAGGATAAATACTATTTATATAAAATAATTATGTGGATAAACGAATAAAAGAGTTTTATTAAATTGAAACTCTATACACGTAGAATGTAACGGTCTATCGGGCGACCGCCACAGCCCTGTAACGCACCGGGCTGGATGCGTTACACTCTCTTAGTTCGTGAAAGGAAGAACGAGTAAAAAGATTAGAACTTTGGGATCTTATCTATGAGAGATCGACTTAGGGAAGCTTATAACATTACTAAGGACTCTTAGGAATTAGGTTCTGGCAAATTAAGGACTCTAGAATCGATCTAATCTTCAAAACCCTATAAATATGACCTAGTTCTGAACTAAGCGACCCTTACTTTTGGCTCGTGAAGAATCAAGGTAAGGAGTCATAATTTCGGGTAAGTTCCTTACGACCTTTTGTTTATAATACATTAGACTAATAGATCTCCAAATTTCATGCTAGGAGATCAAGCAACCAAGGAGATAGAAGCTTCCAAAGTTACTGATTCAACCTTAGCAACCTAGGAATCTGAACGCAAGTTCCCTGAAGATCCAGAGATTAGGACATCTAAACGAGATAATTAGAGTTCAATCCTTTAGAACTTTTTGTTCCCAATAGTTTCATCTTCTTACCCTCAAAATTTCACATCCTTAGGTCAAGAGGCTGAGGAAATAGAGCAGATTCAAGTTGCTGATTTATCACAAGAAGTACAAGGGGCTAAGGGTAGCACCTAACATCAAATTCGAAGTTTAAAGGTTTTAGAAGAGGTAGGTTATCTCATGATTGGCAAAAACAACTTGTTAGGAATAAAATCCTCTGGTTGTGCTTGATTTCATATAGACTAAGAATTTCATGATCTAATAGTTCTATACATTCATGCATCTCTTAGCCCTAAATGGAAATTAAAAGATATTATCCTATCTATTCACTAAACCCATACATATAGTTGGCCTATACTTCGTTATCATGACTAGGACAATGGTAGTATTTTGATCTCCAGGCATGTTATGTTTTCATTAACCTTTACTTAGTTTACTGCCAGTAGATTCTCTGACGCACCAACGTAAGACCGTCACATGAATTTAATGGCCTTACGATAGACTGTCACACCCTGTTGTGTTTTACTGTTCTATTGTCTCTGACGCACCCTAGCAAGAGCGTTACACCACTGTAACGGCCCCTCGATAAACCGTCACAAGCACTGTAACGCGCCTATCTTAGACCGTCAGACCCCTGTGTTCTGCCAGCCCAAGGCAGAATAATAACCAGTTAAGTTTACTTATAAATAAGCTTAGATAGCTAAGTTAGACCTGTTATCATGACTTCAAGTTTAGTTACTGATTCATAATCAAATTGCATGATTAATGTGTCTTAGGTTATTTTAAGTTATGTTAATTTCAGGTGCCAAAATTCTATAGTTTTGTATTTAAATCATGATTTTTCCAAATGTTGTATTGACGGAGTTTTCTCATGGTTTCACATCGTTACGCATTCTCTTTATCAATAGAGTCATTTCTTTAAGTATATGGCGCATATTCCGGTATGTTGTCCATTAGTTCACTTTGCACTATAGGAACATTATTCTTGGACATGAGCACCTCTCTATTGGATATTCCTTCCAATGGAATATGAAATCTTGTTTCAAGGCCTCCGTAATTCTTCGCAAGCCTGGAATTCCCACTAGGACGCCGAGTTGGTTGTACCATTAAAACCCATTGATTAGATTACACTATTGATGTTTTTGGTTATCAGTAATGTAACGGCTCTATGTTGGACCGTCAGGCACAAGTAGCGGCCCAATATACGACCGTCACATTCAACTGAGTCCGATTTCTTGGTTCTGGATTAAGACTAATGTAACGGCCCAGTGCTGGAGCGTCACATCATGTAACGGCCTAGTACACGATCGTCACACTGCTTGAGTATTTTAACCCAAGGTGGACCAAGGGTTGATATTCCAAGGTTTCTAGATGGACTATTGATGATCTAGAACTTATCATATTGATCAAGAAACCTAAAATAATGAATGGAAAATAAAGAATGTACCGTTATGCTGCCGATTTATTTCCATAAGCATAACCTTGCTTAAGTCATTCTTGATTTCTCATGATTCTTATTAAAGCATTCATTCATTGAATTATTGTTATCATGAGCTTATTGAACTTATTACATTCTTGGCCATACTTTGTGGTTACATGCGTGGAAAAAGCTTGATTTATACTTGAAGATGCGATCAAGCACTGATTGTGTTCAAGGGCTCTATGCTAGTCCTCTCGGCTGATTGTCAGAAACATCCTATTATAAACCATGGGGTATGATGCTACTGGCGTCGCATTGCGCTGGGAGTACTTTCTCTATAAATAAGTGAAAATCCACAATACGGCATGACCTGATATTCTTGTACATGACTTTCTTGCTTGATATTCCACAGAAATTCATGAAGTACTTGCTCATCAGCAAAAGATAATAGAGTGATGATTATGTGGCTTGCTCGTACACTCTCGATACATTCTTGTTCATGAAAGGCCAATATCATGTTCTTGTTACATTCTTGCTAGTTCGCACTTGCTCTCATTCTAACTTACATGATCGTCTTGTTACTTTGGTTTAATCATGTGATTGATCGCATTCGCATGATTTTTACCTTATTCTTTAGAGCTAAATTATTAATAAGTTTAATAGTGCCTTCATGTTGATGCGAAGATACCTACGGACAAGTGTGCTCATTACCTATTTCCAATATTTTCAGGAGATGGAAGTGATTCGAATTTGGATTCGGGTTATACAAGTAGCGGGTCCGAGAGCGAATGAAAGTGTTGTCAAGATGAGAGTGAAGACTTAGGAAGTCTAATTTGTTTAGATTGAGTCTATGTAATTTTCCTATTTCTTAAGTCTAGTACATAATGGAAGTTGAATTAGTGGTTGTATTTGAATACTTGAGTTAGTAATGAAATAAAGTTGAAGTTTGAATATATATATATTGTGCAATTGCATTTGTGCCTGTGATTGTATTGCGCTCTGTTCGTTCTTGCTTGCAAGAGGCTTACCATGCCGGTTGTTCGCGCTCCCCGAGTTAGTCTTCCGCTGTAATAAAGGCTCAGGTCGTGACAATGGGTCCAAAGGCCGGTCGAACCCTATCTTACACAATAGGACAAGTATTCTAATGGGTTACAGGGTTTTTGTGGTATAACTAGCTCGATGTCCTTGTAGGAACCCAAGGCTCGCAGAGACTTACGGAGGTCTTGATGAAGAAAGTTTCAGTCCGATGGAAGGAATATCTGGTGGAGGGTCCTAATTTCACCAAGAATTGTGTTCCTATCTCACTACCAGAAACCATTAACAATTGGTGGGTTATTATCACTAGAGTGATAAAACCTTCGAACATTAAATCCATGACATATCACGTGATAAAATCATGAATTCCTCAATCAATATAGCTATCATATAATAAAGTAAAATCATGCTATGATGAGCCAATTTCTAGGTTTAACAGGAAGATCTACTCTTTTAATCATGCTTAGAACAATAAGGATGAGATAAGAACAAGGAATCAAAAGATGAACATGAATCATGAACTTAGGAATTAAGGGTTTAACATGTTTCCTAGTTACATTAGTTGGTTCGGATGACATGCAGACGTGAAAACATACATTTAGACTCACCAACACTCACTTATCATGTTGGACAGGGCACTAGGGTTCCTGGGAACCCGTGTCAAAACGTGGTCATCATGGGTGCCATGATAAGATAGAACACGGTCAGTTGGGGCACCGCTATCTTAACAAGAATATTAAATAAAATAAAATTTTAAACATCAGATCATGGTCTATAGGGACACAACATTTAGAGATGCGGTGTCTATAAGGGTCACGACTACGAACAGAGGGCCGTTGCGATGAGAAAACCCCTAAACAACGATAACTAATCCATAATCTTCAAAATACATGCAATATAGCCCATTAAAATTGGGGAAAATAATGCAGGAAGAGAGGGGACATGCAAATGAATATGTTTGAATCTTTAATTTGAAGTTTAGCCTGAGAGATCATCTATCTTGAGTTGATTAAGGGAGAAGAGGAAGAAGAACGACGACTCCACCAAACTGTCGAAGAAAGTCCATGATTAATCCTCCTAGATCGATCCTCCTATGCCTATAAGCCCTCTCCCATGAGCTAAGATCGACTAGGGAGGCTATGGAGTCCTGTTTATATGATTTCCACCTCCTAGAGTCCTTGTTTAGGTTAAGGAACCCTAGATAGGATTACCTCTAAAAAATTCATTTTTTATCTCTTATCCAACCAACCTAGAACGAGATAAACCCTAATTAGGCTATGGTTTCTATAGAGAATGACCTAATCCTTATTGGGTTCAATTTAATTTCGATTTAAGGCCCATTTGGGTGAGGTTTAGCTTATTTAATCCATTTAGAGCTTAGGGCTTTTAATAACTCCGAACTAATTAATATTTTAGACCTATTAAGACCTTTAATATTAGCCCAACACTTTAAATTACAATTTCTAAACTCATTTACATAGCTCATTATATTTTTATGAAATTTATTCTTATTTATTCAAAATAATTTTAATTTTCTCAATTAATAATTAATTTTTAAATTTGGGTCACTACATCCCCCGATCGTCGTCCACCCCTTACTGTCGCCGCCGTCCACCCCTTGCCGTCGGTAAGTTTCTTCACCCTCTCTCTTATTTTTTTTATTGTCGTTGTCAGTGGGGGGAGGGGAGGGAGCGTCTGGTAGGGGGAGGGACGGGGGGGGGGGGGGGGGGGGGGCTTGCCAACAGCAAGGGGGGAGGGGGTGGTTGGCCGACTATGGGAGGGGAGGGGAAGGGGGGCCGATAGGGGAGGTAGTCTGGTGGGGGAGGGGAGGGGGGTCCAGTGGGGGAGGGGAGGAGGGGTCTGGTTGGGGGAGGGGAAGGGAGGGGGGTTCGGTGGGCGGTTGCGGGGCGGCTGGCTGCGAGGGGTGAGGGGGTAAGTGGGGGGCGGGAGAGGGGGTACTGTGGGGGGAGGGGCAGGGATGGGGGGCCTACTGATAGGAAGGGGGAGGAGGGGGGTCCTGTGGGGGGTTCAAGGGCTGCAGGCGGCGAGGGGGTAAGGGGGTCGGTAGGTAGGGGAGGGGGGGTACGGTGGGGGAGGGATGGGGAGGGGGGGCTTGCTGATAGCAAGGGGGGAGTGGGGTGGTTGGCCGGCTATGGGAGGGGAGGGGAAGGGGGCTCGACGGGGGATGTCATCAAGTGGGGGAGGGGAGGGGGGGTCCAGAGGGGGAGGGGAGAGGGGGTCCTGTGGGGGGTTGCAAGGCCGCTGACGGCAAGGGGTGAGGGGGTCGGTGGGGGTGGGGAGGGGGGGAAAGGTGGGGGAAGGGAAGGGGGGCCTGCTGACAGCAAGGGGGGGAGGGGGTCCGATTGGGGGCGGGGAGGGGGCTCAGGTGGGGGGTTGCAGGGACACCAGCTGCCAGGGGTGGGGGGTATGGTGGGGGAGAAGAGGAGGGTACGGTGGGGGAGGGGACCGTCCAAGGCCGATGGGGGAGGGGTGGGGGGTCCGGTGGGAAAGGGATTGGTCTATTTTTTCTCCTTAATTTGTGGGTTACAGGACCATCATGTTGTAGGGTCTGTGGGGGAGGAGAGGGGGTCCGACGGCAGAGGGGAGGGTGGTTTGGTGGGGGAGGGTGTTGCCTAGTGCAGGGCTTAATCCAAAGGGGGTGAATGGGTTATTAAAAATTTGATCATGATAAACATTGTCTTAACTCGGTGTGCTATTGAAAAATTGCCTTCTAAATGTATGCAGAATGAAAACTAAGTGTAATAAATAGAAAAACAATCACACACAACGATACAATAACTTTTATACTGGTTTGACTCTGACCTCAGCCAGTCCTACATCCAGTACCCAACAACCACTTGGATTTCCACTATATCCCTACAAGGAATAGTTAGATTGACTATTTTTGATCAGGTGTTCAGCCACACCATGGGCACTCACTCACTGGAGTCCCAGCTGACTTGCATGCATAGCCAAACCTAGCTATTTTTGATTAGGTGTTCAGCTACATCACAAACACTCATTGGAGCCCCAGCTGACTTCCCGGTACAGCGAAACCCAGGATTTAAGCCTCCTGTAGGCACTCTTGCCTGCAAGCAAGGGCTTCTCTCCTCAAGGAGAAGTGAATCACTTTTGCAAGTGGAGTTTACACAGAGTTTGCCTCTTAGTTAGGCAGGTTGTGTACAATGAATTACAAATCATTCAAGAGAAAAAATGAGAGTGAAAGTATGGCTATCTTGAACTACAACGGAAAAGCCTTTACAGATAAATTTAGAGAATCATGGATGGCATTTGTAAGGAATCTGAGGATATTGCTATAGTTGGAAAATGCATCTTATTCTCCTTTGCTTGAGCATACAGTAGATGTAGTTGAGGAAGAAGCTCACTTTACTTTTTGTTCAACACTAGGCTTCATGCTTCTACTGGCTGAGGTTCACTAGATGTTGTGCTTGGTACGCTCACCCCTTTGCTCTTGCATTCTGCAGCTCCTTGGATAAATGATGTAAATATGCTCAGCCAAGGCTCTCTTCGAGAGAGAATTTTTATTCAGCCACAACAGATATTTGTAGCTTCTTTGTGTGGATGGTTCCATTAAATACATCCTGATGACTATTTAGACTCATCCAGGTATTCTTTAGACACATCTAGATATTTGTTGGAGAGCTCCCCATTTCTGCCTATAGCACGTGGTTGTTTGCAGAGAGACCTCTTCTATCTTGGAATTAAAGTGCTCTTTTGAATGAAAAGACATAGGTAGATCCTTCCTATGATACCTTCGTTGACTTCATGCTTTATCATAGAGAGATCTTCCTTACGCCATTGTATCTGTACCAGACTACTTTTCTGAGAGTGCTCATTTTTCTTAGAGCTATCACATTGTAGGTGTTTATTTATTCTATGAAAAGATAAAGTTAGGAATTGCTGCATAGAATACTCCCATCTTTCTACTAAGGTTGACACACAATTGTACCTACTGTTATGACAGTAGCTTTCCAGTCTATTACTTCTTGAAATAGATTTAAAGATACTGACCTTTCCAGGTCTTTGATCAGATATATTTCATAGGAAAGGAAATAGAGTACGTATAAGTTTTCATATTGCATAGGTAGTATTTAATGTCAGATACAACAGAAGACAATGTGTTTAAATTTTGAATCTAAGTGTGATAGTCACTTATTTATTGTCTTAGTTGTTTAGAAAGTGAAATTTCTTTTACAACAATGACTAAGTTAATCTTTAACATAAATATTGAACTACATCTATCATATTTATAAGAACTCCTTGGTCTTTAGGATAGTTGATATTTCTTGCAGCTAAAGACACACAGTCATTTGATTATTTTTATCTTTTGGTTGACATAGTCGATTTAGGAGTGAATTTTAATTTGAACGATCGACTAATTTATTTTAGACATAGTCAGATTTTGATTTTTGCAGCTATAGACAACAACCTTTGAGATAGCTGATAGTTCATATGACTATGTGATAGTTTAAACGCTAGATAGTCGAAGTAAAGATGAGATAGTTGTTGCTACAGTTTGACTATATACATATAGTCTATCTTGAGATAGTCGATTGAGATTTTAACTTCTGTTAAGATATACGATCATTTAGTTTAATAGATAGGCGTTTGAAGATTAACATAGTCAATTATGTATGGCCTATGTTTATGAAATAGGCGATGGCATGCGCCTATGTTAAGTGCTTCTTTCAGATAGGCGATGAAAGTGCGCCTATGTGACTAAAGATAGGCGGCTATGTTTAAGATAGTCGGTTGTGTCAAGCGACTAAGTTAGCTTAGCTTTTAAGTTCTTTGACTATATTGCTTCCATTTCCTGCGCCTATATGACTGAAGATAGGTAGCTAAGCCCAACGACTAAGTCACCTTAGCTTTTAAGTACTTCGACTATGTTAAGTTTAAATGCGCCTATGTAAGCGCCTATGTGAGTTTTACTATGCCTAAGTGAATTCATGCGCCTATGTAAGCACCTATGTGAGTTTCTGTGCCTATGTGAGCGCCTATGTGAATTTTATGCGCCTAAATGAAACATAGTTGATTTCTTCGGCACCTATGTGGACTTAGACTAAGTTTGCAACACTTATGTGAATTGTATTGCCACTATATTACACTTAGAAGAATTCTAGGCATTCTTAACTTTTACAGACCTTTGTTTATGAAGACTTTAGTTGCTTTCAGTGATTTGTATTCTTATCTGAATTAACCTTGATGTTTTGTTTTACAATAAGGTTGACCCTAAAGATTTGTTTCTATAAAACCAAGGTTTATTTATTACCAAGACTATTTCAAGGTTTTGTTGCCATCAAGATTAACCCTAAGGTTTTGTTATGATTAATTCTCAAGCTTTGTTATCACCAGAATTCACCCGAAGTTTTATTATCACCAAAACTAATATAAATAAGTGAACAATATGATTTTAGTTTAACACTCAAGTGATTGAATATGAAGTGTTAACCCATCAATCTCTCCCTTTTTGGTGATGACAAAATCTTGAATGACTTTCTTGAAAACTTGATGATAGGTACTTGTTTGTAGTTGTTTCATGAATTATTCCTCCCCTTGTTTGTTAGTTATAGGTAACCCTTTCAAATGTACCACTTTTTTATTTGCAAGAGTTTTCAAGCACCTTTTCACTAGACTTTTTCTCCCCTTTTTTGTTAATCATAAAAAAGAAAATTAGATAGAATAATTATAGAGCAAAAGGGAAGTACTGAATAAACTTGTATTGCAAAAGTCAGAGTACATTATACAAATTTTTACATTTGGTTGATGAACATGAAAGAGAGAAATACAAGAGTACACAGGTCATTGCCATTAATGTTTTCTTTTTCTTTTGTACTATTTAGAAGAAGGAATATCAGAGGGATTGGTCGGGGGTGGTGGAGGATAGGCCTGAACAACTGCCAGTTCTTGCTGATAAAACTCTTCTCTATTCAAAAATATGTCAAAAGTGATGTGAGGTAGTCTCATTGTTTCTCTGTCCTTGCTCACTTGAAGATAGACCTCATAGAATTTGGGGACTCTGAAGACTTCATCATAAAATTCTTTGTAGACTTCTCACAGAGACCACTCTGGGAATGGAATAGGGTCTTGTATATGAGCAAGCATTTCCTTCGGTTCTATCCCCTACAAGTACACATGATTGGATATTCTCTTCCATTCGGTGAGTGTATACTTGAAGCATTCACTTTTGACTTTCAGAATTTGTCCATATGTGATAAGATTTTAACGAACAAAAGTGTGAAGAAGATGATTGATCCTTTGAGTGCTCTGCCCTTGAAGTCGGAGAGTAGTGTTTATCCTCAACATTATGACAAATAATGCTCTATAAATTGTAAATATATTATATGATGAAGTGGGTTTGGAAAAGAGGGTATTTTTGATCATCATCTTTAAGCAGAGAAACAAATTGGAATATGGGTCTAGGATCAATTTCAGGATATATAGACATAGAAGACCAAGAGGGAGTTCTAGGTGCTCGTTGAGCTCAGAACTTGGTTCTCCTCCTAGACACTGGACTGCGATCATTTCTTCCAGATAGAGTATCTTGAAGATCTCATGCTACAAAAGGATGAATGTCCTCTCTTTCTTCTTTGATATCAGGAGTTTGGATAGTGACCTTATATGGTGAAGGTTCTTAAACAGGAGGAGGTGCAGAAGAAGTACTTTCGGAGGGTACCCTACATTTCTTTCGGTAGGTGGTAGTAGTAGTTGGAGTATATGCTACTTCTAGAATAAAAGAATCACTACACCAAGAAGAACTTATACCTATGATAAATGTCATAGGTAAAGATACACAAAACCGTAGGTATAGGGTTTACCTACGACACTCCCTACGCTTCTGTGTCGTCGGTAAAAATTACGTACGTAAAATTTTACCTACGCGACAAAAAATCGTAGGAATAGTGACATCAACACCTACAATTCTATGGTGTAGGTAACTACCTACACTAACTATCTGCACATATAAGATTTATCTATTCCTATGATTTTATCTGGTAGGTAATTTCCTACGATTATTCACATAGGTAATTTCCTACGATTGGTTTCGCGTAGGTAATTTCCTACATTTTTTTGTGTAGGTAATTTTCTACGATTTATTTTGCATAGGTAATTTCCTATGAATTTATATCGCTTGGGTAAAACTTTACCTACATAGTTTTTACCGACGACCGTAATATTCTCGCAAAATTGTAGGTAACATGAATGAACCGTAAGTAACCCATTTGAATCATAGGTGAATTGTATTAAGCGTAGGTAATAATTTGAACCGTAGGTAACTTATTTGAACTGTAGGTAAATATGTATTAACCTTAGATAAACCTATATTAACCGTAAGGTAACCCATTTGAACTATAGGTAACATGTACTAACCGTAGGTAACAATTTGAACCGTAGGTAACCTGTACTAACCGTAGGTAACCCATTTGACTTACGAATTAACCTGCATGTGACCTATAGTAACATTCATAATAACATACACATTCACAACTTAGACACATTCACAACCTATATACATCCACATCATTGACATATGAATCATAAATAAAAAAATTCATCACATTGATATTTCCATCAATAATCACATTGTGTCAATGTATCATTGTAATCACAATATGTGACAATAATGTATTATGATGCATCCCCATGTACAAAAAATTTATAGATACAATTTAGTCAAAACATAAATCAAAATTAATATAAATATTTTGTCATCACTATACATATCAAAATGTGAGAGTCAAAGATATCACCAAATAAACAAGCAAATCACAAGGTGGGAGAGTGACTCTTCGCCCCATCGAGAATTACCTACATAATAGATAAATGATTATGAGAAATTTCACTTCAAACTTAAACATGACAATTTGAACTTACAAATGAAAGAATGATGCTTTACATACATATTATGTAAGCCATAGAATATTGCTCTCGACGGCATCTCTAATTTTTTTCCCTATCTTGATCTTTTATAAAAAGTAGGGCATCTGACTTGTTTACATAAACAACAGAAATTTCACAATATGTTGTTCCAATTTATCGTCCCATGACGACTTTATCTTTACCAATGCTCATCACAAATCCAGTCCCCTCATGCTCTCCGTCCAAATCTAACATTTTCACCCTCTTCCCTTGTAACTATGATACATTTATTGGACATCATAAAATTAAGATATTATTTTGAGAAGCATTCAAAATATGAAATATTTATTACTTTGTATAAAATAAAGACTATAAAATCATGACAATAGTATCTTTCATTTCTTCATTATAGCTGAAAATTTATCCATATGCATGCACACTTAAGTGGCCATTGCATGCATGGCATTTTCTGGATAGGCAGTTGCACTGGCTATCATACATTATACATGAACAATAGGGCTAGAGAAATTAAATAAATCTGAAGTATAAACAAGGACGTCATGTATTCTAAATTGAATTATCAGAAACATTAAAGGACTCTTTGACAATAGCAAATCTATTCCCTCCACTTTCTCTAATACATACCGAGAATTGAATCATGCAAAACGCAGAGAACCTTGGAAACAATCATATGCAGAGTGATTAAAAAAAGATAATAAATGAATCAAAGCAATTCAGAAGCAAGAGTATGTACACCAAGGACTCAATAGTTTATAGAAAATTCATTAAACAACATGGAAGTGCATTAAAGAACTAAACTACAAATTTAGAGTTTTTTTATTCATGTACCATATTTAGAAGACTACCAAAGAGAGCATATGCCACGTTGACAAAATTCAATAATGTAACGGGGTGAATAAATCACCGCAAATGTGAGAATTGAACCGTTGAAATTGAAGCGTCTATGCATCACAAGAAAACTTGGATATAGTGAATGGAACACATCATTTAGGATCATGTAATCATGGCATATGAACAAAGAAGAGTTATATCAATGACAAAAACATGAACTCAACAAGGATGTTGTACTCACATTAATTAGACAAAACGATATTCAATTGTTTTCTCCTTTTGTATTCTAAACTACACTAGAGATCTAAATGACCCTACTACAAAAATCGAGATCAACATGAAGGATCTTAAATTCAAAATTTGAAGTCCCCTTGTATCATTGGGAAAGTGTAGGCTTCTGAATTACTCCACAGCCAATAGTCACAGTAGATTCATACTCTTTCAAGCAATCTTACAAGGACTAGAAAATGATGTGATTACATGAAAAATGTGACCAACAAATTAACCAACTATGGTTCAATTGCAGCAATTCATTCGTCACATCTTTAACCTTAAAATCATTGGTGGTTATTGGGATCATGCAAATGTGCCTCCAAAATACTGGGCCATGCCAAAAACTTCGCAATTGCCTCAAAATCCTGAACACAGATGCACACACGTGCAGGCCCTCGCACAAACACATACTTGAAACTCTAAATTTCATGTAAATGAGTCCCCCATGGCAATTCCATTATGTTTCCCATGAAAACAAACTATGATCCAATTTTATAGTATAGAATGTATGAGTTTAGTGACATTGACCTCAAGCATCTAAGAAAATAAATTTATTATAGAAGCGTAAAACCATATATCATAGTTCCATCACTTAGAAATGGGCATACAATGAAAGTGGAAAAATAAAATGGCGTGAAAGAAGTAAGATAGTAATATGAAACCACCAAATGATTTCAAGCTAAGACATGGGTGTAGATTTCCTGGATTGATTGATGTTCTGTGCTTAAAGTCCAACCCACCTGACCATATTGGGCTTTAATCAAAGTAAACAAGGGTTGAAGGCCCATGGGTTGGGCGACCAGGTTGATGGCCACCCAGGTTGGCTAAGCAGCCAAGGCCTTGGCCTAGGTTTGGCAGACGGATAGACATCTGGCCACCTTCTCTTTGAGAATGGCTAGTACCCTGGCCACCTACTGACAATTGATAGTCAACACCCCACGTCCCACGTTCTCGTTTTACACTTCGAACACCCCCCTATTCGACCTCCACTTCGGGCCTCATTGCCCACATTCTGGAGACACATAGCTAGAAGCTCCTAGTTGCCAAAACAAGAGAAAAGAAAACTGGAGGAGAAGAGGGGAAGGGAGTTTTCAACTAGAGGAGAGGAGATTCAGAGGATTGCAAGGAGTTCCCCAGCGATCCTTTTGAGAGAGAGAGAATAGGGAGGGATCATCTTTGGCGAGTCCCCGGAGCTAGAGAGAGTTCCCCGGTGTGAGAGGGGACCTTCCCCGTCGCTCAGGAGTGTTCCTGACTGTTTCCATGTCCACGTTTCCCAGAGAGGCAGACATCCATCGACTGGGCCGTCTAAGTCATTGGGCGGCCATCCTCTTGGCCACCCCCTAGTTTGATTTCTTATTTTCTTCATTCTTCACTGTGGATATCTATATCTGTGTTGCATCATCTATATCATTACATATTAGAAACCTCCTTAGAATCCCGACTATAGAGGCTTTAAAACCAAACAAAAGGAAGGCAGGTGGTTGAAAGTCTCGGCCATCCCCCGTTCCCAACCACCCCTCCAGGTAAAGGCCACCACCATATTCTCCTACTTCACAGTTCATTTAGAGTACTTACTACACCATTTAGTTCTAATTGGTGTTCTATTTGTCTTCTCAAGTTTGATTATGTTTGCAGGACTTTCAGTACATTGGACTACGTAGGGCTCTCTGTCACGCCCCGAGCGCGGAAGATACCCGAGACGCGTGACGAGTTTTTATATCGATCATGTCAATCAGAGCGTTAGTGTATTCAACACATAGACAGAGTGCGCAAAAGTAGAGATAACCCAATCCTTTATTCCATCATAACCTTAAAGGTACTTCTATTACAATCCATTTAATGAAAGTACTAAGACTCAATAAAAAGAAAAGTACAATGGTTGACTTAAGAAATTTTGAAAGATAGGACTAGTAGACGCTTGGATAAACAGAGAGCTCTAATCTCTTCACTCTTGACCTTCCCCATCTGAGTGAGTCTCGTCATCGGACTTACCTGAAAGGTAGGGAAAAACACTGAATGAGCGAACGCTCAGTAGGAATTATATCTCAAGAACTAGCAATTGGTTTAAGTAATTACATGTTTCATGAATGCAATAAAGCTATGCATGTTTGCGTAAAACGACAAGAGAGAGAGAGTATAACAAGAGGTAATCGAGTAAACTAGCATGTCTTTCAAGAACTTATATCAATGAATGTCAAGATATTCAAGCAAGTATATTCATCATGTCATGTCAGGAATTGGCTATCACGTTTTAAGCAAGTATATAAATACCCTTTTTCGGGCCACGCAAGTCATGTCATGTCAAGTACGAGATTTGTGGAATGTCTTAATCAAGCTAGTCATGCACTTCGGTACAATGCCATACCGTGATCATTACAACTCCCATGGGCACTAGTACTTTCGGGTGCTCCTCCTAAGGACCTGATCGGGCCCTATATGCGCAGGCATTGGTCATGTATTTTCGACATCCACTAAAGTATAGCCAATATGGAGTTTCAAGGAATAAACTTGTATAACTTTAAGGTAGATAGCATTTCAAGGATTTGAACACGTAGTATCATGACGATAGTAGCGGTATAATCACGATTACCGATAAAACTAGGTGGAATTGGTTCCCTATCTTGGGCGCCATGACAATAAGAGTAAGCTCCCACATGAAGATGGTCGCTCGTTCTTAAGCTAGATAGAATTGAGGTCCACAAGTATGGCACCTAATCACAAGGTCACTAATGGCATGGTTTCCCATTCCATTAATTCATGGATATTCTCATGACATCATCATTGTTACATGAGTGTCATAAGGGCCGGTTTACCATGTTTCTTTAGAGTGACATGGCAATCAAGTAGTATAATGGTTTTTATGGTACAACCAGCTCGGCTGCTTTGAGGGAATCCAAAGCGTGCGGAGTCCTATGGAGGCCTCTATGATAAAGTCACTGGTCCGAAGGAACGGAATGTCTCACGGAGAGTTCATCTATCACCGAGAAATAGAGGCAATCGATAAAACGTCGAAAAATGTGTGACTATACTCACGGATTGGAATATAGTGCCAGGTATATATATATAAGTATATACCACGGTTCACAGGAAAAACACAGGAAAATAACAAGATAGGAAATTGACGTCTTAGCCAGAGTCTTCATTTCAAGAATGGACGCCCTCTATTGGGTCGTCATTTCAATAATTGACGACTACCAGAACAGTCGTTCAATTCATATTTCTATTACTGAAATTTCTATATTTCAATATTAAAGCTAAATGGCGACTTGTTTTAAGTCTTTAATTCATTAAATGGCGCCCTAGTCGGGGACGTCATATACAGTAAAAATGACACAGTGAAGGTCGTCTTTCCCCCCCTTTTTTTTCTAGAATTTTACATCAACAGTAGCATTTTTCCAATATAAATATTTTTAGGGAACAAGTATATGGACATGTCAAGAAAAATAGCAGGATTCGAGATCTATGTTCATGCATTAAATCACATTACAGGTTACATAGTTATTAAATTTTTAACATTCGTATTTATTAATTCATTCGAATTGACGACCGTTCTCCCGGGCGTCAGAAATAAAATTGGCGCCCTGACGAGGGTCGCCTCTTACAAAATTTTACAGAACTTCTTCAAATCTCAGTGAAACTATATGCATGAACTAATATATAGTAATATCATGATTTATGATGGTTTGGGCTACGTAATCTTGAGATAACCTACCTGTGGATTGGTTTGGTTGACAGACGTGATGAACCTGAAGAAAATACGATACTCTATTTCTAACAGAGTGACTGGGTTGTCAATATAGCAGCAACTCTTTTAGCCAAAACAATAGCAGCACCCCTTCACAAACTCCACCAGGAGAGGAAGATGATGAAGAAAATCCTTGGAACGATGATGCTGAAGAACTGCTATGTTCTTCGTATACTAATAAACCGTTGGTTCTGACTGAAGTAGCAACAGCTCCTTCTTGTTGTAGACAACATGCAGAAGAAAGATGAAGAACCATCAATGTTCTTCACGTTTGCTTCAATCAAGTTGAATAGAAGGAAGATGGAATCCCCACCATAGAGGAAGAAGAAGAACTTCCTTATGTTCTTCACGCTCGGAACATAGTTTTTGACGAAGAAAAGAGCCTTCAAGTTGGCTCAATGGGAGGGGTATTTATAGGGTTCTGGAGACCCTAGAGGGTTGGAGTTTGATTGGGAATTAAAACTCCCCTTTTTAGAGTCCTTATTAAACTCAGACATCCCACGTATCGATCCTTTCCCCAGCTAGCATCCCTGTTCGAACCAAACACTATCTGTTGTAAATAACACCTTAGGTTGGGGCGTTAATTAAAAATGACGCCGGCCCACGAGTCTTTAATTTATAAAATGGCGCCCTCCAAGGGGGCGTTAATTACTATTGCCATTATTTGCTTAACGTAAAGATATGGTTGCCTTATTTAATGTATAAAAATGGCGCCCCTTCTTGTGGGCGTCAATTCTGAATATGACGCCTTGGAAGGAGGCGTCTCTTTTTAAATTGGCGTCTGCTTTAAAATTGACGACCCGATAGGAGGCGCTATTTAATTTTGGCTCATTTTTGATATTTAAATGGGTGAAAATTATATATATATATAAATATAGTACACAACTTGATTATTTCATTTTTTTTGAATACTTTTATTCTTGATTATTTATCCGGTGTCTTACACCCTCCCCCACTTAAAAGAATTTGGTCCCCAAATTCAATCGTATATTAAACATGGAGAGTGTAAAGTACATACCCTTTTAAAATAATTCTGAGAATCGTTTCCTCATGGATTCCTCGGTCTCTCATGTGGCTTCGTGTTCTGAGCATTTACTCCATTGCACCTTAACCATGGGAATAACTTTGTTCCTTAATGTTCGTACTTCGCGATCGAGGATTTTCATAGGCTTTTGTTCATAAGTAAGATCCTTTTGAATCACTAGATCTCCGTGATCAATGATATGTGATGGATCGTGCACATATTTCTTCAACATTGATATGTGGAACACATTATGAACTTCGGACAATTGAGGTGGTAATGCGACGCGGTAAGCAACCTCGCCAACTCTTTCTAGTATCTCAAACGGTCCGATAAACCTTGGTGTTAGCTTACCCTTAACACCAAATCTCCTTATTCCACGTCCAGGTGATATCTTGAGAAATACGTGATCTCCGACCTGGAATTCGAGATCTCTTCTTCTTGTGTCAGCATAAGCCTTCTGTCTAGACTGAGCAACTTGAAGTCTTTCTCTAATCAACTGAATCTTTTCAGTGGTATCCCTTACCATGTCTGGACCTAACAGTTGTTTCTCGCCAACTTCGTCCCAACATAAAGGCGATCGGTAACTCCTTCCGTATAAAGCTTCGAAAGGTGCCATTTGTATACTTGCCTGGTAGCTGTTGTTGTATGCAAATTCAACCAGAGACAAATGATCATGCCAGCTTCCACCAAAATCAATGATGCAAGCTCTAAGCATATCTTCAACCACCTGATTGGTTCTCTCGGTCTGACCATCCGTTTGAGGATGAAAAGCGGTACTAAAGTTAAGTCTCGTCCCTAGCGAATGTTGTAGACCCTTCCAAAAGTGAGAAGTAAAACGAGGGTCTCTGTCAGACACGATGGAGACAGGTACTCCATGTAACCTGACTATCTCCTTAGTGTATAATGCAGCAAGAACATCAACTGACCATCGGCTCTTGATTGGCAAGAAGTGTGCCGATTTGGTCAATCGGTCGATGATAACCCATATTCCGTCATGTCCTCCCTTTGATTTGGACAGACCCATAATGAAGTCCATACCGATATCCTCCTACTTCCACTTGAGAATATCTAGAGGATGTAGCTTACCGGCAGGCTTTTGGTGTTCGGCCTTGACTTGTTGGCATGTGAGACAGCGAGACACAAAGTTTGCTACTTCTCTTTTCATATTGGGCCATCAAAAGGTCCTTTTCAAATCTTGGTACATCTTAGTTGATCTTGGATGAATCGTGTACCTTGATCTGTGAGCTTCATCTAAGATTTTATTCTTTAGCTCTAGGCAATTCGGTATACATGTTCTATTCCTGAACATCAATCTTCCATCCGAGGCTATTTTGAAATTAGTTTGTTATTCTATTTTATCTTTGATTTCCACTAGTACTGGGTCACTATCTTGAAGTCCTTGTATTTTGGATAGCAAGTCTGGCTGTATGCTCATATGGGATAATGTGACACACCTACTGTCCTTGTCCATGCTTATATTAAGCTTAGAGAATTATTCTAGCAACTTCCACTCCTGAATCATACAATTGGCTAATAGTGCTCTCGGCTTTCGACTGAGGGCATCGGCTACATGATTACCATTTCCAGGATGATATTGTATAGTGAAGTCGAAGTCCTTGAGATATTCTAACCAACGTCTTTGCCTCATATTCAATTCCTTCTGAGAGAAGAGATACTTAAGACTTTTATGGTCAGAGTATACAATAAATTGTACTCCATATAGATAATGTCTCCATATCTTCAGTGCAAACACTACCGCGACCAATTCTAAGTCATGAACTGGGTAGTTCTCCTCGTGCTTCTTCAATTGGCGAGAAGAGTAGGCTATAACTTTCCCTTGTTGCATTAAAACACATCCGAGGCCAATGCCAGATGCATCAGTGTATACTTCGAATCTCTCGCCTTCAATTGGTAAAACTAAAACCGGGGCTGTAGTTAGGTGATCCTTGAGAGCTTGGAAGCTTCTTTCACATTCCTCACTCCATTCATAACGGATCTCCTTACGAGTTAGCCTAGTGAGTGGTACGGCGATCTTGGAGAAATCCTTGATGAATCACCGATAGTAGCCCGCAAGACCCAAGAAACTACGGATCTCGCTAACATTGGTCGGTCTTTCCCAATCCTTTACAGCTTCAACCTTTGATGGATCTACGGATAAACCGTCTTTTGATATAACATGTCCCAAGAAAGATACTTCTTCTAACCAGAATTCACATTTACTGAGCTTTGCATATAACTGATTCATCCTCAATATCTGTAATGCAATCCTCAAATGCTCCTTGTGCTCTTCCTTGGTCTTTGAATAGATCAGTATATCATCAATGAAAACCACTATGAACTGGTCTAGATGAGGCCTGAATATACTATTCATCAACTGCATAAAGGCAGCAGAGGTATTTGTTAGTCCAAAAGGCATTACAACAAATTCATAGTGCCCATACCTGCTTCTGAATGCGGTCTTATAAATGTCCTCATCTTTGATCCTTAGTTGGTGATATCCCGACCTGAGATCAATCTTCGAAAAATACATGGATCCAGATATTTGATCAAATAACTCATCGATTCTCGGCAGTGGATACTTGTTCTTGATAGTGAGATGATTCAACTGTCAATAGTCGATGCATAACCTCATGGATCCATCTTTCTTCTTTACAAATAGCACAGGTGCTCCCCATGGGGAATTGTTCGCGTGTCTTTTTTTCTTATTTATTATTTCACGTGTCGATCAACCGATTAACTAACTGGTAATTAACTGACTGATTGACGACGCGGGCGTGCCAGTCATGTGAGTGACGAGTTTATTATGCGCTCATTCTGACCCGTGTCAGGCGAAAGTGAGGTTCGGTCGGGACCGGCAGTCCGCCATACCATAAAGGTTATGGCGTTAATTACATCCCCCATGAGGAGGGAACACCTTTGATTAATTACCGAGATAGTGGGCTGTCGAGGCCGGAATAAAGGATGCAACGTTATGTGCATGACAAGATCGCATGCGATTTATTTATCATGCAAGGGGAGACATGATTCATTAAATTAGAAACCTTGGGTACGCGGCGGAGGACGTAGGTCCGAAGACCACCATCGCGCATAGCGAAAACTTCCGATCGGGCGTAACCTGACCTTCCGTCAACGCCATTCGATGTACCCGAGGGTCTATGCAAGCATGCAGGCATGATGATGATAACTATACTGAGCATGGAAACAGAATTATGACAGTAAACAATGCTTAATCACATTCATTGATCCCCGTCAGAAGAGAGGGAAACGATAGCACAAGGGTGATGACGAAAGTAAAGTGTTCACACACATGATAGTCAACATGGTAAAGAGGTTATTCGGAGCATGAACAGCCCTTGCCTTACTTAATCTACCGCTGATTAGGGTAGTCAATATCGACCATGGGAGGCCAGGATTGCCCTGAGAGCGAACGAGAGATTAGAACGACATAAAAACGTGAAACGGCATGAGAAATAGCTTCCACGGCGCGGTAAAGCGTAGGTAAAAGGGGTTAATCCGGCGTGGTAAAGCGTAGGTGAAGCGTTAATCCGGTGCGGCCTTAAAACCCGTTAACATGGCGCGCAAGGCACGGGGCGCATCGGGAATTGACCCGGGAAAAGAAGAAGAAACATGAGTCACAAGTTAATACGGCGGGGGGGGGGGGGCGCCGTATTAAGGCGCGCCGGCTAAGACCACGCCGTTTTAGCTTATTTTTTGATGCATTTTCGAACCTTTTAAGTTTATTAAGCTTCCATTGAGCATTTTAGAGTTGTTTAGGCAACTGTTTGTTTGATTGAAGTCCAAGAACCTCTGGGAATGATACAGTGAGTCAGTGCGAGGTTCATACTCGAGCACTGAGTCAATTGAGTCCAGAACAAGCATCTCATTATAGCTTTAGTTATGTTGAGTATGTCCAAAATTTGACAGCATGTCCCCTGAACATGAAGAGTTGCAGGGGAGAATCGGGGTCATACTCACTCGTGGAGTATGCCCCTAAACTGCCGGTCTGCACAGTGGCATCTAGCAAAATCCCATCGGATAGGATACCCCGAGGACTAGCCTGCGAGGGGCACCAAGACTCCGTGGGTGAAGAGACAGAGGGACGAAGCCGTTGATGATGGGAGCAGCACCCCGAGGACTAGCCTGCGAGGGGTGGACAACCCACAGCTTACGGCACATCCTATGGAGGAACCGACCACCAAGAGGGTGAAGCTCCGAGGGCTGGCCTACGAGGAGCATACATCTCTTGGCCTCGATTGGGTCTCAGATTGTCGGGGCTAAGCCTGTTAGGCTAAGACCCCTGTTGCTATCTGCTATGGCCTTGGGGAAACATCTACCATCGAGGGGTAGAGTTCTCGATCGCCCAGCAGCTGTGTGAAGTATTGGGGAATGTCCCCCTCCCCGGGTGATTGAAACGAAATAAAAGAATCTCGGAAAGGTTCACATGACTATGATGCAGAGGGGGGTAGTCAATGCACAGGCGAGACGAGCCAAACATAGAGGCATATGCTCGAACAGTTACGGCGCAATGTTAAGTCGATGCATCTTGCAATCCCAAGAACGACTCCCACCTCGCGAGCCACAGGGCAACAGGAAGGGAAGAGTCAATGGGAGTTAGACCCTCGACAGCACGGTGGAAAGAAGCATACGCAGAAGCATAGCTCTGTCCACGGAGGGGATGCGGAGACCCTTAAATCAGACACGAGCACGGTCGAAAGGAAAAACCCCGGGGAGGGGTGTTTCTGTAGCCCACGGTGCTTCGGGGCATGATCGGGGCTTCGGGGAAACCAGAATCAGAGAAAACGCGTGGAAGACCTTAAACATACAGATCGATGTAGATAGAGAAGGAGACAGAAGTTTCAAATCATTCATTCGACCTGCTGGTCCAGACATTCATATACACATTGCCATCCCAGAAACGGGAATGGGCCATCGTTTACACGTTAAGAGTCCGGCGCCGGCATCATTGCTCGGTCGCCGTTCATCGTTTGCAGAGGAAAATATAGTAAAGAGAAGAAGTCGCAGAGGAGGGGAGGGGTCGGCTCATATCATTGCCATCCCTCCCCTCTCTTGCTTATAGTTGGTAGACGGAAACCCCGAAAGAGGAAAATTCACGAAAAGCAGAGAGAGATAGACGCCGGCGCCCACCTATTCTCAAAACAGAGTATCGGCCCGCTTCTCCTTCTCCGGCTCCGGAGGACTTCAACCAGAACAGAGGAAGATAGCCGTCGAAGGACGCTCGGACAGAAACTCCTCTTCCAAGAAAGCTCTCTCTCCCCTCGGAAGGCCTCTCTCGAAAGACTCTCTTCTTTTTCCTTCTGTCTGCCCCCCTCTTCTCCCTGCCTTTTCTTTCGAATAGCCATCTATATATATACATGATCGAGCCCCAAGCCTCATATGGCGTGAAGAACTATGCGCCGGGAAGGGCTTCATGGGTCTTTGCGCACCGGAATAGCCAGGCCCTGGATGGGGTTCAGCACGTCGGGATAAAGGGCATCAAGTGAGGGGCGCGCCGATTTAGGGCGCACCGGGCTAATGCTCCTCGTGCGCTTTGAGCCAGTCGATGAGTCCGGGGATGATTCCGGGAGTCACCGTGAACGTTCATCCTGCCAATGATTATCGAAACCTTGACGAGATGTCTTGTCGAAGCTCCTAGTTTGACGTACGGCCATTCCCGAGACTCCAGATAGCTTTGATTTGATCATACGGGCTTTCCGCTGACACGGCCTTTGGCTCTATGATTCGTGCTGCTGGCTCGGTCCAGCTCGTGCCCAAAGCTCCTTAGGGGGTGGTGTAACATCAGGGATAGTTCCGCCTGAGCTGGGCGATCATTTGGCCACTAACGGGCCCATCTTGGCGGGAAGCCGTACCCGTGCCGGGTGATCGGGATCTTCTGCCGTCAGAGCTTTCGGTCCTCCGTCTCGGGGAACCAGGGGGACTCCTTCATCTTCAGGAGAGCCTTTCATAAGGCGGGAAGCCACTGGGTAGATCGTCGTCCTTGATCGGACAACGGGTGTAGTGTATGCGGCACGACAGAGTCGATGCCGGTTCATTGGGCAGGCTTGATCGCACTGCCAGTTGGTTGTGAGTTTGTCTCGGCTCTCCTGAGGTGAAGTCCCCGTGTCCATACGGGGTGATTCGAGACTCTGGCAGCTTGAGAAATCTTCCATATGTTGATCTTTATCGGCTTCCGTGCTTCAGCGGGCCGGGTCATTCGTCCTTATGGCTTGGTCACCGATGATCATATTTTGGGTGCCAACAAATGCCCCCCAGACGTGGGTGTTGCGAGCAAGGCACGAGTGCAGCAGGGCCGACTGATGAGTTTCACCCAGAACGATTCCCTCTTCGGTTGACATGAGCCTGGGATGACCTTTAATTCGGCATGGACGTTAACCCGGCGCCGTTTAGATGTTAATACGGCGCGGGTAATCCGGCGCGCCCCCTTGGCCTGGGACATTAATCCGGCGCGGCCCTTTGCGTATTCCTGTTGATTCGGCGCGGCCTTGGCGCTGAGGGTTGTTGATCCGACGTGCCTTTCCCCGGCGCGCCTTTTGCTTACAGGCTTTTTAATCCGGCGCGCTAAATAGCGCGCCGGTTTAACAATGGGGAGACTCCCCCTATTTACTTCTTTCTTCCTCGTTTTTTTATTCATCACCTCTCATTTGATGATTTTCTTTCTCTCTCCTCCCTTTCTTCTCTCCCTCTGGTGCCGAGTGAGCTAAGGGCGAGAGCGGCGGTGGTTCTTTCCTTCGGGGTGAGCGAGATGCTGTCCATTTGGGTTTCAAACCCTTTCTTTGGGCCCCGGGAGGCTTCTAGCAGGGCTTGCCCTCAGAGCTATTTCCTCGGGTGTTCCTTTGGCCTCGGTGTAATGCCGATGGCTGCCTTTTAGGGGCCGTCCCTTTAGTGGACGCGTTCCCGCTTTCCTTTGGTAATCTCCCGTGCTGGGGAGACTCTGTTGAAATTTTTTTTCAGAAGTCTGCCTTTGATTAGCTATTTTCTGACTTTTGCTTATCGTTTAATGTGCTTCTTTGCAGCTATTATGGCATCCGGCTCTTCTTCTCGTGCCGTGGTGACGTGGGTGAACGTCAATTCCCTTGATCGGGGGCACGGTCAAGTGGCCGTGATTGCGGAATCTTTAGATTCGGAGACAGACACTGTGGATACCAGCCATCTCCTCATTCTTCGGGGCGACTCCTTTCATTATGACAGGGAGGGTGTTGCCAGGAGGGATTATCCCAAAGACAAGCACTTGATGTCCCTTCTTCAACGCTTCAACCTTCAAGGGAAGAGGGACGTGTTCATCGTCCGAAAAGTTGAGCAGGCCCTGCTGGTGGAGAGAGACAGTCTGACGGACTGCGTGGTGCGGGGCAGACCCATTTATCTCCCCGGAGAGGTCAGGAAATGGAGCATCGTGCTGGGATTGCAAGATTTGGCTCTAGAAGACGGGCTGCTGACCAGGGCCCCTGAATTTGTACCCGCTCGATGGAATGATTCCGCGGGCAGAGTAGACCGGGAGAAGCCGATCTTTGGCTTATTTCTTGCCCCGCTGAAGTGGGAGTACAGAGAAGAATCATTCTTGCTGGATTGCTTGGCGGTCCGCTTCAAGCACCAGATATCAGTGGGGTGGTTCGCTGAGCTGAGAGCCACCGACGCCCACGCATTCAGGCCCGGAGCAGTGGAGTTCACAGACTATGTGCTGCATCATTATGCTCCAATTCTGACCAGGGCTAGCGTATATCATAGCGTGTATGCTTCAAGGTACCGGTATCCAATCTCCCGGGGCTTGTGCTGTGGTATGATCGAGGTATTCTGCCCCGAATATAACACTTTCTACACTTCAGAGGGAGAGACCTCTTTAGACTTGTGGAGTCTATCACAGCTTAGCGGCCTACCCATTGATGAGGAATCGTATGAAGAAGTTTGTTGGCTTGACTGGCTAAAGGACCAGACCGACGGTGACGGTCGGTATCTGGCGGGTTATGCCTATCGATATCTGATGAAGGCGTATCGCACCCTCTTTCATTCGTCGCACGACACGAGGGAAGCTCGGAAGCCGGGCGAGAAGCGAAGGGTGCGGATGGGCACTTGACTTCAATATTTCTTCAAGGGGAAGAATAAGTACGAAGACTTTCCTCCGATAGCGCCAGTGGCTCAGAAGCGGAAGAAGAGGGTGCGACGCCAGGCCGCTTCAGCAGGGGGAAAACCCAAACCCTACCGGTGTTGATGCAGTCACTCACTGTGCTGCATATCTGGTTTATTGGCTCTGTTCTTTCGCTCTTCCGCAAGGTGACGAGAGCGTGATCAGGGCGGAGGCCATTTATCCGGCTTGTCTCATGGCTTGGGGCACCAAGGTGTCTCTTTGCCTGGTGGCCCTGTGTCTTATTTACAAGATGTTGGGAGACTTGCACAAGACGCGTCTCCCCAAAAGTCTTCGGACGGTCAGTCCGTTACATTTTTTCAATGCTTGGGTTTGTACCCTATTCCCGGAGGCGGCTCCTCGGGCGTTACAGGCAGTTCCTCTTGTTCCGCAGATGATAGAGTTCGCAAGCGCCGAGCCATCTTTACTAGTGGAGCAACTCTACGCCATTCGGGGCAAATTGGCCCGTATTCCCACGGATTCACCCAGGGTCCTTCATTTTTGGAGCTTAGCTGCCCACTCTAGCCCGCTGGTGAACATGACGAGGCAGTGTAAGCTCTTCGAGACTGAGGAGTATATTCATCCGCTTTCTGGGGCCAAATGTACAAGGCCTATTCTTGAGCCGGAGTTGGTTGATTGGGCGCTGGCTATCAAGTCGAGTGTCCTTGTATTCCGCAAGAGCGGCATTCTGTGGTTGGAGCCGTACTACCCGTTCCGCTTCAGTCGGAACTTTGGCTACGACCAGCACATCCCACATTCTTCTTCACAGTTTGCATTGCCTAACAGGCACAGGGCCGGGCAGGTTTCAAATGATGATGCCCGGATATGGTGGGACTTATTCCATCGCCGGGAGGATGTTTCTTTCAGGGTGCCAACCCCTGCCCGTTTCCCCCGCGTCACGCCTGAATATATCAAGTGGTGGAACGCGCGGACGGGATTTTATAGGAGCTCCCGACGAGAGTGTTGGGCCGTGGCAGAGCACAGGTTCCTGGATTCCCAGCCAGAGCAGGTTCTTGACATTGAATCTTCTTATTTGAAGAAGTTGAAGTCCTGGACCAATACAGAAGTGAAGGCCTATCTGGAGGCCCGCAAGGTTGTAAAAGGTCGCAAGGTGAAAGTTGAACCGAAGCTGCCCCCGATCAACAAAGATGATTATGTGAAAACCCTTCGGGGTTTATGTCGGGTAAGCAGGGAGAGGGTGATTCTTCAGCAACTCCCTCTGCCAGTAGAGGAGCCTATCTCGGCTGTGGCCGACTGGCGTCCCGAGGTGGATATGTTGTACCCCTATCGGACCTTCATCCGCAAGGAAGACAGGCGGGATGCCTTATACGACAACACCCCCTGGCTATTTGCGCTTCTTCGCTCACATGGTCTTTCAGTGGGTGGTCCCAACGAAGCCATCTTGGACCGACCTCTTCATATCTCTTTCAAATATGCTGACAGGTGAGGGCTGGACCACCTGAGCCAGTACTATCTCTTGTCTTCTCGTGGTCACGAGGACCTGGCACTGCTGGCCGAGCCGAGTGAGAGGATCGGAGATTTATGCTGGCTTATTCGCGAGGCAGCTTCGAGAGATAAAACACCATCGCTATATTATTGGCCTCTCTTCCCCTTCTATACGGGGCCGGCAAGTATGTTCTCTTTCTTCATTCAGGACCTTCGGCCAACTTCTTTCTTTCATTGTGGTGGATCATTCTCACCTGTGTGCATGTGCAGTCCGACCGACTTCGGAGGAGACCCGGCACTTTAGGGAGTTGATAATAAAGGCCCAGAAGCCAGCATATTTTGAAGTTCCCGTGTAGAAACCCGATAATCAAAAATGAGAAATAAAATTTTCAATTTCATTATGTAATTAAAATTTTCATGAAATAATCAAATTTCATTTTTACTATATGAAATAAACTAGTTTATTGAATTTACTTGAATTAACTAGAAGTAAATAGATATTAAATGCTTTAGACCTTAGATAAATCATAGTAAGCCCAATAAAAGTCCATGTAATGGATTAGGATTACAATTGGCCCATTGGATAATGCATAATGGGCTGAATTAATGGTTAAAGGATTCAATAAAGGTTAAATTAACCTTAAATTCGTAACATGTGTTTAATATGATATTTAAGGGATTATAATAACCCCATTTCTAGAAGTTTGACTCAAAAATCGACCCTTACCTAACAGCCCACCTTAGACCAGCCGAAATTGCATTGTTTTCACACCTAAGATGGGCTAGATTAAGAGGAGAAATGGCATTTTTCTTCTAATTCGGAGTTGGAAAGTTTGGCATTGTTAGGCAAGGAATCTTGACACATTTGGCCAAGTTTTGGCTATAAATAGAACCCCATTCAACCCTCAAACCATCCCTGAAGGTTAAGTATACGCTGCTGCGAAGATTGGTGGAGATTTGAAGGGAGATTTGGAAGATCAAAGGGTTTTCTTATATTTGGAGATATTTCTTTAGATCCGTCTAAAGGTAGGTGTCTCTCAGGCTAAATTTCAATTAAATTATGCCATCTTGTTCGTTTTTCTGTCCTCTTTCCAATGATAGCTCATTTGTTAAATTCCATTGAGAAATGAGAAAGTTATGATCATTTTACCCCTTGGTTTTTCAGTTCCGTTTTCGGAATCTGAAGGCGCTATAGCTCAATAGCGCGCTATATCGCGCTATAGGTCCATAGCGCTATAGCTCAGTAGGCGCTATGATCAAAAAATTAGCCTATTGTAATTTTTTATATCGCGCTATAGGTCCATAGCGCGTTCTTAAAGAACGCGCTAGGGGATGCTAGCGCGATCATGCTTTTGAATTTCAGACGGCGCTATAGGTCCATAGCGCGTTCTTAAAGAACGCGCTAGGGGATGCTAGCGCGATCATGCTTTTGAATTTCAGACGACCAGAAATTAAAAGAAAAATAATTCTATTCTTGAACGCGCCATACTCCTATAGCGCGTTCATGAAGAACGCGAGCATGAAAACGCAATGCACCGCACCTCGGCACGGCACGGCACGGCACGGCACAGCACGAATAAATAAATAAATATATATACATTACTAGTTTTGTATCTGTAGTACTCGGAATTTTTATTTCACTTAATATGCATATTTATAAATATTTATATTAATGTTGATATCTATCGGCATATTTATAAATATATTAATGATGATATTGTCGGCTTTCTTTTAAATGAGCCATGTTCATAATTTATTTATGTTAGTAATTTTATCATGATTCCATTGCATGTTAATAGCTAATTTGATTGAGAAATATCTAAATTGATCTAGTTGGAATAAATGTAATTGTTAAGTGCCATTAGTAGATAATTAACCTTGTTAGAATTTATCTGTATGAGGTTATTATTAAAAATGTTAATAGGGTAATCAAGCACCCTGGAATGTGGTTAGGAATGGAATCCTTATCATTTTGTTTAAAATGTATCAACTAGATTAATGCATGTTTGATTTTACACCATGGTTAAATGAATATGCTTATTCCATCTTTGGCTTATTAAGTAGATTCTTGTTTAATTAACTTAGCTCTCATATTTAGTCTGTCCTTTTCCAATAAAAGCTCGTCAATACCCTAATTGAATTTAAGTTCGCTAATTTAGAGTTAGATTATATCTAGTAGCTTTATTGTGAATTATTATAATGTTAGTCATTAATTTGATCGAAATAAAGGAAATATAATTTAAAATTTAAGTCATTAATTTTAGCATTTATTTTATCAAATCATCAATTGAAGTATGTTAATCACATTAATATTTAAAGGTTACTATTTATAATTCGGGTCACATTTTATTTTTGTGGAAATTTATTTATTTTATATTTTTCCTAGATGGGGCCCATGATACTAATAAAATATGTAGTTATAAGTTTTCCCAAATTCCTTTTTGATAAATAGTTATAGATTTTAGAATATGCTGATGAATAGTGACTTTTATCTAATTCATCTAATTCGTAGGATGTAAAACCCAACGTAAACCCAAGTTTACTAGGGTAGATTCCCTGTTTTCCACTTACCTAGGGGTTGATCTAGTTGTCCTTGTCATGGGGTGGGGTAATCCCACGCATTATGGGAGACAAAGAGGTATTTTTATTGGGAGATAATGACCCCCAATAGTAGTCTCTGTTCCTCCCTGCCAGCCTGTGCACGAACCATTAGTGCTGGTCTTTTATCTTAAAATCTAGAGGAGGGGCTGGGTAGGGGGTTCATCCGTGGAGAAAACCCAGGCTCTTGGAGGGGAAGATCTGCTGGCTCTGGAGTGGCGCTTCTGCAGCTCTGGAGTGTAATCTATGCAAGTGTGGTTTTCAACAAATTATCTTGTATAAGTATAGTAGCTTAAGCTTGAAATAGAAGGAATGATTACCTCCATGATCTCCACGATAGTTAGATAAATAGGTTAGATTGTTAGGAATGTAGTTTTTTTTTCCGCAACCTGTTAATAGCATGTTGCCTTAATATAACCGGTTAATAGCATGTTGCCTTATTAGTTTTGTTGATTTAGCACGTAGAGTTTGTTAAAGTATTAGTTTTGTTGATTTAGCATGTTAGAGTTTGTTAAAGTATTAGTTTGTTGATTTAGCATGTTAGAGTTTGTTAAAGTTAATGGATTATGTGTTTTTAACATAGTTTTGTAACCCTCATTAACCACTTATATATGGTTATTAGATTCTAACAAGATTAACATCTAGTAGCTTTATTGTTACTATTCATAATTCGGGTCACATTTTATTTTTGTGGAAATTTATTTATTTTATATTTTTCCTAGATGGGGCCCATGATACTAATAAAATGTGTAGTTATAAGTTTTTCAAAATTCCCTTTAGATAAATAGTTATAGATTTTAGAATATGCCGATGAATAGTGACTATTACCATTACGTAGAATGTAAAACCCAGTTTTAACTTAATTATACTTGATATGCCTTAATAGTGTCAAGCCTATTTACATATCCGTGTGGCCTTCATTTCAAAATACTTTCTTCATGAAAGTTGTCCATATTTAAGTTAGCTTTATTTTATCTTTTAACTATTTTCTTAAAATCCCCACATATTTTGAGTTATCACCAAATTAATCACTGACTGTCATATACGGTTACTGTTCATCCGAGATGACAGTTTCTGCCTTTTGCCATTTTTGAGATCCTTACAAAATTATTTTCACTCTGAGTCCTTCGTAAAAAATGTTCCTCTCTCATATATCTAACTCTTATACTTCTACCACTTCACCTAATTCCTTTTTATTTTTATGTTATAAATATATTTCTAAGGTGCTGTAAAGTCATTGTTTCCATGGGGTGTTCTTACCAAATTAGTAGTAATGTATTCACTATAAACCTACAAGTCTCACTAATTTTACCATGATTTCAGTGTTACAAATCATCCTGAAATATACATTTATATATATTCTACTCAATGATTTTACTAGTGTATATTCCAGTTTTATTCATACACTCTACACTTCTCATGTACCCTTTATTTTTACAATTGTTGCATATTGAATAAGCCTATTACTGAAATTCTTATGGACCATTGTGGACAATGCTACTATAGATGGTACTGAGGCCAAACTGTAGAAATGCCCAGTATTGGGAGGCCTTCTGACCCCGCGGGGCACGGGGGTAAAATCCTTTTTGAGGTGGGGAAATATCTTCCTCCGATTCTGCGCAGTAATCAAGACCTTGTTACCGAAGCCTAGGTAACTTGGTGACTGTTTAAACCTTTCGAGGTTACTGACCAGCTAATAGTAGTTTGGGCAATGTGTCCGGGTCCTTCCCTCTATTACCTACTGTCTACTGTTTCTATCATCTGTCCTTTGCACTTCTGTCTTCCTCAGAATAATTGTGGCCTTTGGGCTTTCTGTTATATGATCAGTAACTGAAATTGTACCTGTATATGTGTATATTCTGAGGTTAGACTTCCACATGAGTATAACTGTGTAAGTCCACATGAGTATAACTGTATAAGTTTCTAGTTGTTTTAACTTCCCTTGTGCAAATTGTTTCTTCTTGCATACTAAGCTCGTAGAATACAGTTAGTCATGTTCTATTGCAAGCATAGTCCTTACCGTATCTTATGTTAAATTCTGCAATTTAATTAACTGTCCCTTAAATTGATAGTTTAACCCATTATACTTGTACAAGTGATGTGTTGAATGTTATTCTTGCTAAGTCTATTCGTAGACTTACACTTGAAATTTCAGGTAATATATCTGGAGAAAACGTGGAATTTGAGTCTGACTTCGTGGAGGAAGCGTGATTTATGATATAGTTATTCCTTTGTTGTATGTTTTAAATAAATTGTGAACTCTATGTCTCAATTATGTGTATTGCAAATTTGTAAGGCTTTATCATATTTGGACTATCGGAGTAATGTAATTTAGACTTGCTGAGGACATTACCTTTTATTATTCCGCTGCAAATAAAGAAAAAAAAATGTATGCTCAATTTGTGTAAACTCAACCTGTCTCCGGCAACTGTTGGGTATTTTCCCACTGTGGCGTCCACCTCGTAATCGAAGGGAGTTATATACTGTACCGAGTGCAGGGCGGGGCGCTACAGGAAGTGGTATCAGAGCCCTTCACGTTGAGATTACATAAATGAGATCATCAGCAAGGATTCACATTCCAAACATGGTTAATTGACTGGTAGATAACACTAAGAAGGCTACTAATGTAGACGAACTCAATTACTTTCTTTCAGGTAATGGCACCTCGTCGTCGTTCCGCTCAGGATGAAGAACCAAGGAGAGAAGCAGAGGTAGGTCAACAAGGGTTTCCGCCGCTGCCACCACCGCCATTGGTGGATTATGGCACTTTTATGCAAGGATTAGTGCAAGTGATGCAAACTCAGGCAAATGCGCAGGCGGATTTACAAGCTCAAGTTCAGGCCCAAGCCCAACTGCATCAGGAGATGGCACCAAGGAGGGCTGAAGGACCGTCAGTCATGGAGAAGTTTCGAAGGCTGAACCCGCCTTCCTTTAAGGGGGAGAGTCAACCCTTAGTGGCAGAGCATTGGCTGCGGGCCATGGAGAAGATCTTTCGGAGTATTCGATGTGATGAAGAGGAGAAGACTAACTTAGCAACTTTCATGCTGGAAGAATGTGCAGAGGTTTGGTGGTCGCCGATGCTGCGAAATCAGTTTGAGGATGGAGATAAGGAGGTACCATGGGAGGACTTTGTTCGCTTGTTCCGAGCAAAGTACATCCCCGAGCATATCCAAGACAAAATGGAGCAGGAATTTCTCACTCTGACCCAAGGATCCATGACGGTGCTGGAATATGAAGCTCGTTTTGCTGAGCTGGCACGATATGCACCCCATATTGTAGCTGATGAGCGAAGGAAGGTAAAGAAATTTGTGTCGGGTCTTCGACCGTCATTGAGGACAAGACTGGTGGCCTTTAATCACCACTCGATGGAAGAAGCTCTCGGTGCGGCTTGCCGACAAGAAAGTGATATGGAGCAATACCAGGAAGAGAAAAAGGTTCTGTTGAAGAGGCCTTCGTCATCTTTCCAGTGAGGGGACCATGTGAAGAAACCCTCTTTCCAGACACCTACTCGACCACTTGTAAGGCCGGCTCCTATGCAAGCCAAGGGAGAAGGAGGTTCAGCATCTGACACCAAAAGTGAATGCAAACATTGCGACAAATGGCATGGAAGTAAAGAGTGCTGGATGTTAGCGGGGAAATGTCTTCGATGTGGCAGCGCGGAGCACAAGATCAAAGATTGTCCAAAGTTGATATCATTCTCGCCAACTCAAGCTCCACCTGCAACTGCTGCTGCTGCACCTATGAAGACAGCTGGACATCCTCGAGCACCGGCGCGGGTATTCGCTCTTACTAGTGAGAATGTGGAACAAGCGGAAGATGTGCCAGAAGGTACACTCTTAGTATCTGGTTTCCATGCTAGAACATTATTCGACACTGGTGCTACTCACTCCTTTATATCTGGGCATTTTTCCAAGTTATTATCTGCTGAATCGGGCATCATGCCATCAAGTTTGGATGTGCCTCTTCTAGTGCACACCCCTGCTGGAATTCTTTCAACTGGGAGGAGCTATCCTTCCTTGCCTATTGTTATTGGAGATAAATAATTAGCTGGTCACTTCTACCTTCTAGAAATGAAGGATTATGACATCATTCTCGGGTTAGACTGGCTTGAGAGACACTATGCTCTCATTGATTGCCGGAAGAAGAGAGTGGTCTTCCGTATCCCTGGCAAAAAGGAGTTCTTTCATCCTTTGCCCCGGATCAGGTCGGAAAAGTTTATAATCTCGGCCATGAAGGCAGCCCGGTTGCTGAATAAGGGTGGTAATGCTTTCCTTACATGGATGGTGACCTCAACTCAGGTACCTCAGACTCCATTGCTAGAAGAAATTGAGGTAGTTCGGGATTTTCCGGATGTCTTTCCTGAGGATTTACCAGGTTTGCCGCCAGCAAGGGAGATTGAATTCTCTATTGACCTTGTGCCCGATACCACGCCGATATCTAAGGCCCCGTATCGGATGGCACCTGCTGAATTGGCGGAGTTAAGGAAGCAACTACAGGAACTTATAGACAAGGGTTTTATTCGACCTAGTGTCTCACCGTGGGGAGCTCCAGTCTTATTTGTGAAAAAGAAGGATGGATCACTTCGTCTATGCATTGATTACCGGAAGCTCAATCAGGTGACGGTCAAGAACCGTTACCCTTTGCCGCGTATTGATGATCTATTCGATCAACTGAAGGTGCTTCGGTATTCTCAAAAATTGATTTGAGATCAGGCTATCATCAACTCAGAATCAAGGAGGAGGATATTTCCAAGACAGCCTTCAGAACCAGATATGGTCATTATGAATTCCAGGTTCTACCTTTTGGTCTAACTAATGCTCCTGCAGCATTTATGGACTTAATGAATCGGGTGTTCAGACCTTATTTGGATAGCTTTGTGGTTGTATTCATTGATGATGTTCTTATTTATTCACCTGATGAAGTTGCACATAAGGAACACTTGAGGATTGTTCTGGAAACTCTTCGGGCACACAAGCTATTTGCGAAGTTCAGTAAGTGTGAATTCTGGTTGAGAGAAGTTCACTTTCTTGGCCACGTAATATCTGGTAGTGGAGTGGCAGTTGATTCAGCTAAAGTTCAAGCCGTGCTCGAGTGGGAAGCTCCGAATACTCCCACTGAAATCTGGAGTTTTCTCGGGTTAGCAGGCTATTATAGAAAGTTTATTAAGGGTTTTGCTTCTATTGCTACACCCTTGACTAAGCTAACAAGAAAAGGAGTAAAGTTTATTTGGAGCCAGGAATGTGAGCAAGGCTTTCAAGAATTGAAGGACCGTCTAACTTCAGCACCACTTCTGATCCTACCTAATAACAGTGATATGTTCACTATCTACACTGATGCTTCTAGGGTCGGGATCAGATGTGTTCTCATGCAAGATGGCAGGGTTGTTGCCTATGCTTCTCGACAATTGAAGGAGCACGAGAAGAATTACCCTACGCACGATTTGGAATTGGCTGCTGTTGTTCATGCCTTAACAATTTGGAGACATTACCTTTATGGGGTTAAATTTGAAGTCTTCACTGACCACCAGAGTCTCAAGTATCTATTTTCTCAGAAAGAGCTTAACCTACGTCAACGGCGATGGGTTGAATTTTTGAAGGATTATGATTTTGAACTGCTATATCACCCTGGAAAGGCTAATGTTGTAGCCGATGCGCTTAGCAGAAAGCGGACCTTAATGCAGCAAGATTGGAAGATGTTGGAAGATGCTGCGTGTTCCATGATATCAGTTGAGTCTCAGCTTTGCCAAGCCTTTGTTGCACAATTGTGCATTGGGTCGGCTGTTATGGAGCGAGTGTTGGAAGCTCAGTTAAATGATCCTCAATCGCAAGGTATGATTGGTAAAGCAGGTATCGCTCGAGACGAGGATGGAGTAGTCAGATTTCAGCATAGAATGTGTGTACCTAATGTGGCTGAATTGAAGGATGAAGTGCTAGAAGAAGCCCATAGATCCAAGTTCTCCATTCATCCCGGTGGTAAGAAAATGTACCAAGATTTGAAACGGTCATTTTGGTGGCCGGGTATGAAGAAGGATGTGGCTGATTTTGTAGCTAAGTGTTTGATTTGTCAGCAAATTAAGGCTGAAAATCAGAGACCGTCAGGTTTAATGCAGAAGATTGAAATACCACAGTGGAAGTGGGAAGATGTCACCATGGATTTCGTCTCAAGTTTGCCCCGATCATCAAAGGGTAAAGATGCTATTTGGGTGATCGTGGATCGATTCTCGAAGACTGCACATTTTCTGGCAATGAAGAAGAAGCAATCCATGGAGAGTTTAGCTCGCCTTTATGTTGATAATATTATCAGATTGCATGGTGTGCCAAAGTCTATTATTTCAGATCGTGACCCTCGTTTCACGTCTCGATTCTGGCAAGGACTGCAGAGTGCTCTTGGGTCCCAGTTGAAGCTCAGCTCTGCATACCATCCTTAGACATATGGTCAGTCTGAGAGGACCATTCGCACCTTGAAGGATATGTTGAGAGCATGTGTTCTTGACTGGGGAGGAGATTGGGAGCGACATCTACCATTGGTAGAATTTGCCTACAATAACAGTTATCATGCAAGTATAGGCATGGCTCCGTTTGAAGCTTTGTATGGAAGACCCTGTAGATCTCCTCTGTGTTGGGAAGAAATTGGTGAAAGGCAGCTAATCGGGCCAGATGTGGTACAAGGAACATCAGATAAGATTCAACAAATTCGACAGAGATTAAAGGCAGCCCATGATCGGCAGAAGAGTTATGCAGACAGTAGAAGAAAGGATCTGGAATTTGCAGTCGGTGAACATGTATTCCTCAAGGCGTCACCAATTAAAGGAGTTTCAAGATTTGGTATGCGTGGGAAGCTGCAACCTAAATTTATTGGACCCTTTGAAATTCTGGACAGAGTAGGAAATGTGTCATATCGGTTGGCCTTACCGCCATCAATGGTGGCCATTCATCCGGTGTTTCACGTATCCATGCTTCGCAAGTATGTCTATGATCCGTCCCACGTGATCAGTTTCGAAGGAGTAGAATTACAACCAGATCTGTCATTTGAAGTTCAGCCAATCCAGATTTTGGATCGCAAGGTGAAAGTTCTCAGATCGAAGTCCATCCCGTTGGTGAAGGTTTTATGGGGCAATGCGCTCCATGAGGAGGCTTCATGGGAACTCGAAGAGGATATGGAGAAAAAGCACCCTCATCTCTTCGGTATGTTTCTCAATTAACTTCGGGACGAAGTTTCTTTAAGGGGGAGAGGATGTAGTACCCGGAATTTTTATTTCACTTAATATGCATATTTATAAATATTTATATTAATGTTGATATCTATCGGCATATTTATAAATATATTAATGATGATATTGTCGGCTTTCTTTTAAATGAGCCATGTTCATAATTTATTTATGTTAGTAATTTTATCATGATTCCATTGCATGTTAATAGCTAATTTGAGTGAGAAATATCTAAATTGATCTAGTTGGAATAAATGTAATTGTTAAGTGCCATTAGTAGATAATTAACCTTGTTAGAATTTATCTGTATGAGGTTATTATTAAAAATGTTAATAGGGTAATCAAGCACCATGGAATGTGGTTAGGAATGGAATCCTTATCATTTTGTTTAAAATGTATCAACTAGATTAATGCATGTTTGATTTTACACCATGGTTAAATGAATATGCTTATTCCATCTTTGGCTTATTAAGTAGATTCTTGTTTAATTAACTTAGCTCTCATATTTAGTCTGTCCTTTTCCAATAAAAGCTCGTCAATACCCTAATTGAATTTAAGTTCGCTAATTTAGAGTTAGATTATATCTAGTAGCTTTATTGTGAATTATTATAATGTTAGTCATTAATTTGATCGAAATAAAGGAAATATAATTTAAAATTTAAGTCATTAATTTTAGCATTTATTTTATCAAATCATCAATTGAAGTATGTTAATCACATTAATATTTAAAGGTTACTATTTATAATTCGGGTCACATTTTATTTTTATGGAAATTTATTTATTTTATATTTTTCCTAGATGGGGCCCATGATACTAATAAAATATGTAGTTATAAGTTTTCCCAAATTCCTTTTTGATAAATAGTTATAGATTTTAGAATATGCTGATGAATAATGACTTTTATCTAATTCATCTAATTCGTAGGATGTAAAACCCAACGTAAACCCAAGTTTACTAGGGTAGATTCCCTGTTTTCCACTTACCTAGGGGTTGATCTAGTTGTCCTTGTCATGGGGTGGGGTAATCCCACGCATTATGGGAGACAAAGAGGCATTTTTATTGGGAGACAATGACCCCCAATAGTAGTCTCTGTTCCTCCCTGTCAGCCTGTGCACGAACCATTAGTGCTGGTCTTTTATCTTAAAATCTAGAGGAGGGGCTGGGTAGGGGGTTCATCCGTGGAGAAAACCCAGGCTCTTGGAGGGGAAGATCTGCTGGCTCTGGAGTGGCGCTTCTGCAGCTCTGGAGTGTAATCTAGGCAAGTGTGGTTTTCAACAAATTATCTTGTATAAGTATAGTAGCTTAAGCTTGAAATAGAAGGAATGATTACCTCCATGATCTCCACGATAGTTAGATAAATAGGTTAGATTGTTAGGAATGTAGTTTTCTTTTCCGCAACCTGTTAATAGCATGTTGCCTTAATATAACCTGTTAATAGCATGTTGCCTTATTAGTTTTGTTGATTTAGCACGTAGAGTTTGTTAAAGTATTAGTTTTGTTGATTTAGCATGTTAGAGTTTGTTAAAGTATTAGTTTGTTGATTTAGCATGTTAGAGTTTGTTAAAGTTAATGGATTATGTGTTTTTAACATAGTTTTGTAACCCTCATTAACCACTTATATATGGTTATTAGATTCTAACAAGATTAACATCTAGTAGCTTTATTGTTACTATTCATAATTCGGGTCACATTTTATTTTTGTGGAAATTTATTTATTTTATATTTTTCCTAGATGGGGCCCATGATACTAATAAAATGTGTAGTTATAAGTTTTCCAAAATTCCCTTTAGATAAATAGTTATAGATTTTAGAATATGCTGATGAATAGTGACTATTACCATTACGTAGAATGTAAAACCCAGTTTTAACTTAATTATACTTGATATGCCTTAATAGTGTCAAGCCTGTTTACACATCCGTGTGGCCTTCATTTCAAAATACTTTCTTCATGAAAGTTGTCCATATTTAAGTTAGCTTTATTTTATCTTTTAACTATTTTCTTAAAATCCCCACATATTTTGAGTTATCACCAAATTAATCACTGACTGTCATATACGGTTACTGTTCATCCGAGATGACAGTTTCTACCTTTTGCCATTTTTGAGATCCTTACAAAACTATTTTCACTCTGAGTCCTTCGTGAAAAATGTTCCTCTCTCATATATCTAACTCTTATACTTCTACCACTTCACCTAATTCCTTTTTATTTTTATGTTATAAATATATTTCTAAGGTGCTGTAAAGTCATTGTTTCCATGGGGTGTTCTTACCAAATTAGTAGTAATGTATTCACTATAAACCTACAAGTCTCACTAAATTTACCATGATTTCAATGTTGCAAATCATCCTGAAATATACATTTATATATATTCTACTCAATGATTTTACTAGTGTATATTCCAGTTTTATTCATATACTCTACACTTCTCATGTACCCTTTATTTTTACAATTGTTGCATATTGAATAAGCCTATTACTGAAATTCTTATGGACCATTATGGACAATGCTACTATAGATGGTACTGAGGCCAAACTGTAGAAATGCCCAGTATGGGGAGGCCTTCTGACCCCGCGGGGCACGGGGGTAAAATCCTTTTTGAGGTGGGGAAATATCTTCCTCCGATTCTGCGCAGTAATCAAGACCTTGTTACCGAAGCCTAGGTAACTTGGTGACTGTTTAAACCTTTCGAGGTTACTGACCAGCTAATAGTAGTTTGGGCAATGTGTCTGGGTCCTTCCCTCTATTACCTACTGTCTACTGTTTCTATCATCTGTCCTTTGCACTTCTGTCTACCTCAGAATAATTGTGGCCTTTGGGCTTTCTGTTATATGATCAGTAACTGAAATTGTACCTGTATATGTGTATATTCTGAGGTTAGACTTCCACATGAGTATAACTGTGTAAGTCCACATGAGTATAACTGTATAAGTTTCTAGTTGTTTTAACTTCCCTTGTGCAAATTGTTTCTTCTTGCATACTAAGCTCGTAGAATACAGTTAGTCATGTTCTATTGCAAGCATAGTCCTTACCGTATCTTATGTTAAATTCTGCAATTTAATTAACTGTCCCTTAAATTGATAGTTTAACCCATTATACTTGTACAAGTGATGTGTTGAATGTTATTCTTGCTAAGTCTATTCGTAGACTTACACTTGAAATTTCAGGTAATATATCTGGAGAAAACGTGGAATTTGAGTCTGACTTCGTGGAGGAAGCGTGATTTATGATATAGTTATTCCTTTGTTGTATGTTTTAAATAAATTGTGAACTCTATGTCTCAATTATGTGTATTGCAAATTTGTAAGGCTTTATCATATTTGGACTATCGGAGTAATGTAATTTAGACTTGCTGAGGACATTACCTTTTATTATTCCGCTGCAAATAAAGAAAAAAAAATGTATGCTCAATTTGTGTAAACTCAACCTGTCTCCGGCAACTGTTGGGTATTTTCCCACTGTGGCGTCCACCTCGTAATCGAAGGGAGTTATATACTGTACCGAGTGCGGGGCGGGGCGCTACAGTATCAACTCACAACTCAAGCCCACATCCTATGCCCCTTGGGTCCTGACCCAAGGGTGAGCTCTCCAACATATAAAGCCATGCAAGTTTTTTTAACTTCCAATGTGGGACTAAACTTAAGTTACTTTACAATAGGAACTATACCGTTTGAAAATTCATGTTAATTGTACGCATTTAGTCACCAAAAGTAAGAAAAGGTAATATTAACATGTTTTAATTCTTACAGCTTGTTAAAAATTTATTTTTGTAGAATGGAATTATTTTTACATGTAAAAATCTAATTTTCACCATATTAGTTTATACATACTAAAAATTGTTTCCAACATGTTAAAACTATTTCCAGCATGTTAAAAATGACTTCTAATATGATAAAATTATTTTAGACATACTGAGATATAAAAATTATTTTCAGCATGTTAAAATCTATTTAAAGCTATTTTTGTGCATATGAAACCTAATTTCCTATTAAATAATTAGTAAAATGATGCATGAAAATTACTTCCAGCATGATAAAATTTCTTCCAGTATGGTAAAATTATTCCAGCATGTTAGAATTATTTTTAGCATGGTAGAATTATTTTCAGTGTATTAAAACTATTTTTCAGCATGATAATTCTATTTTCCTATCAAATAATTAGCAAATAAATGTAGAAAAATTATTTTTAGCATGATAAAAATTATGTTGTTATCAGAAAATTTCTGTAATCAGCATGGCAAAGTTATCTTATCATCCTATTAGCAAGTTAATTATTTTAGCATGTTAAGTATTAATTTTAGCATGTTAATAATTAATTTTCAGCATGTAAAAATTAAATCCAGCATGAAAAATTTATTTTATCATCTTACCAATAAGGTAACATATAAAAATCATTCTCAGCATGTTAATATTATTTTCAGCAAGTTATAATTATTTTCAAAATAAAAAGTTATTTTCTTAATAAAATTCTGATTATTATAATAAATCACCGTTTTGGCTAACTAATGCATTTTTAATGAACAAAAACTTCCTGTAAACATGTCTAAACACTTGTAATCTAATGCACATAATATTAAACCATGGAATCAAATTAATTCTTTTAAACTCTAATTACTTAATTTTTCTTCCTAGTTACCATTCTTTCTTGAATTCCACGACTTAATGTCGTTAAACATTATGCCTTAAAAATTATTATTCACTTCTCTTGCTACTTCTGAAATTTTTGTCAGATCTGTACTTTTTACAAATTAGCTTATCCTTGAAATTCGTTGGCCATAATTATATAAGTGGATGTCTAAACGTACTTGGGATCTTATGATCCACTAACTCAATGCCTGGCATTAATGGGGCCCGGTTTGGTCCTGGGGGGAGCGCCTGAAAGTACTTGTGTCTATGGGAGTTGATTGACCAACGGTGTGGCATTGCACCGAAGTGCATGATAGATTTACTTGATACGGCATTCCACTATTCGTACTTGTTTCCTTGTTACTTGTTTACTTGAAAATTACATGAATTACTTGACTTGCGTGAAAATGGCCAATTACATGAAATTCCTTACTTGTTCAACGTCATTACTTGGAAATTCATCTTGATATCATATCATCTCAATTACTTGGAAATTCTATTCATGTTTATACACTTCCCGATACAAGTTAGAAAATTATTTAAATTGCTAACACTTAAAGATTGCCTGGTTCATAGAGATATAAAATCCTACTGAGCTTTTAGCTCACCCTACGTTTTGGTTAATTGTTGCAGGAAATGAAAATGTACAAGGGAATGGACAAGAGTGAGAGAGTGATTTTTCTTTTTACCTAGGTTTATGTAGATCATTAGTGTTTTACAAGAATAATGTACTTTGGGATTGGAAGTTTGTAATTGCCTTTATGGCTTATGAATTAGTGATGTAAACTTCATTTTGATGGAATAAAAGTATCATTTTTCTGTTCATTTCTGACTTTAGAAATAAAATTGTACATGCTCTGATCGACACGCATGTTTACGACTCGTCGCGCCCTCGATATTCCGCGTCGGGACGTGACATCCCGAGCCGGCCCCGACTACGACGCCACTGCCTCCTGGCAATTCGAGAAAGCGGACTCGATCTCAGTTGAGAGAGGCCGTTGGGAAGGCGAAGGCGGCGGTGACCCGAGTGACACGGGCGCGTCGAAAGAAGGCCGCAGAAAGAGAATCAGCATCCGTTCTTCCTTCGGTTGTATCCTTCGAAGAGTTTGAGGCTTCTCGGACACAGAGGCCAGAAGCTGAAGGTAGGCTCTTCTTTTCTTCATAGTTCGTTAGTCCACTTTGACTGCCTTGGCTAGCTCATGCTGACGATTGCCGACACAGTTGCCGCGGTCGTCGGGCTGAAGGCGACGGTAGATGTTGCGGCCAGGGAAGGGGTAGAGGAAATCCCTGCTGCTCCCGTAGAAAGAGATCTGCCTTCCCCAACACCCATACAAGAGATGGAAGGTAATTCATAGTTTACTTGCTATACCACCGCAAATCTTCATGTCTTCAGCCGGCTTGACCCTTTTCTGCCGTAAATTTCAGTTGATATACAACCGTCACTGCTTCCTGATGTGCTCGACAGTCGTCGTTTAAAAATGCCGTGCCATACAAATTTTAAAATTGATAATATTACACTCACTCACTTAAATGATTTTGAAAATACGAGTAAAGTGGTAAATACGGGTCGATCCCACGGGGAGGGAAATTTGAATGTAAGTTAGAAAATACCCTTATATTTTTAAAAACCAATTGCTTTTGTTTGATTTGAGTGCGATTACAACTAACGGAAATGAAATTGTAATTTTAAAGAACAAGAGATAAGTTAAAGAAATATTTAGCCAATGAATTGAAGAATGCCGTCGTTTCCTCGCCGAGCCTTTGATGAAGATCGCTCCGCCTTGGAAGTCGACGTCGTGAGATGATTTGAAGAAGACTACCGCTTTGGGTGTGAGTGAAACACTTAAGAAGACAAGGTTTGAATATAACAAGTTTGAAAACTTAAGTTTGAAAACATAACATAATTCCAGTGAAAATAGGGGTTGTAAGAAATTAAATAACTTACAATTTAGATGGAATTAGACAAAGTGGAATACATGAAAGTTGTAGAGAATTGAAATAGGAAGAACGTTGATGAAGAACACAGAATCATAAAATGAGAGAAAGACAATGAAAAACTTAAAAAAGCAAAATCTATTGCTGCTGGTGAACAGTAACTGACAGAAAAATAGAATAGTAAAGAATTAATTCTAGAGCTCAAACTAAGAAGAATTAGACGAAGTGCAAGAAGAACAAACATTAGATCTACAAGAGGGGAACAACTTTCATGAAGAGCTCAGAGTAACATTAAGACTGTAAAGGCTTCAAAATGATAAATTGGTGGAGACTATCACTTCGGATGAACAGTACATGAACAAGACGGCACTTAAGAAAATGGACAATAACTTTTAAACTAAAAAGAATTAAAGAAAATAATGAACAGAGAAGTTGAAGAACACTTACAGATGGACAACGTTGTAGAAGATAATAAATTGAAATAAAGATCACACAAACTTGTAAATTGACTATGAAGAGCCGAAATGGCTAAGAGTACACTGAAATTCTTCAATACAAACTTAACCAAACTTCAAAACTTAAACATAAAAGCTCTCAAAATCTATCCCTACCAAAGCCACAAAGCAAAAACTTGAAGAACACTTACAAACTTGACCAATCCATACCTTGCTACTCCTATCTAACCTCTCTTCCTAACCTCCTAACCCCCTCTTCATTACAAATGAACCCATTTATATAGAATACACAACACCCCTCTCTTCATGTGAACATCCATGCTAATATGAACACATAATTGCTGCTCTATTTGACCCAAAATGGTAGGCTGACATGTGCTGCACACTTGGGCATTTGTTTCGGATTTTTTCTATTTTTTTTCGGATTTTTTATGGGCCTTTTTCTTCTTCTTTCTCTCTCATTCTCTCTCTTTCTCTCTCCTGCAGGCCGTGTGGACCGCCGGTGCGTCGGCGCTCTCTCTCCTCCCGCGTTGAGTGCGCGTGCGCCGCAACATGTGTGCCGGCCGCGTGAGCCGCCGACCTGCACACACAAACAAAGAATATATATATATATATATATATATATATATATATATATATATATATATGATATATATTATGTATATATGTTATAAAAATCCAAAACAATGTCAAATAAATTTCTTTATTATTATTATTCTATTTTTTTATTTTCTTTTTAAACAATTCCAAAATTCTAATTATTATTATTTTTATTTTCATAATATATATATATATATGTATATATTATGTATATAGCTTATTAAGGCTTTAAAAATATCAGATAAATTTATTTTTTTCTTTTTTTTCTTTTATTTAATTTTTATTATTATTGAATAAATCCTTGGGCTTTTGGCCCATTTCAACATACATTATATTTTCTTGTTTTTCTTATTTTTATTGTTTTGAGTGCTTGTTAAATAAGGAAATATCTTCATTAAAATAATTTAATTACAGAAAATTAATTATTTTACTCTAAATTAAAATTAAGTTTGATAAGTGCATATTTATTATTATTAAAGCCCATAAATAATGTAAATAACATGAATTAAGATGGGAAACTACACACTTATCACACCCCCCAACTTACTCATTGCCAGTCCCTTAGTAATGCAATTAATGAACAATTTCAGGACCAACAAGAGGTTAAAGTATCCAGGTCTCATTTTCAGATCATCTTTTATAGAGTTAACTAAGGATCATAAATCTGGAATAATTACCACAGACTAGCCTTATGTCGGAAATTTAAGTACATGATCAAGAATTCTAATCAAAATTCAGTAGCACTTGTGTATGTGTAATGCTAAATTCACAGTAGAGACAATTGCGTCCTCCATTTGCTATTCTGAACAAATGCCGTTCAATTCTGCACTTCTTACTTAGAGAGTTCAGCACACTAGCTTCTTGTCTGCCTTATTGCTTTGTCTCTTTTTGGGATCTATAGACATAAATTTTTCTCTTTGCTTCTTTTCTTTTTTTTTCTTTACACACATGATGCTGCAGTACCCTTCACTGTTTTACGCGAACCTCAACACGTCTTAGGTGAAGTAGGCCCGGTTACACAGATCAGAGTTCCCTTTTCCTTTTGACGCGAACCTCAACACGTCTTAGGTGAAGTAGGCCCGGTTACTCAGAATCGGAGCATTTTTCATGGTGTTTTTTTTATATATAATTTTATATGGCAGAAAGCTTATAACGAATCTCTTCTTCAGAAAGTGCAGAATATTAGACAGTATGTCTAAAATAGCAGAAGGCTTGTCCTACTTGTTTCTTTAGCGTGCAAAGTGTTTTCATTTTTTTTAAAAGTGCACATGAACTTTAAAGAGATTCTTAAATCAGTTTTCCATGGCTAGATTCAATAAATTATCCATCCTCCATTTCCCTAGTATGTTCTATTCCAGAATTACTTTTCATGAGACATGAATCAGAAGACTCCAAATGGGGAAAATTGTTATTTAGCGGGACAAGACAAGAGAGCAAAATTTTTTTTCTCCCCCCCCCCCCCAACTTAAATGACATTGTCCTCAATGGCATAAACAGTAGACAGAGTAGAGAACACGTAAATAGATAACATGGTTGGGATGGAAGGATACAACCTGATGGGTGGGGCGAAGTGATGAAGGCTCCTGCTCCGCGTGGCCGATCAACTGAAACACACACTCACTCAAGCAGAACGTCAAATCACAAAATCTGGGATTCCCTCCCAGAAGCCATTACTTAGCACAGAAGGAGTGAAACTCACCGTGTCTATGATTTGCAAAGGGAATCGGCCACCGATTTCAACATGGGTCACGGATCTGGATTTCCCGCAGAAATGTCCCCCTATTTCATGTGTATGTGAAAAGCAGTCACAACGGGACAATGAACACATGGAAACTTTGGGCCAAAAAGTCAATAAAGCATGCCTCCGACTCGGTCACTCCACATGGTAGAGTGGGCGCGAGAGTAAAAGGAGGGGGACTTGTCGCCAAGGCTGTTGCTAAAGGTGACGGGGACAGATGCCAATCACCGTCTCTCCAATCCTATAAATACCTCCCTTCCACTCGACTTGGGAACATCGAAGTCGAGAGAGTAGAGTTGAGGAGTGAAAGGTTGGAAAGGGAAGTAGTGAGTGTTGCTCAATTTTAGAATGGAGGGTGAATCTAGCTTCAGAGCCGAAGGTGAGTCCTCTCGCTCCTCGAAGAGGAGCAGATCGGGCAGTAGTTCCAGGAGACTCTCAGAAGTTGAAGGAAAACTGAGGGAGAGGACCCTATCACAACTTGTAAGTGGCTCCTTGCATTCCTTTCTTCATGCTTTCGTCTCTGTTCTTCCTTTGCAAAGCTCCCATTTCTCACTTTGTGTGTATGTGCAGAACGTGATGAGATCGCACATCTCGTGGGAGCTGGTAGTGGCGGCCTATCGAGGTCTCCCAGTCTTCCAAAAGGCGAGGTTAGACGTGATGGGGTTCGGGGCCTTTCTCAGAATCGAGCCGATCAAGCTCGATCTTGCCCTGATCCAAGCACTACGTGAAAGATGGGATCCGACGAGTCGGGCATTCTTGATGCCGTGGGGGCACATGGTGCCTAGCCTGGAAGACGTGGTCCGGATTACGGGCCTCAAAGTAGATGGAGAAGCAGTGACTGGCGTTACCTATGCGGACTACCGAGAAGGTGCCCAGAAGCTGTTGGAGATGGACTTAGACGGTCGGAAGAACAGGTCAGTAGCTAGGTCATCAACCATGGAGGCATTAGGGCTTACTGACATGCGTCCGCATGATGATGAGTCCCTCGAAGAATTTATGGAAAGGGCAGAAAGAGGTGCCCGTGCTGTATATTGCGTTGATACCAGCAACTGGGAGAGGACCAACATGGATCTTAGGAGGTTCCTCCTCTTTCTTTTGGGCAAGTTGCTATTGGGCTCCAAGGGAGACAGTATCCGCTGTCGCTTCTTAGAGCTGCTTGTAGACTTGGAAAGAGTAGGATAATATGCCTGGGGAGCTGCCGTGTTGGCACATCTGTTTACAGGTCTGTCACAAAGGACAGACCGAGAGATGACAATAAGTGGGTTTACGCCCTTCATCCAGGTAAAGAAATTTTTTTCTTTGTTGTTGTTATTTGTTTTATGCCCTCTTTTTTTTTTTGAATTTGTTGATATTAATGACACATGATGGTGTAGCTATGGAGCTACTATTACCTTCCAATGGGGAGAGCTCGTCACTCCCGACCACTAACGGTCCCTCTTGCTAGACGGTGGCAACCCATCATGAGTACAACACCTCTATCCTATCAACTGATGGTGTTAAGACGGGAGTTGCAAGAGTTCCCTGCAGCGATGGTATGATACTTTTTCTCCCTTTTTTTGGTTTGTTTTGTTTTATCATCATTTTTTTAGCTAACCAAGAAGATGCGTACAACCCATCAAAGGTGAATTGGAGGCCTTTCTCGAACATGGTCGATGTTGACCAGCCGTGGGTAATTGGAAGCCGCGCCCGATTCGGACGGGACCTCTGGCTCCATTGCTTGAATGAAATCGAGCCCCTCGGACTGAGATTAGCTATGAGGACCCTAGGGCTGGCCCAGGAATGGGTGGATATGACCATATCTCCCAGCGTCGGAAAGCAGACGCGGGGACCGGCAACCTGTGTCGATTGGAGGGTGCGCTTCCCCGAACAATATGAAGACTGGCAACGGGGTGGCACGCTCGTGGAATCTCAAGCACAAGACAGCGAGGATTACCTACGCCTCTATAGGGCAATGTATGCAGAGAGGCTCCAGCCTGGAGGGCTTGTAGAGGTGAAGAAACCATGTTTTTATCTTTTTCATTGTTTGTTTTTGAATATTTTTTTTTTCATTTTGTGAACTCATAAGCCATAATTGTAGGATACCCGTGATACCATAATAATGAACTTACGAGCTCATCTGGCGGACACTGAGCAAGAGTTAAGTGACACCCGAGCAGCTCTGGGTTCATCAGTAAGTGTTGATGTATACACTCCAGGTATGATTTGAGCTTCATGGCGCTAACCACTTAATGTCACCTCATATGTGTTGCAGCGTGCCCAGCTCGATGCAGTTTCATCGGCGATGGGGGCAGATGGCGTTTCGTCCAGTCTATGGATTCCTACTGCAGAGCTGGATCTACTCCACGAGCAGCTTGCTCATGCCACACAACGTGTTGCGGAGGTAGAAGGGATGCTTTCTGCACAGGTGAGGGTTTCACCATTTAATATCCCTTGTGCAAGCATTGCTATATGCCTGAGATGATATGTATGGCAGGAGAAAGAAACACAGGAGGCACTCGCGCTCACCACCCAGAAGGAAGCTAGAATAACTGAGCTGGAGAAGGAACTACAGCGTCGTCCTGATGAGGACTCTTCTAGGGACGCTGTGGAGCTGAGGATCACCCTTCAGCTGGAGAGAGAAGACAGAGAGAGAGAACGAGCTGAAAGAGAAAGGGACAGGGACAGAGAGAAAGCTAAGAGATTGGCCGAGAAAGAGGAGAAGAGGGCCCTGGAGGCCCAACTTTTTGAATTGAAGACCAGTCTCGGCCTTGCCGATCAATGGCTGAAGGATGGCGAGGAGCGCTATCGAAGAGCACGAGAGCGTGGCTTTCGTGTCAGTAGCTTCTTTGCTGCTCCCGCTGATCGGCGCCGAGGAGTGGAGATAGAAAGAGGACCTCAGAGCGGTAGGAATACCGCTGCTCTCGGCGTGGGAACACCCTCTAGAGTTTCTTACCCAGAGAGTGGCAAGACGAGTAATGTGGAGAAAGAAGGTGGAACCTGATGTAATCTCTTTGTTGTTTGTTTCTGTTGTTGAGAGTGGAATAAAATGTTTTTTTATTTTTTATGCTTGGTTCTCTCTTCTTTTTGGTCTCTTGAATCCTTGCACAAATGTAGCTTCCAAAAAAAAAATTGATTACCACACAAAAATCACTTAAACTTTGGGTTGCCTCCCAAGAAGCGCTAAGTTTTATGTCGTCAGCCAGACACAAGGTAGAGCACTAACCAACGTGTGGCATTTAGAATGAGCCACCATGTGATCTTGTCTTCCTTCAAATTCCAGCCCTTATGCCATTGGAAGGCAAGAGTAAACATGTACGGACCGGGGCTAGAAAGAGGCAGGACTCGCACATTATTAATTTTAACGTTAACCCTGTGTGTGAGCCAGTTTTCAGCTTTAGGGATCCAGAAATGATCAATGGCCAATTTGTCGAGATCGAGGTGGAACCCTTGCACCATATCAATCCCTTGGTCCCCTTGTCCTGTATCATCTCTCCTGACTAACCCTTTAGTGACTACTTTCTCCATGAAAACTTGTTCAGGCCCAGGTAGCTTAGGAATAAGATTGTCAGTCTGAGCCACTTTCTTCTCAGTAACAGCCTCTTGAGCTTTAAGAGCATTGATCAATTTGTCTTCCTGAGAGGAAGTTAAATCAAAGGCGAATGTGGTTGACACATCCGCCTTAGATCTTAGAATGTCAAATTGGAAAGGCTCAACTGGCAGGGAAATCAAAGTAGAAGGAAGCACGAGCCCATTATCTAACTCATCCACAGATTCAGACTTCAGTGGATAGGCCTCCGGGGTCAGATCAAATATGAAATTTTCTAATGAAACCCCTTCATCATACCCCTCACTTAACTGAGGATTATCACCCAAATCGCCCACTAATGGGGTGTATAGAGGAAATGTAAATGAGTCCAGTCCGGCCCTTTCATCATAGGTCAGATCAAATGAGAAGTTCTCAAAGATGGGCCCATCACCACACTCCTCACTCAACTGAAAATTATCAATCGAATTTTCCAGAAATGGGGCCGGTAGAGGAAATGTAAACTTTTCTAATAAGGCCCCATTATCATGTTCTTCCAGGGGAGGAGGATATTCAGAATTTTGTTTCATTAAATCAACAATATTATGACTTACAAAGTAATCCTCCTCTTTATTCATTTTTTCAATTGAGTTGTTTGGGCCATTATCCTTAGTAATATTCTCAATCTCAAAACATTCATAGACTGGGGTGATATGATCATCATTATCCATGAAGCCACCCCCTTCTTCCTTCCCTTCCTTCATCATGGTATTACTTGCGCACTCCCCCTCACTCTCAATAGTGATATCTTGAGCCAAAATGACAGGCAGAAGATCATCATCATCATCATTCACATATCGAGGGGGTTGGTGGAATGTTGAAGGAGAGGGTTGATAAGTAGACTGAGAGTACACGATTTGAGGTTCAAAACAGTGGCCCGGTGAATCACCCTTAAGCTCAATGTTGATTCCGAAATCTGGGTGAGATGAGTGGAGCTGAAGCTGAGGACACAGGGGCCGCCCGTGGCCTTCTTGGGGTGAAAGTGTAGACAAATGGGTGTGGATTGTTTGGTCCATCCAAGGAAAATTTAGGTGATTGCTCCAGCCAGACGTAGAATTATCGGAAAGGGTATCACACTGGCGTGGAGAGAATCCTAGACCATTTTGGACCTGTGCTTGGATGACTGGAGAGAGTCGGGCAATAGTAGGACATTCACTCACATGGTGAGTGAGACTGGCACAGAATTCACAAGCTTTCGTGAAAGTGTGGATTGGGTTTTCAGTCTGTTTGACATGTCCTACGGATTGTTGATAAGATGAGATGGAGGCACGATTCACCGAATTTTCACTCAAAATCTCAAACAGATCATATGTCTCATCTTCACTTTTGCTCAAAAATGCCCCTCCATAATATATATCCACCATTTTCCTATCAAAATCGGATAACCCCTCATAAAATGCAAATATAATTTGCCATTTGGGCAACCCATGGTGTGGACATTCACTTATTAAATCCTTAAGTCTCTCCCAAGATTCATGAATTTGCTCTCCCGGACGTTGAGTAAATCCTGTAATCACCCTTGTCATCATGTTGGTTTGGCCTATGGGGTAAATTTTTTTCAAAAATTCTAACTGCATAGCTTCCCAAGTCCTGATAATCTTTCCAAAACTCCTTAACCAACATTTTGCTTTATCTTTCAATGAGAATGGAAATAAGATCAACTTAAGGGCATCATCATTAAAATTCTGAATTTTGATCAGGGAGTAAACTTCTAGAAAATCATCTAGATGCCTATAAGGATGTTCATTGAGATTCCCATAAAAAGATGGGAACATCTGGATGAGACTAGGGCGAATCTCATATTGATCAACGAGAATGTCAGGGAGTTGAATACAGGTTGAGGGCTTGTAAGTAGAACGATAAAAGTGCTCCTGCATAGGCGTGGATTTATGATTTTATTTTTTTAAATTTTTTTATGCAACCACAAACAAGTTAACACAAATTATCTAATGATCTAGATGCGACTTAGACCTACGAATAGGGTTTCACAAAGTGATTAAAATGAAACTTAAGTTTACCCTCAATATGACCACCAGCCAGGTAAGGGGTGGGGAAGTGGGAGGTTCCCCCTACTTTCGTAGGGACCTTATTATGCCAAACCACTAACCCGCTTAAGGCGTTTGTCGTCCGACCGTCTTGTCTTAGGCACCGATTTTCATATGAGGGTAAACCTAAATAACACAAGAACCATAGTGTGATCCTAGGGCCAACATTTTACTAACTTTTATTTATGGCGTAGGTCATGCAAAGATGCAAGGGAAATATGGTTTGTGGGCTAAGGAAGGGTGATGAAATCCCCACCTTATGTTATTTAAAGGTATCGCCCTTAAAGTATTTTGAAATGAAATGCACACCACAATTTCAAACAAGGTGTTCTTATGCAATATGCATGCCATAATAGGATAAGTAGAACGTACCTTGCCCCTCGCAATCTTCAAAAATGCAATACAGGAATTAAACAAAGAAAAAAATTCTATACTAAATGATGCATGACCTAAAACATGTTGTGTGGTTTCTAATCTTAAAATGATTTTTTTTATTTTAGTGTAAGTAATTTTTTTTTGGTTTTTAATTAATGAACCTATCTAGCCAGAATAAAAATGTCTTTTGTTTTGATATTTTTGATTTTTTATAGAGTTTTGAAGAATTTTCCAATTTTTTCTAGATTTTTCAGAAATTGGAAAAACAGAACCTGTTCCGACATTTCTACCCTTTAGCGATGCTTCCGAGCTTTTAACGACACTTCATTTTCTGAGGACTTCAGGTCCGATTTTCCTCTTTCCTTGATGTTCTGACTTTTTTTTCTTTTTCCTGCAGAAGTAAAAATAGCAAAATCAATATACAAATATACAAATCCACAAGAATATTCCAACTTTCAAAAATTCCATCCCCGGCAACGGCGCCAAAAATTTGATGCGCTCGACAGTCGTCGTTTAAAAATGCCGTGCCATACAAATTTCAAAATTGATAATACCGCACTCACTCACTTAAATGATTTTGAAAATACGAGTAAAGTGATAAATACGGGTCGATCCCACGGGGAGGGAAATTTGAATGTAAGTTGGAAAATACCCTTATGTTTTGAAAAACCAATTGCTTTTGTTTGATTTGAGTGCGATTACAACTAACGGAAATGAAATTGTAATTTTAAAGAACAAGAGATAAGTTAAAGAAATATTTAGTCAATGAATTGAAGAATGCCGTCGTTTCCTCGCCGAGCCTTTGATGAAGATCGCTCCACCTTGGAAGTCGACGTCGTGAGATGATTTGAAGAAGACCACCGCTTTGGGTGTGAGTGAAACACTTAAGAAGACAAGGTTTGAATATAACAAGTTTGAAAACTTAAGTTTGAAAACATAACAGAATTCCAGTGAAAATAGGGGTTGGAAGAAATTAAATAACTTACAATCTAGATGGAATTAGACAAAGTGGAATACATGAAAGTTGTAGAGAATTGAAAGATGAAGAACTTTGATGAAGAACACAGAATCACAAAACGAGAGAAAGATAATGAAAAACTTAAAAAAGTAAAATCTATTGCTGCTGGTGAACAGTAACTGACAGAAAAATAGAACAGTAAAGAATTAATTCTAGAGCTCAAACTAAGAAGAATTAGACGAAGTGCAAGAAGAACAAAAGTTATATCTACAAGAGGGGAACAACTTTCATGAAGAGCTTAGAGTAACATTAAGACTGTAAAGGCTTCAAAATGATAAATTGGTGGAGACTATCACTTCGGATGAACAGTACATGAATAGGATAGCACTTAAGAAAAAGGACAATAACGTTTAAACTAAAAAGAATTAAAGGAAATAATAAACAGAGAAGTTGAAGAACACTTACAGATGGACAACTTTGTAGAAGATAATAAATTGAAATAAAGATCACACAAACTTGTAAATTGACTATGAAGAGCCGAAATGGCTAAGAGTACACTGAAATTCTTCAATACAAACTTAAATATAAAAGCTCTCAAAATCTATCCCTACCAAAGCCACAAAGCAAAAACTTGAAGACCACTTACAAACTTGATCAATTCATACCTTGCTACTCCTATCTAACCTCTCTTCCTAATCTCCTAACCCCCTCTTCATTACAAATGAACCCCTTTATATAGAATACACAACACCCCTCTCTTCATGTGAACATCCATGCTAATATGAACACATAATTGCTGCTCTATTTGACCCAAAATGGTAGGCTGACATGTGCTGCACACTTGGGCATTTTTCGGATTTTTTCTATTTTTTTTCAGATTTTTTATGGGCCTTTTTCTCCTTCTTTCTCTCTCATTCTCTCTCTTTCTCTCTCCTGCAGGCCGTGTGGACCGCCGGTGCGTCGGCGCTCTCTCTCCTCCCGCGTTGAGTGCGCGTGCGCCGGCCGCGTCGACCGCGTGCGCCGCAACACGTGTGCCGGCCGCGTGAGCCGCCGACCTGCACACACAAACAAAGATTATATATATATATATATATATATATGATATATATTATGTATATATGTTATAAAAATCCAAAAAATGTCAAATAAATTCTTTATTATTATTATTATTTTTTTATTTTATTTTTGAACAATTCCAAAATTCTATTTATTATTTTTTTATGTTCATAATATATAGATATATATATATATGTATATATTATGTATATAGCTTATTAAGGCTTTAAAAATATCAAATAAATTTATTTTTTTCTTTTATTTAATTTTTATTATTATTGAATAAATCCTTGGGCTTTTGGCCCATTTCAACATACATTATATTTTCTTATTTTTCTTATTTTTATTATTTTGAGTGCTTGTTAAATAAGGAAATATCTTCATTAAAATCATTTAATTATAGAAAATTAATTATTAAACTCTAAATTAAAATTAAGTGTGATAAGTACATATTTATTATTATTAAAGCCCATAAATAATGTAAATAACATAAATTAAGATGGAAAAATACACACTTATCACTTCCAGGCTCGGAGAGTGCCGAAGAAGCGATTATCCCGGGGCTGGGTGAACCTGTCCTCGAGATCCCACCCACCGTTGCTTCTTGTGTGGAGAGCACGGGGGAAGTTCCTGCTGAGGGTGATGCTTCTGCTGGTGAGGCTCCTGCTCTGATGGTGGAGCGTCCCGAAAGAGCAGAGGGATCCTCCTCCTCTGAACAGGTTGATTATGGTGGCGGCTCCAGTGATGAGGAGTTCCCAACTGTTGACACAGAGACGGAGGATGCCGGGGCGTCCTCGGCCTATGAAAGCGATTATCCGACTTTCAACCTACCCCGGTTGTCGTGGAGTGGTTTTGGGTCGTCAGGCTCGCTCGTAAGCGGAGAGGTTGGCGTCGGAGAAGTTGCTTTTAGAGATTTAAGCTTAGTACCGGCCGAGGTAAGGACTCATCCATGGTCGGTGTATGCCACCCTTCCTCCCTTTTCCTTTCAGCCTCTTGATGTATATATTTCTTGTGTAGACTGAGGTGGTACTGCCAACCATGATGGTGCAGATACCACTCCCGGCTCTAGGCGCAGGCCATGCAACTCTCCCATCCGTCTTGCGGCCTATCGCGCTGCGATACCCTAAGGACTATGCAGCGGCAATGACTCTAGCTGGACCCGGAGCACTGGTGAGGGTTGATAGTTTGGCAGCAGTTGCAGACTTTCAGCTATTAGAAGTCACACAAGAATCAGCTCCGGAGAAGGGTGGCCCCTCTGAAATAGAAGCCGGAGAGATCGTCGAAGAACAGACGTCCCTGGCTCTTGATATTCCTGTTGCACCTCCATCCCAGGGGGCAGGCAAGGAAATTGTTGTCATTGAGGCTCTAGCCACCGTATCAGCCAGCTTGGTTGTTCCCCATAGCAGTGGACTGCAGCTCATGCCATCGTCATCTTCTGGGATGGGCGACGATATCTGGGCCACTGTGGATAGCAGAGTGGAATTTGAACTACCCGAGACATCGCCGCTCGGTCTCCAATCCTCGAGTGACTTTGTGTGGCAGTTCCTAGGGACCCTCCAGCAGACCGTAACGGCCAGCAGAGATCTAACTTATGTTCAGTTGAGGGGCTTGATAGAGCATCTATCCCGCTCGCTGTTGGCCTTTGGTTGCCCCATGGACGACTGGACTCCACGGGTGATCTTGCTCATGAAGTATGTAAACCGGAAGGAATTTCTAGGCCGGGAGGCCGCTGACCAGTTGGCGGCCGTAACACTGGAGCGGGCTGAATGCCGGACAGCTCTCATTTCCCTGAAAGGGACTGTGGCGAGGATGAGGGACGACGCCGATGCCTCTTCGCAGCGCCGAAGCTTCCTTACGGCCCGCATAACGGAATTACATGCCGAACTTTCAAGGGCAGAGGCTGAGCTTCAGGAGGTAGCACACCTGGAGATCCAGAGGGTGGAGGAGGCAGAGATGGCCGAGGGACAGGCTGCTTCCCTCGAAGAGAGACTATCCCAGCTGGAGGCCACTGAGTTCAAGCTGCAAGAATTGACCCGTCATCCTTCCCTGGGTATTCCTGCGCTGGAGGACATCTTCCGACACCCTCTGCCGTAGTCCCTTTTCTTTATTTGCTCCCTTTTTGACGCACTTCATGTATTCCGGGGGATGCCCCGTGTACCATGTACCTTTCTATTTCACGGGAATGAAAAATCTCCATCTTGCTGTTTGAATGAAGATTCCATCCTATCATTATTCTTCTCTTTTCCATTTCCATTTGCCGGTTAATTCTAGTCTGAGCGTGTGAGTCATTAGGGCAGGAGAGCGCTCACGCCTTCAGCAAAGGGGTGAGGTGTTCGCTCCACCGCACCGTGACTATTCTCGGGACTTAATCAATGACCTATGCAAGTCGAGAGTCCGGAGGACCCCAAAAGGGTATATGGGCGACGAAGACCGCAACAGATATCGAATGGCCTTATCGATGGTGACAAGGGTTGAAAAGGGGTAGACGGTCTTGCCGATGATGACAAAAATCGGAAAGGGGTAGCAACCGATCTTGCCGATGATGACAAGGGTCAAAAAGGGTAGACGGTCTTGCCGATGGTGGCAAGAACCAGATAGGGGTAGCGACCGATCTTGTCGATGGTGACAAGGGTCGAAAAAGGGTAGACGGTCTTGCCGATGGTGACAAGAACCGGATAGGGGTAGCGACTGATCTTGCCGATGGTGACAAGGGTCAAAAAAGGGTAGACGGTCTTGCCGATGGTGACAAGAACCGGATAGGGATAGCGACCGATCTTGCCGATGGTGACAAGGGTCGAAAAAGGGTAGACGGTCTTGCCGATGGTGACAAGAACCGGATAGGGGTAGCGACCAATCTTGCCGATGGTGACAAGGGTCGAAAAAGGGTAGACGGTCTTACCGATGGTGACAAGAGCCGGATAGGGGTAGCGACCGATCTTGCCGATGGTGACAAGGGTCGAAAAAGGGTAGACGATCTTGCCGATGGTGACAAGAACCGGATAGGGGTAGCGACCGATCTTGTCGATGGTGACAAGGGTCGAAAAGGGTAGACAATAGATGCATGTAGGTGGGATATCGGATGAAGGCTCCGCCTCAATGCTGTGAAGAGTCTTCAGGACAGAGGATGGATCATCACTATTCATCATTGATTTACTCTTTTCTTTTTTTTATTCACATTACTGACCTAAGCTCCCTTTCGGGTTTTTGCCGAAGCCAGCCCCCTCTTGCTTTTGCCCACGCACCCTCTCGGGTTTTCACGTGGCGGGGTACCCGATTTTACCTGTAGCGCCCTTTCGGGTTTTCGCCACAGCTGGGTTATAGCCTTTTTTGCACTTGTCCTAATATAGGAGCAAGTCTGGCGGGGTATCTCTATTTTTAACCCCATTTTTATTTCTTTCTCTCTTTTTTTTTGATTTCGACTTCGGAGTACAGAAGAACTGGACCGCTAGGATGTTGACCGTCCTTGTCGATGATGACAAGGATTGATCCTGGGTTTATTTCGTCGACACTGGTTAAATGTCGAAGCAAAGGACATGGTTTATTAACAAGGATGTAGGATCCGAGTTAAGAGTAGAGGTCGACCGATCTCGCCGAAGATAACGAGGGTCGAACACGGGTTTATTAATCAGCATAGGTTATATGCCGAAACAAAGGTAGGTTTACTAACAGGGACGGAAGGTCCAAGTTAAAGGGTAGAGATCGACCGATCTCGCCGATGATGACGAGGGTCGAACACAGGTTTATTCATCAGCATAGGTTATATGCCGAAGCAAAGGTAGGGTTATTAACAGGGACGGAAGGTCCAAGTTAAGGGTAGAGATCGACCGATCTCGTCGATGATGACGAGGGTCAAACATGGGTTTGTTCCAAGGATTTCCGGGGCTTTTGATGATTGTCCCTTGTGGAGTTTCATTGGGTGGAGAATAGAAGAGGAATTTGAAAATTACCACTTTACTGACCTAAGCGCCCTTTCGGGTTTTCACCAAAGCCAGCCCCCTCTTGCTTTTGCCCACGTGCCCTCTCGGGTTTTTACGTGGCGGGGTACCCGATTTTGCCTGTAGCGCCCTTTCGGGTTTTCGCCACAGCTGGGCTATAGCCATTTTTTGCACTCGTCCTAATATAGGAGCAAGTCTGGCGGGGTATCTCTATTTTTAACCCCATTTTTATTTTCTTTTCTTCTTTATTTCTATGAAGGGTGGCAGGTCGAAGCGTGATATCCGACCCGTGGTTGACAGTAGACGACTGTTGACCGGAGCACCGGGCCTTGCGCCGAATAGAGCGGTATATTCGTTAGCAAGGGTTGAATGCTAATGCAAAGGAATGATCTTTCGCCGATTCGGACGTAAGGCCCGCAACGGCCATATGGTGTATTCTTTTGAGAGCTCGGCCATGGCGGAGTGCCACTAGACCAAGGAAAGGTAGCTCGATCAGGGCGGAATGCCACTAGACCAAGATAAGGGTAGCTCGATCGGGGCGGAATGCCACCGGACCAAGGAGAGGTAGCTTGGCTAGGGCGGAATGCCACTGGACCAAGGTAAGGGTAGCTTGGCTAGGGCGGAATGCCACTAGACCAAGATAAGGGTAGCTCGATCAGGGCGGAGTGTCACTGGACCAAGATAAGGGTAGCTCGGCTAGGGCGGAATGCCACTAAACCAAGATAAGGGTAGCTCGATCAGGGTGAAATGCCACTAGACCAGGATAAGGGTAGCTCGGCTAGGGCGGAATGCCACTAAACCAAGATAAGGGTAGCTTGATCAGGGCGGGGTGCCATTGGACCAAGGAGAGGTAGCTCGATCGGGGCGGAGTGCCACTGGACCAAGGTATGGGTAGCTTGATCAGGGCGGAATGCCACTGGATCAAGGAGAGGTAGTTCAATCAGGGCGGAGTGCCACTGGACCAAGGTATGGGTAGCTTGATCAGGGTAGAATGCCACTGGATCAAGGAAAGGTAGCTCGGCTAGGGCAGAATGCCACTAAACCAAGATAAGGGTAGCTCGATCAGGGCGGAGTGCCACTAGACCAAGGTAAGGGTAGCTCGATCAGGGCGGAGTGCCACTGGACCAAGATAAGGGTAGCTCGGCTAGGGCGGAATGCCACTAAACCAAGATAAGGGTAGCTTGATTAGGGCGGGGTGCCATTGGACCAAGGAGAGGTAGCTCGATCGGGGCGGAATGCCACTAGACCAAGGAGAGGTAGCTTGATCAGGGCGGAATGCCACTAGACCAAGATAGGGGTAGCTCGGCCGGGGCGGAATGCCACTGGACCAAGGAGAGGTAGCTTGATCAGGGCGGAATGCCACTAGACCAAGATAGGGGTAGCTCGGCTAGGGCGGAGTGCCACTGGACCAAGGAAAGGTAGTTCGATCAGGGCGGAATGCCACTAGACTAAAGAAAGGTAGCCTGACCAGGGTGGAATGCCACTAGACCAAGATAAGGGTAGCTCGGCTAGGGCGGAGTGCCACTGGCCAAGGTACGGGTAGTTCGATCAGGGCGGAATGCCACTAGACCAAAGAAAGGTAGCCTGATCAGGGCGGAATGCCACTAGACCAAGATAAGGGTAGCTTGGCTAGGGCGGAGTGCCACTAGACCAAGGAGAGGTAGCTTGATCAGGGCGGAATGCCACTAGACCAAGATAGGGGTATTCCGACCGATCACTCGGGGAATGTCGGTTGCGCCGCATGATACATCTTTATATGCTTTCCGTTGAGGGGAGAGAACTGGATGACTCCTTTGTGGTCTACCAGGACGTAGGCACCCCCTTCATATACTCGGCGGACGATATATGGTCCGACCCAGTTTTCGACCAACTTCCCTTTGGGGTTGGAAGCCATCACTTCTCTTCTTTTGACCATCACCAGGTCTCCTTTCTTGAATTCTCGACCCTTGACCAGCTTGTCAAAAGCACGGGCCATGCGAGCTTGGTAGAGTTGGATGTTTTGTTGTGCCCGGAGGCGTTTTCCTTCGAGCTCAGCGAGCTCTTCTAATCTTCTCTCTGCATTGGTTTGTTCACTGCTGACTAGTCCATGCTGGATGGCGACTCGCAGCGAAGGAACTTCCAGTTCAATCGGCACCACAGCCTCTGACCCATAGACGAGGGAGAAAGGTGAACAGCCGGTTGGGGTTTTGTAGACAGTACGATAGGCCCAGAGTGCTTCGTACATCCTTTCTTCCCAATCTTTTTTATTAGACTTGACAGTCTTCGCCAGCAATGTGCATAGTGTCTTGTTGAAGGCTTCTGCAAGTCCATTGGCTTGAGGGTTGTAGGGGGACGATGTCCTCCAGTCAATCTTGTATTTGTCGGCCTGCCGATAAACCTTCTGGTTCCTAAAATGGCTGCCATTATCAGAGATGATTCGGCTGGGGATCCGAATCAGAATATTACGTTCTGCCAGAAGAATCTTGCAACTAGTTCCCCCGTTACATCTCTTAGTGCTACCGCCTCTGCCCATCTGGAGAAGTAATCTGTAGCTGCTAAGATATATTTGCACCCTGAGGAAGATGCTGGTAGCGGTCCTACCACGTCCGTGCCCCACTGAGCAAATGGCCAGCTTGGTAGGGTCGGATGTAATGGCACTGGAGGTCTCCTTGCCACGTTAGCGTGTTCTTGACACTTCTGACAAGCTTTGGCAAACTTGCAGCAATCATCAAATATAGTGGGCCAATAGTAGCCCAATTTCTTTATCTCAATTTTCATCTTTGGGCCAGCCTGGTGTGCTCCAGCTGATCCCGCATGGACCTCTTGCATCACCTGTCCCGCCTCTGTTGAAGACAAGCAACGAAGTAGGACTTTCCTTCGGGCATCTGCCATTATTCGGAACAAGGTTCCGCTTCTCATCTCGTAAGAGTCCTTGACCCTCAGGAGCTTCATTCTTTGTTCTTTTTCTTTTGGAAGCTGCTAGTGTTGGAACCACCGCAGAAGATGTTCTCGCCAATCGGGCTGCTGAACCCTTTTGACGACTGACACCTCGATTTCTTGTTCGTCGGCTAAGACTTCTGTTACGCTGGGGACTTGTCGACGGTTGATCACCGTTATATTCAGGCTTGTGTCTGGCGGGACCGCCAATGAACTGGCCAGCTTAGCGAGGGCGTCTGCCTGAGCATTCCGGCCTCGGTTGATGTGCTTAATGCTGATGAAGTAGAATCTTGACATCAGGCGGGTTGCCAGCTGGTGATAGGGGAGAAGCTCTTGCTTTCGCACATTGAACTCTCCTTCCAGTTGTTTTATAACTAGCAGGGAGTCCCCGAATGCTTCCAGCATTTGAATTCCCATGGATAGAGCAATTTGCAACCCGATTATTAGGGCTTCATATTCCGCTTCATTATTTGTGCAATGTTTGTTTATGGAGCAGGATGTGTGCACCACTTCTCCTTCTGGGGATTTCAGGACTATGCCTGCTCCTGCCCTGACTCTGGCCGATCCAGTGGTAGAGGTGTCAATTCTGGAAGCGCCGTCAAAATATAGCTGCCATAAGGAGGGCTGCACCTGAACGGCTTCCAAGGTTTCATCTTCAGGAAGCTCTGGTTCCAACGGGCAGTCCCCGAGTACTGGGTGCTCCGCGAAGAAGTCTGCAATAGCTTGACCCTTGACGGCCTTGCACGGTACATAGGAGATGTCAAACTCCATAAGGATTACTGCCCATTTGCCCAGGTGACCTTTGAGTGTCGGCTGGGACATAATATATTTCAGGGGATCCTCTTTGGATACCAGGCTGATTTCATGTGACAACATATAGTGTCGGAGTTTCTTGACTGCGAAGACCAGTGCTAGATAGATCTTCTCAATGTAAGTGTATTTCTCTTCAGTTCTGACCAGTCTCCGACTGAGGTAATAGAGGGCTTGCTCTTTCCCTCCTTCATTATTCTGGGCCAGCATTGCCCCCAGAGAGTTATGTGTAGCTGCTATATACAGTATTAATGGTCGTCCTTTCACCGGTGCGCCCAGCACTGGAGGAGTCTTCAGATAGTCTTTCAGCTTGTTGAAGGCTGTCTGGCAATCTTCATCCCAATAAAAGGGGACATCTTTCATCATCAACTTGTGGAAAGGCTGGCATCGCCCTGACAAATTGGAGATGAACCGCCGGATGTAAGCCAGGCGGCCCTGTAGTGATCTCAGCTCGGAGATATTCCTTGGTGGAGGTAGCTCCTGAATTGCTTTAATTTTTGTGGGGTCTATCTCGATTCCCCGATATCGGACAATGAAGCCCAAGAATTTTTCGCTCGACACTCTGAACGCACATTTCATGGGATTCATCTTCAGCTCATGCTGCCTCAGCCTCTGAAAGACTATCCGGAGGTCTTGCAGATGATCTTCTTTTCTTCTGGTTTTGACCACCAGGTCATCTATGTAGCACTCGACCTTGTGGTAGAGCAACTCATCGAATATTTTGGTCATTGCGCGCTGATAGGTTGCGCCAGCATTCTTTAGTCCGAACGGCATCCTCTTGTAATGATAAATGCCTTTAGGGGTTCGGAAAGCAATATGGACCCGGTCATGCTCCGCGATCCAAATCTGATTGTAACCGGATGACCCGTCCATGAATGACAGGGCCTCATGACCGGTTGTAGCATCTATCATGACTTCTGTTATCGGCACTGGGAAGTCATCTTTGGGGTAGGCTTTGTTTAGATCTCGGAAGTCGACACATATTCGGATCTGTCCATTCTTCTTTTTCACGGGGATGATATTCGCCAGCCATGTGGTGTACTGGTTTTCTTCAACAAATCCCACGTCAATGAGCTTGTCGACTTCAGTACAAATTTGAGTGATGAGTTCTGGCCTCATGCGCAGCGGTGGTTGCTTCACCGGTTCGGCCTCAGGGCTGATTGCCAGCTCATGTTGTGAGACAGTGGGGCTTAGACCCGGCATTTCTTTGTAAGTCCAGGCGAAGCAATCCCGGTACTCTAATAGCAACTGGATGTACAGCTCCCGTTCTTCTGGGGATAGTTGGGCGCTGAGGAAGGTAGGCCTAGGATCCTCCTCATTTCCCAAGTTGACTTCTATCAGTTCATCGACTGTGGCTTGGCCTCCGTCTTCTATCTCCGGAGGTGCCGGTTGGAGGTCAACAAAATCTGGAATACCATCTTGAGGGTCGAGTACTTCGACTTCCTCATCAGACACCACCAGAGCTTCTTGAGGTTTCCCTATTTCTTGTGCCAGCGGCTGCGCGGATGGTTTTATTAGCCAATACGCTGCCGTTGCAGCTCCCAGGGACGTGAGAGCAGCTTCAGTGTTTGTAGATAAGGTTGCAGCCGCGACAGGCTGGTAGTTGTTTATTGCCGGGCTTGGACAGCATCCCGGTTTTGTAGCAGAAGTTGAGGAGGTCTCGCCTTCTGGAGCAGTCATACCTTCCGTGGAAGTGGCTTTTCCTTTCTTGGTAGCTGGTTCCCCTTGATTGGAGTTGACCAAGGCTTCCTTGATTGGCAGAAAGGGTGCTGAAGTCGTCATTAGTAGGACTCCGCTGGAGGGGGAAACTCCTGCTTCTTCAATGTCTTCGGCTTCACTGCTGCTAGCCATATCAAATTTGGCTTGAAGGGCCGCTTCTTCAGGGTGGACCTGCTCCCAGCATCGGCAGGGGACCGAGGTCTCTATTTCTTGATTTCCGGATCAAGCCAGTTCAACATGTTCAGCTTCCACCGGGTATTCATCAAAGGTTGCCCCCAGGGGGCTATCTTCAGTAGGATAGAAGGCGGAGATAGTGTCCACCTCGTACCGCCCACTGTAATAATATTCCTCCAGGGTGAAGCCCAACCCTGGATGTTGAGAGACACGTCTCATTTCCTTGTCCAGATTTGCGGGATACCACATCTTCTAGAAAGCTTCCTTGCGCTTTTGAGACTGATCGGGAGGAATGTGTTGCTTCTGAAACATCCTGGCCATCCGATCAGTTGTAAATGCCAGACCCTGGACAGGAACCGACGGGTTGCTTAGATCTTCGGGGAGGCTGCAGTATGTGTCTTCCCGAGTGGGATGCTCCTCAGCTGTATAGAACAAGCTATTGGGTCCATCTTCCTGTGTCACCTCCCAAGTCTTGAAAGGCTCGACAGTGGGGTCATCGAGGCCGAGGACTGGCTTGATGAGGCCGGTTGGGACTCCGATGTAATTGTGCTGCCGATTGACCTGCACTTCATTAGCTTCGGGGTAGAATGCTGGAGGTGCTGTTCTGCCCACGTCCCCGGATGCTGTGATATGGGAGGCCACCTTTGGCTTGACATATCCGCGCGGCGGTGGTGGATACCAACTGCTGTCGGATGTGCTTCTGGATGCCCCCGCAGGGGTCCTAGCTTCAGAGGTCTTCTGAGAAGGCCTTGTATATAAGTTGGCATCTGCCAAATGACACTCAAACACCTCGAACGGGTGGGGGTCTGCAAATATCCTCTCCTCCTTCCCTTGGAGACTGTATTTGATGCATTGGTGGAGCGTGGAGGGCACCACCATGTTTTCATGCAGCCATGGGCGGCCGAGCAGTGCCTTGTAAGAGGTGCGAGAGTCAATGACATGAAACTGCACCGTCGTAGTGAAATCTGCCAGGGTCAGTGTGAACTCTGCCACTCCCATCGACACTTCACATTTTTGATTGAAGCCGGCGATACGCATATCCCCGACTTTCTCGAGATGCACGTTAAAGTGGTGCCTCTCATATATTCTATATGGCAGGATGTTGACCGCTGCACCGGGATCAACCAGAATTCTGTTCAGCTCCCTTCCATTCAGGTGTCCCTTCATATACAGTGGCTTGTTATGGCTGATGGTAGGCAGTAGCATGTCTTCTGGAGTGAAGGTCATACTGGCTTCCGGTACAACTTCAGCTATGCAAGTCTCGAAATGAGCAGGCGTTTGCAGAGCAGTAATAATCGCCTGTCGAGTCTCTTCACTCAAAGAAAGGATCTCCCAGATTGTAAATCGAGCAGGGAGCTTCTTGAGTAGCTTCATTATTCGGCTCCCGGCTCGGACATTGGAGAGCTTCATCTCTTCGGCCCATCTGGGCTTGGGGAGGTTTTGATTTGCGGGCCCTGACAGACCTGCTTCATCTTCTTCAGATTCAGCGCCTTTCTGGCTGGTGCCGACTTCTGGGTCTTCTTTGTTAGTTGCTGTAGGGCAAGCTCCATCTGTATTTGGCTCTTCAGCAGATTGTGCGGGCTGCGGGTGAACGGTCCCGGGCGTAGGGTTAGCCTCCTGGCAAGGCTGTTTGCCCTTGGACATCTTCATAAATTCAAGAAATGAAGGGACCCCCTTGCCCCCACTCTTGTTGTATAGGCCTGACGGAGGAGGGATTTGGACTCCCTTGACCTCCGGCGGAGGTGTCCTGTAGGGTTGCTCCCCTCTGAACATGATATTGTGGTTGGGTGGTGGCTGGCGCCCCCATTTTCGGCCTGACCGGGTGGCATGTGTAGCAGTTGCGGCCTCGGTCTTGTCTCCCCTGGCATGGGGTGTGAAGCAAATTTCCTCTTCTTCCTCCTCTCCGGATAGGTTGAAGAGCACTGATAGGGTATTACAGGAGACAACCTATGTTTTATTGGCCCTAGCGGCCTTTCTTCTCTTCTTCTGCTTCTTCCTCTTTTTTGCTTCTGCGGGCGGGTGCCCCCAGAATAGACTACCCTCTCCGTCGGGTGCCTCTTCAGCTTCCTCCTTTTGTTCAAGTGAGAGCTGCTCTAAGTCTTGCCACGGGACGTGGTCCCGCACTAGTAGAGGTTTCAATTCGGGCTGCACATATTCATCTAGCCCCTCGATGAGGTTTTACAGTCGAAGGATTCCAGGATTGGTTTCCTTAATCACTGGCAGCGGAGTTTGTCTCCTCCGATTATGTGTATGTATCCTGATAGCTGTAGGTGGAGTGACCCATACGGGTGCTACCACTGACGGAGCAGGCCGGGGTGTAACACCACGGATATGTGCCCCCTCTTTCGGGCGGGGTGCCCTCTTCTTCTTGTGTTTCACAGGGATCTGCTGCCACCCCTGCTGTTCTTTCGCGGGCTCCAAGAAATGAGCTTCGTAGGTGTTCCGCGTGCTTGCTTCAGAGATCTCCTCGGGCAATGCCTGGTAGAGGGAGATCATGTTGACCGCTGCCCTCCTCCGAGGGGCTTCATGTGGCTGAGGAGGGTCCACTTTGTACTCTCCCAGCTCAATTTCATTCTTCTTCACCATCCCTTCGATGATGTCTTTGAAAACATAGCAGTCTTCGATTGGATGTCCCAACATCTGGTGGTAGGGACAGAATCTTGGACTGTCTTTTCTTTTTAGGTCCTCCGGCCTCCTTGGCTCAGGCAGGGTGACCATGCTGTATTCTGTTACCCAGTCGAACAGAACTCGGGTCTTGTCTTTTGGAAAGGAATAGGCCTTCTTCATTTTGTCCCTCAGCGAAGGACCTTCTTTGCCGTCTGGGGCTTCTGCAGGCTGTGGGGTGACTCCCTTCTTGCCTTCACTTTTCTGTTGTTCGAACGCCTTTATATCAAGAGCGTTCGCTTCTTTAGGCGACGAGCGCCGGTCCACTGCCTTGCCCTTCTGGGTCATGCTGGCAGCAGATGTAGGGGTAGGTCTGGCCAGGAAAGCTTCCACTTCGGCCACGACATTATTCAGCCGGTCGAACGACCGTATTTCCATTCCGATCATCTTTTCCAAAACCTCCCTTCTAAGATTTTGTTTGCAGATTTGCACAGCGTCCTCCTGATGCGGGGGCCACTTGCACCTCATTCCGAGGTTCCTCCTTCTCTTGATATAATCGAGGGCTGTCTCATCGGCCCTCTGCCTTGTTGAATAGAGTTCGGCCACTGTGACCTCCCTCTCTGTGACATGGAATCTTTCCCTGAACTTCTTCTGCATATCTGGCCAGTCGTTGATCGACCCGACCGAGAGGCTAGAATACCATTCAAATGCGAGCCCTGTCAGCGAGGACCCGAAGAACTTCAACAAATATGACTCGTCGGTGGCCAGATCACCCATGACGGTCATGTAATATGCAATGTGCTCCTTCGGGGACCCCTTCCCGTTGAATTTGTCGAACTTAGGTGGCTTGTTGACCCCCGGGGGAAGTCGTTTAGCCGCATGGTGTTGCGGGTAGGGCACCCGATAGGCATCAAATGCGATATAGTCGCCTTCACTTTTCTCTGCAAGCTTCAGCTCGATCATCCTCTCCACCATCATCCGGTTCATGACCGTGGGGTCAACTGGCTCCGGATAGAAGTGGGCCGGCTGTAGGTAGGGGGTGACCAGGGTGGTCGCTTGTGGAGGACGCAGCAGCGGAGGTGTCTGGTGCGCTTGAGGGAGCACCGGAGGTAGCAGCGGCTGGAGCTGTGGTGGCCGCTGTTGCATCGTCGCCATGTTTGGCTCTGACGACTGGGGCAGTGTGTAGAGTGGTGGAGGGCCGTCACGACGGACTGCTCCCCGAGATGATTCACCCTGGACTTCGGGTGGCTTGGAAGCTGAGGATTGTTCAGTTTTCTCCATCAGCTGCTTCTTCAGCAAGTCTATCTCTTGCCGATATTGTTGAAGTAATATCAAGACTGATGGGTCTATAGTGGCTGTAGTGGGGATAACTTCTGCTGTATCCCCGGACGTACCCTCGGGCAGGATGTCGAGGGGGACGTCGTCTTCTTCCTCTGCCGTCACTACATTAGCTGTCAGGACGGGGGCCTTGTCATCCCACTGGTGGTAGACCTGGGGCTGTTTTCCTTTAGTCATCATCAGGAGCTCCCTTGCTGCCTCTGTTCTGCGAGTACTCGGCCCCGGCCGTGCGGCCAGCTGAGCCAATTCTCGGGGGTCTTCGGGAAGCTCCCCATATCGGTTGGATATACCAGCCATATTGCAGGTGAAGACCTGCATCCTTCTCCTCTGTCGATGGACCCTCCTTTTAGCTTGCTGCGGGAAGGTCAGCCTCTCGAACACAGGAACTCTTCTTCTTTCTTCCCGCTCGGGGATGGCTTCATCGGCTTCGATCTCGAAGCCGTTATCATATCCATTGTCGTCGACTGACGACACCATCATTCTTTCTCCCATACCCTCTTCATCTGCCATTGATGGGCAATAATCTTCATCAGTGGCGACTGTCTGCATCAGTCGCTGTTGCCCAAATGAGGGGTTGCCTAACCCTCGAAAATAGTTTCTGACAAACAGGTCATCTCTTCTTGACCCCGCTCTTGATGTAGCACGGGGGATAGTTGTCGACCTCCCGCAGGAGGGATATAGGCTAGCCGAGCTCTGTCGACAGGTTGTTGGAATCTTCGTCCCGCAGCTCGGACGTTGGCTTGACGGGCAGCAGCCCGGAAACTTTCGCGACACGGAGGGTCCGCAACCACTTCTTCTTCCTTCTTCGGGGGCAAGCCCCTTTCTCTTCTCTCTTCCGCCCCGTCATACATAGGACGGCGGTGGATGGGAGTCAGCTGGTGGGCAGGTTGGGTCCGCTTGGGAACCCACACCTGTTTGACCTTCCTCGGCCTAGGGGCCGTTCTTCCTTGGCCATAGTGGCCAGTTTCTTCTCTTTCCGCCCCCCTTCCAGCGAGGGCCTGGTATGCATTGTGGACAGGGACGGTGGGGATGACTCGATCCGGAGCCACCCGTGTATTGCGTCTGTTGAGGAAGACGCGCATGCCGCCGACCATCATAGACTTCCCGGACTGAGATAGAGTCCCGGTGATCACAGCAGCACTCCTTTGAGCTTGGCGACGTTGACGTCCTCCAGGGTGCTTGTTGACGATATTGGGGCGGGTCCCACGTATGACGTGGTGCACCAAACAGCTAGCGGCCGGGGCCGGACTCTTGGATGAGTCGTTGCAGCAGGGAGCCTTCAGAGGCTCCATTTTTTTCACGGCTTCCTCGACAGGTGCCGGGGCTTCAACTTCCAGCATATCAACAAAGGCTAACCCCAAGAAGTTGGGGAAGCCGACAGCGGCAGGGAAGCTACCGAACTCCATGGGCACCGCCAGGTACCCTTGTGCATGTCCAGCAACGATCGAAGGACCGAAGCCAACGCCAGTTAATCCATTGGTTGTCATCGTACGCCTGTAAAGACAAACAAGCCAACGATCAGTAGCCTTTGAAAGGGCCTCGAAGCCCAAATATCTCGGCAAAGAGATGAAAGGTGACACCAGTCCCACCGGGCGTGCCAGACTTGTTCGCGTGTCTTTTTTTATCTTATTTATTATTTCACGTGTCGATCAACCGATTAACTAACTGGTAATTAACTGACTGATTGACGACGCGGGCGTGCCAGTCATGTGAGTGACGAGTTTATTATGCGCTCATTCTGACCCGTGTCGGGCGAAAGTGAGGTTCGGTCGGGACCGACAGTCCGCCATACCATAAAGGTTATGGCGTTAATTACATCCCCCACGAGGAGGGAACACCTTTGATTAATTGCCGAGATAGTGGGCTGTCGAGGCCGGAATAAAGGATGCAACGTTATGTGCACGACAAGATCGCATGCGATTTATTTATCATGCAAGGGGAGACATGATTCATTAAATTAGAAACCTTGGGTACGCGGCGGAGGACGTAGGTCCAAAGACCACCATTGCGCATAGCGGAAACTTCCGATCGGGCATAACCCGACCTTCCGTCAATGCCATTCGATGTACCCGAGGGTCTATGCAAGCATGCAGGCATGATGATGATAACTATACTGAGCATGGAAACAGAATTAGGACAATAAACAATGCTTAATCACATTCATTGATCCCCGTCAGAAGAGAGGGAAACGATAGCACAAGGGTGATGACGAAAGCAAAGTGTTCACACACATGATAGTCAACATGGTAAAGAGGTTATTCGGAGCATGAACAGCCCTTGCCTTACTTAATCTACCGTTGATTAGGGTAGTCAATATCGACCATGGGAGGCCAGGATTGCCCTGAGAGTGAACGAGAGATTAGAACGACATAAAAACGTGAAACGGCGTGAGAGATAGCTTCCACGACGCGGTAAAGCGTAGGTAAAAGGGGTTAATCCGGCGTGGTAAAGCGTAGGTGAAGCGTTAATCCGGCGCGGCCTTAAAACCCGTTAACACGGCACACAAGGCACGGGGCGCGCCGGTTAAAGGCGCGCCGGGAATTGACCCAGGAAAAGAAGAAGAAACATGAGTCACAAGTTAATACGGCGTGGGGGGGGCGCCATATTAAGGCGCGCCGGCTAAGACCACGCCGTTTTAGCTTATTTTTTTGATGCATTTTCGAACCTTTTAAGTTTATTAAGCTTCCATTGAGCATTTTAGAGTTGTTTAGGCAACTGTTTGTTTGATTGAAGTCCAAGAACCTCTGGGAATGATACAGTGAGTCAGTGCGAGGTTCATACTCGAGCACTGAGTCAATTGAGTCCAGAACGAGCATCTCATTATAGCTTTATTTATGCTGAGTCTGTCCAAAATTTGATAGCATCTCCCCTGAACATGAAGAGTTGCAGGGGAGAATCGGGGTCATACTCACTCGTGGAGTACGCCCCTAAACCGCCGGTCTGCACAGTGGCATCCAGCAAAATCCCATCGGATAGGATACCCCGAGGACTAGCCTGCGAGGGGCACCAAGACTCCGTGGGTGAAGAGACAGAGGGACGAAGCCGCTGATGATGGGAGCAGCACCCCGAGGACTAGCCTGCGAGGGGTGGACAACCCACAGCTTACGGCACATCCTATGGAGGAACCGACCACCAAGAGGGTGAAGCTCCGAGGGCTGGCCTACGAGGAGCATACATCTCTTGGCCTCGATTGGGTCTCAGATTGTCGGGGCTAAGCCTGTTAGGCTAAGACCCCTGTTGCTATCTGCTATGGCCTTGGGGAAACATCTACCATCGAGGGGTAGAGTTCTCGATCGCCCAGCAGCTGTGTGAAGTATTGGGGAATGTCCCCCTCCCCGGGTGATTGAAACGAAATAAAAGAATCTCGGAAAGGTTCACATGACTATGATGCAGAGGGGGGTAGTCAATGCACAGGCGAGACGAGCCAAACATAGAGGCATATGCTCGAACAGTTACGGCGCAATGTTAAGTCGATGCATCTTGCAATCCCAAGAACGACTCCCACCTCGCGAGCCACAGGGCAACAGGAAGGGAAGAGTCAATGGGAGTTAGACCCTCGACAGCACGGTGGAAAGAAGCATACGCAGAAGCATAGCTCTGTCCACGGAGGGGATGCGGAGACCCTTAAATCAGACACGAGCACGGTCGAAAGGAAAAACCCCGGGGAGGGGTGTTTCTGTAGCCCACGGTGCTTCGGGGCATGATCGGGGCTTCGGGGAAACCAGAATCAGAGAAAACGCGCGGAAGACCTTAAACATACAGATCGATGTAGATAGATAAGGAGACAGAAGTTTAAAATCATTCATTCGACCTACTGGTCCAGACATTCATATACACATTGCCATCCCAGAAATGAGAATGGGCCATCGTTTACACGCTAAGAGTCCGGCGCCGGCATCATTGCTCGGTCACCGTTCATCGTTTGCAGAGGAAAATACAGTAAAGAGAAGAAGTCGCAGAGGAGGGGAGGGGTCGGCTCATATCATTGCCATCCCTCCCCTCTCTTGCTTACAGTTGGTAGACGGAAACCCCGAAAGAGGAAAATTCATGAAAAGCAGAGAGAGATAGACGCCGGCGCCCACCTGTTCTCAAAACAGAGTATCGGCCCGCTTCTCCTTCTCCGGTTCCGGAGGACTTCAACTAGAACAGAGGAAGACAGCCGTCGAAGGACGCTCGAACAGAAACTCCTCTTCCAAGAAAGCTCTCTCTCCCCTCGGAAGGCCTCTCTCGAAAGACTCTCTTCTTTTTCCTTCTGTCTGCCCCCCTCTTCTCCCTGCCTTTTCTTTCGAATAGCCATCTGTATATATACATGATCGAGCCCCAAGCCTCATACGGCGTGAAGAACTGCGCGCCGGGAAGGGCTTCATGGGTCTTTGCGCGCCGGAATAGCCAGGCCCTGGATGGGGTTCAGCGCGCCGGGATAAAGGGCATCAAGTGAGGGGCGCGCCGGTTTAGGGCGCGCCGGGCTAATGCTCCTCGTGCGCTTCGAGCCAGTCGATGAGTCCGGGGATGATTCGGGAGTCACCGTGAACATTTATCTGCCAATGCTCCTCGAAACCTTGACGAGATGTCTTGTCGAAGCTCCCAGGTTGACGTACGGCCATTCCCGAGACTCCAGATAGCTTTGATTTGATCATACGGGCTTTCCGCTGACACGGCCTTTGGCTCTATGATTCGTGCTGCTGGCTCGGTCTGGCTCGTGCCCAAAGCTCCTTAGGGGGTGGTGTAACACCAGGGATAGTTCCGCCTGAGCTGGGCGATCATTTGGCCACTAATGGGCCCATCTTGGCGGGAAGCCGTACCCGTGCCGGGTGATCGGGATCTTCTGCCGTCAGAGCTTTCGGTCCTCCGTCTCGGGGACCCAGGGGGACTCCTTCATCTTCAGGAGAGCCTTTCATAAGGCAGGAAGCCACTGGGTAGATCGTCGTCCTTGATCGGACAACGGGTGTAGTGTATGCGGCACAATAGAGTCGATGCCGGTTCATTGGGCAGGCTTGATCGCACTGTCGGTTGGTTGTGAGTTTGTCTCGGCTCTCCTGAGGTGAAGTCCCCGTGTCCATACGGGGTGATTCGAGGCTCTGGCAACTTGAGAAATCTTCCATATGTTGATCTTTATCGGCTTCCGTGCTTCAGCAGGCCGGGTAATTCATCCTTATGGCTTGGTCGCCGACGATCATATTTTGGGTTCCAACAGAAGTGCTTGGTCTAATAAATCCCTTCTTGAGAAGTTCCATCAATTGCTCCTTCAGCTCCTTGAGTTCGGCAGGGGACATCCTATATGGTGCCTTAGAAACTGGTCCAGCACCAGGGACCAAGTCGATGGTGAAGGCCACTTCTCTTTGTGGGGGTAATCCAGGCAAATCTTCCAGAAATATGTCCGAAATTCTTGCACAACTGGGATGTCTTCTAGCTTAGTCTTCTTAATGGTGACAAACGCAAGGAAAGATACACATCCTTTCCTTATTAGCTTGCTAGCTCGGAGAGCCGAAATAAGAGGTGACTTGCTCCGACTCTTTGGACAAGTATATGCTAATTCCGGGAAGTCTTTGAAAGTAACTTTGCTGTTACGGCAATCCATAGTTGCCTGATACCTAGATAACCAGTCGGCTCCCAATATGACATCATATTCCTTTAGGTCTAAACATATGAGGTCGATAGGAAGATTTCTTCCTTTTACCAAGACTTCACAGTTTTGATAATGGTGAGTAATATCGGTTTCGTTTCCGAGAGGAGTAGATAAAAATATTTTCATCCATTCCGGTTCCATGGGTAATGAATCAGCAAACTTCTTGGAAATAAAAGAATGTGATGCACCCGTATCAAATAAGACATGTGCAGACTTGGAACAAACTTTCAGTGTACCTTCTACTAGTCCGCCTTCGTCTTGTTCCGCCTCCTTAATAGCTTGGAGACGAGCATTCTTTGTCACTGGGCACTTTCCGTCACCGGCTTGATCATTGAGTAGGGGACAGTCGGGAATCCGATGATCACGGCTCCCACAACGGAGACACGCTCCAAGTTTCCTCCAACATTCTTCGGCCTTGTGTCCGGCCTTGTCACAGTGTCTACACACCACTTTAGAAGGTGTGGTGGTGATGGAGAACGGCTTGTTAATCTTTTTGACTTTCTTCTCCTGAGAAGACTCTCCTCCGTTACTTGGCCTTTTCTTGAAATTGGGTTTGAAAGTGCCGGAGCTGGTAACATTCTCCTTCTTGTCTCTCCCACGGATCCTATCAGATAGTTCCGTGGCATCCTCAAGTAACTGAGCTCGGCGTACCATTTCCGAATAGACTTGTATGTTCATCGGGGCCAACTGTGTGATAAACTGGGGCCTGAGCCCATTTAGAAACCTTCTAGCTTTCATCTTCTTAGTGCTAACTAAGTGTTTAGCGTACCGAGACAGCCTTGAGAACTGCGCCTCATATTCAGCCACCGACAAAGATCGTTGCTTAAGTGCGGTGAATTCAGCGGCTTTCTTCTCTTGAACTCGATCTGAGAAATACTTATTGTTGAAGTTTTCAACAAACTCTTCCCAAGTAACCTGGTCTTGGTCTAAGGTAGCTTCAACCGACTCCCACCAACAGCGGGCGTCCCTTTCCAATTGAAACGTTGCTAACAAGACCTTCTCTTGGTCCGCGCATTTCATAACTCGAAAGATACGTTCAGTCTCCCGGATCCAGTGCTCGGCGTCATCCGGATCAGTGGATCCCATGAACTTAGGAGGGTTCATGTTTTTGAAGCTTTGGTGGAGATTTCCTGCTCACGATGTGCACCTCCTTGTGCCACTTGTTGAAGTGCCTGGGTCATGCCTTGCAGAGTGCGTTGCATGTTGCGCCACTGGGCACGTTCGGCAGCCATTGTCCTACAATTACAATAACTATATTAATATGTGATAATGTTCAAAGATTTTTGATTCTAAGTTAACTTAACCGTTGGTTCTACCCAATCTCACCGGTTAAAAGTTTTAAACCTATCCTTGGACTTGGGTTTTTAGGAATTGAATATCCTAGGCTCTGATACCACAAAAACTGTCACGCCCCGAGCGCGGAAGATACCCAGAGACGCGTGACGAGTTTATATCGATCATGTCAATCAGAGCGTTAGTGTATTCAACACATAGATAGAGTGCGTAAAAGTAGAGATAACCCAATCCTTTATTCCATCATAACCTTAAAGGTACTTCTATTACAATCCATTTAATGAAAGTACTAAGACTCAATAAAAATAAAAGTACAATGGTTGACTTAAGAAAATTTGAAAGATAGGACTAGTAGACGCTTGGATAAACAGAGAGCTCTAATCTCTTCACTCTTGACCTTCCCCATCTGAGTGAGTCTCGTCATCGAACTTACCTGAAAGGTAGGGAAAAACACTGAATGAGCGAACGCTCAGTAGGATTTTATCTCAAGAACTAGCAATTGGTTTAAGTAATTACATGTTTCATGAATGCAATAAAGCTATGCATGTTTGCGTAAAACGACAAGAGAGAGAGAGTATAACAAGAGTTAATCGAGTAAACTAGCATGTCTTTCAAGAACTTATATCAATGAATGTCAAGATATTCAAGCAAGTATATTCATCATGTCATGTCGGGAATTGGCTATCACGTTTCAAGCAAGTATATAAATACCCTTTTTCAGGCCACGCAAGTCATGTCATGTCAAGTACGAGATTTATGGAATGTCTTGATCAAGCTAGTCATGCACTTCGGTACAATGCCATACCGTGATCATTACAACTCTCATGGGTACTAGTACTTTCGGGTGCTCCTCCTAGGACCTGATCGGGCCCTATATGCGCAGGCATTGGTCATGTATTTTTGACATCCACTAAAGTATAGCCAATATGGAGTTTCAAGGAACAAACTTGTATAACTTTAAGGTAGATAGCATTTCAAGGATTTGAACACGTAGTATCATGACGATAGTAACGGTATAATCACGATTACCGAGAAAACTAGGTGGAATTGGTTCCCTATCTTGGGCGCCATGACAATAAGAGTAAGCGCCCACATGAAGATGGTCGCTCGTTCTTAAGCTAGATAGAATTGAGGTCCACAAGTATGGCACCTAATCACAAGGTCACTAATGGCATGGTTTCCCATTCCATTAATTCATGGATATTCTCATGACATCATCATTGTTACATGAATGTCATAAGGGCCGGTTTACCATGTTTCTTTAGAGTGACATGGCAATCAAGTAGTATCATGGATTTTTATGGTACAACTAGCTCGGCTGCTTTGAGAGAATCCAAAGCGTGCGGAGTCCTATGGAGGCCTCTATGATAAAGTCACCGGTCCGAAGGAACGGAATGTCCCACGGAGAGTTCATCTATCACCGAGAAATAGGGGCAATCGATAAAGCGTCGAAAAATGTGGGACTATACTCACGGATTGGAATATAGTGCCAGGTATATATATATAAGTATATAAAATCCACGGTTCACAGGAAAAACACAGGAAAATAACAAGATAGGAAATTGACGTCTTAGCCAGAGTCTTCATTTCAAGAATGGACGCCCTTTATTTGGTCGTCATTTCAATAATTGACGACTACCAGAACAGTCGTTCAATTCATATTTCTGTTACTGAAATTTCTATATTTCAATATTAAAGCTAAATGGTGACTTGTTTTAAGTCTTTAATTCTTTAAATGGCGCCCTAGTCAGCGGCATCATATACAGTAAAAATGACACAGTGAAGGTCGTCTTTCCCCCCCTTTTTTTCTAGAATTTTACATCAACAATAGCATTTTTCCAATATAAATATTTTCAGGGAACAAGTATATGGACATGTCAAGAAAAATTGCAGGATTCGAGATCTATGTTCATGCATTAAATCACATTACAGGTTACATAGTTATTAAATTTTTAACATTCGTATTTATTAATTCAATCGAATTGACGACCGTTCTCCCGGGCGTCAGAAATAAAATTGGCGCCCTGATGAGGGTCGCCTCTTACAAAATTTTACAGAACTTCTTCAAATCTCAGTGAAACTATATGCATGAACTAATATATAGTAATATCATGATTTATGATGGTTTGGGCTACGTAATCTTGAGATAACCTACCTGTGGATTGGTTTGGTTGACAGACGTGATGAACCTGAAGAAAATACGATACTTTGTTTCTAACAGAGTGATTGGGTTGTCAATATAGCAGCAACTCTTTTAGCCAAAACAATAGCAGCACCCCTTCACAAACTCCACCAGGAGAGGAAGATGATGAAGAAAATCCTTGGAACAATGATGCTGAAGAACTACTATGTTCTTCGTATACTGATCAACCGTTGGTTCTGACTGAAGCAGCAACAGCTCCTTCTTGTTGTAGACAACATGCAGAAGAAAGATGAAGAACCATCAATGTTCTTCACGTTTGCTTCAATCAAGTTGAATAGAAGGAAGATGGAATCCCCACCACAGAGGAAGAAGAAGAACTTCCTTATGTTCTTCACGCTCGGAACAGAGTTTTTGACGAAGAAAAGAGCATTCAAGTTGGCTCGATGGGAGGGGTATTTATAGGGTTCTGGAGACCCTAGAGGGTTGGAGTTTGATTGGGAATTAAAACTCCCCTTTTTAGAGTCCTTATTAAACTCAGACATCCCACATATCGATCCTTTCCCCAGCTAGCATCCCTGTTCGAACCAAACACTATCTGTTGTAAATAAAGCCTTAGGTTGGGGCGTTAATTAAAAATGACGCATGCCCACGAGTCTTTAATTTATAAAATGGCGCCCTCCAAGGGGGCGTTAATTACTATTGCCATTATTTGCTTAACGTAAAGATATGGTTGCCTTATTTAATGTATGAAAATGATGCCACTTCTTGTGGGCGTCAATTCTGAATATGACGCCTTGGAAGGAGGCGTCTCTTTTTAAATTAGCGTCTGCTTTAAAATTGACGACCCGATAGGAGGCGCTATTTAATTTTGGCTCATTTTTGATATGTAAATGGGTGAAAATTATATATATATATATATAAATATAGTACACAACTTGATTATTTCATTTTTTTGAATACTTTTATTCTTGATTATTTATTTGGGGTCTTACACTCTCTATCCTTGGCGTGTCAAAGATGGAGAAGTCGGGACCCCACAAACTCCCTCCTTGAGGAACTATCACGTGATCATCTCTCATGCGGGAATCAGGTAAACTTCCCTGGCGATCGCTTCACTACATTTTAATTTCCATCCCGCACACTGTACACTGCAGGGTAATAGTAGTTGTGAGCTACAGGTTGAGCGAGTGTCCCCAGGAGGCAGGAAAGGAAAGGGGAACACCGATCGACGCACCACTTCTCGACACCTACAACTCTCTGGCGATCACAGTGGGACCCGCTACTGCTCACTGTGAGTCCATTGTACAGAAAGTCCAAGGTTACAAAGCTCTATTTAGTGTAGTTTTTAATTTTCTATCGTGCTCTGTTCAAGCATAGCATCTATAGGTAGGATACGGCCATATCCCTGACCGCTTAAACATGTAGGCAGCTCAAGTAGTGGCTGCCTTGTCTCTTTGTGAGCGTTCAATACCTTGGTCACCTAAGGTTGTGGATGGCCCAAGGTCTGGCCGCCTTGTTTACTATAAATGGCCCAAGCAGTGGCCGCCTAGCCACTGTGGATGACCACCGTCCTGGCCGCCTTGGCTCTTGGACAGCCACACTAATGGCCACCTCTGCCCAATTTCTTCATTGTGTCTAGTTTGCATTTTGTTTTGTGTTTTTTATCATTTGATGGTTGCTTAAGCTGCTATTACAGGTTTTGAATACGGGGTTTGGCCTAGGAAGAGCCGGCACAACACTGTTACGAACACCCTCTTGTTGGAGATGGACCCTTCACCTAGAGATTCCCACCAGGGGTGTAATTGGTCTTTTCCAATCGAGAACCTCCGTCAGTCCTCACGAGCCGTGGGTTCCCACACGGTCGCCGGGTGGGTTGTACCAACAGAAGTCTTAATAGAATCCCTGTGGGTTGAGTGAGGATCTCACTTAGGTTCCTCGGAGTAACCCTTCAGCTTAGAATGCTCTTTCCTTCTCGTGAGAGAACCTTGAAAAAAAAATCAAATCAAGGTCAAACACAACTAAAAGCTTCGGGCGTTGTTATGGAAACCGTGGCTGCTGTTAGAAATCACGATCCTCTTGATAATTGGCTTAATTCCCAAGTTGAACCTTAAGAATCAGGTAGGATTGTAGATTAATGGAACACGTGTTTTCAAATCCCTGCTACTGTTGACACCCGTTTTTTGCCTATGAGTTGGGTCATTCTTCTTACCACCATTTTTTGATGCCTCGAGTTGTCCATTACGCATTGGGCCATTTCCAGGCATGTCTTTGGGCTGATTGTATGGGTCCTTCTTCCCTGGCTAGGCTTGCTCTGGAAGTTGGGCTTATTGGGCCTTGATTTCACATGGTCTTTAGGATAAATGGGCTTATTTATCTCATTTTATCAATTTTCACCGCCCCAGCCTAACCGCGGTCTAGCGATAGACTGTTTAGGATGTTGGGCGGTCGGTTCTAAGACCGTTTGTTTGGATTAATTGGACATTTATCTTATCTCTAATTTTCAACTGACAACCTAATAAATGGCCTTTCATTAGGCCGTTTATTCAAGTTGGGCAGTCCATAATTAGACCGTTCAGAGGCAAGAGTCCTAAACGGGTTAATTTTTTAGATAAATATCTATTTATCTTGTTTTATTGATTTATCACCAACACTGTGTAAACGGTCTGGCAATGGGCCGTTTGACTATTTGGGTGGTCCACCAATAGACCGTTTTTCTCCTGAGAGTCCTACGCCAGTTCAGTCGGTCTGTTCTTTGGAGAAATGGGTTTATTTATCTGATTATTAATTTCCACAGACACCATGTAAGCGGTCTAGCATTGGACCATTTATATGGGTAGACGGCCCATCGTTCGACCATTTTTATGGCCGAAATCATGGATTCGGTTGGCTTTTCTCTCTCCACCCGTGGTGAAACCTCTTGGTTGTTCAACCTTTTTCTCTGTGGATTCTTAACCAAATCGAGTCCCATTCGATCCTGGTGAAAGTTGGGAATATTATCTCTAATTTATCCTAAAGAATCTAGGCCTGAATATCGCTGAAAAACCCTCAATTTGGGGCTGACATTCAAGGGTCTATAAATAGTACCCTCCCTTAGTCCAAGCTCGCGAGGGGGGGGGGGGAGATCTAGCGTTTGCATCGAAGTGTTGCCAAGTTCTTGAGCGAATCTCAGCCAGAGAGGAAGGCTTTGTACGTTCTAATAAGCCTTCGGTTCAGGGAGTAGTCGTTGTTTAGTGTTTTAGTCTAGGCATTTGCACCATTGAGTTATTATTGCATGGCCATTCTTCTCCACTTTCACTCACGTTTTTCACTGGCATTTCACATTCTTTCACCCTTCCTACTATTTTCCACGCCCATAGGGGTTTAAAAACCCAACCCCCAGGTATTCCCTATTCCATTCATGCGTTTAGTTTTCCACTTGTTTTCAGAGATATTGCACTTCCTAAACTAATTTGGGTTGTGCTTTCTGGTCGTTTGCTGTGTTTTGTAGGTCAACAGGAGTTCTAGCACGAGGCCCATCCCTCTGGCCGGCCGGAAGGAGTGGAGGATTAAGTCTCATGGCTTGGACTCTGGCGCTTCCACACGGTTCACCTCAGACCATTTACAGAGGTATGCGGTTCTCCCCGGACCGTCCAGATCCTGTTCATGGCCGACTAGGTAGGGGATCCTCTCGTCTCCGACCTCTCGTCACCATGTGCCGTCCAGTCCTGGATCTGCTCCGATGCCCGAACAGTCCTGTCAATCTCCGTCGCCAGGCCTCGTGCGTGCCGTCAGACGCGCTCCTCCGGCTTCTCGCGAGCCGGGAACTCGACCTCCGCCTGGTGGACCCCGATGGTCCTCATCACCAAGCGATAGTGGAATGGCTCCCCCACATTCATGCAGTGGAGCCAGATGTCTCGACCCGCGTAAGCTAGGGCCGCCACCACCTACGGCTGGCTCTCGTGCCCCTCTCCCTGGTAGGGCGTCCACCGGACCTGTCAAATAGGCAATTGCATCAGCATAACAAGCATATAGTTGCATTTTACACAAAGCTCAAGTTTAGGTCTTACCGAAGCATAGGGAAGTGCGTCGAGGTCATCCTGAGTCGCCCGAACCTGGCGACACAGGGAGCCCACCTCCCGTGGTGCTTTCGACCATCTCGCGATGGGCAGTCGGTCGGGGTACGTCTCCTGTCCTCTCCCCAGCCCGGGGAGGTACACATAGGCCCACACCTGCATTGCATTACAATAAGTGTCAGCATACAGCATATAATCATATAGCAATTGCATAATCATTTTAGGAATCGAGTTATACCTGGAGCAGTGGAGAGAAGCCGTCGAGCATCGTACGCTGGCTTGTGGAGCTCAAGGTGTCGAACAGGAAGGCGAGGACTGCCGCCCCCTAGGCGTACTCCCCGACTCGGTCAACGTCCTCCAGCAGGGGAAGCAGCTGGTAGCTCACCATGTCTGCCCAAGTGGCAAAGAGGAGCCTCCCAAAGAACAACATAAGGAATCACCTCAGGACTACGTCTACCTCTGGACCCGGCGCGGTCGCTACCTGCCTCCGTGCTCGCTCTGTCAGTCTCTCGAGATGCTGCTCCGACAGCTCTCCAGTGGCGATCCCGGCTCCCCTCAGACCAAGGCTCTCCTGTAGCCTTGCTCTCTGCAGCGTCGTCAACTGATGCTCCGGCCGCAGTAGCTCCAGGCCCAGCTGTCTCTGGGCCAACTCCCGATAGTCCACCAACGTCCTCGTTGACCGGCAACCGTGCACGCGCAGGCCGGTGATGCGTGCGATGTCCTCCAACCTCGGGACCATGTGCCCCCACGGGAAGAGAAATGTACGGCTCACCGGGTTCCACCGGTCGTGTCGGGCGTAGAGCAGCGCGGTGTCGAGCCTCGTGACCTCCACGGCAAGGAACTCGCCGAATCCCATGGCCGCCAGCTGCTCTCGCTGGAAGTCCGATAGTGCGAGGTACACTGCACGGACCTAGAGCCATGAAATCAGGGTTTTGCACTTTCCCTGCATGCATTTAAATAAATTGCATTAGTCATTCGTTTCATAATAAACCATGCATTAATTTAATAAAAATAAAAATAAAAAATAAAAAAATGCAGTCTGTCAGGTTAACAGTCCCCACTGGGCCGTTTTTATCCCCGAAACGGTTGGTTTTTGGCCGTCTTCATTTCTGAAAAGGACCTCTCTATCTCCACGGTCATCCATTGGCCGTTTTGCCTAGAGGACGGTTCGTTGAGGACCGCTCATTAATCTAGATGGCCCAGTTTGGACTGTTTATCCCTCATGTGTCCATCCCAATAATGGCCTTTCCCTAACCGTTTGGGTACCCAACGGTCCCCATCCAACCGTTTGGCATTCCCCTCCAGCCCCCGTTGATCTGAGTCGACATGGTCCTCTGGTTGACCATTTGCCTACGGGGTGGTCTATTGGAGACCGTCTTGTTTTCAACAGTTCAGCTTCTGAACGGTTTGAGGTGGACCATCTAAACATGTCCACGGTCTTCCTCAGACCGCGTTCATTCCCCAACACCCTGACTGTTGAACTCTCCCTGAACGATCACCCGTGGACCGTTCTAGCCGTTGGGGCGATTTGGTTTTTTGCCGTTTGTAGCCAGACGGTGCTAAGTGAACCATTTAGTTTTGGTAAGCGGTCACTGTTAAACCGTGTTCTAATCGCCGTGCTCGACGACGTTCACCCCTCTCCCTCACCATGGGTGTTGGCCCTAGAGGCCTTACAACCATTCCCAAGGGGTCATATGCCCCATTCCGTTCACCTAAGCTAGCATGCATCCATTAAAACAATCAAAATGGGGAGGGGGTTTGCTATGGCCTACCTCAGATGGGTGTGGAGCCTTGGCCGGGGTCTCGGCTGTGGTCGCTGGCGTTTCGCCCTCCGGTGGCGGCCTCTCTTCCTCCGGCACCCTGACGACTGGGAGGAGTGCCTCCTCGGCCGACAGTGGCACCGAGTCCCCCGTAGGATTTTCCGGTGGCGGCGGCGGTGGGGTTTCTTCTCCGGTCATCCGTCGGTTCAAAGCTTGGCGTTTGAAACGCATGCGAGGTATGTGAGGCCCGGGGAGAGAATGAGACGATGAGGATGAGAAAGGAGAATGTAGAAGGAGGATGGGAGAGTGAAGGCCAGTGGTGTCCGGTTGATGGATAGGGGGAGGAAGAAGACGGTGGGGTGCCGGTTACTCTTTTGAAATCGAAAGATTAAAAGCGGTCTAGTGATAGACCGTTTCACTATTTAGGTGGTCTGGTTAAGACCGTTTATGTATGACGAATCACCTGCATTTGAACGGTAAAATCATGACCGCCTATTTCTTGGCGGTCTCATACAAGGCCTTTTTCAGGGACAATTGGCATTCAAATTCTATTAACCTATGAGGTCCTGTTTGAACCGTTTTTAACTTGTGGCGGTATGCTTTGGACCGTTTGCTCACCTATGGCGGTCTGGAGTAGGCCGTTTATATGCTGAAGTGATGAATGAACTAATTTTTGTTGCATTATTTGCTTAATTGATAAATCTTTTATCTTGAATAAACTTGCTTCATAATGTATGAGATTAATTTCAGCATTAATCCACTTCCATGATCCCGGTCAGGTAAGTTAGGTAAGTATCCTGTACCTTGTATCCCTTAGTGCATTACTACATGGTATCTATATTATATTATCTCGAGAACCGGCTGGTCATTCACATATTCCAGGATCTGATGTTCCCCTTTAACAAAAATAATGATGATCTAGGTTCATGTGCTTAATCATCGGATAGGCCGTTAGGTTGGGAAAGTTGGGGAACAATGGTTCTATCTCGCGCGCCGTGGTTGCGGATGTTGTGCCCCTTGTGCTTTGATGTTAATGTGGTGTTTTAATGATAGCAACATGAATGAGTCACCATATTGTTTTGCTAAGAACAACACATTGAGTCATCACGTGAATGCATATGTCAGATCTGTTCTGTGGAGAATGCATGAGTGTACTAGGTCATGCAGTGTTCTATACTCAATGCATAAGTCTATAAATTGCATATGTTTAGCATACACTGCATCAGTGCAATAACAGTTGCTGCATGCGTCTGTTAAGAAGTCTGTACATTGCCCTGCTTCAGGCTGAGCAAGTCTATACACTGCTGCACGAACATCAAGTCTATACATTGTCTTGCACAGCATGCAGGCAAAGTCTGTACATCGTCTTCTTGTTCATGCATTGCATAGAGTCTATACATTGTCTTGCACAGCATGCAGGCAAAGTCTGTACAACATTTGCACATTACATACATTCAAAGTCTGCACAAAGTCTACTGCATTCAAAGTCTATACAGACTTGGTCCATGCGTAAGCATAGCAAGTCTGTACATTGGTAGCAAGTCTGTACAACGTCTTTAGCATGAACACATTCAAAGTCCATACATTGCCCTGTAGCTTGCACGAACTCAAGTCTGTACAGCCAATGCCTGCACACAATGTCTATACATTCATTTGCTGATAATCGAGCAAGTCTGTACATCGTCAGCCTGCTCATGCATCGTCTTGGTGGCAAGTCTGTACATTGGCCAAGTCTATACATCGCCACTTGTTCATGCATGTTCATCAAGTCTGCACATTGTTTGGCCATTGCACACGAAGTCTGTACAGCGGTTGCCTTCATCTCTAGCAGGTCTGTACAGCGGTTGCCTTCATGCCTAGAAAGTCTGTACATCGTGTGTTGCTGAAAGTCTGTACAGCGTCTCACTTAGCGTCTCTGTACATCGTCTGCCTGCACTCCAAGTCTATACATTGCTGCATTCCAAGTCTATACATTGCTGCATTACAAGTCTATACATTGCAGCTATGTGTGTGCATCGTTTAACAAGTCTATACATTGATGCTATGTGTTTGCATCATTAAACAAGTCTATACATTGCAACTATGTGTGTGCATCGTTTAACAAGTCTATGCATTGCACGAAGTCTGCACATTGTGTGCTGCTATGCTCATACATCATTTTAGCAAGTCTGAACATTATTTGCACATCGCGCGCAGAGTCTGCACACAGTGCCTTAGCAAGTCTATACATTGTGCATCGTTCAAAGCAGAGTCTGCACATTGCTGCATTCTAAGTCTGCACAATGTTTATACATTGCACGCAGAGTCTGCACACTCATTGTCAGCAAGTCTGCACATTGATGTAGCATGCATGCAGAGTCTATACACTCATAACCTTAGCCATTGCATTCTGTGCTTCAAGCATACACAAAGTCTATACAACCTCCATTGGTTCACTCGACCAAGTCTGTACAGCCATGCACTGTCTTGCTTGCATGAATAAAGTCTGTACAAAGTGTTGTTGTCTTAAACTGATAACTCTATCTGACTGACTGACAGGTACTCTTCGTGAGGTTAAGGAGGGCACGTGATCCGAGGATAATAGGAGTGCCAGGATCGTGACATGTGTATTGAAGCCTGCTGAAATGCTGACACGTGGAGGAACTCTCTGGGCGAGAATCTGGAAGCCACACGCCCTTCTTTTCTGCTGCTGATATAAAAGGAAGCCTTGTTCCTCAGAAGAAGGCTGATCGTGATAGAAGGCGTAGAGACAGAGAGAAGATAGCTTGCACGATCCAGAAGAAGAAGAAGAGAAAGAAAAAGAGAGTGAGAAATCGAGAGCAGAGAAGAAGAAGAAAAAGAAAGAGGAAGAGAGATCGAGAGCAGAGAAGAAGAAGAAAAAGAAAGAGGAAGAGAGATCAAGAGTGTTCTATTCTTTTTAAGATCAATAAAATTCCCCCTGGTTGTGATTTAGACTGTGGGTTCCGAATTGGATCCACATTCTAAATCACCACTAGGCAGGGCTTTCTATAAAAAAAAAAAAAGAGGAAGAGAGATCAAGAGTTGAGAAGAAGAAGCAGTCAGCTATCTGAAGTTTGTTCTCTACTGGACCGTGGATCAAATCCAGGCCAGTCAGCTCCTTGAGAGCCTTTTTGTGCTTCATTGTTTATAGCTTTTTGTTACTGTGGTTTCTTGCTTTTATTTTTCTTTTGAACCTTTCATCAAGCTGTTAGTCAGCGATTTTGCAGAGGAGGATTCCTCTGGACAGCAAGCTGTGTTGCTCAGCGGGGTGAGGTGGATACCTCAGACAGCAAGCTGTGAGGCTCAGCGGTTGTATGGCAAGCTGTGAGGCCCAGCGGTTCAAGCTGTGAGTCAGCGGAATCCACACTCGGGTTTGAGTGTGGGGTGGATGCAAGTCTGGAGGACCGAACCACCTGAAAACTCTATGTGCAGTGGTTTGATTTCTTATATGCTTCCGCTAGATGAATGCATAGGGAGGATATGTTTTGATCGCACACTGTGTGTTTGATTATGGTATCAAGAGTCCTTTGACAGGATTAGATCTGAAGTTTAATTCATTCTTTTAGGCGTTAATTCTTCAGTTGTGAGCATTAGCTTTTAATTGGGAGAAAATTTTAAAGGGTAGATTCATTCACCCCCCCTCTGAATACATAGCACCGAACCCAACACTTGGTATCAGAGCGGGTCTCTGACCTAACAGATCTAACAATCTGCAGAGGATCCTGCTAGTTTTGGTGCATTTCAGAGTGGGTTTCTTGTGTTCTGTGTTTTGTTTCACCGGTTTTGTGTCTTGATTTGCTCATCTGATTTCGGTGCATTCATCATATCTCGATGGCTAATCCTCCGATATTCAGAGGTAATGAGCTTGATTCTTGGTTAGAAAATTTTCATCGGTATGTAAAATCAACTGATCCTAATCTCTGGAAGGTAATAACTCATGGTCCACACAAATTGTCAAAAGATAAATCTAGATGGACTGAGAAGGATAAATTGAAAGACTCTGTCAACACTAGAGCATTAGTTTTAATGAAAGAATCAATTGACAGAGCTCTAATCTCATGTATTTCTTCTTGCAGGTCTGCCAAAGAAATTTTGGAAAAACTAAAGCTTACCAGGAATCACAACAGATGCTTGATGGCTGATCGGAGAAATGATAATGAAGAATCATCATCTCAGGTAAGCTATGAATTCGAAGAAGTTTCGATTGATGATTTATGGAATATAAATGAAGAGCTTACTGATAGATGTACAAAATTAAAATCCGAAAATAAAAGGCTAAAGAAAAGAATTGAACAATGCAAATCTGAACTTACTTGTGATATTTGTCCTACATTGAAACAGTCTTATGATACATGCCTAATAGATGCTCAGAATTTTAAGGAACAAAATGGTTCTCTAAAAATTAAAAATCAAACATGCTTGGACAAGATGTCAGAACTTGAGAATCAGCTGAATAAGAAGAAAAATGAGCATCTAAAAAGCATGCAAGAGCTGACTGAAATTAATTCTGTAATGAACAAACTAAAGCTTGAACATGCTGAAGTTCAAAAAGATAATGAAGATCTCAAGGCTAGTCTGAATAAAATCAACAAGGAAGCAATGCATATCTCTTCTATAGAGTCAAGCTGTAATATGTGCTCGGCTCTAAGAGAACGAAATGAAGATCTCTATAATGAAAATGAATGGATGAAGAAACAAATTACCGTGTTTAAAGAGGATCACAGAAATCTGCTTGCTGAGAAAATTAAAGTGGAAGAAAGGGAAGAGGAACTAATTGAAAAACTGGAGCTGATGTCTGGAAGGGAAAGATGTGCTGGTAATGAAATTCAGGCTAAAAATTTTGAGGAAGAAAACACTGAACTGAAAGTTGAAGTTGAAAATTTGAAATGGTTAAACACTGGCTTGTTTGAAAGACTTCTCACCATAGAAAAGGGAAAAGCTGTCTGTGATGAAGAATCAAAAATCTTAAGCAATCTGGAACAAGAAGTTGAGAAGTATAAAACTGTAAATAAAGTCTTAAGTGAATGTGTCAATTGCAGTGAACAGGAAATAGCCAGTTATGAGCTTCATATAGCATCTTTGGAAGATAAAATTCATGATCTGGAAAACTCAGCATCCAATTCTGCTAAGAATGAAAGAAAAATGAAAGCTGTCATGAAAGGTAAGGATGATAATTCAAGAGAGGGGATAAGTTACAGTTCTGATGTTAAGGAAATCACTAAAAACCAGCTATACACCACTTTTGTGCAAAGCTCTGATGTATCTGGTACCTTAAATCATTCCCCAAAACAAAATAAAAATCTAAAAACACCTTCATCATCTGTCTTTCAATTTAAGGCACAGAAAGCTGAAAAATGAACAAGAATTGTGAACAAAGTTAAACAATCGAACAGGAATGGAAAGAAAGATGGGGTTAAAAATGTCCCTATTTATGTCATGAAATCTGTTAGCTCTGCTGAATTTAATGGGTCAATGCAAAATGCTCATGCTTCATGTACTCATTCTCATGCATCTAGTCAGTCTGTTAGTAATCATGTCGCCAGGAAATCACAAGTGTCATGTCATTATTGTTGCAAGATAGGGCATGTAATGGATGATTGCAGACTGTTGCTTGAAGATGAGCATGCTGGTGAAGCAATGCATTCTAGGAATTCATCTGATAGAAACTACACCACTAAGAAATCTGATGCATCATGTTATTACTGTGGTAGGCGTGGTCACCTAATGAATGCATGTTTTACAATGAAAGAAGACAACAATGTGAATTCTAGATTTTCCACACATGCTCATGGCCCATATAGGTATAAATCTACTTCAGGCCAGCATATTATTTGTTTCACTTGCAACAAGCCTGGGCATAAGGCAAATGAGTGCTGGTCAGGAAATCATTGGGGAAACAATCACTCAAGAGGTAAGCACCTAAGGTGCTATGAGTGTGGGAAGTATGGCCATACAGTCAAGGACTGTTGGCATGCCCAAGGAAGCCAAGTTAATGACAAATTTTTTAAATTCTGTGCCAAAAGACCTATGAAATTTTCATGTTATAACTGTGGCAAGTCAGGTCACAAGTATGCTGAATGTTGGTCATCTGATAATAAGAAACAAAATGTTCATGTAAACAACAGAACATTTAATGCTCAGTTTCATAGGTCTCATGCTGCTGTTGATATGCACCTTAGGACCAGAAAATCTGCTGTTTCATGTAGATATTGTGGAAAGTTTGGTCATTTCATGAATAATTGTTACCTGATGGAGTATGATAATGGTGTTGCTAAAAAATTGTTTAGAACACCTATCAGAGTTAACTCGGGACCCAAGGCTGTTTGGGTCCCTACAGGATCAAATTGATTAACATGTTACAGGTGTGCCTTGGAATGAAAAAGAGGGGTAAATAAACCAAGGCACTCAACAGGAAGACCCCAGGGTTCTGCTTTTCAGGTTTGTTATGAATACTCATCTTAAATTCCATCATATGAAATTGTGAACTTGAAATGATTGCATATCATGTTGATTTGTTGATGTTAAACTGAAACTTTCTGAAATGTGAATTGAACAATCATGCTTATGGTAATTCTCTTCTGTCTAATTTGCATGAATCATATCTGAATGTAAAATTTGATATCATGTGATGTGCTTTCAATACATTTCATGCATATAGTCTGGGGGAGTCCAACTGTTTTTGATCAATCATATTGCTGCTTATATTTTATCCTTCACATCATGCACTTAGTCAGGGGGAGCTCAACTTGTCTTGATTAACCATTCTGCTGCTCATGCCTTGCTATTGTCATGATGAATCTAGACAGAGGAAGTTTTCTAATCATCTCATTCACTTTCACCTGAAATCCTCCTATCTAGTTTATTAGATCTTCTAATGCTCTCAGTTTGGTTCAATTGAATTCTCTGCTGTCTTCACCAAAACAGCTGATCTGTCTGAATTCCAGACTCAGCTACTGTCTGTTGATAAACTCTCTTCTAATGCTCTTCTCTATTGGTGATTGACTCTTCCACCAGCTTATACTCATCCTTCATATATCTCTTAGCTGGTGTGACTGATTTGGTTCTACTGTTGATTAGTTGGTCAGCTAAATTTATTGATCTGAGGAACTTAAGCTGCATGTCATGCAATTCAGTCTGAGAACCTTATAGAAATTCCTATCATATAGGTTTAAGAATTACCACTGAATCAGACTGATATAAGACTAATGTATTCTCAGATTTGTAATTAAATGAATTGAAAATATCTGAATGATAAGCTTTAATAAATCTTAGGCATCTGTGTCATAAAAACCTTAGACTCACTCATCAGATATCTGAAAATCTGAAATCAGGGCTACTTTGGTTAAGATACATAGAGTGTGTATTGTTGTTAAACATTAACTTTGAAAAAAAAAATTGACAGAAAATAAAATTAGTGAGTAATGAAATGACTTTGTTCGCTGAGAAACTGGGTTTTCCATCAAAGAAATGGAGTGAACCCAAGTCAGGAAATGTCATAGTCACTTAAAATGAAAATTTATTGAGAACCTGACAGAGCAATGGCATTTCTGTGTTGAGTAACTGGGGAGTCTGGCCTCTGATCAAGGCGTCTTCTCATGTAAAAAGACACTTATATTGCTAACTCTGTTCTCGAAGTTGAGAGGCAATGACAGTTATCACACTGAGTAACTGGGTCACTTCACCTGCGACGTGTTGTGCCTCATGTAAAAAGGTGTTGATCAACCTAAATTGCTCAGGAAAAATATAATGTGCTTCAAATGAAAATATTTTGAAAATTCTGTCAACTCATGTTCTTGTTAGTTGTTTAACAACAGTACTAATCTGTGTAACTTTCAAAGGAGCTATTGAGATCATATGTGTAAGATAAAGATGATTGATTTTGAGTGTTATCTGAATATTTGGTTCACCTTTATTAAAACTTGGATTCAAATATGAGTATTTAGTTTAATTTGACAAATTTGGTATAAAACATAATTAAATCAGATTGGTTAAGTTGCCACTTCATAACCCTTTATGATAGAAGAGTTTATTCTTCTTAAGACTTATTGTAGTGGTGCAAGCATTAAAATCTCTCATGATCAGATTCACTCTAGACAGCCTGATCAACATAAATCTTGCTATTGATTATTCATTGAGATGTCTTGTGATTATTGCTATCTACTTTTACCTTCCTATCATCAATCACTTTACTCTCCACACTGTTGGAATCTTCCATCCTATTTTGCAACTAGTTCTGGTTCTGTGAATTTTTCACCTGTTTCATTCTGTTCATGCATTTGTGAGGTGCCACAACCAGAGTTCATTCCTGCGCTTCAGGGAGAGTTATGGGTCATCTGCATTTAAGGGGAGAGTAGTCAATCATGCATGTTGATAGGGGGAGAGCTGTTTTCTTGTCATAAGGGGGAACTCTATTTCAGTGAACTATGTTTCATTCTGTGTCTTTGTGTGCTGAATTTTGTCTCTCAAACTATTTCCTTTCTTTTTGATTATGTCAAAGGGGGAGAATAGTTTGACGAGTCAGTGTGACTCATTATGTTGCCATCATCAAAAAGGGGGAGATTGTTGTGCCCCTTATGCTTTGATGTTAATGTGGTGTTTTAATGATAACAACATGAATGAGTCACCATATTATTTTGCTAAGAACAAGACATTGAGTCATCACATAAATGTATATGTCTGATCTGTTCTGTGGAGAATGCATGAGTGTGCTAGGTCATGCAGTGTTCTATACTTAATGCATAAGTCTATACATTGCATATGTTTAGCATACACAGCATCAGTGCAATAACAGTTGATGCATGCGTCTGTTAAGAAGTCTGTACATTGCCCTGCTTCAGGCTGTGCAAGTCTATACACTGCTGCACGAACATCAAGTCTATACATTGTCTTGCACAGCATGCAGGCAAAGTCTGTACATCGTCTTCTTGTTCATGCATTGCATCAAGTCTATACATTGTCTTGCACAGCATGCAGGCAAAGTCTATACAACATTTGTGTTGTGTAGTGGACAGTGGATCTAGAGGGGAGGGGTGAATAGATCTGCCCCTTTTTTCGCAATGCAACCCTCTATATAGCTAGATAAGATAAATTGCAGCGGAATATAACTAGCTTATCGAAGAACACTATGATTCACTTGGCACGATGAGCAATCCAATATATCGATTCGAACCTAAGCAAGCATCTAGAATGAGAAATCATATAAACAAACCACAACACACAATATTTTAAGGTGGTTCGGACTAAATCCCCAGTCCTACGTCCACCCCTCACCAAATCCGGTGAGGCTCCACTAGTGCCACGCACTGAACCGAAAATCGGAAAGACCTCCGATTGCCTTCCTACTAACCACAGGTAGGGACGTCAACACCGCAGATCGGACAACATCCGATTGCCTTCCTACTAACCACCGGTAGGGACTATCTTCAGTTTCAATTGTTAGTATGAAATGAAAAAGAGCAAATATGAAAACACTCAATCATCAAACAAGATATAGAATATGCTTAAGAAGAAAAATCTTGTCTGAGATTGCTAGAGCTTGAGTTGGATGCTTCAATGGTGTCTTCTTCCTTGAGGGATGATCTTCCTTTAGTTGATGAAGAAGACTATGGATGTAGCTTTGATCTTCCTTGAAAATCTTGTGAAATTAGCATCCTTGGATCACCTTGATAGCCTTGCTTGCTTCTACTCTTGCTTGGAGGTTGATGGCTTCAGATCTTGGCTTGAATCACCTTGGATGGATGGAGAACTCCAGCCCGAAGTACTGTTCTCGGAGGTGCTACATTACCTGCGAATCTCCTCCTCTAGCCTCCCTTGATCTCCTTTGATCCAAATGAAGCATTAGAGTTTCTAACCCCTCATGTGTTGGTTTTATAGACTTTGAATGGTCCTTGGACATCCCCCAGACCAGATCCACAAATCATGGGAGATTAGGTGAGTTTTGATTAAACAAATCTATGGAAAGGGGCTGGCCACGAGGTGGAAATCGAAGTCAAACATGGCTGCATCGGGGCTGGCGATCGACCTGCAGCTTCTGGCAGTCGACCGCTACTGAGAAACTTGCAACCGAATGGTCCCTGGGATTTTCGGTCGACCGCTGCTGGCTGGCGGTCGACCGCTACTGAAAGACATGCAGATTGGTGGATGCTGGCTGGGGCGGTCGACCACCCCTATGCTGGCGGTCGACCACCCCTATGCTGGCGGTCGACCGCCAGCTGGGCAGAACCCGGGCTTGCCCGGGTCGGTCCGTTAACCTTCTTAGCTCCGTCGCTTGACTTCTTTAGCAGCCCGTTCATGTTTGTGGCATCACCCTTGACTGTCTTGAAGATTCCTGTTGATTATATCGCTCCTATAATCAGAATTTTGTTACGGGGGCTCTGCCCCCGGAAACCCCCGCAAGGGGCGCTACCCCCTTGACCCCCGCGACCTAACCGGGCAGGTCGTTCCCCGCGACCTGACCGCGCAGGTCGATCCACGTGCGAGGGCACAACATTGAGCTTTCACCTTTGCCATTTCCACTGAATTCCTTGTCCATTTAATGGCGTATCTATCATGAACAAAACATCACGTGTGTCAGTCACATGAGAGTGGAAAATATCAATGACTAATAGTGTTTAGCCATTATCAAAATCAAGAATACCACAGAACTCATATGACCATAGGATGATGTCGAATGACCCAAGTGACCACAGGATGACTCAAATGACCATAGGGACACAACAGTTTGCACATTACATACGTTCAAAGTCTGCACAAAGTCTACTGCATTCAAAGTCTATACAGACTTGGTCCATGCGTAAGCATAGCAAGTCTGTACATTGGTAGCAAGTCTATACAACGTCCTTAGCATGAACACATTCAAAGTCCATACATTGCCCTGTAGCTTGCACGAACTCAAGTCTGTACAGCCAATGCCTGCACACAATGTCTATACATTCATTTGTTGATAATCGAGCAAGTCTGTACATCATCAGCCTGCTCATGCATCGTCTTGGTGGCAAGTCTGTACATTGGCCAAGTCTATACATCGCCACTTGTTCATGCATGTTCATCAAGTCTGCACATTGTTTGGCCATTGCACACGAAGTCTGTACAGCGGTTGCCTTCATCCCTAGCAAGTCTGTACAGCGGTTGCCTTCATGCCTAGAAAGTCTGTACATCGTGTGTTGCTGAAAGTCTGTACAGCGTCTCACTTAGCGTCTCTGTACATCGTCTGCCTGCACTCCAAGTCTATACATTGCTGCATTCCAAGTCAATACATTGCTGCATTACAAGTCTATACATTGAAGCTATGTGTGTGCATCGTTTAAGAAGTCTATACATTGCTGCTATGTGTGTGCATCATTTAACAAGTCTGTACATTGCCGCTATGTGTGTGCATCATTTAACAAGTCTATACATTGCAGCTATGTGTGTGCATCATTTAACAAGTCTATGTATTGCACGAAGTCTGCACATTGTGTGCTGCTATGCTCATACATCATTTTAGCAAGTCTGAACATTGTTTGCACATCGCACGCAGAGTCTGCACACAGTGCCTTAGCAAGTCTATACATTGTGCATCGTTCAAAGTAGAGTCTGCACATTGCTGCATTCTAAGTCTGCACAATGTTTATACATTGCACACAGAGTCTGCACACTCATTGTAAGCAAGTCTGCACATTGATGTAGCACGCATGCAGAGTCTATACACTCATAACCTTAGCCATTGCATTCTGTGCTTCAAGCATACACAAAGTCTATACAACCTCCATTGGTTCACTCGACCAAGTCTGTACAGCCATGCACTGTCTTGCTTGCATGAATGAAGTCTGTACAAGGTGTTGTTGTCTTAAACTGATAACTCTATCTTACTGACTGACAGGTACTCTTCATGAGGTTAAGGAGGGCACGTGATCTGAGGATAATAGGTGTGCCAGGATCGTGACATGTGTATTGAAGCCTGCTGAAACGCTGACACGTGGAGGAACTCTCTGGGCGGGAATCTGGAAGCCACACGCCCTTCTTTTCTGCTGCTGATATAAAAGGAAGCCTTGTTCCTCAGAAGAAGGCTGATCGTGATAGAAGGGGTAGAGACAGAGAGAAGATAGCCTGCACGATCCAGAAGAAGAAGAAGAGAAAGAAAAATAGAGTGAGAAATCGAGAGCAGAGAAGAAGAAGAAAAAGAAAGAGGAAGAGAGATCGAGAGCAGAGAAGAAGAAGAAAAAGAAAGAGGAAGAGAGATCAAGAGTTGAGAAGAAGAAGTAGTCAGCTATCTGAAGTTTGTTCTCTACTGGACCGTGGATCAAATCTAGGCCAGTCAGCTCCTTGAGAGCCTTTTTGTGCTTCATTGTTTACATCTTTTCGTTGCTGTGGTTTCTTGCTTTTGTTTTTCTTTTGAACCTTTCATCAAGCTGTTAGTCAGCGGTTTTGCAGAGGAGGATTCCTCTAGACAGCAAGCTGTGTTGCTCAGCGGGGCGAGGTGGATGCCTCGGACAGCAAGCTGTGAGGCTCAACGGTTGTATGGCAAGCTGTGAGGCCCAGCAGTTCAAGCTGTGAGTCAGCGGAATCCACACTCGGGTTTGAGTGTGCGGTGGATGTAGGTCTGGAGGACCGAACCACCTAAAAACTCTTTGTGCAGTGGTTTGATTTCTTATATGCTTCCGCTAGATGAATGCATAGGGATGATATGTTTTGATCGCACACTATGTTTGATTATGGTATCAAGAGTCCTTTGACAGGATTAGATCTGAAGTTTAATTCATTTCTTTAGGCGTTAATTCTTCAGTTGTGAGCATTAGCTTTTAATTGGGAGAAATTTTTAAAGGGTAGATTCATTCACCCCCCCTCTGAATACATAGCACCGAACCCAATAGCGGATAGTGTCCTGACCCTGGTTATTCCGGTCTAGCAATACTATTCTCGAGTACTTTCTATTTTATGGTTTTCTTTGTATTCATTTTGATGATTTCTTTTATTTTAGCCCAGCATGCATCATACGCATCTTTTGAGCATTCACGACCCATGGTTTATCTGAAAGTGTACCATTTGTGATGGATGTTTATGCGTTCATGGTTTTGGGTAAGAGAGAAGTTATTCCATTCAGAGTTTGAAGAGTTTTCTCTGGTCTATCCACCTGGTTTGATTGACTAAGGGTCCCCATCTAGAGGTTTTACTATGGTTCTTTACATTTTACTGCTTGTTCCAATTTCCTCATTAGTTGTGGATTGTGTCCCCTGATGATGTTGCTCGTTTCTTCTTCTATTTATTTAGTTTCTCCAGGCTGGCGTCATTTTGGTTCGATCATCCCCCGTGTTTGGTTCAAAGTTTTCTATGAGATTCCTATTGCTCGTTGGTGAGGAAACATGTGTCGTTACCTTAACGCCCGCTTTTCAGTCCACTCCGCTTCATTTCCGCTTCATCTCCATGTTCCATTTCACTTTCGCTTCACCTCCGCTCGCTCCCCTGCAAAGACGTTAAGGAGGGACATCTGTTGACACCCATTTTTTGCCTATGAGTTGGGTCATTCTTCTTACCACCGTTTTTTGATGCCTCGAGTTGTCCATTACTCATTGGGCCATTTCCAGGCATATCTTTGGGATGATTTTATGGGTCCTTCCTCCCTGGCTTGGCTTGCTCTCGAAGTTGGGCTTATTGGGCCTTGATTTCACATGGTCTTTAGGATAAATGGGCTTATTTATCTCATTTTATCAATTTTCACCGCCCCAGCCTAATCGCGGTCTAGCGATAGACCGTTTAGGATGTTGGGCGGTCGGTTCTAAGACCGTTTGTTTGGATTAATTGAACATTTATCTTATCTCTGATTTTCCACCGACAACCTAATAAATGGTCTTTCATTAGGCCGTTTATTCAAGTTGGGCGGTCCATAATTAGACCGTTCAGAGGCAAGAGTCCTAAACGGCTTAATTTTTTAGATAAATATCTATTTATCTTGTTTTATTGATTTATCACCAACACTGTGTAAACGGTCTGGCAATGGGCCGTTTGACTATTTGGGTGGTCCACCAATAGACCATTTTTCTCCTGAGAGTCATACGCCGGTTCAGTCGGTCTGTTCTTTGGATAAATGGGTTTATTTATCTGATTATTAATTTCCACCGACACCATGTAAGCAGTCTAGCATTGGACCATTTATATGGGTAGGCGGCCCATTGTTCGACCATTTTTATGGCTGACATCCTGGATTCGGTTGGCTTTTCTCTCTCCACCCGTGGTGAAACCTCTTGGTTGTTCAACCTTTTTCTCCGTGGATTCTTAACCAAATCGAGTCCCGTTCGATCCTGGTGAAAGTTGGGAATATTATCTCCAATTTATCCTAAAGAATCTAGGCCTAAATCTCGCTGAAAACTCTCAATTCGGGGCTGACATTCAAAGGTCTATAAACAGTACCCTTAGTCCAAGCTCGCGCGGGGGGGGGGGGGGGGGGGGGGGAGGGGGATCCAACGTTTGCATCAAAGTGCTGCCGAGTTCTTGAGCGGATCTCAACCAGGGAGGAAGGCTTTCTATGTTCTAATAAGCCTTCGGTTCAGGGAGTAGTCATTATTTAGTGTTTTGGTCTAGGCATTTGCACCATTTAGTTATTATTGCATGGTCATTCTTCTCCACTTTCACTCACATTTTTCACTAATATTTCACATTCTTTCACCCTTCCTACTGTTTTCCACGCCCATAAGGGTTTAAAAACCCAACCCCCAGGTATTCCCCATTCCATTCATGCGTTTATTTTTCCACTTGTTTTCATAAATATTGCACTTCCTAAACGAATTTGGGTTGGGTTTTCTGGTCGTTTGCTGTGTTTTGCAGGTCAACAGGAGTTCTAGCACGAGGCCCATCCCCCCTGGCCGGCCTGAAGGAGTGGAGGATTAAGTCTCATGGCTTGGAGTCTGGCGCTTCCACACGGTTCACCTCAGACTGTTTACAGAGGTGTGCGGTCCTCCTTGGACCGTCCAGATCCTGTTCACGGTCGACCTCGGACCGTCTAAGCCCCAACCGAGCATTCTTCCCGCGTTCCTCCTCAGCGCTGTACGCGGCCTGTCGTTCGGCCATCTACCTACTTCGACGGTCTCCAAAGGACCATTTTTTGTCTTGTTCCAGTGCTGCATCATTGGCGAGTGTCTTCATTTTCTCCTCCCCTTTCCAAGGTATGTGGTGCTCCTTCATTGTACTATATATCTTGGTGGCAATCACAACATGCTTCTGTGTGTGAGTAATTCATTGGTTTCATCATTTGTTCCTTTCATGCTAGTCACTCGCACACACATTCACTCTTTTCTCCTTAGCCCTTTAACATGTTTCCCATTTTGGTTTAGGGAGAAAGAAAGTATCTACACCCCCATTTTTTGGTGATCACGGTGGGACTCCTAGTGCCCATCATGCTTCTGATTTTATTGATCTACTTTTCTGTGTGGTTGGATTAGTTCTTAGTCCTCTTGGGTTTGCCGTTTCGGTCATTGCTATTTTCTGGTCCCGGGGTTGTTCGTGGTCCTCTAAAAGGCCATTTACATAATCCTGCGGTCGGTCGATAGACCGTCTACCGCTGCCTCAGGTGCGTTTCTACTGTTCATATTTCTGTGGATTTGCTATCCTTTTATGGTCCTATCAAGGCCGTTTCACAGATTTCACAGTCGTTTGCCAGAGCGCCCAGTTCGTTCAGGTACGCTGCTATTTCTATTGTTTCTATTCATTTCAATTTTGTGTTTTTTATTTTACTGCTCCCTGTTGTTTAGCGGTCCTGTCCAGGGCCGTCTATGCTCCCTGCGCGGTCTCCCATCAGACCATTTTTTGTGCCACAGTGTACCCCGAGGTTGATATTTGAGTGCTAGTTCATATTATTCTATACTTATTTTGGGTGCTTATTACCTCCCCCTGGTTGTCATTTATCTCTGCATAGTTATTGTCATATTTGCCATTGGTTGATCATTGTGTGTTAGTCTTAGGTTAGAATTTGCATGCACTCCGGTGCACATAGGTTCATACACTTTTACCATACTAGTTGCATTCCTACCTTGGTAGGGGATCCTCTCGTCTCCATATTCCTTGTAGCCGACTAGGTGACCCTATCTAGGACCTCCGTAAGTCCTCGTGAGCTTTGGATTCCCACAAGGATGCCGGGCAGGTTGTACCGTACCACCCCGAGTCTAGGTTGCATCCGTGAGAGAGAGTAAACTTAGAGTCAACCAAGTCCCCTTTCCACCCCTACTAGGAACCCCATTGTTGAGAGAACCCTCATTTAACTTAATTCACTAAGTTTCTTAAAGGGGAAACACATAAAATTTGTCGCATCATTGCAACTTGGTTGATTATTGGTTGCCTCTCCTGTCCTCTTTGTTTGTGCATTTTGTTAGCCAGCTCCATTAGGGTGATTACCAGGTGTTGCTTCTTTTTTTTTTTTTTGTTTTAGGGTGCTCGTTGCATGTGGAGTTGCTTCACACGCACAGGATCTTCTCCTAGGGGCAATTCCTTGTTCATTTCCTATTTCAATCCTCTATTCGATTTCTCACCTACCATGTCTTCCTACGATTTCTCTCACTCCCGTGAGGATTCTCTTCCTCAGGGACTCTTAGGGGACCCGCCCAAGGTCGCTAATGTGCAGGGAAGAGAGGGATCCGCCCCTCCTCTCCCGTCCATTGCTATTGAGGGTGGTCATCCATCACCTTCTGATTCGTCTACTCATAACTCGGCCAGTCATATATATTCTTCATATGATGGCCCAGCTAGATCCAACCCAGCTCCATGTTCTCCGCCAGGCTTTGCAGGGGCCGGACGCTCCGTCTTCAGTTCCTCCCCATGACGTGTCTGCTGCCGTCGCCTCTTCATCTCTGGTTAGTGGGCCAGGGGTCTCGTCTGTTGTTCCAATCGATCTCACCCCCGTCCAGCCCCGGACCCTCCGATTTCCCAGTTTGGAGGTGGGTCAAGATTCTAACTCGGCCCATCAGATTCTTGATAAGGGGAAGACCCAACTCCCCTCGTCTTCCTATGCGGACCCTTACGGGACCACCTCTCCAGCACCGCAGGCTCTCATGGCGCTGACCGATTTCTTACGCCATCAAGCAGGGGCTGCCCAACTAGCTCACGCAGATATGGGCCCATCCTTGGCCCATTATCCCTCTTATGGGCTTCCCCCTCCGTCTGTCTATCCTTCGGCCCCTTACACCGGGTCCGCCCTTCCAGTCTAGCCTCCTCCATCCTGGGAACGGGAACTTCTTGACAAGTGGGCTGCCATGCAGTAGCAAATCGACCTTCTTCATAAGCGGGACAGCCCACAATCCCTTGCTGACATTCCAATTCCCAACTTCCATGATATCCATTTCCCGCTTCAGTCCGAGCTCCCCACGTACCGGAAGTACGATGAGAATGGCAACCCCTTCATTCATATAAGGGAATTCTTGTATGAGTCGGCGCAGTTTCAATACGACGATCACCTCATGGCGTATCTTTTCTGCCGCTCATTGGACGGGGTAGCTCTGGAATGGTTTTATGCTCTGCCATTGGAGGAGGCAGAGAGTTTCAAAGTCATTAAAGAAAAGTTTATATAGATATTCCAAGACCGGGTGGGCTCGGAGTATTCTTTTACTGATCTGGTGGCCGAAAAGATGAAGGCCGACGAGGACTTCGCTACATATGCTGACAGATGGAGGCAGATGGCCTCCCATGTGCCCGGGCAGATTCTGGAAGAGGAGAAAGTCAAGCTATTGATTTCCAATGCCACCCCCACTGTAACGACCCGGAGATCCAGATATCGGTAAACCGATACCAAGAACTCGGAGGCGCCACCCAAGAGGTTGATGAGGCCCCGTAAGGGTTGGGAGGATTAGTTGAGGAGGTGAACAATGAACTGGAATTACACGCGTAATTATAAAATGACAATTTTAAGCGGAAAGAGAAAATGATTCTATTGGGATCTAAAAACATGCCACAGTGTGTAAAAATATTTAAACATGGCGAACATGCATCAATAATTGCATAATGAAATGAATGGAAATAAATTCATATTCTGCAGGATTAAACGGTCTAATATAGGGCCGCAAGGAGCTGGGAAAGGGTCAAACGACTGACTGCCAAGCTAACCTATGCGGTCTATTTCAGGACCGCCAGGCCACGAACATTTCATACATTTGGCAAAATAAAACCTTAATCGGGAAATGGTCGAACGATTGATTGCTTAAGGATGGAAAACGGTCAGGTCAACGGCCGCTAGGCTTACACCGCCTTACTCGGTCAAAGGGTCTTAGTGGTTGTTTACTGGGCCGCTACAGTTCACAAACGGTCGGTCGAAGGACCGCCAAGGTTTAAAAATGGTCTAGGCTGAGACCGCTAAGGTCCACCGCCTTACGCCGTGCTAAAAACGGTCTCTGGAACGACCGCAAGCCATCCAGAGAACCTGAAATGCGGAAATTCCATTTGGAACCCCTCCCAATCGATGCAAATCGATGGGAAAACATTGTAAAACTTGTTCCTTGTCTTTCCACATCCATTCCATGACATTTTTATATCCAAAAACATAAAACAATGGCCAGGAATGGATTGAAAACATAAATTACAATGTTCATGCTATCAAAACATAAATGACGATTTCTATGCATATAAGCCTCCTAATAGCATGCCAAAGGACAGGAAGACGATCCTACAGAAGTAAGGAAGCCATCCCCCTACTTGGTTTAAGCCGAAAATGCCGTTTCCTCGCCGTTCTACGCGAAGAACGCCGCGCTCACCACATGGGATTCCCGCCTCCACTCTTCTCTGTCGCCTCCACGATGACAACACCACTCTACCCACGCCTCGGGCTCGCCAAGGCACCACCTGCACACCCTACAAAACCCCCAAGGCGATCAAACCACCGGAAAGTACGGAGAGAGGGGAGTGCGACCGTGGGAGAGAAAGAGTGAGAAGGGAGAGAGAGAGCTCCTGTCACGCCCCGAGCGCGGAAGATACCCGGAGGTGCGTGACGTGTCTATATCAATCATGTCAATCAGAGTGGTCGTGTATTCGACACAAAGATAGAGATGCGCAAAATAGCAAGATAACCCAATCCTTTATTCCTTTATAATAGACTATTACAAATCCAATACTCTGTTTAATAAAAAGAAAAGTACATAGTTGACTCGAGAAACTATAGAAAAGACTAGATGACACTTGAGCAGCTCTAGCACTTTCACTCATGACCATTCCCATCCGATTGACTTCCGTCGTCGTTGGACTTACCTGAAAAGTAAAAAGGGACAAACGGGATGAGCGAACGCTCAGTAGGAAATTATATCTCAAGTACTAGCAAGGGGTTTAAGTAATTACATCTTTCATGAATGCAATAAAGCTATGCATGCTCGCATAAAACGACAAGATAGAGAGAATGTAATATCAAGGAAATAAGATGGACTAATCATGATCTTTCAACAAGATAACAAGGGTATTCAAGATATTTAAGCAAGTACGTTTAACAAGTCATGTCAAGAACTTTGGCTATCAAGTATCAAGCAAGTAAATTACCCTTTTTCGGGTCACGCATTTCATGTCAAGTCAAGTACGATTCAAGTACAAGATGTGTGTGGAATGTCCAATCAAGCAAGTCAAGTACTCGGTATAATGCCAGATACCTTATCATTTTAACTCCCATGGGCACAAGTACTTTCGGGTGCTCCTCCCAGGACCAGATCGGGCCCTATATGCGCAGGCATTTATCATGTGTTTTGACATCCACTCTTGTTTATAGCCAACATAGAATTTCAATAATCAAGCTTATAGACACGTACGACAACTTTGATAGAATAGAGTCCAAAATATGACAAAGGACATAGATTGGCGATAATAACGGTATAATCACGATTATCGATGAAACTAGGTGGAATTAGGTTCCCTTAACTTAGGTACCATGACAAATCGATATGGACATTCTATATATAGAATTGAGGTCCACATGAACAGTATATCAAAGTAAGATACCCTCATTCTTATCATAGAATTGAGGTTTCCATGAATGACATGATATGGCATGATATCATCATCCCATTAAGAATTTCTTATGATATACTCTTTGTATAAACATAAGGGCCGGTATACCATGTTTCTTTAGATTGACATGGCAAGGATCGTGTAATGGGTTTTTCGGGTACAACCAGCTCAGTCGGCCTTGAGGGAATCCAAGGCTACGAGGAGTCTTACGGAGGTCTCTATGACTAACTCGCTAGTCCAAAGGAACGGAATGTCCAATGGAGAGCTTGTATGTCAATGAGAGTTGAGTGTGATCGATGAAACAACATGAAACGTGGGACTATACTCACGGAGTGGAGAATAGTGCCGATATATATATTGTAACATATGAAACCATCGGTTAACAGAAATAGATGAAAAATCCATTTTGCAGTAAAATAACGACTTAGGTAAAGTCGTTTTATCAAGTAAGTAACGCCTAACAGAAGGGCGGTTACATATGTTTCCGTTTTGCAGAATTTTTAATAATTCAGTAATTTATCTAAAACACGCCCTGGTCAGGGGCGTTTCTTCAGGAGTTGACGACTTCACAAGAAGGCGTCTTATTATTTACATATCTGTCAGAATGTAAATAATTTTCAGGATTGATAGAAAACACGCCCTGGGAAGGGGCGTTACTGTTTAATTCTATTTTACAGAATAAATATATTTCAGGATTTTAACAGAGAAACGCCCTAGGAAGAGGCGTTAGCTTTCAGAATCATGCCCTGTTCTGGGGCGTTAACATAAAAAAAACGACTTTGTCCAAGTCGTGAATTCAAGAAATTTACAATACTCCAGGAAATAAAAATTTCAAGTGACAGGAGACATGGTCATGACAAGAAAATTAGTAGGAATTTACAGGTAGAGTCATGCATTAGATATCAGGATTTCATATATATCATTTTTATAACGTGGGTAGTTAATATTTTCATGAAAGTAACGCCTGTATATAGGGCGTTTATTATGAATTAACGACCATAGTGATGGTCGTTTCTTTTAAAGTAGCGCCCTATTCAAGGGCGTTTCTTTCAATAATATTCCAACGTCCGAGAAACTAAAATAAAACTAATACATGATATGCATGATGCTTCTTGTATATATATATTTAGTTTGGGCTACAAGACTTGAGAAGATCCTACCTTGATGAAGATAATCTGATGAACGGTGAAGAATTTAGAAGAATTTAGAAGAACAGAGTCTCCACAAAGTCTCCTGGCGATGGAACTTGCTAACAGCAGTATGCACAGAAGAGGATGCAAATGATCGTCGATGAAGAATCCCCGTTCTTCAGTAGGTTAGAAGAATTTCCTACAGAGAAAATTGAAGAAATTACTATTTCTTCATGAGTGTAATCGTAGGTATAGGAGAAGAGGAATAACCTTACCGGTCTTTAGTCTTGACAGGCAATTCCTATAAAACCAAAGAAGATGAAGAAACAGTCAGTGTTCTTCATATGAGCATATGCAGAGAAAGAATTTAAGGAATAACTGTTAGTTATTCACCTACCGCGACAGGGACGATCGACCAAATAGCTTTCTAGGGTTCAACTGTCAAGGGTATTTATAGGATTTTTGGGTGTCCTATTAGAGTTAGTGTTCTAGTGAGGGTAATATATCCCTAATAGAGTCCTTACCACTTTTTAACTCTTTCTAATACTTATCTATTACCCTGGATAAGTTCTGGGTTCGAACGGTTCACGAACTTAATTAACGCCTTGGGTCAGGGCGTCTATTCTTAAATTAACGACCTTGTTCAGGTCATTTATTAAGAAGCGTCTTGTATAAGGGCGTTCCTTATTTTTGAAACACGCCCTAGATATGGGCGTTTCCTTTACTTGCCTATTTGGTCGCGTGAGAGTTGACGACCACAAGTGTGGGCGTCCTTTCTTTAGTCACGCCGTTTATAGAGGCGTTTCTTTTTAAATTAACGTCTTACTAAGAGGCGTTATTTGTACTTTGTTTATTATTATTTTTTAAATTTTATTTCAATATTCATTTATCAGGGTTGCTACACCCTCCCTCACTTAAAAGAATTTGGTCCCCAAATTCCACATATATATTTATACACGTGGAGAGTGTAGAAAATATACCTCTTAGAATAACTCGAGAAGTCGTTTCTTCATAGATTCCTCGGTCTCCCATGTCGCTTCGTGTTCCGGATTCTCATTCCATTGCACCTTGGGCATGGGAATAACCTTATTCCTTAGAGCTCGTATTTCTCGATCCAAAATCTTCATAGGCTTCTGTTTATAGGTGAGATCTTTCTGGATCACCAGATCTCCATGTTCAATAATATGAGATGGATCGTGCACATACTTCTTCAACATAGATATGTGAAATACATTATGTACCTCGGACAATTGAGGAGGCAACGAGATGCGATAAGCAACCTCGCCAACTCTTTCAAGTACCTCGAATGGTCCGATGAATCTTGGCGTAAGCTTGCCCTTAACACCAAATCTTCGTATGCCACGTCCAGGCGATATCTTGAGAAATACATGATCTCCGATTTGGAATTCAAGATCTCTCCTTCTTGTATCAACATAAGCCTTTTGTCTCATCTGAGCAACTTGCAATCTTTCTCTGATTACTTGTATCTTCTCAGTTGTATCCCTTACCATGTCTGGACCTAATAGTTGTTTTTCCCCAACTTCGTTCCAGCATAAGGGTGATCGACAACTCCTTCCATATAAGGCTTCGAAAGGTGCCATTTGGATACTAGCTTGGTAGCTGTTATTATAAGCAAATTCAACTAGAGGCAAGTGTTCATGCCAGCTTCCACCAAAGTCAATGATGCAAGCTCTTAGCATATCCTCAACAACTTGGTTAGTTCTCTCGGTCTGACCATCCGTTTGTGGGTGGAAAGCAGTACTAAAGTTGAGCCTTGTTCCCATCGAATGTTGTAATCCCTTCCAAAAATGAGAAGTAAAACGGGGATCTCTGTCAGACACGATTGAGACAGGAATTCCATGTATCCTGACTATTTCCTTGATGTACAATGCAGCTAGCACATCAATTGACCATCGGCTTTTTATTGGCAAGAAATGTGCCGATTTAGTTAATCGGTCAATGATAACCCAGATTCCATCATGTCCTCCTTTCGATTTAGATAAACCCATGATGAAGTCCATACCAATATCCTCCCATTTCCACTTAGGAATATCTAGAGGATGAAGTTTTCCAGCAGGCTTTTGGTGTTCCGCCTTGACCTGTTGGCAAGTGAGACAGCGTGATACATAGTCCGCTATTTCCCTTTTCATGTTGGGCCACCAAAAGTTCCTCTTTGCATCCTGGTACATTTTGGTTGATCCTGGATGAATAGTGTACCTTGATCGGTGAGCTTCATCTAAGATCTTCTTCTTTAATTCCGGACAGTCAGGTATACAAGTTCTACCTTTGAATAATAATCTTCCATCAGAAGTTAGTTGGAAATCAGATTGTCCTTCTAATCTTCCTTTGATTTCCACTAATATAGGATCATCATTCTGAAGTGCTTGTATCTCAGATAATAAATCTGACTGTATGCTTACATGAGATAATGTAATAAATTTGGATTCCGTGTCCAAGCTTATATTGAGCTCGGAGAATTGTTCAAGTAACCTCCATTCTTGTATCATACAATTGGCTATCATTGCTCTCGGCTTTCGACTAAGGGCATCAGCAACATAATTACCCTTTCCGGGATGGTATTGAATATTGAAGTCGAAGTCCTTGAGATATTCTAGCCAGCGTCTTTGTCTCATGTTTAGCTCCTTTTGTGAAAATAGATATTTGAGACTTTTGTGATCTGAGTAGACAGTGAACTGTACTCCATAGAGATAGTGTCTCCATATCTTTAGGGCAAATACCACCGCGGCCAGTTCTAAGTCATGGACGGGGTAATTCTCCTCATGCTTCTTCAGTTGACGTGAAGAGTATGCTATGACCTTTCCTTGTTGCATTAGGACACATCCAAGGCCAATGCCAGAAGCATCTGTGTAGACCTCGAATTTCTCTCCTTCTATTGGTAGAGCTAACACCAGAGCTGTAGTGAGATGATCCTTGAGAGTTTGAAAACTTCTTTCACATTCCTCACTCCATTCATATCGGATCTCCTTACGAGTTAATCTTGTAAGTGGTACGGCGATCTTAGAGAAATCTTTGATGAATCGCCGATAATAGCCTGCAAGACCTAAGAAACTTCTGATCTCGCTTGCACTAGTGGGTCTTTCCCAGTTCCTTACAGCTTCAACTTTTGACGGATCTACAGATAATCCATCCTTTGATATGACATGTCCGAGAAAAGCCACTTCTTCCAGTCAGAACTCGCATTTGCTGAGCTTAGCGTATAGTTGATTTGTCCTCAAGATTTGTAATGCAATCCTCAAATGGTCTTCATGTCCTTCCTTAGTCTTGGAATATATCAATATATCATCAATGAAAACTACCACAAATTGATCTAGATAAGGCCTGAATATGCTATTCATTAACTGCATAAAGGCAGCAGGGGCATTTGTTAGTCCAAAAGACATGACAACAAATTCGTAATGGCCATACTTGCTTCTGAATGCAGTCTTATGAATGTCATCATCCTTGATTCTTAATTGATGATATCCCGACCTGAGATCAATCTTGGAAAAGTATTTGGATCCTGAAATCTGATCAAATAATTCATCGATTCTCGGCAGTGGATACTTGTTCTTGATAGTAAGATGATTCAACTGTCGATAGTCGATACACAATCTCATGGATCCATCCTTCTTCTTTACAAATAAGACTGGTGCTCCCCACGGGGAAATACTTGGTCTAATAAACCCTTTTCGGATTAGTTCCATCAATTGCTCCTTCAACTCTTTGAGTTCAGCCGGGGACATTCTATAGGGTGCCTTTGAAACTGGACCAGCACCAGGGACTAAGTCAATGGTGAAGGCCACTTCTCTTTGAGGGGGTAATCCCGGCAAATCTTCCGGAAATACGTCTGAAAATTCTTGCACTACCTGAATGTCTTCTATCTTAGTGTCCTTTGTTTCCTTAACTGTGACAAATGCAAGGAAGGATACACATCCTTTCCTGACGAGCTTGCTTGCTCGAAGAGCCGAAATAAGAGGGGATTTGCTCCGACTCTTGGGGCGAGAAAAGACTAATTCTGGAAAATATTTAAAAGCAATTTGGCTATTGCGGCAATCAACCGTTGCATGGTATTTGGATAACTAGTCCGCTCCCAGTATAACATCATACTCCTTTAGATCGAGGCATATGAGATCTATAGGTAAATTCCTACCTTGAACCATTACCTCACAGTTTTGATAGTGATGAGTAATATCATTTTCACTTCCCAGAGGAGTAGTTAGGACTATTTTTATCCATTCTGGTTCTAATGGTAACGGGTCGGCAAACTTCTTAGAAATAAAGGAATGCGATGCACCCGTATCAAATAAGACATAAGCACTTTTGGAACAAATTTTCAATGTACCTTCCACTAATCCGCCTTCTTCTTCAGGTTCGGTCTCCTGGATTGCATGAAGACGAGCATTCTTCGTCACCGGGCGTTTACCATCGCCGGCTTGGTCATTCATTAATGGACACTCGGGAATCCGATGCTCACGGCTTCCACAACGGAGACAAGCTCCTAATTTCCTCCAGCATTCTTCTGTCTGGAGACCAGCCTTGTCACAATACTTGCATACTGTATTAGAAGGTGTAGTGGTGATAGAGAAGGGCTTGGATTTCTTGAACTTGGAATCTTGAGAGGATGAACCTCCATTATTGGGCCTCTTCTTAAAGTTGGGTTTGAAGGAACCCGAACTTGTGACTTGCTCCTTCTTATCTTTCCCACGGATCCTATCAGATAGTTCCGTGGCATCTTCAAGTAATTGAGCTCGGCACACTATTTCGGAATAAACTTGGATGTCCATAGGCGCCAGTTGAGTAATGTAGTGGGGCCTAAGCCCATTAAGAAATCTACGGGCTTTCTTCTTCTCCGTGCTAATAAGATGCTTAGCATATTTAGACCACCTGGAGAACTGAGCTTCATAATCTGCTAATGATAAAGATCGTTGCTTCAATGCAGTGAATTCTGCAGCCTTCTTTTCTTGGACTCGGTCCGAGAAATATTTAGCATTGAAGTATTCCACAAATTCTTCCCATGTTACTTGAGTAGGATCGATGGTTGCTTCAATAGACTCCCACCAGCACCTAGCATCTTTCTCTAACTGGAATGTAGCTAATAGAACTTTATCCTGATCCGTGCATTGCATGACACGGAATATGCATTCGGTTTCTCGAACCCAATGCTCGGCATCGTCCGGATCGGTCGATCCAGTGAACTTCGGGGGATTCATGTTCTTAAATGCTTGGTGTAAGCTTCCAGCTCGTGGAGCACCACCTTGTGCTACCTGTTGTAGCACTTGAGTCATCCCTTGAAGGGTACGCTGCATGTTGCGCCATTGAGCACGTTCGGCAGCCATTATCCTACAATTTCAATAACTATATTAGTACGTGATCGTATTTAAAGACTCGTACACTATGTTAAATCTAACCCTTGGTTCTACCCAATCTCACTGGTTTAAAGGTTCAACTTATCCTTGGACTTGGGTTTTTCCTAGGAATTGAATACCCTAGGCTCTGATACCACAAAGACTGTCACGTCCCGAGCGCGGAAGATACCCGGAGGTGCGCGACGTGTCTATATCAATCATGTCAATCAGAGTGGTCGTGTATTCGACACAAAGACAGAGATACGCAAAATAGCAAGATAACCCAATCCTTTATTCCTTTATAATAGACTATTACAAATCCAATACTCTGTTTAATAAAAAGAAAAGTACATAGTTGACTCGAGAAACTATAGAAAAGACTAGATGACACTTGAGCAGCTCTAGCACTTTCACTCATGACCATTCCCATCCGATTGACTTCCGTCGTCGTCGGACTTACCTGAAAAGTAAAAAGGGACAAACGGGATGAGCGAACGCTCAGTAGGAAATTATATCTCAAGTACTAGCAAGGGGTTTAAGTAATTACATCTTTCATGAATGCAATAAAGCTATGCATGCTCGCATAAAACGACAAGATAGAGAGAATGTAATATCAAGGAAATAAGATGGACTAATCATGATCTTTCAACAAGATAACAAGGGTATTCAAGATATTTAAGCAAGTACGTTTAACAAGTCATGTCAAGAACTTTGGCTATCAAGTATCAAGCAAGTAAATTACCCTTTTTCGGGCCACGCATTTCATGTCAAGTCAAGTACGATTCAAGTACAAGATGTGTGTGGAATGTCCAATCAAGCAAGTCAAGTACTCGGTATAATGCTAGATACCTTATCATTTTAACTCCCATGGGCACAAGTACTTTCGGGTGCTCCTCCTAGGACCAGATCGGGCCCTATATGCGCAGGCATTTATCATGTGTTTTGACATCCACTCTTGTTTATAGCCAACATAGAATTTCAATAATCAAGCTTATAGACACGTACGACAACTTTGATAGAATAGAGTCCAAAATATGACAAAGGACATAGATTGGCGATAATAACGGTATAATCACGATTATCGATGAAACTAAGTGGAATTAGGTTCCCTTAACTTAGGTACCATGACAAATCGATATGGACATTCTATATATAGAATTGAGGTCCACATGAACAGTATATCAAAGTAAGATACCCTCATTCTTATCATAGAATTGAGGTTTCCAAGAATGACATGATATGACATGATATCATCATCCCATTAAGAATTTCTTATGATATACTCTTTGTATAAACATAAGGGCCGGTATACCATGTTTCTTTAAATTGACATGGCAAGGATCGTGTAATGGGTTTTTCGGGTACAACCAGCTCAGTCGGCCTTGAGGGAATCCAAGGCTACGAGGAGTCTTACGGAGGTCTCTATGACTAACTCGCTAGTCCAAAGGAACGGAATGTCCAATGGAGAGCTTGTATGTCAATGAGAGTTGAGTGTGATCGATGAAACAACATGAAATGTGGGACTATACTCACGGAGTGGAGAATAGTGCCGATATATATATATTGTAACATATGAAACCATCGGTTAACAGAAACAGATGAAAAATCCATTTTGCAGTAAAATAACGACTTAGGTAAAGTCATTTTATCAAGTAAGTAACGCCTAACAGAAGGGCGGTTACATATGTTTCCGTTTTGTAGAATTTTTAATAATTCAGTAATTTATCTAAAACACGCCCTGGTCAGGGGCGTTTCTTCAGGAGTTGATGACTTCACAAGAAGGCGTCTTATTATTTACATATCTGTCAGAATGTAAATAATTTTCAGGATTGATAGAAAACACGCCCTGGGAAGGGGCGTTACTGTTTAATTCTATTTTACAGAATAAATATATTTCAGGATTTTAACAGAGAAACGCCCTAGGAAGAGGCGTTAGCTTTCAGAATCACGCCCTGTTCTGGGGCGTTAACATAAAAAAAATGACTTTGTCCAAGTCGTGAATTCAAGAAATTTACAATACTCCAGGAAATAAAAATTTCAAGTGACAGGAGACATGGTCATGACAAGAAAATTAGTAGGAATTTACAGGTAGAGTCATGGATTAGATATCAGGATTTCATATATATCATTTTTATAACGTGGGTAGTTAATATTTTCATGAAAGTAACGCCTGTATATAGGGCGTTTATTATGAATTAACGACCATAGTGATGGTCGTTTCTTTTAAAGTAGCGCCCTATTCAAGGGCGTTTCTTTCAATAATATTCCAACGTCCGAGAAACTAAAATAAAACTAATACATGATGTGCATGATGCTTCTTGTATATATATATTTAGTTTGGGCTACAAGACTTGAGAAGATCCTACCTTGATGAAGATAATCTGATGAACGGTGAAGAATTTAGAAGAATTTATAAGAACAGAGTCTCCACAAAGTCTCCTGGCGATGGAACTTGCTAACAGCAGTATGCACAGAAGAGGATGCAAATGATCGTCGATGAAGAATCCCCGTTCTTCAGTAGGTTAGAAGAATTTCCTACAGAGAAAATTGAAGAAATTACTATTTCTTCATGAGTGTAATCGTAGGTATAGGAGAAGAGGAATAACCTTACCGGTCTTTAGTCTTGACAGGCAATTCCTATAAAACCAAAGAAGATGAAGAAACAATCAGTGTTCTTCATATGAGCATATGCAGAGAAAGAATTTAAGGAATAACTGTTAGTTATTCACCTATCGCGACAGGGACGATCGACCAAATAGCTTTCTAGGGTTCGACTGTCAAGGGTATTTATAGGATTTTTGGGTGTCCTATTAGAGTTAGTGTTCTAGTGAGGGTAATATATCCCTAATAGAGTCCTTACCACTTTTTAACTCTTTCTAATACTTATCTATTACCCTGGATAAGTTCTGGGTTCGAACGGTTCACAAACTTAATTAACGCCTTGGGTCAGGGCGTCTATTCTTAAATTAACGACCTTGTTCAGGTCGTTTATTAAGAAGCGTCTTGTATAAGGGCGTTCCTTATTTTTGAAACACGCCCTAGATATGGGCGTTTCCTTTACTTGCCTATTTGGTCGCGTGAGAGTTGACGACCACAAGTGTGGGCGTCCTTTCTTTAGTCACGCCGTTTATAGAGGCGTTTCTTTTTAAATTAACGCCTTACTAAGAGGCGTTATTTGTACTTTGTTTATTATTATTTTTTAATTTTATTTCAATATTCATTTATCAGGGTTGCTACAGCTCCCACGTAAAACACAAAACAAAAAAAAGAATTTTATATATTTATTTTTTTTATTAAACTTTAAATTACAATAAGGCCTCAAAATAAGTGAAATTGCATATATGCCTTATTTCAATTCTAAAAGCTTATACAAATGGGCTATTCAATTGGATTTGGCCCATTAAGCCCAATAAAAATAGCCTAAATTCATTAATCTTACCACACTTCAATACCGATAAGGATCCGCTAAGAATCCATTAACTACCGCGTCTTACACCCACCTTCCGGAACATCTTAGCTACGAACGACATTTCCAATATGCATCAGCTGTACAGTAGGGCCCGATTTATCCGGACCTAGTTTAAAGATTCCCCCATTCACTCCTTGTTCGAGGCCAAGAAACCCAAACTCGCTAGAAAACCCCAGGGCCCAGTTACCGAGGGAGTCCAGATGAATGAGCAGGTGCAGGCTATCCACTTCCCCAACCAGTCCGCTCCACCACGCTTCCAGCAACCTCCCCGTAACCCCCAGTTCACCGCTCCACCAACTACCCAACCGTCATTCCCTGCTCCTCAGCAACCACTACCACAACAACCTCAACAGCCACCACAGTACCACAATGTCCCACCACCAAATGGCTACGCACCTGCACGCCCGTGTCCCAAGAGAGCCCATTACCCTCTCCTACCTGAAACCTTTCCAGATATCTTTTCAGCCCTTATGCACATCGATGATCTTCAGCTTGCCCCAGAAAGCCCGAACTGGAACCCAGCCGCCGACCCGTCCAGATTATGCATATTCCATTGGTAGCCCGGGCACACAATTGAGAGGTGCTATCAGTTCAGAGACTTTGTCTCTGATTTGCACGAAGGACAACGGATTGACTGAGCAGAATTGCATAAGTTGATTACATAGATTAAAGAGAGAAGAAGATAGGTGCCGAGGCCGCAGCAGCCGGCGTAGCAGTAGCAACAGCCACAACAACCTCAACCCTAGCAGCAGCAGCCTGCACCAGAATTAGGGATTCATCAGAATCCGATGCCAAACCACCCGCCCGCTCCACAACCGTAGCCGTCGGCACCGGCTCAAGTAAACCTTGTCCACCGCCCAGCTCCCAACGCTGGGTGGTCCTATGATGATGAGACTCCAGCTCACCTTTTGGCCCTCCACCATACATACAACAACCCCCCTTCACCTTTTGTCCCCTCCATCATTCGGCTTACCATCATAACCTCCACTACACCCGCCATCCCTTCTAGACCCCTTATTGTTCCTACCGCTTCACCAATCCTAGCACCCACGCCCGTCACATCCCCCGTTGACACCCCCTCACCTAGCCCCTCAACCATTATTCTTTCGCCAGGGCTCGTTAGGCCTACCTCCACCATCTCCACCACCACGTTTACTCCCCCCACTTACCCCACTCGGCCTATCAAGTCACCCATTGTGAGTCTATCTAATGCCGTGCCGGCACAAAACCTTGCCCTTTGGAGCGGGCGTTTATTCAAGAGAAGTTATCCTACCAACGGTGCACCTGCACCCAACCCTTAGTTTTCATCAGCAACAGTTGAACAAGAAGAAGTCGAGCCGTTACCTGGCACAAGGTACGATTTATTGCAGCACTTGGACTGGACGCTGACCAATATATCTATATTGGAGTTGATTAAGCGGTCCACGCTGCCCCAAGATGCTCTAAAGACTTTTCTTCAAAAAGTCATGGTCAGCGAGGACATGGCAGTGGATAGCCTTCCCTCGGCCCTAGCAACAGTGACGAAAGGGACCGCCATCTCTTTTTCTGAGGCTGAATTGGCTCCCCCGGAATCTCGCCAAATGCTGCTTTGCATCTCCATCACCTTGAATAAGGTGTCTATAGATGGGGCTTTGGTTGACACCGGGGCCTCTATAAATGTTTGTCCACTCAGCACCCTCTGCGCCTATAATATTTCTGAAGAATTGCTGAGGCCAACTCCGACAACTATAGCAACTTATGACAACTCCAGGAGAGTGTGCCATGGGGTGATTACTATCCAAGCCGAGCTCGGGCCATTATCGATGCCCGTAGAATTTTATGTGTTAGATATTGATCCAATGTTCAAGGCCATTTTTGGTCGGTCGTGGATTGACAGTCTTCACGCCGTACCCTCTACCGCCCACCAGTGCCTCAAGTTCCCGTTCTAGGGGCGGGTGGTGAAGGTGAAGAGCATCTCTACAGTCCAATATGTTGAAGCCATTTCCAATAAAATTTTGCCCACCCTATGGCCAAGTAACAAGCCAGTGATTTCAGTGCTCGACCTTGATTTTCCATGGGCATATGCGTCACGCAAGCCCACCACTGCACCAGTTAACATCAAGGCGAAGCCCAAAATAAGAGACTCCAAGGGCTGGAACATGATACTGACGCTAGAGTACCAGCCGGGCATGGGTCTTAGCACTCAATTGTAGGGGCGGACTAAGCCCGTCCCAAGGGGTAGAAAAATGAGTAGGAGAGGCCTCGGGTATCGCGAGTCTGCACTTTTAATTTTGGGAGATTCAGGACCGCTGACATGGGATTACCGTCAGCATTTTGTGAAGGGACCGTTGCAACCCGACACCCTGAAGATGCCAGCCTGTCCTGAGGAGAGGGAAGATGCTACCTGCACTATTTCTGACCCGCCGCCATAGCTGAAGGGGACGACAGATGATATGGAAGATTTTTGTGAAAGTTTTGAGAAGCTATTTTATGAACAAAATCGTCTGAGAAAACCCGAGATACAACTTGTGAAGTACGCGCCAGCAGAACCCGCCTGCTATCCGCGGACGGAGGGGAGCTCCCTTATCACCTTTTCTTGGTCTCCATCCCGCCTTGCTTCCCTTTTCCAAGAGCTGGAGTCCAAACCTCCCTCACCTCCTATCATGATCGATCCATTTTTTACGGAAATGCCAACGGAGGTTTTCTTTGTGCCATGTTCATGTGGGCACTACCCACCCGTCGATCTTTCCACCATGTGGTTTTCCTTCTCTGATCCCTTCTTTGATGTTCTCTTTCTGTCTCTCTTCCCCCTTCAACTTCCTCCTCCTCCTCCCCCCTCTATTCCATCTTGTTGTATGGTCTCCACCAGTCTCCAAAAAAAATGCCAATTTCAAAATAGAGATTTCAGTGGAGGATTATACTATGTTTTGGCAGACCTCTTCCCAGGGGCAGGAGGCCCATGTTTCCCTTCCTGTAGATTTTCTATCCTATAAGATAGACGTAGGGCTTGTTGAGTCTAGGGAAGTAGAGTCGATTGGGTCTAGTGAAGTAGGGTCTTGTTCCAGTGTCTCTAACCCCTCCACGCTTGCTGCGCGTCTAGTGACGCACTATTCCAAATCCATTCCTGATAGGTTTCTACAGAATCTTGCTCAGCGTTGTCACACCCTCCTTAAATGTCCTGAGTTTGTAGAAATAGCCATCATCCTGGAGGATGATGAAGAGCTAGACAGGGCATGGAGCGATGATGGTTTAAGTGTTTATGAGATCATAGATGAGAAAGACCCGATCGATTATGAGGATAGCGACGTGGATGACACTGCCGATTTGTACGCACAGGGTTTGCAGAGGTTTGATGAACCATCATCGGCAGTGGATGAGCCCACAAAAGAAATAAATCTTGGAACGGAAGAGGATCCCAGGCTCATAATTATCTCCGCTAATCTCCCTCCTCAGGTTGAAGAGGAGTTAGTCAAGGTTCTGAGGGAGTATAGTGATTCATTTACCTGGTCCTATGAGGACATGCCGTGCCTTGACCCCGCCCTGGTGGAACACAGACTCGTACTCAAACCAGGGGCAATGCCCGTTAAGCAAAAATCAAGTAGATTCCACCTCCATATGGCCTTAAGGATAAAAGAAGAAGTGGATAAATTGCATAAGGCTAGGTTCATCAGAGTTGTTTTGTATCCTCAATGGGTGGCAAATATAGTCCCTGTGATGAAAAAGGATGGAAAAGTTTAAATTTGCATCGATTTCAGGGACTCAAATAAGGTATGTCCTAAAGATGATTTTTCACTTCCTCATATCGACGTGTTGGTGGACAACACGGCCGGGTACGAAGCCCTCTCATTTATGGATGGATATTCGTGGTATAACCAAATATGTTTAGCTTTGGAAGATCAAGAAAAGACCTCATTCACCACGCCCTGGGGCACCTACTGCTATGTGGTCATGCCATTTGGATTGAAGAATATGGGTGCCACATATCAATGGGCGATGATGGCAATCTTCCACGACATGATGCACGTCTATATGGAAGCTTATGTGGATGACATCTTGGTGAAATCGAGGTCAAAAGAAGAACACCCCGCTATTTTGGCCAAGGTGTTACAAAGGGTTAGGGAGTACAAATTAAAAATGAATCCGAAGAAATGTGTGTTTGGAGTATCATCAGGGAAATTATTAGGGTTCATAGTTAGCAAGCGGGGGATTCAGATCGATCCAAATAAAGCAAAGGCCATTATGGATATGCCACCGTCGAAGAACATTATCGAGCTTCGAGGATTAATTGGGCATTTGCAGTTCATCCGAAGGTTTATATCTCAGCATTCGCAAAGGTGCCGCCCTTTCTACGAGTTGTTGAAGGCGAGAGCTAAATTTGAATGGAACGAACAATGTCAAAAGGCCTATGAGGATCTCAAAGTTTATTTGTCTAATCCCTCAGTTTTGCAACCCCCTATTCCTGGAAAACCCCTGATTTTATACATTTATGTTATTGAGGACTCCCTAGGAGCTGTCTTGGCACAAGTGGATGTTGAAGGGAAGGAAAGGGCAGCCTATTACCTTTCTAGGTTATGCAATCCTGCAAAAGCTAAGTATACCACCATGGAGAAGACCTGTGCAGCCTTAGTTTGGGTAGCCCAGAAATTGAAAAACTATTTCCTTGCCCATGAGGTTAAGTTGATCTCTAGGATGGACCCAATCCACTATCTTTTAGAGAAACCCGTCATTTCTAGTAGGTTGGCTCGCTGGCAGAGCTTTCTCTCTCAATTCGATATTACTCTCGTCGTTCAAAAGTAATCAAAAGATATGCCATTGCTAAGCATCTTGCTCACTTACCTATCCCTTGTACAGATTCTATCGAGGATGAGTTCCCCGATGAACACCTGGCTGTGCTCACTCATCACCCTTTCTGGTCCCTACACTTTGATGGTGCACTCAATTCTCAGGGCCGAGGAATCGGCGCTGTCCTCCTCACTCCAGAGGGGGTGACTATTTCCATTGCATATCAACTCTCTTTTCCGGCTACCAACAACATAGCCGAGTATGAGGCTCTCCTTGCTGGATTGAAGCATGCCTATGTTCTAGGTGCGCGATACTTGAACATTATAGGAGATTCTCAGTTGGTGCTATGTCAGGTTCTCTCTACCTATCACACCTGTGACCCTAAGCTAAAACCTTATCAAGATTTGGTCACGCTCTTGGCTAAGCAATTCCGCAAGCCGATTTACATTCACACCCCTCGATCTAAGAATATTCTTGCCGATGCACTTGTATTGCTTGCTTCTTCCCTCTCCTTCCCCCTCAGTCGCTCCACTGAAGTCATTGTGGTCCAACGATTAGATACTCCTTCCCTTCAGGATCCCTGGTTTGATAACCTTAGGAAATCTGTAGAGAGGAAGGCTGAGAAGGAGGATTTGAAAGAAGTATCTTTAATAGAGCTTGAAGAGATCCTAGAAGAAGAGGAATTGCCTTGGTATCACAAAATCGAGCAATATTGCAGGGATGGGTCATTCCCAGAGTCAGCCAACACCGAGCAGCGCAAGGCCATTAGAAGAGTCGGCTCCAGATACACAATTATTGCGGGAGAATTGTATAGGCGTTGTCACGTCCCGAGCCTCTATTTCAGCGGAAGACTAACTCGGGGAGCGCGAACAGCCGGCATGGTAAGCCTCTTGCAAGCAAGAACGATCAGAGCGCAAGATAATCACACAAAATGAATGCAACTGCACAATATTTACTAAAAATCCAACTTCATTCCATTATCAATCAAATATTTAAAATACAATAACTTTTTCCACCATCTTTCACTCTACTAGACTCAAGAAATAGGAAAATTACATTGACTCCATCTAAACAATATAGACATCCTAAGTCTTCGCTCATCTTTATTCACTCTCGGATCCGCTACTTGAACATTCTGAACCCGAATCAGACTCACTTTCATTTCTTGAAAAAGATTGAAAATAGGTAATGAGCACACTTGCCCAGTAGGTATCTTCGCATCAACATGAAGGCATTATTAAAGTAATTAACAATTTAGCTCTAAAGAAGTAAGGTAAAATCATGCGAATGCGAATATCATGCGATTAAACCAAAGTAACACGATAATCATGTAAGATAGAGTGAACAAGAATGGACAAGGATGAATGTAACAAGAACATGATATTTGGCCTTTCATGAACAAGAATGTAACGAGAATGCACTTTCACTTTCACTTTCATAACCATAAAGGTTACGCACGAGAATGTCAATCATGTAGCAATTCACTAGATTTTCACGAGTGCTCATGGTTTTCACTTATTTATAAAGAAAGTACTCCCAGCGCAATGCGACGCCAGTAGCATCATACCCCATGGTTTATAAAATAGTATGTTTCCGGCAATCAGCCGTGGGGACTAGTATAGAGCCCTTGGACACAATCAGCGCCCGAACTACATCTTCACGTATAAATCAAGCTACTTCTATGAGTGTAACAATAAAGTATGGCCAAGAATGTAATAAGTTCAATAACTCAAGATAACAATAATCAATGAATGAATGCTTCAATTTAGAGTATGAGAGATCAAGAAAAAGACTTAAACAATGTCATGCTCACGGAAATAAATTGACAGCATAACGGTACATTCTTTTCTCTTTCCAATCAGTATATTAAGTTTCTTGATCAAATTTATAAGTTCTAGACTATCATTAGTCCATCTAGAACCTTTGGAATATCAACCCTTGGGTTAAATACTTAAGCAATGTGACGGTCGTTTACTGGGCCGTTACATCATGTAACGCTCCAGTAGTGGGCCGTTACAATGATCCGAGCCCCGAACAATAAAAATAGACTCAGAGAAAGGTGACGGTCATGCATTGGGCCGTTACATTATGTGACGGTTCAGGATTAGGCCGTTACATTAGTCTGGATCCTGAATCAAGAATTCAAACTCAGATGAATGTGACGGTCTTATATTGGGCTGTTACATGTGCCTGACGGTCCAACACAGAGCTGTTACATTACTGATAATCAAAAAACATCGATAGTGTAGTCTAATCAATGAGCTTTAATGGTACAACCAACTCGGCGTCTTAGTGGGAATCCTGGGCTCGCGAAGAATTACGGAGGCCTTGAAACAAGATTTCCTAGTCCATTGGAAGGATATCCAATAGAGAGGTCCTCATGTCTAAGAATAATGTTCCTATAGTGCAGAGTGAACTAATGGACAACATACCAGAGTATGTGCCATGTACTTAAAGAAATGACTCTATAGACAGAGAGAGGAAACGTGTATCAATATGGAAATCAAGATAAAACTCCGTCAATACATCATTTAAAAATCATGATTTAGAATACAAAACTATAGAACTTTGGCAATGAAATTATCTTAACTTAAAATAATATTAAAGTATCAAAATCATGCAATACCTATCATGAGTAATTAAATAACTTAAGGGTCACATAATAGGTTACAACTTAGATAACTAGGCATAATAATAAGCAAATCTGGCAAGTCTTATTCCGTCTAGCATTGTCAGAAGACAGGGCTCTGACGGTCTATAGAACAACCGTTACATAAATGTAACGCTCCTGCATAGATGCGTCAGAGATAACAGAGTAGAGCAGTAGACAGCAAGACTGTGACGGCTTATCGCAAGGCCGTTATATGAGTGTGGCGATCTTATGCTGATGCGTCAGAGAGTCTGCTAACAAAAAATAGTATGAAATCCAAGAGATCAACTCACATCATGTCTGTAAATCAAACATCATGTAGTCCTAGACATGTTAATGAAGTGTAGGCCAACTACATGCATAGGTATCAGTGAATAGACAGATACCATCTTTTAATTTTCTACTTAGGGCTAAGAGATGTATGAATGCATAGAACTATTAAAACATGAAATTCATGACCTATCTTGCATGGAATTCAATCAAACCAGAGGGCTTTTATTCCTATCAAGCTATTTTTGCCGTTCATGAGATGACCTACCTCTTCTAAGACTTTTAAACTTCCAATTTAGGGTTAAAAAACGTGCCCTAGCTCTCCTCTTCCTGTGACTTTTCAGCAACTTCCTTGGGCTCTAACTCCTCGGTTGCTTGGTCTCCTAGCACAAAATTTGGAGAGCTATTAGTCTAATGTATTATAAACAAAAGTTTCTAAAGAACTTACCTGAAATTATGACTCCTTACCTTGATTCCACGCGAGCAAAAGTAAGGGTTGCTCAGTTCAGAACTAGGTCCTATTTATAGAGTTCTAGCTAGGGTTTGAGGATTAGATCGATTCTAGAGTCCTTATTCTGCAAAAACATGATCTCTAAGAGTCCCTAGTTACTTAACATATCGTTCTAATTAGGTCTCTTGTAGATAATGTTGTGACTCCTCTGTGTTGATGATGTTGACAATAAGCTTTACTTCATTGGCAACAGCTTATTTTGATTGATTGGCAACTGTTTATGTTTTGATGAAACTGTCTTTATCAGATTGTCTGTGTGTTTCATGCAGTCAGAGTCTATACATCGTCATGCACACACACACAAGTCTACACATTGCACACACACACAAGTCAACACACTCAAAGTCTATACATTACATTGAAGCATGCACGTAGAGTCTATACATTACTTTGTGTTGTGTTTGTGCATCGTTTAGAACACAAGTCTATACATTCAAATGGCCTGTATGCACGCTAAAGTCTGTACAGAGTTTTTGTCTGCTTGACCCGCAAGTCTGTACATCAATTGTAAAGTCTGTACATCGGACTAAGTCTGCATCGGCTAAGTCTATACATCGTCCGTCTCACTTAGCGTCTTACGCATATACATAGTTTGTACACTCATTGCCAGCATGTCTGTACATCGCCTTGGGCATGGCAAAGTCTATACATTGCTACATTGCTCACATAGGCAATGTCTATACATCGTGTTGCAAGCATGCATTCAAGTCTGTACAGCCTGTGAGGTCCGTCTCACTCAGCGTCTCAAGTGGACTTGAAGTCTATACATTGGACCGTCTTACTTAGCGTCTTTGTGCATGTCACACACTCGGAAGTCTGCACATTGTGGCACGCAGAGTCTGCACAACGCTTTGTCAGCAAGTCTGCACATTGCTATAGCACGCATGCAGAGTCTAGACAGTCATGAGCAAGTCTATACATCGTGTTGCATGCACGCATTCAAGTCTGTACATCGCATAGCATGCACACATGTCCAAAGTCTGTACATTATCCACTTGTAGCATTAGCACAAATCTGTACAGCATGTGTTCGCAACACAAAGTCTGTACATAGTTCATGCATATACAGTGTCTTGAACGCCAAGTCTATACATTGCTTCTTCATGCATTGAATGAAGTCTTCACATTGTGTGCTGCATGCTCACCAAGTCCATGCACTGGCTAGTCTGCACAAGTCTGCAAGTCTATACATTGGCTGCTGCATGCTCATCGAGTCTGCACATTTGATAGTGGCAAGTATGTACATCGCCCAGTGTCATGCATTCAAAGTCCACACATGCACACACTTAGTTTGTGCATTGTGCTCTCATGCTTTAACACTAGGCATTGCAATGTCTATACACTGTTGTCGCATGTACACCAAGTCCACACATCTGTTGATGGCACGTCTATGATTTCATCTTCAATGTACACACTTTGCTTGATGCATTTTACATTACACATTAGCAAGTCTGTACAACGTCTGCATAGTGAACATGAAGTCTGTACAATGGTCGACGGCATGTTAGTGCATTCAGTTTTGTTGTGCATACTTCACCTTGTGCACACTGCATTACACTTCAGCAAGTCTATACAATGTCTACACATTACATACTATAAAGTATGTACAAGGTTTCAACCTTAAACTGATAAGTTTCTTTGACTGACTGACAAGGACTCTTTGCAAAGATTAATGATTGGCTCGTGATCCAAGGATGGACGAGGTGCCCAGATTGTGACACGTGGAATGCAGCCCAGCCAGGATGCTGCCATGTGGTCGAAATTCCTCAGATCTGGTAAAAGCTCTGGGCGGGAAATGTGGAAGCCGCACGCCCTATCCAAACTGCTGCTGGTATAAAAGGAAATCTTCTTCCTCAGAAGAAGGCTGATCGAGAGAAGAAAAGGCTAGAGAGCAGAGAAGCTCGAAGCAGCAGAGAGCCACTGAGAGCAGAGAAGAAAACCCACGATCCAGAGAGAAGAAGAAAAAGAGAGAAGAGAAGATTGAGAGAGATGAGTTGAGAGAGTTTATTTGAGAGGTTGTTACTCAGACTCTTGGTTCAGATACCAGAGCTGAGTTTTGCTCATTGAGAGCTATATTCCCTTCTGGGCTTTCTTGTTTTCGTATGTTTCTATTTTTATTTTTCAAACTCTTGTTTTCAAGCTGTGAGTCAGCGTTTGTTGAGGTGCTGCCTCTGGACGGGTAAGCTGTAATCCCCAGTGGGTTTGCAGAGGTGTAGCCTCTAGACAGGTTAAGCTGTAACTCCGCAGTAGGCGAGACTAGGTCTCGGACAGCAAGCTGTGAAGCTCATCGGTCTATAGGCAAGCTGTGAAGCCCAGCTGTTCAAGCTGTGAGTCAGCAGAATCCACACTCTAGTTGGAGTGTGGGGTGGACGTAGATCTCTGGATTGAGATCGAACCACCTTAAAATTGCTGTCTACTGTGCAATTGCTTGTGGATGTTGTGATTTCATTGTGCTCCTTCGTTTGTTCAACAGCTGCTCGTTTTAATTCCGCATTAGAGTATAACTGTGTTCTTAATTTAGGCAATCGATCTATTCACCCCCCTCTAGATCCACTCTCCGTGGTAATAGAGTGCTTCCATCAAACATAACAGTTGGTATCAGAGCCTAACTCTTCTACAAGGACTTACCGCCCGAAGACGAAAGGCACATATGGATGCTAGAGGAATGATCGCTGAAGGACACTCAACCACCAAGCCCCCTTTCTTTGATGGATCGAATTATGCATACTGGAAGAACCGTATGCAAGTCTTCTTGAGGGCGAAAGATTACGAGATTTGGAAGGTAGTCAATAAGGGACCTTATGAGCTGTCCCCTAAACAGGATGTCTGGACCAAGGAAGAGATCAAAAGGTCCACTCTGAACTGGAGCGCCATAAATGCTATCCAGTTCTCTTTGCACCCCACAGAATTTTCTCGTGTATTGGCTTGCAGTTCAGCTAAGGAGATGTGGGATGCACTGGAAGTTATCCATGAAGGGACTTCTCAGGTTAGAGAGACGAAGGCGAATTTCCTAGTGTCAGAGTATGAAGCCTTCAAGATGAAGCCCAACGAGACCATCAAGGAGATATACGCTCGATTGACAATCATTACTAACGGTCTCAGAGGTCTTGGGAAGACACAGACAGAATATGATATAGTAAGGAAGATTCTGCGTTCCCTGACTCATGTTTGGCACACCAAAGCTATTGTGATGGAAGAGTCAAGGGATCTGCGCAACACCAGGGCAGATGAGTTAATTGGTTCGCTGATGGCGTATGAAATAAATCTGCCAAAGATAGAGGAAGCTGAGAAGAAGAAGAAACCAATTGCTCTGAAAGCTGGTGCCAGCAAATCCAGCCGATCCAGCTCTAGTGGATCATCATCCGAGGAGAGCCTGACTGGAGAAGATATAGAACGTAATGAGATGGCAATGATCACCAGGGAATTCAGGCGGTTCCTTAGGAAAGAAGGAAGGTGATTCAGCCGAAGGAACCATGGTGGCGGCCGACGGGATACAAGGTATAAATATAATCCTGCAAAGAAAATTGAAACTAATACATGTTACCAATGTAGGAAGACCGACCATCTGAAAGCTGATTGTCCAGAGAACCAGAAGCACAAGGACAAGTCCAAGAGAAAGAACGCTAAAGGGAAAGCCATGGTGAGTACCTGGAGTGATGAGGACGAAGGCTCCTTCAGCAGCAGCTCAGACAGTGAGGGTGAAGCTGAAAAGCCCATTTGCCTTATGGCAACAAGCTCTGAAGACAAAGAGGAAGACTCAGATGAGGTATCCTCTCAATTTGATAATTTCACTATTGCTGATTGGGTAGATGCCTATCATGACATAGCTGATAAAGCAGATGATATCAGAAAGGAAAATAGGCATCTAAGAAGAAAGATAAATTTCATGCAAAATGACATAACTCTAATTGATAAAATTGCATGCCTTGAATCTGAGAAAAACAAGTTGAAACTCACATGCTCTGAAATAGAAGAAATCAAGCATGGGTTAAGAGCCTCTAAAGAAGATAATGAGAGGTTAGAAAAAGAAACTGATGAATGGAAATTGAAAATTCAGAAATATGAGAGTGAGATGAAAATTGTGAGTGAAAAATATGAAGCTGTCCTAAGTGTGAACACCGAATTGAAGAAATCCATTGAAGATATTCAGAAAGATAATGAGGACAAGCTGAAAATTATTGAGAAAATGACCCAAGGTTCAGACAACCTAAATGCTTTGTTAGGGTCAAAAGTCAATTTCAGGATAGAGGGCCTTGGATTTAATTCTAGTGCAACAAAAAGTTTTGGAATGAAGACCATTTTATTTGTAGAACAAAAAGAGAAAGGACCTCTGATTAACATGAATTCAAAAATTTCTGTGAACAAAACTGGAAATCTGAAGAAGCCCAGTGCTGAGGAGAAGGGCAAACGAAAGATTAGTGAGCCTAGTAGTGCTTGTACATCCAAGTCAAATTCTAAGGCTCAGTCTCAGGTTAGGGGTCAGCCTACACATGCACATAAACCCCATGTTAAAGTCACCAAGTCTCCACCACCATCACCATTTCAGAAGAAGACCCAATACACACCTGTGAATAGGTCAGCAGGGTCAAAGGTACAGGGGAGACAGAATGCATTTAGGAGTCAACCCAAGCAATTCTACCGATCCAGAGCTCAGACCCACAACAATGCAAAGTGAACCTATTTTAATAGGTCAGGTTGGACTAGAACTCCGGGGAGGTATACAGGTCCTGCATATCAGGCTACACAATATCACAGACCTTACACCAGAAATTGGGTTGGTGGGTATGGCACTTGGACTCCCAGGAACTTGCAATTCTTCAGCCAGCCCAGAAACTACTATGACCACAATTTTGTGAATGCACCCTGGCCAAGGCACTGGCACAGAAGCAACAAATCTGTAAATAATCCTGCTGGTGCAAATAAGAAGAAACACAACAAAAAGAAATCTGAAAAATCCACTGAACAGAATTCTTTTAAATAAATGTGGATTCCTAAAAGCTTGCTTTCATGTTTTAACTGCATTTCATCTGCTCAGGAGCCCAATCAGACTTGGGTTCCAAAATTCTCTACCTAATTGTGTGTGCAGGTATGCCTGGCAGCCAAGAACAATCTGTGGTACTTGGATAATGGCTGCTCCAGGCATATGACAGGAGATAAGGCCAAGTTCTGCATGCTGACAGAGAAACATGGAGGCCTTGTCACCTTTGGTAGCAACACAAAGGGTAAGATTGTCGGGACAGGTAAGGTAGGTAAGTGTACTACCTTTTGCATTGAAGATGTCATGCTGGTTGAAGGTTTAGCATACAACTTACTTAGCATCAGCTAGCAATGTGATAAAGGATATAAAGTTCTTTTTGACTCTCAATGCTGTAAAGTTTTTGAACCTGATTTTGAAATTGTTAAATTTTTTGGTAAAAGAATAAATAATACTTACATGATAGACTTAGATGATATACAACATTCTAACCTATGCCTTACTGCTAGCAGAGAGGACTTAGCATTCTTATGGCATCGTAGGTTAGGCCATGCTAGTTACACAGTATTGCATAAATTGAATAAGCACAGCATGGTTAGAGGACTTCCTAAAGTTTCTATTAAGAAAGAAAATAAACTCTGTGATGCATGTTCTCAGTCCAAGTTAACTAGGAAGTCATTCAAATCTAGAACAGAAAATCTATCTTCTAAACCCTATGAGCTGATACACATGGACCTTTTTGGGCCAACCAGGTCTGTCAGCTTATCAGGAAGGAAGTATGGGTTTGTCATGGTAGATGACTTCTCTAGGTACACTTGGGTATATTTCTTATCACATAAAAGTGATGCATTCATAGAATTTCAGGAATTCTGTCTTAAAATAAACTAGAAAATTGAAAATATTTTAACTGATCATGGAGGTGAGTTTGAAAACTCACAGTTTGATGATTTCTGCAGGACAAATGGAATTCATCACAAGTTCTCCTCACCAAGAACACCCGAGCAGAATGGAGTTGTGGAGAGGAGAAACAGAACCTTGGTGGAGATGGGTCGTACACTCTTGGTTGAAGGTGGTCTGCCAAGGAAGTTCTGGGCTGAAGCAGTAAATACTGCATGTTATGTAATTAACAGAGCTATGGTAAGACCTTCTACCCAGAAAACACCCTATGAAATCATAAAGGGTAAGAAACATTCAATTGCTCATTTCAAGATTTTTGGTTGCAAATGCTTTATTCACATAAATGATAAAAGAGACCTTGATAAATTTGAACCTAAAGGTGAACCAGGAATTTTTCTTGGTTATTCTGAAAACACCTGGGCATATAGAGTGTATAATCTGAATTCCAAATCTGTTGAAGAATCTCCACGTATTGTTTTTGATGAGTCTTTGGTAAAGACTAATATTGGTAAATGTAGGAATGAAGACAATGGTGATATTCTGAAAGAAGGGAATCCTGTAGACAAATCCGAAGATGAGGAAGAAAATGAAGAGGTTATTGGAGAAGAGCCTACAGTTCAGGGGGAGGTAAATGAAAATCATGATGATGAAATTGTCAACATTAGATATCTGAAAGATCATCCTGTAGATAATGTAATTGGCAATTTGCATGACCCTCCTAGGACTAGAGGCCACTTAAGAATTCAAAATGAACTGAATGCATATGCTTTTGTATCACATGTAGAACCCAAGTCCATTGACTGTGCTCTCAAGGATGTGCATTGGATTAATGCCATGCATGAAGAGCTCAATCAATTTGACAGGAATAAGGTGTGGCACTTGGTCCCACCTCTTGATCATGAGACAGTCATAAGGACTAAATGGGTCTTCAGGAATAAAACTGATGAATCAGGGAATGTGATTAAGAATAAGGCCAGACTTGTAGCTCAGGGGTATAATCAGGAATTTGGAATAGACTTTGAAGAGTCTTTTGCCCCTGTAGCCAGGTTAGAAGCAATCAGAATTTTATTCGCTTATGCATGTTCCCTAGGAATAAATCTTCAGCAGATGGATGTAAAATCTGCTTTTCTGAATGGGGAAATCAGTGAGGATGTCTATGTGAGGCAGCCTCCTAGCTTTGAATGTTTAGACTTCCCCAATCATATTTATAAACTTCATAAAGCTCTCTATGGTCTTAAGCAAGCTTTTAGAGCTTGGTATGACAGGTTGAGCAAATTCCTCCAGATAAGAACTTCACAAGAGGTGTAGTTGATCAAACCTTGTTCACTAAGGTAAGTCATTCAGATATTCTTATTATTCAAATTTATATGGATGACATTATTTTTGAGTCAACTAACCCCAAACTGTGTGAGGAGTTTTCTCAGATTATGACTAATGAGTTTGAAATGAGCTCAATGGGCGAGCTCAAATTATTTCTTGGACTGCAGGTGACACAGTCAAAAGATGGAACCTTCATCTCTCAGTCCAAGTATATAAGGGATTTACTGAAGAAATACAAGATGGACAACCTCAAAGAAATAGCTGCTCCAATGGGTACCTCGACCAGCTTAGATGAAGATCCTCAAGGTAAACCAGTGGACCAAAAGCTATATAGAGGTATGATCGGATCCCTTTTATATCTTATAGCATGTAGGCCTGATATTCAGTTTGCAGTGTGTTTATGCTCTAGATTTCAGGCTAGTCCTAAAGAGTCACATCTTAAATCTGTACAATGGATTTTTAGATATCTACTAGGCACCCAAGAGCTTGGTCTTTGGTATCCTGCCAAGTGTGAGTTAGAACTTCTAGCCTACACTGATGCAGACTATGCTGGGTGTCGAGTAGAGAGAAAGAGTACTAGTGGCTACTGTAAATTCCTTGGCGGCTGCCTAGTAACTTGGGCATCTAAGAAGCAACACACTATAGCTTTGTCCACAGCTGAAGCTGAATACATTGCAGCTGGTAACTGTGCAGCCCAAGTACTTTGGATCAAGCACCAACTGGCTGATTATCAAATAAAACTGGAATGTATTCCAATTTTGTGTGATAATACTAGTGCCATATGTTTAGCTAAAAATCATGTTCATCATTCTAGGACTAAGCACATAGAGATCAAACACCATTTTCTTAGAGATGCTATTAATAAAAAAGAAATTGAACTGAATTTTATTGAAACTGAAAAACAAATTACTGATATCTTTACTAAGCCACTAGGGAATGAAAGGTTCAAATTTCTTAGAAGAGAACTTGACTTGTGTAAATTTCAGCATGATGAATAGAATTCAGTTGGTTTGAATATCTCATTTTAAACTTGTTTGTCTGAATAAAATTTTGTGGCAGTTGAATAATGGATCAAACCTTGCATGCATCACATTCATATTCTTCATGACATATTCATTGCATAACATGCATATCATAACTATATGCATATAGACAGGGGGAGTGTTGTATGTAATTAAGAGAGGGTATTAACTTCATTGCAACTCAAATTCTTGTCTCTCGAATTCATTCATTCCTTGACCCTGATGAGTTGAGTCTGACAATATGGCAATCTGATAGTCAGTTCTAATTCTTAAGCAATAGAAAAACATACTTCTTCCTTTATAAGAATTTTAATTGCTTAAAGACTGACTTAATGGTTTAAATTTTATAATCTTTAGAGTTTAAAGATTGCAATCAGAAAATAAGAATGCTGATAATTGATAAAGCTCTCAACCCCTATTTCATTACATGTCAGACAAAGTTAACTGTATCTGAAATCTGAAAACTCACCTGAAATCCTGTTAGAGAAGGCTAAGTATGTGTATTGTCCTTAAACAAGTTATTCTGAAACAAATAAAGGACAGCTAAGAACATGTTGAAAATCTTGAAAAATATTTAAAAAATAATGTTGGCAGAGCAATAACTGGTAAAGCACTGAGAAACTGAGTGATCCATCAAAGAAATGGACAATACTTAAGTCATGAGGTGTATCAGTTATCTCTGTATAAATGATCAAAATAGTAAGGTGGTTTCACTGAGTACCTGGGGGTAACTGGCGTCTGATAAACGTGTACCCTCACACAAAAAGGTGTAAATCAGCTTTATTGAAATTGATCATAGGCAGAATGGTTCATTATGTTGAGTATCTAGGGGTACTGGCGTTTGATAAACGTGTACCCTTACGTAAAAAGACAAATGACACCTGAATGCCCTTAATGAAATAAAATTGAAAATATTGCTCCTTCAAAAGAAAATTCAGATATGTCAAACTGTTTAATTTCAATACATGACCTGGTATCTCCTAACAATTTTACTGAGTCTAAGAAAGTAAGATACTTTGAAACTGAATCTCTCTTGCTCAAATGTGATTCTGGTTTATTGCTATTATCATGCACAGCAAACTCATTCAATGATTGTAGTGCATGAACTCTATTTTTTATAACCTTCAAACCAGAACTCAATCTCTAAGCAGTTTCTAAATTCATATGACTGAAGACTCTGTGCTTTAGAATGCTTAATTCCTGAACTACTTGCTCAGAATGCCAGTCAGATATCTTTCTTCCCTTACACTTTCTATCCCTCCTCTTTGTTGATGGCAAAGGGGGAGAATATATTGTCTGTTTGGTGAATTCCAGGGGGAGTGTATGCATCATGTTATGGCAAAGGGGGAGATCTTGTGAGCAGGGAGTTAGTTTTCATTTCTTAGCATGCATTCATAGCATCTGCATGACAAATCTGACTAACAAATCATGTCTTTCATCAAAAATACATCTGTATGACAGGATGCTACTATTCTATATGATAGGGTGTTACCATCATCAAAAAGGGGGAGATTGTTGTGACTCCTTTGTGTTGATGATGTTGACAATAAGCTTTACTTCATTGGCAACGGCTTATTTTGATTGATTGGCAACTGTTTATGTTTTGATAAAACTGTCTTTATCAGATTGTCTGTGTGTTCCATGCAGTCAGAGTCTATACATCGTCATGCACACACACACAGGTCTACACATTGCACACACACACACAAGTCAACACACTCAAAGTCTATACATTGCATTGAAGCATGCACGTAGAGTCTATACATTACTTTGTGTTGTGTTTGTGCATCGTTTAGAACACAAGTCTATACATTCAAATGGCCTGTCTGCACGCCAAAGTCTGTACAAAGTTTTTATCTTCTTGACCAGCAAGTCTGTACATCAATTGCAAAGTCTATACATCGGACTAAGTCTGCATCGGCTAAGTCTATACATCATCCGTCTCACTTAGCATCTTACGCATATACATAGTCTGTACACTCATTGCCAGCATGTCTGTACATCGCCTTGGGCATGGAAAAGTCTATACATTGCTGCATTACTCGCACATGCAATGTCTATACATCGTGTTGCAAGCATGCATTCAAGTCTGTATAGCCTGTGAGGTCCGTCTCACTCAGCGTCTCAAGTGGACTTGAAGTCTATACATTGGACCATCTTACTTAGCATCTTTGTGCATGCCACACACTCGCAAGTCTGCACATTGTGGCATGCAGAGTCTGCACAACGCTTTGTCAGCAAGTCTGTACATTGCTATAGCACGCATGCAGAGTCTAGACAGTCATGAGCAAGTCTATACATCGTGTTGCATGCACGCATTCAAGTCTGTACATCGCATAGCATGCACGCATGTCCAAAGTCTGTACATTGTCCACTTGCAGCATTAGCACAAATCTGTACAGCCTATGTTCGCAACACAAAGTCTGTACATAGTTCATGCATATACAGTGTCTTGAACGCCAAGTCTATACATTGCTTCTTCATGCCTTGCACGAAGTCTACACATTGTGTGCTGCATGCTCACCAAGTCCATACACTGGCTAGTCTACACAAGTCTGCAAGTCTATACATTGGCTGTTGCATGCTCATCGAGTCTACACATTTGATAGTGGCAAGTATGTACATCGCCCAGTGTCATGCATTCAAAGTCCACACATGCACACACTTAGTTTGTGCATTGTGCTCTCATGCTTTAACACTAGGCATTACAATGTCTATACACTGCTGTCGCATGTACACCAAGTCCACACATCTGTTGATGGCACGCCTATGAATTCATCTTCAATGTACACACTTTGCTTGGTGCATTTTACATTACACATTAGCAAGTCTGTACAACGTCTGCATAGTGAACATGAAGTCTGTACAATGGTCGACGGCATGTTAGTGCATTCAGTTTTGTTGTGCATACTTCACCTTGTGCACACTGCATTACACTTCAGCAGGTCTATACAATGTCTGCACATTACCTACTATAAAGTCTGTACAAGGTTTCAACCTTAAACTGATAAGTTTCTTTGACTGACTGACATGGACTCTTTTCAAAGATTAATGATTGGCTCGTGATCCAAGGATGGACGAGGTGCCCAGATTGTGACACGTGGAGTGCAGCCCAGCCAGGATGCTGCCATGTGGTCAAAATTCCTCAGATCTGGCAAAAGCTCTGGGCGGGAAATGTGGAAGCCACACGCCCTATCCAAACTGCTGCTGGTATAAAAGGAAGTCTTCTTCCTCAGAAGAAGGCTGATCGAGAGAAGAAAAGGCTAGAGAGCAGAGAAGCTCGAAGCAGCAGAGAGCCACTGAGAGCAGAGAAGAAAACCCACGATCCAGAGAGAAGAAGAAAAAGAGAGAAGAGAAGATTGAGAGAGATGAGTTGAGAGAGTTTATTTGAGAGGTTGTTACTCAGACTCTTGGTTCAGATACCAGAGCTGAGTTTTGCTCATTGAGAGCTATATTCCCTTCTGGGCTTTCTTGTTTTCGTATGTTTCTGTTTTTGTTTTTAGAACTCTTGTTTTCAAGCTGTGAGTCAGCGTTTGCAGAGGTGCTGCCTCTGGACGAGTAAGCTGTAATCCCCAGCGGGTTTATAGAGGTGTAGCCTCTGGACAGGTTAAGCTGTAACTCCTTCGCAGGCGAGATTAGGTCTCAGACAACAAGCTGTGAAGCTCAGCGGTCTGTAGGCAAGCTGTGAAGCCCAACTGTTCAAGCTGTGAGTCAGCGGAATCCACACTCTAGTTGGAGTGTGGGGTGGACGTAGATCTCTGGATTGAGATCGAACCACCTTAAAATTACTGTCTACTGTGCGATTGCTTGTGGATGTTGTGATTTCATTATGCTCCTTCGTTTGTTCAACAGCTGCTCGTTTTAATTCCGCATTAGAGTATAACTGTGTTCTTAATTTAGGCAATCGATCTATTCACCCCCCTCTAGATCCACTCTCTGTGGTAATAGAGTGCTTCCATCTAACATAACAGATAAGAATCCAAAGTTTCAATCTTTTCACGAGTTCTTTAACTTACGGAACTCGCAGAGTGTAACGGTCCATGGTAGGCGCATTACATGGCTGTGGCGGTCGCTCGATAGACCGCTACATCCAACACATTCAAAATTTTAATTTTTAATAAAACTCTTTTATCCATTTATCCTCCAATTATCTTATTAAGTGGTAATTATCCTTAAAATCCGTGAATAAGCTAAATAACCTTCTAGAATATGGGCCAAACTTAATGGGCTTGGTGCTTAAACCTTTTGGACTTTATTTAAATGGATTTGGTTAATTTGTTAACACAATATGGGCCTTATAATGACTTATTAATCTAATATCCCATTTATTAATACATTTAGACCTTTATAAATTATAGAAAATTATTTATAAATTCAAAAATTATTTACATAAATTCTTGGGTCTTACACTCTCCCCCACTTAAGAGAATTTGGTCCCCAAATTCAATATATGGATTTTAGAGAGTGCACTTATTTTAATGTATTAAGAATTAATGTTAGGCGACTAGGTTAAGAGAGTACCTTTTATCATCTTACCTTCCTTGTCTAGAATGGCATTTAATCGACCTTGCTTCCCCCATCCGTTGTTATCCCTTGAAGATTGTCCGTTAATGAAAGGACATAGGGGCAGGCGATGTTCTCGGCTTCCACATTTGAGACAAGTGCCGAGACGCTTCCAACATTGTTCTGCCGAGTGCCCAAATTTTTCACAAAATGAGCAAGGTGCCACGGCTTGCTCCTTCTCTTCTTTAACTTTCTTATCCTTCCAGTTTCCATTTCCATTTCTTTTTCCGTTACCGTTCCCATTACGGGATCTCTTAATGTGACAGTTTTCACCCTCATCTATTTCTTTCTCTTCTTGCCTATCATGTTTTCGACTTGACCTTTCTTCTCGGAGCCTCTCCACTTTCTCCATGGTTCTTTCACATAGATGCGCTCTTTGGACCATCTAGGTATAGGTGCGAATATTCTGAGTTCCAAGTTGTTGGATGAATTCAGTCTTAAACCATCCATAAATCGGTTGGCTTTCAATAAATCTGTGCTTATCAAGTGAGAAGCATAAGGTGCTAGTCAAGAGAATTGTAATTCATATTCTGCCACAGACATCGCGCCTTGTTTTAAGGAGGCAAATTCCATAGCCTTTCTCTCCTTTACATGCTCGGAAAAGTACTTGGCACGGAATAGGGTAAGAAAACCCTCCCATGTATGAGGTGCATCTGCAGGTGGCGTTGGAATGGATTTCCACCATGTACGAGCATCCTTGTTGAGTTGGAACGTGGCAAGTCGAACCTTCTCCTGGTCGGTGCATTGCATGACATTGAATATTCGATTCTTTTCATCGATCCAATTTTCTGCTTCATCCGGGTTAGAAGATCTAGAGAATCGTGGAGGATTTAAACTTCAGAAGTTGCCATGCAAGTTACCCGCGCCAGCCCTTCCACCGGCTTGGGCCACTATTTGTAGGGCTTGAGTAAATCCTGCAACAGTTTACTGCATCTCATCCCAGTTTATACGATGAGCCATTGAGAATCAAGGTACCTGAGAATCATGGACATTTAAGTTATTTAGAGTCGGGAAGATTTATCCTAAGGTAATTTCTATATAACTATCTCATCCCGGGCTCTCCCCAATTCTCACATGGGTATGGAAATTTCTTCCTTAGTTCATAGGTAGGGGTCTTAAAACCTTGGACTTACCCTATGACATGATTATTTTTCCCTAAGTCCTGAGACTTAGGCTCTGATATCAACTTAACTGTCACGTCCCGAGCCTTTATTTCAGCGGAAGACTAACATGGGGAGCGCGAATAGCCGGCATGGTAAGCCTCTTGCAAGCAAGAATGATCAGAGCGCAAGAGAATCACACAAAATGAATGCAATTGCACAATATTTACTAAAAATCCAACTTCATTCAATTATCAATCAAATATTTAAAATACAATAACTTTTTCCACCATCTTTCACTCTACTAGACTCAAGAAATAGGAAAATTACATTGACTCCATCTAAACAATATAGACTTCCTAAGTCTTCGCTCATCTTTATTCACTCTCGGATCCGCTACTTGAACATTCTGAACCCGAATCAGACTCACTTTCATTTCCTAAAAAAAGATTAGAAATAGGTAATGAGCACACTTATCCAGTAGGTATCTTCGCATCAACATGAAGGCACTATTAAAGTAATTAACAATTTAGCTCTAAAGAAGTAAGGCAAAATCATGCGAATGCGAACATCATGCGATTAAACCAAAGTAACACGATAATCATGTAAGATAGAGTGAACAAGAATGAAAAGGATGAATGTAACAAGAACATGATATTTGGCCTTTCATGAACAAGAATGTAACGAGAATGCACTTTCACTTTCACTTTCATAACCATAAAGGTTACGCTCGAGAATGTCAATCATGTAGCAATTCACTAGATTTTCACGAGTGCTCATGATTTTCACTTATTTATAAAGAAAGTACTCCCAGCGTAATGCGACGCCAGTAGCATCATACCCCATGATTTATAAAATAGTATGTTTTCGGCAATCAGCCGTGGGGACTAGCATAGAGCCCTTGGACACAATCAGCGCCCGAACTGCATCTTCACGTATAAATCAAGCTACTTCCATGAGTGTAACAATAAAGTATGGCCAAGAATGTAATAAGTTCAATAACTCATGATAACAACAATCAATGAATGAATGCTTCAATTTAGAGTATGAGAGATCAAGAAAAAGACTTAAATAATGTCATGCTCACGGAAATAAATCGACAGCATAACGGTACATTCGTTTCTCCTTCCAATCATTATATTAAGTTTCTTGATCAAATTTATAAGTTCTAGACTATCATTAGTCCATCTAGAACCTTTGGAATATCAACCCTTGGGTCAAACCTTGGGTTAAATACTTAAGCAATGTGACGGTCGTTTACTGGGCCGTTACATCATGTAACGCTCCAGTAGTGGGCCGTTACAATGATCCGAGTCTCGAACAATAAAAATAGACTCAGAGAAAGGTGACGGTCATGCATTGGGCCGTTACATTATGTGACGGTCCAGGATTAGGCCGTTACATTAGTCTGGATCCCGAATCAAGAATTCAAACTCAGATGAATGTGACGGTCTTATATTGGGCCGTTACATGTGCCTGACGGTCCAACACAGAGCTGTTACATTACTGATAATCAGAAAACATCGATAGTGTAGTCTAATCAATGGGCTTTAATGGTACAACCAACTCGGCGTCTTAGTGGGAATCCCAGGCTCGCGGAGAATTACGGAGGCCTTGAAACAAGATTTCCTAGTCCATTGGAAGGAATATCCAATAGAGAGGTCCTCATGTCCAAGAATAATGTTCCTATAGTGCAGAGTGAACTAATGGACAACATACCAGAGTATGTGCCATGTACTTAAAGAAATGACTCTATAGACAGAGAGAGGAAACGTGTATCAATATGGAAATCAAGATAAAACTCCGTCAATACATCATTTAAAAATCATGATTTAGAATACAAAACTATAAAAATTTGGCAATGAAATTATCTTAACTTAAAATAATATTAAAGTATCAAAATCATGCAATACCTATCATGAGTAATCAAATAACTTAAGGGTCACATAATAGGTTACAACTTAGATAACTAGGCATAATAATAAGCAAATATGGCAAGTCTTATTCCGTCTAGCATTGTCATAAGACAGGGCTCTGACGGTCTATAGATGGTGCGTCACAGTGATTGTGACGGTCTATAGAACAGCCGTTACATAAATGTAACGCTCCTGCATAGATGCGTCAGAGATAACAGAGTAGAGCAGTAGACAGCAAGACTGTGACGGCTTATCGCAAGGCCGTTATATGAGTGTGGCGGTCCTATGCTGATGCGTCAGAGAGTCTGCTAACATGAAACAGTATGAAATCCAAGAGATCAACTCACATCATGTCTGTAAATCAAACATCATGTAGTCCTAGACATGTTAATGAAGTGTAGGCCAACTACATGCATAGATATCAGTGAATAGATAGATAACATCTTTTAATTTTCTACTTAGGGCTAAGAGATGTATGAATGCATAGAACTATTAAAACATGAAATTCATGATCTATCATGCATGGAATTCAATCAAACCAGAGGGCTTTTATTCCTATCAAGCTATTTTTACCGTTCATGAGATGACCTACCTCTTCTAAGACTTTTAAACTTCCAATTTAGGGTTGAAAAACGTGCCCTAGCTCTCCTCTTCCTGTGACTTTTCAGTAACTTCCTTGGGCTCTAACTCCTCGGTTGCTTGGTCTCCTAGCACGAAATTTGGAGAGCTATTAGTCTAATGTATTATAAACAAAAGTTTCTAAAGAACTTACCTAAAATTATGACTCCTTACCTTGATTCCACGCGAGCAAAAGTAAGGGTTGCTCAGTTCAGAACTAGGTCCTATTTATAGAGTTCTAGCTAGGGTTTGAGGATTAGATCGATTCTAGAGTCCTTATTCTACAAAAACCTGATCTCTAAGAGTCCCTAGTAACTTAACATATCGTTCTAATTAGGTCTCTTATAGATAAGAATCCAAAGTTTCAATCTTTTCACGAGTTCTTTAACTTACGGAACTCGCAGAGTGTAACGGTCCATGGTAGGCGCGTTACACGGCTATGGCAGTCGCTCGATAGACCGCTACATCCAACGCATTCAGAATTTTAATTTTTAATAAAGCTCTTTTATCCATTTATCCTCCAATTATCTTATTAAGTGGTAATTATCCTTAAAATCCGTGAATAAGCTAAATAACATTCTAGAATATGGGCCAAACTTAATGGGCTTGGTCCTTAAACCTTTTGGACTTTATTTAAATGGATTTGGTTAATTTGTTAACACAAAATGGGCCTTATAATGACTTATTAATCTAATAACCCATTTATTAATACATTTAGGCCTTTATAAATTCTAGAAAATTATTTATAAATTCAAAAATTATTTACATAAATTCTGGGGTCTTACAGGCGTGCTCTCAATGGAGTTTTTATGATGTGTCTAGATGATGATGAGGCTTGGAAAATTGTTGAAGCAGCTCACTCAAGCGAATGTGGAGGGCATGTTAATGGTCATGCCTTGGCGAAGAAGATTCTTAGGCAGGACTATTACTGGCCAACCTTAGAGGTGGATTGTTCCACCTATGTCCGTAGGTGTCTTCAATGCCAACTCCACGCCGACAAGATTCACGCTCCTGCTTCATCTCTCCATTCTCTTTCTGCTCCTTGTCCATTCTCCAAGTGGGCTTTTGATATTTTAGATCCACTGGGTGATCCAAACTCCCAAACCAAACAGAAATCTTTCATCCTCACTGCTACGGAGTATTTCACCAAATGGGTAGAAGTCGAAGCATACACGAAAATCAAGGCTACCACAGTTTGCCCCTTCATCCTGAAAAATATCATTTCGCGGTTCGGAGTGTCAAGCGACATCGTCACCGATAATGGACCTCGATTCGTGTCACAAGAACTCCAAGATCTCTGTAAGAAATTCAATATAGCATTACATCATTCATCACCATACTATCCGCAAGGCAACGGCCAAGCCGAGGCCACCAATAAGACTCTTCTTAAAATCATCAAGAAAACATGCGAATCACATAAATTCGCTGACTAGGCCGATAAACTGATAGAAGCTCTATGGGCTTATCGCACCTCCGTCTATACTCCCACAGGACAAACTCCTTTTGCCCTCACTTATGGGATGGAGGCGGTACTCCCGTATGAGATTTTGATCCCTTCCCTAAGAGTGCAGCTTGACAAAGAACTTAATCTCGATGAATGTCGAGAGGCGTTGCTAGTCCAGCTGGAACTCTTGGACGAGAAGAGGCTTAATACGGCTAATCATGTCTCCATTTACCAAAAGCGTGTCTCGCGTCATTTTCAAAAGAAGGTCATTGAAAGAAAATTTCAAGTGGGAAATATGGTTTTGAAGTGCAAATTTATAAAATCAAGAGGTCCTAGGTCTAAGTTGCAACCCAACTAGGAGGGTCCGTTTGTAATCAAAGAAGTTTATCCTGGGAACGCATACCGTTTAATCAACGCGGAGGGCGAAGAATTATCTCATGCGTGGAACGGGTTGTACCTCAAACACTTTTATCCTTAGAGTCGAGCTTGCAACGGCCCAGTGGCGGGGTGCTCCTCTCTTTGATCATGAAGGGAGATTCCTAGCACAACACTCACACACTACACAACCTCCAAGGTTGGGCCTTCCTCTTTTTGCCCAACACCGTTTCTCCTTTTGCCACACCTGGGGAAAAGTAACAGTCCTTATTTTTTTTCCCTTCTTCGGCTGAATATAAGGGCAAGTGGTGAATAAGGGGGCGAGGATCGATCTAGACACCCCGATACAAAAGAGGTCTCAAATAGGGGCAGTCTGTCATGACCTAATTCCGCATGGAGCAATCACAAAAGAAAAAGAAAGAAAAGAAAAAAGAGAAGAAAATGGGTAAAAATCAAGGCAAAAGCTTAAAGCTCACCCAAAAGCTTGAAGCTCAAAAGTCTAACTGCTCCGAACGAAACTAGGCATGGCAAGAGTGGCAGTATAGTTTCCCCGCGGGACGTCATGTGCCCGGTCGTACGCGTGCCTAGAGCGGATGAAGGTTCGATGATGGATATAAAGCCCCGGAGCAATAGACCGAATCTCTTGAAAAGGGGTCGTCATGAGAAGAACTCAAACCCTAAAAACCTCTATACCTATCCCCGGCTTTCCTTTCAAAATTCTCTTTTGATTTCCAAGTACTAGATCGTACCCCGGGTATGGCCTTAGCAGCAGCTCCGTTAAGTGAAATTGGATCTTGGCCAAAGATGGTCACCCATAATGCACGTTGTACTAAGGAAGCCCCTAATGAGATATGTGGGTCTCTCGTCACCGGGTCTGAACTGGTTCAAAATCAAAATTCTAAAAAAATCAGATATTTCAAAAATCCCAAAAAATCTGATATTTCAAAATTTCAAAAAAAATTAGATATTCCAAAATCCAAAAAATCTGATATTTCAAAATTCAAAAAAAAATCAGATATTTCAAAATCCAAAAAATTAAATATTTTAAAATTCCAAAAAAAAAAAAGAAAATCAAATCAGATATTTCAAAAATAAAAAAAAATCAGATATCTCAAAAATCCCATATATATATATATATATAATATATATATATATATATATAAATCTAAAAAAATCAAATATCTTCCAAAACTACAAATATATTTTCAAAATTATCCTTTAGTCCCCTGCATTTCATGGCATGCATTTATATTTTCATATGTTATTCATTTTGCCTATTTAATAAGGCTTCACCCCTTGACTCAAAACCAAGGATTGGTCATTCCCTAACTTGCTATAGGCAAGGGGTTAAGCCTAAAACAGATCTAACATGTTTTGTGTTTAAGTGTGTGTGCAGGGACATGTTTATGGCATCTACAGGTAAACGGTCCCTCGACGACCGTTCCAACCAACTCAAGCGGTCACAATGTGACCGTTTCATTCTTCTAGACGATCTCCAGAAGGCCACTTTCAGTCCCCAGAATCCTATCTCACGAGCCCATTGGCTCTTCTGTGCACCCAGGGCATTGCGGTCTGAGTATGACCGCTATTTCGTAAAGTGGTCCTTACAAACCGTTCTATGTGCCTAAACGGTCCCTCGATAGATTGCTCAGGCCCTCGTTCTGAACCCCTGACATCCGCCGATTGAGCGGTCTAGCTAAGGCCATTTTTCTTAAATCGGCAGTCACATGATGACCGTCTAACTCATTCAGCGGTCTCTTGTGGACCGCTTTTTTCCCAGAGAACCTCCTCAATCCACACAAATGCACAAAATAGAAGGTTAAAGCATTCCATTCCTTTATTCAAGATCAAGTAAATCAACATCAACCCATGGGTCTCTATACATCATGAAAGAAAAATCACTCAATCCTCAGCCGGGCATCCCCGCGAGGTCGAATCTCACGCAACTCTCTCACATAGGCCTGGTACTCCTCCTGAAGCTCTGTCACCTCCGCTGGTAGGGTACGCACTCGGCTGACCTCCCACATGATCAGCGCGCTCCTGACCGCCTGCTTATCCTCCTCTGTCCCGAGTCTCCTCGCTTGGAGTGCAGGAAGGTGGGGTAGCACTGGAACTATAGTACGAGGGAGTCCAACCTGTAGGAAACACCTGTGGGGGCTGTACATCGCCAGGGTGGTGTCTCCCACGAGCCTCAAGTCAAGTGCAAGCCTCCTAGGAAGCCTGAGGGTGGTGCTATGGAGGAAGAATGGGCGCATCACAAACCGATCCAGGGGCAGAGTGTTGATGTAGAGGCGCCATTCATCCCTAGTCTTCTTATCCGCGGTCCGACACTCCACTTGCTGAGAAAATCTGAAGGAGCCACCAATAAAGAACAGTGGATGGCTCCCAAAGATACGGCTGACGGAAGTGATATCCTCCCTAGGTATGAACTTTAGCCTGACCCCCATCCAGCACTCAAGAAGGATCATGGAGCCAAAGAGTGGGCCCCGTAAGACCGTTGAGCTAAGGCCCTCGTACAAGTAAGAAAGAATGGCCTAGGAAATGGAAAGACCCCGCCACAGTCCACTAATGGTGCTAAGGTTGGGGATGTCCAGAACATGGTCGGCAGAGGGGAAGAGTATGGCACCACACAAGCAGATGGAAACGACTTGTGCTATGGCTTCATCCCACCCACACTTGTTCTTACAATGAGCTATGACCCACTGGCTCAAGGGTATCAGATGAATGTGGTGTGGGCCAATCATGGTGCAGATATCCTTAGTGCTGGGTAGGAATTCCCCTAGAATGGGGGTAGGATCTATAGGGGCAACAGTGTGGCAAACCAAGGCCTCCTCACCCACTTTAGATCTAGGAAGGGAAAGATAAGTCTCCACATCCTCTAATAAAATGGTGGCCTCAAAAGAGGGGAAGATGAAGGTATGCGTCTAGGGATGCCATACTTCTACTAGAGCTGTGATGCTGTGCCAATCCAATGAAAGCTTGGGGTAGTTTTTGGCCAAGATTAAAAGAGGATGTAAGTTCCAGGCCCTTAAGATGGATATCACTACTATAGGGAGCTCACGGATCAAGGGAGACATCTACTTTAGGGTGGAATAGCGCCTAGGGCCGGGAAGGAGCTGAGGTAATAAGAAGGAGAAGGAGAACAAAGAAAGGAAAAGAGAAAGAATAATAAGCATTTTTTTTAAAGAAAATTGAATAAGATGAAAGAAGTTACACTAACTTACCTCCCTCAAGGGACTAGAGCTCAGATGCCCGGGGATGGCAGTCAACCTTTGCAGCACGCCATACTCTTTTTTGGCCAACTTTGGCCCGTGGTAAGCAGCCCCATCCATAGGGCTTCCTTCAATAGCCCTCTTCATGATGATTTGAGGAGGTTTAGCAAGGTTTTCAAGGCCTACAAGAGGGGTGTGGTGTGAGAAATGAGTTTAGAGTGCCCTCCTACTTATAGAACCTAATTTGTGGCCTAATACCACTGGGATTGAGGTAGGATAGCTCCAAATCGGGTCAGGATAGGTGTTGACACCGTCTGGGATTCTTTATCCTCGGGTTGGGACTCTCCAAGAGAGTCCCGATAGAAGCTACCAGGGTTTCCTCGTACGCGGTCTATCGAGAGACCGCGGGAGTTTAATCACAGTCTACAATGAACCATTTATGCACCTTCTACACGCTTCGTCTCCCTGGCAGACTAAATGGTCCTGGGGAGGCCATGTTTCATATCCAACGGTCCACGCAGAACCGTGTTTCTACCCTCTGCGGTCCAATGGGGACCTTTTATAAACTCCTTTGGGCTCTCGACCGAACAACCCTCGACGGTCTGACATGGGACCATCTGGCCATCAGAACGGCCCTTTGAATCCCTACGGCCTTAGTTTTATCCTTTTTGCATCATTCCACTCAAGTCTCTTTTCATCTCTCTCTCCCTCTCACTCTCTCATGTCAATGTAGGATTCGTTGTTAGTCTGTTAGCATCAAGCATACATGCATTCATTCACATTCATTCATCCCAAAACAAAACATATCATATCATATCATAACACCCATATGTACATAAGTCACATAAAGTTCATCAGGCCTGGCCCTCCCCTGGGCCGCTGCTCTCCCCTGAGCCCTCATGGCGCTTTGTTGGTGGCGCCATGGAGGTGCTCTCCTCTTCATGTTGGCGTCGGAGTCGCTCCTCATCCTCATTCCTCTGACGATCGGAGGAGCTAGTAGTGAAGTAGCTAGGTGCGATGCTCTGACTGCCGCATCATCTTGGCCTCTCGCTCAGAAGTCATACGGACTCTCTCAGCGCCCGCACCTCTCCCTGCAGCTCTACCGCCTCTATGCGGGCACGCTCTGCCAGCTCGATACAGGTCTGCCTCCGCCGCCCGGGCTTGAAGATGTTCCGTCTCCACCATCCCGACACGCGATCGCTCCATCTCTATACAGAGGCGTGCGGCCTCTACTACCTCTGCGCGGAGTGTCTCTGCCTCAGAATGAGAATGCTCAGCCTCCTCCCTCGGCCGGGTGGCCTCACTCAGTGCCACTACCAGCTCGGTCGTCTGTGCACACAAATCATAATCAACTAATTACATTCATAGTCATAATCAACAAAAGGGGAAGTACAGCTGTTTACTTACCCTCTCGGTGAGTGCGGCCTCGGCCTCCTCGGCCCGTGCCACTGCCTGGGTGAACTTCGGGTACTGCTCGGCCTGATCCGCAGCTGGCTGGGAGGAGGAAGACAATGCGTCCGGTGTCGGGCACTGGGCTCCCTCGGGTCGCTGCAAATAGGGGCATGTCAGTTTCATAAAGCATATCATAAACATTTTTAAGTTTGAGGTTGAGTAAAACTTACCAGGAGGTCTATAGAAAGCCGGAGCTCATCCCGCTGCTGGACGGTAGAGTGGACGAGACCCTGAAGCTCAACGATCGGCCCCTTGGGGTCGAGCTGCATATAGGAAGTCAGGTGTCAGTGCATTGTAATCATAAAGCATGTTAGAAAGCATAAGGTTAGAGGCGTACCGGTCGTCGAGAGCCATAGAAGACCTGGTCTCCGTAGCGCCTGGCGTAGGCCATGAATTAGGCCTCGTCGCTCTCAGGTCAGGCGCGGACCACTCGCCCGAGTGCCGTCCAGTCCTGGATCTGCTCTGACGCCCGAACAGTCCAGTCAATCTCCGTCGCCAGGCCTCGTGCGTGCCGTCCGATGCGCTCCTTCGGCTTCTCGCGAGCCGGGAACTCGACCTCCGCCTGGTGGAACCCGATGGTCCTCATCACCAAGCGATAGTGGAATGGCTCCCCCACATTCATGCAGTGGAGCCAGATGTCTCGACCCGCGTAAGCTAGGGCCACCACCACCCATGGCTGGCTCTCGTGCCCCTCTCCCTGGTAGGGCATCCACCGGACCTGTCAAATAGGCAATTGCATCAGCATAACAAGCATATAGTTGCATTTTACACAAAGCTCAAGTTTAGGTCTTACCGAAGCATAGGGAAGTGCGTCGAGGTCATCCTGAGTCGCTCGAACCTGGTGACACAGGGAGCCCACCTCCCGTGTTGCTGTCCACCATCTCGCGATGGGCAGTCGGTCGGGGTACATCTCCTGTCCTCTCCCCAGCCCGGGGAGGTACACATAGGCCCACACCTGCATTGCATTACAATAAGTGTCAGCATACAGCATATAATCATATAGCAATTGCATAATCATTTTAGGAATCGAGTTATACCTGGAGCAGTTGAGAGAAGCCGTCGAGCATCGTACGCTGGCTTGTGGAGCTCAAGGTGTCGAACAGGAAGGCGAGGACTGCCACCCCCTAGGCGTACTCCCCGACTCGGTCAACGTCCTCCAGCAGGGGAAGCAGCTGGTAGCTCACCATGTCTGCCCAAGTGGCAAAGAGGAGCCTCCCAAAGAACAACATAAGGAATCACCTCAGGACTACGTCTACCTCTGGACCCGGCGCGGTCGCTACCTGCCTCCGTGCTCGCTCTGTCAGTCTCTCGAGATGCTGCTCCGACAGCTCTCCAGTGGTGATCCCGGCTCCCCTCAGACCAAGGCTCTCTTGTAGCCTTGCTCTCTACAGCGTCGTCAACTGATGGCCGCAGCAGCTCCAGGCCCATCTGTCTCTGGGCCAACACCCGGTAGTCCACTAGCGTCCTCTCGTTGACCGGCAACCCGTGCACGCGCAGGCCAGTGATGCGTGCGATGTCCTCCAACGTCGGGACCATGTGCCCCCACGGGAAGAGGAACATGCGGCTCACCGGGTTCCACCGGTCGTGTCGGGCGTAGAGTAGCGCGGTGTCGAGCCTCGTGACCTCCACGGCAAGGAACTCACCGAATCCCATGGCCGCCAGCTGCTCTCGCTGGAAGTCCGACAGTGCGAGGTACACTGCACGGACCTAGAGCCATGAAATCAGGGTTCTGCACTTTCCCTGCATGCATTTAAATATATTGCATTAGTCATTCATTTCATAATAAACCATGCATTAATTAAATAAAAATAAAAATAAAAAATAAAAAAAATGCAGTCTGTCAGGTTAACGGTCCCCATTGGGCCGTTTTTATCCCCGAAACGGTTGGTTTTTGGCCGTCTTCATTTCTGAAAAGGACATCTCTATCTCCACGGTCATCCATTGGCCGTTTTGCCTAGAGGAAGGTTCGTTGAGGACCGCTCATTAATCTAGATGGCCCAGTTTGGACTGTTTATCCCTCATGTGTCCATCCCAATAATGGCCTTTCCCTAACCGTTTGGGTACCCAACGGTCCCCATCCAACCGTTTGGCATTCCCCTCCAGCCCCCGTTGATCTGAGTCTACATGGTCCTCTGGTTGACCATTTGCCTACGGGGTGGTCTATTGGAGACCGTCTTGTTTTCAACAGTTCAGCTTCTGAACGGTTTAAGGTGGACCATCTAAACATGTCCACGGTCTTCCTCAGACCGCATTCATTCCCCAACACCCCGACTGTTGAACTCTCCCTGAACGATCACCCGTGGACCGTTCTAGCCGTTAGGGCGGTTTGGTTTTTTGCCGTTTGTAGCCAGACGGTGCTAAGTGAACCATTTAGTTTTGGTAAGCGGTCATTGTTAAACCGTGTTCTACTCGCCGTGCTCGACGGCGTTCACCCCTCTCCCTCACCGTGGGTGTTGGCCCTAGAGGCCTTACAACCATTCCCAAGGGGTCATATGCCCCATTCCGTTCACCTAAGCTAGCATGCATCCATTAAAACAATCAAAATGGGGAGGGGGTTTGCTATGGCCTACCTCGGATGGGTGTGGAGCCTTGGCCGGGGTCTCGGCCGTGGTCGCTGGCGTTTCGCCCTCCGGTGGCGGCCTCTCTTCCTCCGGCACCCTGACGATCGGGAGGAGTGCCTCCTCGACCGACAGTGGCACCGCGTCCCTCGTAGGATTTTTCGGTGGCGGCGACGGTGGGGTTTCTTCTCCGGACATCCGTCGGTTCAAAGCTTGGCGTTTGAAATGCATGCGAGGTATGTGAGGCCCGGGGAGAGAATGAGACGATGAGGATGAGAAAGGAGAATGTAGAAGGAGGATGGGAGAGTGAAGGCCGGTGGTGTCCGGTTGATGGATAGGGGGAGGAAGAAGACGATGGGGCGCCGGTTACTCTTTTGAAATCGACAGATTAAAAGCGGTCTAGTGATAGACCGTTTCACTATTTAGGTGGCCTGGTTAAGACCGTTTATGTATGACGAATCACCTGCATTTGAACGGTAAAATCATGACCGCCTATTTCTTGGCGGTCTCATACAAGGCCTTTTTCAGGAACAATTGGCATTCAAATTCTATTAACCTATGAGGTCCTGTTTGAACCATTTTTAACTTGCGGCGGTCTGCTTTGGACCGTTTGCTCACCTGTGGCGGTCTGGAGTAGGCCGTTTATATGCTGAAGTGATGAATGAACTAATTTTTGTTGCATTATTTGTTTAATTGATAAATCTTTTATCTTGAATAAACTTGCTTCATAATGTATGAGATTAATTTCAGCATTAATCCACTTCCATGATCCCGGTCAGGTAAGTCAGGTAAGTATCCTGTACCTTGTATCCCTTAGTGCATTACTATATGGTATCTATATTATATTATCTCGAGAACCGGCTGGTCATTCACATATTCCAGGATCTGATGTTCCCCTTTAACAAAAATAAGGATGATCTAGGTTCATGTGCTTAATCATCGGATAGGCCGTTAGGTTGGGAAAGTTGGGGAACAATGGTTCTATCTCGCGCGCCGTGGTTGCGGATGTTGTGCCCCTTGTGCTTTGATGTTAATGTGGTGTTTTAATGATAGCAACATGAATGAGTCACCATATTGTTTTGCTAAGAACAACACATTGAGTCATCACATGAATGCATATGTCTGATCTGTTCTGTGGAGAATGCATGAGTGTGCTAGGTCATGCAGTGTTCTATACTCAATGCATAAGTCTATACATTGCATATGTTTAGCATACACTGCATCAGTGCAATAACAGTTGCTGCATGCGTCTGTTAAGAAGTCTGTACATTGCCCTACTTCAGGCTGAGCAAGTCTATACACTGCTGCACGAACATCAAGTCTATACATTGTCTTGCACAGCATGCAGGCAAAGTCTGTACATCGTCTTCTTGTTCATGCATTGCATCAAGTCTATACATTATCTTGCACAGCATGCAGGCAAAGTCTGTACAACATTTGCACATTACATACGTTCAAAGTCTGCACAAAGTCTACTGCATTCAAAGTCTATACAGACTTGGTCCATGCGTAAGCATAGCAAGTCTGTACATTGGTAGCAAGTCTGTACAACGTCCTTAGCATGAACACATTCAAAGTCCATACATTGCCCTGTAGCTTGCATGAACTCAAGTCTGTACAGCCAATGCCTGCACACAATGTCTATACATTCATTTGTTGATAATCGAGCAAGTCTGTACATCGTCAGCCTGCTCATGCATCGTCTTGGTGGTAAGTCTGTACATTGGCCAAGTCTATACATCGCCACTTGTTCATGCATGTTCATCACGTCTGCACATTGTTTGGCCATTGCACACGAAGTCTGTACAGCGGTTGCCTTCATCCCTAGCAGGTCTGTACAGCGGTTGCCTTCATGCCTAGAAAGTCTGTACATCGTGTGTTGTTGAAAGTCTGTACAGCGTCTCACTTAGCGTCTCTGTACATCGTCTGCCTGCACTCCAAGTCTATACATTGCTGCATTCCAAGTCTATACATTGCTGCATTACAAGTCTATACATTGCAGCTATGTGTGTGCATCGTTTAACAAGTCTATACATTGCTGCTATGTGTGTGCATCATTTAACAAGTCTGTACATTGATGCTATGTGTTTGCATCATTTAACAAGTCTATACATTACAGCTATGTGTGTGCATCGTTGAACAAGTCTATGCATTGCACGAAGTCTGCACATTGTGTGCTGCTATGCTCATACATCATTTTAGCAAGTCTGAACATTGTTTGCACATCGCACACAGAGTCTGCACACAGTGCCTTAGCAAGTCTATACATTGTGCATCGTTCAAAGCAGAGTCTACACATTGCTGCATTCTAAGTCTGCACAATGTTTATACATTGCATGCAGAGTCTGCACATTGATGTAGCATGCATGCAGAGTCTATACACTCATAACCTTAGCCATTGCATTCTGTGCTTCAAGCATACACAAAGTCTATACAACCTCCATTGGTTCACTCGACCAAGTCTGTACAGCCATGCATTGTCTTGCTTGCATGAATGAAGTCTGTACAAGGTGTTGTTGTCTTAAACTGATAACTGTATCTGACTGACTGACAGGTACTCTTCGTGTGGTTAAGGAGGGCACGTGATCTGAGGATAATAGGAGTGCCAAGATCGTGACATGTGTATTGAAGCCTGCTGAAATGCTGACACGTGGAGGAACTCTCTGGGCGGGAATCTGGAAGCCACACACCCTTCTTTTCTGCTGCTGATATAAAAGGAAGCCTTGTTCCTCAGAAGAAGGCTGATCGTGATAGAAGGGGTAGAGACAGAGAGAAGATAGCTTGCACGATCCAGAAGAAGAAGAAGAAAAAGAAAAAGAGAGTGAGAAATCGAGAGCAGAGAAGAAGAAGAAAAAGAAAGAGGAAGAGAGATCGAGAGCAGAGAAGAAGAAGAAAAAGAAAGAGGAAGAGAGATCAAGAGTGTTCTATTCTTTTTATGATCAATAAAATTCCCCCTGGTTGTGATTTAGACTGTGGGTTCAGAATTGGATCCACATTCTAAATCACCACTAGGCAGGGCTTTCTATAAAAAAAAAAGAGGAAGAGAGATCAAGAGTTGAGAAGAAGAAGCAGTCAGCTATCTGAAGTTTGTTCTCTACTGGACTGTGGATCAAATCCAGGCCAGTCAGCTCCTTGAGAGCCTTTTTGTGCTTCATTGTTTACAGCTTTTTGTTGCTGTGGTTTCTTGCTTTTATTTTTCTTTTGAACCTTTCATCAATCTGTTAGTCAGCGGTTTTGCAGAGGAGGATTCCTCTAGACAGCAAGCTGTGTTGCTCAGCGGGGTGAGGTGGATACCTCGGACAGCAAGCTGTGAGGCTCAGCAGTTGTATGGCAAGCTGTGAGGCCCAGCGGTTCAAGCTGTGAGTCAGCAGAATCCACACTCGGGTTTAAGTGTGGGGTGGATGCAGGTCTGGAGGACCGAACCACCTAAAAACTCTATGTGCAGTGGTTTGATTTCTTATATGCTTCCGCTAGATGAATGCATAGGGATGATATTTTTGATCGCACACTGTGTGTTTGATTATGGTATCAAGAGTCCTTTGACAGGATTAGATCTGAAGTTTAATTCATTCCTTTAGGCGTTAATTCTTCAGTTGTGAGCATTAGCTTTTAATTGGGAGAAATTTTTAAGGGTAGATTCATTCACCCCCCCTCTGAATACATAGCACCGAACCCAACACTTCGTATCAGAGCGGGTCTCTAACCTAACAGATCTAACAATCTGCAGAGGATCCTGCTAGTTTTGGTGCATTTCAGAGTGGGTTTCTTGTGTTCTGTGTTTTGTTTCACCGGTTTAGTGTCTTGATTTGCTCATCTGATTTCGGTGTATTCATCATATCTCGATGGCTAATCCTCCGATATTCAGAGGTAATGAGTTTGATTCTTGGTTAGAAAATTTTCATCGGTATGTAAAATCAACTGATCCTAATATCTGGAAGGTAATAACTCATGGTCCACACAAATTGTCAAAAGATAAATCTAGATGGACTGAGAAGGATAAATTGAATGACTCTGTCAACACTAGAGCATTAGTTTTAATGAAAGAATCAATTGACAGAGCTCTAATCTCATGTATTTCTTCTTGCAGGTCTGCCAAAGAAATTTTGGAAAAACTAAAGCTTACCAGGAATCACAACAGATGCTTGATGGCTGATCGGAGAAATGATAATGAAGAATCATCATCTCAGGTAAGCTCTGGATTCGAAGAAGTTTCGATTGATGATTTATAGAATATAAATGAAGAGCTTACTGATAGATGCACAAAATTAAAATCCGAAAATAAAAGGCTAAAGAAAAGAATTGAACAATGCAAATCTGAACTTACTTGTGATATTTGTCCTACATTGAAACAATCTTATGATACATGCCTAATAGATGCTCAGAATTTTAAGGAACAAAATGGTTGTCTAAAAATTAAAAATCAAACATGCTTGGACAAGATGTCAGAACTTGAGAATCAACTGAATAAGAAGAAAAATGAGCATCTAAAAAGCATGCAAGAGCTGACTGAAATTAATTCTGTAATGGACAAACTAAAGCTTGAACATGCTGAAGTTCAAAAAGATAATGAAGATCTCAAGGCTAGTCTGAATAAAATCAACAAGGAAGCAATACATATCTCTTCTATAGAGTCAAGTTGTAATATGTGCTCGGCTCTAAGAGAACGAAATGAAGATCTCTATAATGAAAATGAATGGATGAAGAAACAAATTGCCGTGTTTAAAGAGGATCACAGAAATCTGCTTGCTGAGAAAATTAAAGTGGAAGAAAGGGAAGAGGAACTAATTGAAAAACTGGAGCTGATGTCTGGAAGGGAAAGATGTGCTGGTAATGAAATTCAGGCTAAAAATTTTGAGGAAGAAAACACTGAACTGAAAGCTGAAGTTGAAAAATTGAAATGGTTAAACACTGGCTTGTCTGAAAGACTTCTCACCATAGAAAAGGGAAAAGCTGTCTGTGATGAAGAATCAAAAATCTTGAGCAATCTGGAACAAGAAGTTGAGAAGTATAAAACTGCAAATAAAGTCTTAAGTGAATGTGTCAATTGCAGTGAACAAGAAATAGCCAGTTATGAGCTTCATATAACATCTTTGGAAGATAAAATTCATGATCTGGAAAACTCAGCATCCAATTCTGCTAAGAATGAAAGAAAAATGAAAGCTGTCATGAAAGGTAAGGATGATAATTCAAGAGAGGGGATAAGTTGCAATTCTGATGTTAAGGAAATCACTAAAAACCAGCTATACACCACTTTTGTGCAAAGCTCTGATGTAGCTGGTACCTCAAATCAATCCCCAAAATAAAATAAAAATCTAAAAACACCTTCATCATCTGTCTTTCAATTTAAGGCACAGAAAGCTGAAAAATGAACAAGAATTGTGAACAAAGTTAAACAATCGAACAGGAATGGAAAGAAAGATGGGGTTAAAAATGTCCCTATTTGTGTCATGAAATCTATTAGCTCTGCTGAATTTAATGGGTCAATGCAAAATGCTCATGCTTCATGTACTCATTCTCATGCATCTAGTCAGTCTGTTAGTAATCATGTCGCCAGGAAATCACAAGTGTCATGTCATTATTATGGCAAGATAGGGCATGTAATGGATGATTGCAGACTGTTACTTGAAGATGAGCATGCTGGTGAAGCAATGCATTCTAGAAATTCATCTGGTAGAAACTACACCACTAAGAAATCTGATGCATCATGTTATTACTGTGGTAGGCGTGGTCACCTAATGAATGCATGTTTTACAATGAAAGAAGACAACAATGTGAATTCTAGATTTTTTACACATGCTCATGGCCCATATAGATATAAATCTACTTCAGGCCAGCATATTATTTGTTTCACTTGCAACAAGCCTGGGCATAAGGCAAATGAGTGCTGGTCAGAAAATCATTGGGGAAACAATGACTCAAGAGGTAAGCACCTAAGGTGCTATGAGTGTGGGAAGTATGGCCATACAGTCAAGGACTGTTGGCATGCCCAAGGAAGCCATGTTAATGACAAATTTTTTAAATTCTGTGCCAAAAGACCTGTGAAATTTTCATGTTATAACTGTGGCAAGTCAGGTCACAAGTATGCTGAATGTTGGTCATCTGGTAATAAGAAATAAAATGTTCATGTAAACAACAAAACATTTAATGCTCAGTTTCATAGGTCTCATGCTGCTGTTGATATGCCCCATAGGACCAGAAAATCTGCTGTTTCATGTAGATATTGTGGAAAGTTTGGTCATTTCATGAATAATTGTTACCTGATGGAGTATGATAATGATGTTGCTAAAAAATTATTCAGAACACCTGTCAGAGTTAACTCAGGACCCAAGGCTGTTTGGGTCCCTACAGGATCAAATTGATTAACATGTTACAGGTGTGCCTTGGAATGAAAAAGAGGGGTAAATAAACCAAGGCACTCAGCAGGAAGACCCCAGGGTTCTGCTTTTCAGGTTTGCTCTGAATACTCATCTTAAATTCCATCATATGAAATTGTGAACTTGAAATGATTGCATATCATGTTGATTTGTTGATGTTAAACTGAAACTTTCTGAAATGTGAATTGCACAATCATGCTTATGGTAATTCTCTTCTGTCTAATTTGCATGAATCATATCTGAATGTAAAATTTGATATCATGTGATGTGCTTTCAATACATTTCATGTATTTAGTCAGGGGGAGTCCAACTGTTTTTGATCAATCATATTGCTGCTTATGTTTTATCCTTCACATCATGCACTTAGTCAGGGGGAGCTCAACTTGTCTTGATTAACCATTCTGCTGCTCATGCCTTGCTATTGTCATGATGAATCTAGACAGAGGAAGTTTTCTGATAATCTCATTCACTTTCACTTGAAATCCTCCTATCTAGTTTATTGGATCTTCTAATGCTCTCAGTTTGGTTCAATTGAATTCTCTGCTGTCTTCACCAAAACAGCTGATCTGTCTGAATTCCAGACTCAGCTACTGTTTGTTGATAAACTCTCTTCTAATGCTCTTCTCTATTGGTGATTGACTCTTCCACCAGCTTATACTCATCCTTCATATATCTCTTAGCTGGTGTGACTGATTTGGTTCTACTGTTGATTAGTTGGTCAGCTAAATTTATTGATCTGAGGAACTTAAGCTGCATGTCATGCAATTCAGTCTGAGAACCTTGTAAAAATTCTTATCATATAGGTTTAAGAATTACCACTGAATCAGACTGATATAAGACTAATGTATTCTCAGATTTGTAATTAAATGAATTGAAAATATCTGAATGATAAGCTTTAATAAACCTTAGACTCACTCATCAGATATCTGAAAATCTAAAATCAGGGCTACTTTGGTTAAGATACATAGAGTGTGTATTGTTGTTAAACATTAACTTTGAAAAAAAAATTGACAGGAAATAAAATTAGTGAGTAATGAAATGACTTTGTTCACTGAGAAACTAGGTTTTCCATCAAAGAAATGGAGTGAACCCAAGTCATGAAGTGTCATAGTCACTTAAAATGAAAATTTATTGAGAACCTGACAGAACAATGGCATTTCTGTGTTGAGTAACTGGGGAATCTGGCCTCTGATCAAGGCGTCTTCTCATGTAAAAAGACACTTATATTGCTAACTCTGTTCTCAAAGTTGAGAGGCAATGACAGTTATCACACTGAGTAACTGGGTCACTTCACCTGAGACGTGTTGTGCCTCATGTAAAAATATGTTGATCAACTTAAATTGCTCAGGAAAAATATAATGTGCTTCAAATGAAAATATTTTGAAAATTCTGTCAACTCATGTTCTTGTTAGTTGTTTAACAACAATACTAATCTGTGTAACTTTCAAAGGAGCTATTGAGATCATATGTGTAAGATAAAGATGATTGATTTTGAGTGTTATCTGAATATTTGGTTCACCTTTATTAAAACTTGGATTCAGATATGACTATTTAGTTTAATTTGACAAATTTGGTATACAACATAATTAAATCAGATTGGTTAAGTTGCCACTTCATAACCCTTTATGATAGAAGACTCTATTCTTCTTAAGACTTATTGTAGTGGTGCAAGCATTAAAATCTCTCATGATCAGATTCACTCTAGACAGCCTGATCAACATAAATCTTGCTATTGATTATTCATTGAGATGTCTTGTGATTATTGCTGTCTACTTTTACCTTCCTATCATCAATCACTTTACTCTCCACACTGTTGGAATCTTCCATCCTATTTTGCAACCAGTTCTGGTTCTATGAATTTTTCACCTGTTTCATTCTGTTCATGCATTTGTGAGGTGCCACAACCAGAGTTCATTCCTGCGCTTCAGGGGGAGTTATGGGTCATCTGCATTTAAGGGGAGAGTAGTCAATCATGCATGTTGATAGGGGCAGAGCTATTTTCTTGTCATAAGGGGGAACTCTATTTCAGTGAACTATGTTTCATTCTGTGTCTTTGTGTGCTGAATTTTGTCTCTCAAATCATTTCCTTTCTTTTTGATTATGTCAAAGGGGGAGAATAGTTTGACGAGTCAGTGTGACTCATTATGTTGCCATCATCAAAAAGGGGGAGATTGTTGTGCCCCTTATGCTTTGATGTTAATGTGGTGTTTTAATGATAACAACATGAATGAGTCACCATATTATTTTGCTAAGAACAACACATTGAGTCATCACATGAATGCATATGTCTGATCTGTTCTGTGGAGAATGCATGAGTGTGCTAGGTCATGCAGTGTTCTATACTCAATGCATAGGTCTATACATTGCATATGTTTAGCATACACTGCATCAGTGCAATAACAGTTGCTGCATGCGTCTGTTAAGAAGTCTGTACATTGCCCTGCTTCAGGCTGAGCAAGTCTATACACTGCTGCACGAACATCAAGTCTATACATTGTCTTGCATAGCATGCAGGCAAAGTCTGTACATCATCTTCTTGTTCTTGCATTGCATCAAGTCTATACATTGTCTTGCACAGCATGCAGGCAAAGTCTGTACAACATTTGTGTTGTGTAGTGGACAGTGGATCTAGAGGGGAGGGGTGAATAGATCTACCCCTCTTTTCACAATGCAACCCTCTATATAGCTAGATAAGATAAATTGCAGCGGAATATAACTAGCTTATCGAAGAACACTATGATTCACTTGGCACGATGAGCAATCCAATATATCGATTTGAACCTAAGCAAGCATCTAGAATGAGCAATCACATAAACAAACCACAACACACAATATTTTAAGGTGGTTCGGACTGAATCCCCAGTCCTACGTCCACCCCTCACCAAATCCGGTGAGGCTCCACTAGTGCCACGCACTGAACCGTAAATCGGAATGACCTCCGATTGTCTTCCTACTAACCACAGGTAGGGACGTCAACACCGCAGATCGGACAACTTTCGATTGCCTTCCTACTAACCACCGGTAGGGACTATCTTCAGTTTCAATTGTTTGTATGAAATGAAAAAGAACAAATATGAAAACACTCAATCATCAAACAAGATATAGAATATGCTTAAGAAGAAAAATCTTGTCTGAGATTGCTGGAGCTTGAGTTGGATGCTTCAATGGTGTCTTCTTCCTTGAGAGATGATCTTTCTTTAGTTGATGAAGAAGACTATGGATGTAGCTTTGATCTTCCTTGAAAATCTTGTGAAATCAGCTTCCTTGGATCACCTTGATAGCCTTCTTGCTTCTACTCTTGCTTGGAGGTTGATGGCTTCAGATCTTGGCTTGAATCACCTTGGATGGATGAAGAACTCCAGCCCGAAGTACTGTTCATGGAGGTGCTACAGTACCTGCGAATCTCCTCCTCTAGCCTCCCTTGATCTCCTTTGATCCAAATGAAGCATTAGAGTTTCTAACCCCTCATGTGTTGGTTTTATAGACTTTGAATGGTCCTTGGACATCCCCCAGACCAGATCCACAAATCATGAGAGATTAGGTGAGTTTTGATTAAACAAATCTATGGAAAGGGGCTGGCCACGAGGTGGAAATCGAAGTCAAACATGGCTGCATCCGGGCTGGCGGTCGACCTGCAGCTTCTGGCGGTCGACCGCTACTGAGAAACTTGCAACCGGATGGTCCCTGGGATTTTCGGTCGACCGCTGCTGGCTGGCGGTTGACCGCTACTGAAAGACATGCAGATTGGTGGATGCTGGCTGGGGCGGTCGACCACCCCTGTGCTGGCGGTCGACCGCCAGCTGGGCAGAACCCGGGCTTGCCCGAGTCGGTCTGTTAACCTTCTTAGCTCTGTCGCTTGACTTCTTTAGCAGCCCGTTCATGTCTGTGGCATCACCCTTGACTGTCTTGAAGATTTCTATTGATTATATCGCTCCTATAATCAGAATTTTGTTACGGGGGCTCCGCCCCCGGAAACCCCCGCAAGGGGCGCTACCCCCTTGACCCCCGCGACCTAACCGGGCAGGTCGATCCCCGCGACCTGACCGCGCAGGTCGATCCGCGTGCGAGGACGTAACATTGAGCTTTCACCTTTGCCATTTCCACTGAATTCCTTGTCCATTTAATGGCGTATCTGTCATGAACAAAACATCACGTGTGTCAGTCACATGAGAGTGGAAAATATCAATGACTAATAGTGTTTAGCCATTATCAAAACCAAGAATACCACAGAACTCATATGACCATAGGATGATGTCGAATGACCTAAGTGACCACAGGATGACTCAAATGACCATAGGGACACAACAGTTTGCACATTACATACGTTCAAAGTCTGCACAAAGTCTACTGCATTCAAAGTCTATACAGACTTGGTCCATGCGTAAGCATAGCAAGTCTGTACATTGGTAGCAAGTCTGTACAACGTCCTTAGCATGAACACATTCAAAGTCCATACATTGCCCTGTAGCTTGCACGAACTCAAGTCCGTACAGCCAATGCCTGCACACAATGTCTATACATTCATTTGTTGATAATCGAGCAAGTCTGTACATCGTCAGCCTGCTCATGCATCGTCTTGGTGGCAAGTCTGTACATTGGCCAAGTCTATACATCGCCACTTGTTCATGCATGTTCATCAAGTCTGCACATTATTTGGCCATTGCACACGAAGTCTGTACAGCGGTTGCCTTCATCCCTAGCAAGTCTGTACAGCGGTTGCCTTCATGCCTAGAAAGTATGTACATCGTGTGTTGCTGAAAGTCTGTACAGCGTCTCACTTAGCATCTCTGTACATCATCTGCCTGCACTCCAAGTCTATACATTGCTGCATTCCAAGTCTATACATTGTTGCATTACAAGTCTATACATTGCAGCTATGTGTGTGCATCGTTTAACAAGTCTATACATTGCTGCTATGTGTGTGCATCATTTAACAAGTCTGTACATTGCTGCTATGTGTGTGCATCATTTAACAAGTCTATACATTGCAGCTATGTGTGTGCATCGTTTAACAAGTCTATGCATTGCACGAAGTCTGCACATTATGTGCTGCTATGCTCATACATCATTTTAGTAAGTCTGAACATTGTTTGCACATCGCACGCAGAGTCTGCACACAGTGCCTTAGCAAGTCTATACATTGTGCATCGTTCAAAGTAGAGTCTGCATATTGCTGCATTCTAAGTCTGCACAATGTTTATACATTGCACGCAGAGTCTGCACACTCATTGTAAGCAAGTCTGCACATTGATGTAGCACGCATGCAGAGTCTATACACTCATAACCTTAGCCATTGCATTCTGTGCTTCAAGCATACACAAAGTCTATACAACCTCCATTGGTTCACTCGACCAAGTCTGTATAGCCATGCACTGTCTTGCTTGCATGAATGAAGTCTGTACAAGGTGTTGTTGTCTTAAACTGATAACTCTATCTTACTGACTGACAGGTACTCTTCATGAGGTTAAGGAGGGCACGTGATCCGAGGATAATAGGAGTGCCGAGATCGTGACATGTGTATTGAAGCCTGCTGAAACGCTGACACGTGGAGGAACTCTCTGGGCGGGAATCTGGAAGCCACACGCCCTTCTTTTCTGCTGCTGATATAAAAGGAAGCCTTGTTCCTCAGAAGAAGGCTGATCGTGATAGAAGGGGTAGAGACAGAGAGAAGATAGCCTGCACGATCCAGAAGAAGAAGAAGAGAAAGAAAAATAGAGTGAGAAATCGAGAGCAGAGAAGAAGAAGAAAAAGAAAGAGGAAGAGAGATCGAGAGCAGAGAAGAAGAAGAAAAAGAAAGAGGAAGAGAGATCAAGAGTTGAGAAGAAGAAGCAGTCAGCTATCTGAAGTTTGTTCTCTACTGGACCGTGGATCAAATCTAGGCCAGTCAGCTCCTTGAGAGCCTTTTTGTGCTTCATTGTTTACAGCTTTTCGTTGCTGTGGTTTCTTGCTTTTGTTTTTCTTTTGAACCTTTCATCAAGCTGTTAGTCAGCGGTTTTGCAGAGGAGGATTCCTCTGGACAGCAAGCTGTGTTGCTCAGCGGGGCGAGGTGGATACCTCGGACAGCAAGCTGTGAGGCTCAGCGGTTGTATGGCAAGCTGTGAGGCCCAGCAGTTCAAGCTGTGAGTCAGCGGAATCTACACTCGAGTTTGAGTGTGGGGTGGATGTAGGTCTGGAGGACCGAACCACCTAAAAATTCTTTGTGCAGTGGTTTGATTTCTTATATGCTTCCGCTAGATGAATGCATAGGGACGATATGTTTTGATCGCACACTGTGTTTGATTATGGTATCAAGAGTCCTTTGACAGGATTAGATCTGAAGTTTAATTCATTCCTTTAGGCGTTAATTCTTCAGTTGTGAGCATTAGCATTTAATTGGGAGAAATTTTTAAAGGGTAGATTCATTCACCCCCCCTCTGAATACATAGCACCGAACCCAATAGCAGATAGTGTCCTGACCCTGGTTATTCCGGTCTAGCAATACTATTCTCGAGTACTTTCTATTTTATGGTTTTCTTTGTATTCATTTTGATGATTTCTTTTATTTTAGCCCAGCATGCATCATACGCATCTTTTGAGCATTCACGACCATGGTTTATCTGAAAGTGTACCATTTGTGATGGATGTTTATGCGTTCATGGTTTTGGGTAAGAGAGAAGTTATTCCATTCAGAGTTTGAAGATTTTTCTCTGGTCTATCCACTTGGTTTGATTGACTAAGGGTCCCCGTCTAGAGGTTTTACTATGGTTCTTTACATTTTACTGCTTGTTCCAATTTCCTCATTAGTTGTGGATTGTGTCCCTTGATGAGGTTGCTCGTTTCTTCTTCTATTTATTTAGTTTCTCCAGGCTGGCGTCATTTTGGTTTGATCATCCCCCGTGTTTGGTTCGAAGTTTTCTGGAAGATTCCTATTGCTCGTTGGCGAGGAAACATGTGTCGTTACCTTAACGCCCGCTTTTCAGTCCACTTCGCTTCGTTTCGCTTCATCTCCATGTTCCATTTCACTTTTGCTTCACCTCCGCTCGCTCCTCTGCAAAGAGGACGTTAAGGAGGGACATCTGTTGACACCCATTTTTTGCCTATGAGTTGGGTCATTCTTCTTACCACCGTTTTTTGATGCCTCGAGTTGTCCATTACTCATTGGGCCATTTCCAGGCATATCTTTGGGATGATTTTATGGGTCCTTCCTCCCTGGCTTGGCTTGCTCTCGAAGTTGGGCTTATTGGGCCTTGATTTCACATGGTCTTTAGGATAAATGGGCTTATTTATCTCATTTTATCAATTTTCACCACCCCAGCCTAATCACGGTCTAGCGATAGACCGTTTAGGATGTTGGGCGGTCGGTTCTAAGACCGTTTGTTTGGATTAATTGGACATTTATCTTATCTCTGATTTTCCACCGACAACCTAATAAATGGTCTTTCATTAGGCCGTTTATTCAAGTTGGGCGGTCCATAATTAGACCGTTCAGAGGCAAGAGTCCTAAACGGGTTAATTTTTTAGATAAATATCTATTTATCTTGTTTTATTGATTTATCACCAACACTGTGTAAACGGTCTGGCAATGGGCCGTTTGACTATTTGGGTGGTCCACCAATAGACCGTTTTTCTCCTGAGAGTCATACGCCGGTTCAGTCGGTCTGTTCTTTGGATAAATGGGTTTATTCATCTGATTATTAATTTCCACCGACACCATGTAAGCAGTCTAGCATTGGACCGTTTATATGGGTAGGCGGCCCATTGTTCGACCATTTTTATGGCCGACATCCTGGATTCGGTTGGCTTTTCTCTCTCCACTCGTGGTGAAACCTCTTGGTTGTTCAAACTTTTTCTCCGTGGATTCTTAACCAAATCGAGTCCCGTTCGATCCTGGTGAAAGTTGGGAATATTATCTCCAATTTATCCTAAAGAATCTAGGCCTAAATCTCGCTGAAAACCCTCAATTCGGGACTGACATTCAAAGGTCTATAAATAGTACCCTTAGTCCAAGCTCGCGCGGGGGAGATCCAACGTTTGCATCGAAGTGCTGCCGAGTTCTTGAGCGGATCTCAACTAGGGAGGAAGGCTTTCTACGTTCTAATAAGCCTTCGGTTCAGGGAGTAGTCGTTATTTAGTGTTTTGGTCTAGGCATTTGCACCATTTAGTTATTATTGCATGGTCATTCTTCTTTCACTCACATTTTTCACTGATATTTCACATTCTTTCACCCTTCCTACTGTTTTCCACGCCCATAAGGGTTTAAAAACCCAACCCCCAGGTATTCCCCATTCCATTCATGCGTTTATTTTTCCACTTGTTTTCATAAATATTGCACTTCCTAAATGAATTTGGGTTGTGTTTTCTGGTCGTTTGTTGTGTTTTGCAGGTCAACAGGAGTTCTAGCACGAGGCCCATCCCCCCTGGCCGGCCTGAAGGAGTGGAGGATTAAGTCTCACGGCTTGGAGTCTGGCGCTTCCACACGGTTCACCTCAGACTGTTTACAGAGGTGTGTGGTCCTCCTTGGACCGTCCAGATCCTGTTCACGGTCGACCTCGGACCGTCTAAGCCCCACCGAGCATTCTTCCCGCGTTCCTCCTCAGCGCTGTACATGGCCTGTCGTTCGACCGTCTACGTACTTCTACGGTCTCCAAAGGACCATTTTTTGTCCTGTTCCAGTGCTGCATCATTGGCAAGTGTCTTCATTTTCTCCTCCTCTTTCCAAGGTATGTGGTGCTTCTTTGTTGTACTATATATCTTGGTGGTGATCACAACATGCTTCTGTGTGTAAGTAATTCATTGGTTGCATCGTTTGTTCCTTTCATGCTAGTCACTCACACACACATCAACTCTTTTCTCCTTAGCCCTTTAACATGTTTCACATTTGGTTTAGGGAGAAAGAAAGTATCTACAGCTACGAGGAAGAGTTTGTTGCTTAAAGGGATTCCAAGCTTCGAACTAACCCTTTTGTTTGAAATAGAGGATAGTCATGTTGTGACTCCTCTGGCTTGATGATGATGTGGAAAGAGGGAGAATGATCTGTCTTCTCTAGGCATGATTTCAGTTAAGGAGTTAGTGTGTTTTGAATGATTGGCAACAGCTTAATTGATTGTGTTGACTTTATTGAATTTACTGTTGACTTTTTAGCATTGGTTATTTTGATGAAACCTGAGGTCAGTGTTAGTCAAGCATTCAGCATGTAAGGTCTATGTTAGTATAGAACAGTTCATGCATTAGGTCTAAGTCAGTGTATGTATAGTCGACGCTAGCTACATTCCAAGCATATCAAGGTCTGTGCTACATTGAGTTTGTCTGCACCAAGGTCGGTGCTAACTGCGCTATGTGCTATACAGGTCGATGCTAGTTGTTCCTCAGGCATGACTTAGGTCGATGCTAGTTGTTCCTTAAGTACACTAGAGTCGATGCTAGTTTTCTAAGGTCGTGCATGTTTTCCCCCTCGCACAAAGTTTGTGCACATAAGTCTCCAGGGTCGGTGCACATTTGCCTTATGCATGTTATAAGGTCTGTGCATGTTTAGAGTCTATGCACAACATAGGTCTGTGCATGTGCATTGTCTGCCATGTGAAGTCCATGCACATTTGCATGCGATAGCAGTTGAGGTCCGTGCATATTTCGCATATGCACAATGAAGTCTGTGCATGTTTGCATATGACTATATGAAGTCTGTGCACACACTATAGCAAGTCTGTGCACATCTTGCATATAGCCATAAAACGTCTATGCACGTTTTGCATTATGCTGACTGAGGTCGATGTTAGCACATATGTTCTTTGTATTAGAGTCTGCGTTACCTTACACTGCTCTATGCATAAGGTCTGTGTTAGTTGACCATGTCTTGAGTACTAGGTCTATGCTAGTTAGGTATGGCTTAGCCAAATGTCTGTGCTAGCTCTTGCATTACTCACTATGGGTCGATGTTAGATCAGAGTCAATGATGATTTCACATTCATAATTACAGAATCTTCAGCACATTATATCTATTATGATCTAAACTTCAATCTCATATTTCTGCATAAAAATCAATGCATGTGCATATGGTGGTTTAATTGGTTCACTTGTGCTCATGAATTCTGAAGCATTTAGTCAGCACAATTTATCAAACACTTAACACTCTATCTATGCTATTGCCAGGACAGCCATATGGTCGAGCATCTACTGAGCAACATGCGACTCATCTCACGTGGAGCTTAAGTATCAAGTGATCAGCACGTGATCCAAGGCAGGCTGATACCAGGCGATCCTGCCACGTGTAAAGTAGCGGCACTATGATGCTTACACGTGGATAAGTCAGAACCAGATCTGGATTGAAATTTGGGTGGGAATTGTGGCGACCACGCGCCCATCTCTTGGAGTCTATAAAAGGAGGGCCGATCACACAGTTCAGAAATATAGTGAGCGAAAGAAAATGCTGAACAGGTACAAGAAGAAGAGTGAGCATCCAGAGAGCTGAAATTCAGAAGAGTGTAGAGAAGAGACTCGAGTGAGGCTGATCATTTGAAGGAGAAAGCATAGAGTTGAGGAAGAACAGTGTGCTGGAGCTCAGTCAAGTGAGTGAGTCATCTTTTCCTGGTTCCTGGTTCAAAACCAGAACCAGTCTGCTCTATTAGAGCTACATTCGCTCAATTCAGAGCTACATTTTCTTGCTCTTTTAGCTTCTTTTATTTGTTTTACAAACCTCTGTTTACTCAAGCTGTTTGTCAGCGGATTGTAGAAGCTGTGAGTCAGCAGTTGGCTAAGCTGTATTGCCCAGCGGCAGAGGAAGATTCCTCTGGATAGCTAAAGCTGTAAGGCTCAGTGTTTGTAGGGAACTTGTTCCCCGAAGCTGTGGATTAGCTGTCGCAAGCTGTGTCGCGCAGCAGTTTGGCAAGTTGTAATGCCCAGCAGTGAAGCCTTACTCAGTTGAGTAAGGGGTGGACGTAGATCTCTGGAAGAGATCGAACCACCTAAAATCTGTATGTTCGTGGTAGCTAGTGTTAGTCTATTTGCTGCATTTTCTCTGCTAAACTGTCTGAATTAATTACTGGATTTCTTGTTCATTTGTGAGCTAGAAAAAGGTATATAAAAGGATTCCACACAAAGGGTAGGTCACGCCTACCTGGAAGGTGAATTTCTTGTGTGAGGAGTCTCCTAGAGTCGAACCTCCGCCAGGTACCTCTTCCAAGTTCATTGATGTGCAATAGATCAATTGGCAATTAATTCAGTCACTATATCTACTGACATTTTTGCACACTGATATTGATCTATGAGTTGATTGTTCTGTGATCACTTTGGCTATTGTGATTAAGTAATTTTGAATTTTGCATATATCATTTAATTTTTTCAATTTTATGGGGAAAGATATATTCACCCCCCTCTAGATCTACTTTACATTTGGTATCAGAGCCTAACTCTTTTGTAGGGACTAACATCTTGAAGAGGTAGTCATTATGGATGCTAGAGGGTTAACAGCCGAAGGTCATTCAACAAGTAAGCCTCCCTACTTTGACGGTTCTAATTATTCCTATTGGAAGAACCGTATGCAGGTATTTCTGTGAGCTAAGGATTATGAAATCTGGAAGGTCGTCCGCAAAGGTCCCTTCAATCTGTTTGAGAACGAGGAATTATGGACACGAGAAGAGATCCGAAAGTCAACACTTAACTGGAGTGCTATCAACGCCATCTAGTGTGCTCTACATCCCACATAATTTTCTAGGATCTCATCTTGCGCTACAGTGAAAGAGATGTGGGATAAACTAGAAGTGATTTATGAGGGAACTTCACAAGTGAGAGAGACCAAGGCAAACATGCTGGTCTCGGAGTATGAGGCCTTCAAAATGAAGCAGAATGAGAATGTTACTGAAATGTATGCTCATCTCATCGTCATCACCAACAACCTTAGAAGCTTGGGTAAGAATTATAGTGATTATGAGTTGGTGAGGAAAATTCTACGTTCTCTGACTCCTACATGGCATACCAAAGCTACTGTGATTGAGGAGTCTATGAATTTAGCTTCTACAACAGTGGATGAGCTGATAGGTTCTCTCATGGCCTATGAAATGAATCTCCCTCGATTAGATGAGTTAGAGAAAAAGAAGAAACCTATTGCATTGAAGGCAACATCTAGTAGCAAGGGGTCATCCAGTGGAAGTAGCTCTTCTGGAACAAAAATTGAAACTGATCAATTTGCTATGCTGACCCGTCAGTTTAAAAGATTCTTAAGAAAAGAAGGAAGACAATTCAGAAGAAAAAATCTGGCTGGCAGGAGACATTTAAGGTATAAATCTAATTCTGCCAAAAAGAATGATACTAATGTTTGTTATCAGTGCAGGAGATCTGGCCACCTGAAGGTAGAATGTCCAGAGCTTCAAAAAGAAAAGCCAAAGATGAAGAATAATAACAGAAAGGCTATGATTAGTACTTGGAGTAACGGGGATGAGGGCAGTAACAGCTGCACCTCTGAAAGTGAAGAGGAAAGAATCCAAATCTGTCTAATGGCCAAGAACAGTGAAAGTGATGAAGATGATCAGATAACCTCTCCCTTTGAGAATTATACTATTTTTGATGGGGAGGATGCATATGCTGAACTTCTTGATAAATTTGATGATGTTAAAAAGGAGAATAGGCATTTAAAAAGGAAAGTTAATTCTATTATAAATGATACCACATTGTCTGATAAAATTACCGATCTTCAAACTGAAAATGATGTTGTAAAGAAATCTTGTGCTGAATCTGATGAAATAAAAATTACTTTGATTGATGCTAGAAAAGAAAACGAAATACTGGAAAATGTTGTTGATGATCTGAAGCTTAGATTGTAGAATTTTGAAAAGGAAATGAAAATTGTGAACAAAAAATATGATGCTGTGTTGGGAGTAAACACTGAGTTGAAAAAGAATGTAGAGAATCTAGAAAAACAAAATAAGGACAAACAACAAACTCTTGAGAACATGACCCAAGGGACTGAAAATCTGAATGCTCTCTTGGGGACTAAGGTGAATTTTAGAAAAGAGGGGCTTGGCTTTAATCCAACTGCTAAAAAGAGTTTTGAAATCAAGACTGTCTCATTTGTGGCAGAAAAGGGAAAAGGACCTCTCATTAAAATGAGCAGTGGAAATACTTCAGAAAAATTTGCTAATTTCAAAATGCCTAGTGCCAAGGACAAGGGCAAACAGAAAATTAATATGTCTAGTCATGTGAGCACACATAGTCACACACCTCAGGGCAGATTTCAGGTTAGAGGTCAACCTTCATATACACCAAAACTCCAGACTAGGTTCACCAAGTCTCCACAGGAAAATCAGAAAAAGGCCCAATCTATACCCATGCACACTTCAGGTGGGCCTACGGTGTTCAGGAGACAAGACTCAAACAGGGGTAACTCAGGTCAATTTTACTATTCCAGAGCTCCAACTTACACTCCATACCAATTCACACATTCTCATCAATTCAGTAGGTCTGGCAGGGATAGAACTAGTTTAAGGTCATCACATCATTCACACCCTAGTTAGAATTTCAGACCTCATGATGGGAAGTGGTTCGGGCAAGTCAAGTATAGAAATCCAAGAAACCACAGCTACTATACTCAGCCTAGGACCACCATTGGCTACACTACACTGAATGCTCACTGGCCTAGGCACTGGCACAAACATGCTCAATATGCTAATAATAATGGTGTCAGGACACAGAACAGAACAGGAAAGATTCAAGCTGTTAATGTTGAAAAGAAGAATAACAACAAGAAGAAAATAAACAAATCCACCAAACAAAAAATTCCCAAATAGATGTGGATTCCAAAGCATTTGTTGTCATGTTTGAATAATGTTACTTCTATTCTAGAGCCCAAATGTCTTTGGGTTTCAAACTCTTCTGCTTAATGTCATTGCAGGTATGCCTAGCAGCCAAGCATAATATGTGGTACTTAGACAATGGCTGCTCCAGGCACATGACTGGGGACAAGGCAAAATTTTGTATGTTGGTCGAAAAGAGTGCAGGACAGGTCACCTTTGGAGGTAATACCAAAGGAAAAATCATTGGGTCAGGTAAGGTAGGTAAGTGCATTACATGTTGTATTGATGAAGTATTGCTGGTTGAAGGACTTGCTTATAATCTGCTTAGCATTAGCCAGCTTTATGATAAAGGTCATAGAGTAGTCTTTGATTCTCATGGCTGCAACATTTATGAACCTAACTCTGATATTGTTAAGTTTTCTGGTAAGAGAGGAATAATATCTACTTGGTAGATTTAGATGACATTGCACATTCTAATCTATGTCTTACAACAAATAAAGATGACTTGACCTATCTATGGCATCGTAGACTAGGTCATACCAGTTACACTGTTCTTCATAAATTGAATAAACACTGCATGGTTAGAGGACTCCCTGAAATCTCTTTTAAAAATGAAAATAAAATATGTGATGCATGCACCCCGTCCAAGCAAACTAGGAAGTCATTCAAATCCCGAACTGAGAACCTGTCTTCTAGACCTTATGGGCTGATTCATATGGATCTTTTTGGACCTACAAGATCAGTCAGCTTATCAGGAAGAAGATATGGATTTATACTTGTTCATGACTTTTCTAGATTCACTTGGGTGTTTTTTCTCACACACAAAAATGATGCTTTTACTGAATTTTAGGAGTTCTATCTGAAAATTAGACAAGAAAATGTCAATTCTATTCTGAATATTTTGTCTGATCATGGTGGTGAGTTTGAAAACTCACAGTTTGAAATCTTTTACAGGGAAAATGGTATCACTCATAGGTTCTCCTCACCTAGCACACCCGAGTAAAATGGAGTAGTGGAGAGGAGGAACCGAACCCTTGTGAAGATGGCTCAGACCATGTTAGTAGAAGGTAACCTACCTATGAAATTCTGGGTTGAAGCAGTTAACACTGCATGTCACATTGTCAACAGAGCTCTGGTAAGGCCATGTACCCAGAAAACTCCTTATGAAATTCTCAAGGGTAAGAAACCTTCACTAGCTTATTTCAAGATTTTCGGATGTAAATATTTTATGCATGTTAATATTAAAAGAGACCTTGACAAATTTGAACCTAAAAGTGATCCTGGAATATTTCTAGGATATTCAGAAAAATCCAGAGCCTATAGGGTATATAATTTAAACTCTAAAACAGTGGAAGAATCTCCACATGTGGTTTTTGATGAAACTATGACTAATTCTGATAATGGTTTGTGTAGGGAAAAGAGTAATGAAGAAATTCTAAAAGATGAGGACCTTGAAGATCAATCTGAAGAAAATAATGCAAAGCAATCTGATGCTCAAGAGGAGGTAATAGGGAACCAAAGTAATCAAATTATCAATGTCAGATTTCATAGAGATCATCCCATAGATAATGTAATTGGTAATTTGCATGACCCTCCTAGGACCAGATCACACTTTAGAGCTGAAAATGAATTAAATTCTTTTGCACTGATTTCTCAAATAGAACCCAAAGATATTGATAGTGCTCTTAGAGATGTGCATTGGATCAATGCCATGCACGAGGAGCTGAACTAGTTTGAAAGGAACAAGGTATGGGACCTAGTTCCTCCACTTGACCATGGTATTGTCATAGGCACTAAGTGGGTTTTTAGGAATAAAACAGATGTGCAGGGTAATATTGTTAGAAATAAGGCCAGACTGGTAGCTCTGGGTTATAACCAAGAATATGGTATTGATTTTGAGGAATCTTATGCCCCTGTAGCTAGGTTAGAGGCCATCAGAATACTTTTAGCCTATGCATACTCATTAGGAATAACATTGCAGCAGATGGATGTAAAATTTGCTTTTCTAAATGGAGAAATAAAAGAGGATGTGTTTGTTAGGCAGCCTCCTAGTTTTGAATGCATTGATTATCCTAACCATGTTTATAAATTGAATAAAGCTCTCTATGGATTGAAACAAGCTCCTAGAGCTTGGTATGACAGACTTAGTAAGTTTCTCACTGAAAAGGAGTTCACAAGAGGTGAGGTTGACCAAACCTTATTTACTAAGGTATGCAATCCTGACATCATCATTGTGTAAATCTATGTAGATGATATTGTCTTTGGCTCAACTAACCCAACTTTATGTGAGGAATTTGCTAATTTAATGACACAAGAATTTGAGATGAGTTCAATGGGTGAGCTAAAACTATTTCTTGGACTGCAGGTAACTCAGACTAAGGAAGGTACATTCATAGCTCAGTCCAAGTACATCAAAATCCTGTTGAAGAAATTCAACTTGGAAAATTTGAAGGAAATTTTAGCACCCATGGGTACATCAATTAATCTTGATGATGACCCAAAATGTAAATGTGTAGATCCCAAATTATACAGAGGTATGATCAGATCCCTTCTTTACCTCACTGCTTCTAGGCTTGATATCCAGTTTTCTGTGTGTTTATGTGCTAGGTTTAAGGCTAGTCCTAAAGAGTCACATCTGAGTGCTATTAAGAGGATTTTTAGGTATCTATTAGGCACCATAGAACTAGGGCTTTAGTATCCTGCTAAGTGTGAGCTAGACCTCATAGCCTACACTAATGCAGATTATGCAGGGTGCAGGTAGATAGGAAAAGTACTAGTGGGTATTGCCATTACCTAGGTGGTTGTCTGGTGTCATGGGCTTCTAAAAAGTAGCACACTGTTGCTCTATCTACAACTGAAGCAGAGTATGTTGCAGCTGGGAACTATGCAGCCCAGGTACTCTAGATCAAACACCAACTTATTGATTATCAGATAAAATTGAAATGCATTCCAATTTTATTTGATAATACTAGTGCTATATCACTCACTAAAAATCCTGTTCATCACTCTAGGACTAAGCACATAGAAATCAAACACCATTTTCTTAGAGATGAAGTAAATAAAAATGAAATTGAATTGCATTTCATTGAATCTGAAAAACAGATAGCTGATATATTTACTAAACCTCTGGGTAATGACAGATTCAAATTCTTGAGAAGAGAATTAGGTTTATGTAAATATCAACATGATGATTAATTTCAATTTCATTCATGATTAAGCCTGTTGATGTGGTTTGTGTACTGTGTACCTTTGAATAAAATTCTAGCTCTTGCTCTGAGAATGATGGTTTGTCTATCTGAAAATCCATTTTTAAATAACTCCCCTGAATAGATTAGTATCAATGCACTGAACTGAATAAGTGATCTGATCTGTTTAAGAATGATTCAATGATTGTCTGTTAGTTGTTTCTGAATAAAGGCTCAGACCTTGTCTTGTGAATACTTCATTAATTTCATACATTAGTTATCTTGATTTCAGAGGTATATCAAATGATATGAGGTGGAAGGACAGATTCAGTCTGTCTGAAAGCCCATACCATGTGTTGAGGACTAATCTCCACCTAGTACCCTGAATCAAGAGTTTGTCTCAACATTGCATTTCACTTCATATCACATTGTTGTGACTAAAGTCTCATTAGTTATTTTTTATTGGACTTCACTGCATGTCATGCATAATTGCATCTGAATTTCTGCACAGTCATGCATTTAGAACAGGTAATTGCACTGCATTCTACTCCATGATAGTATGTCTAGAAATGCATACATAATTGTGGATGAATAATTGAATAAATATGCATGTAGACATGGGGAGCTTTTTAAGAAAAAGGAAATATCTATGCATGCTGCAAGGTGTCAGGGGGAGTATTGATCATTTCTATCTGTCTGTTTGTCTCTCAGATCTCTTCTACTTTAATCCTCTTGGACTTCAGATTCTATTTCTTCTCTCATACAAATTGCTGATTCTGATGCAGGTATTGTGAGCTCTCCTATCATCATTCCTGTTCTGACATAATGGCAGTATGATAATAAGTTCATAATCTTAAGCAACAGAAATCAGACATCTTCTATTATAAGAATCTTGCTTGTTTCTTGAATGAACCGATGGTTTAAATTTTATAATCTTTAGAATTGAAAGACTACATTCAGTAAATAAGAATGTTGATAACTGATAATAGCTCTCAACCCTTATCTCATTACATGGTTGATAAAGTTTTCTTGTATCTGAAATCTGTTAAATTGATGAAATCTTTGTTAAGAAAACTAAGTATGTGTATTATTTTTAAACAAGTCTCTCTGAAAAATATAAAGGACAACAAACCAAAAGTATGAAATATATATATATATATATATATATATATATATATATATATAAATGGCAGAGCAATGACTAAGCACCGAGAAACTGAGTACTTCATCAAAGAAATGAAGAACACTTAAGTCATGAAGTGGCTCGGGTTATCTCTGTTCATATGGCCAAAATAGTAAGCACCGAGAAACTAAGTGCTCCATCAAAGAAATGGAGAACACTTATGTCATGAAGTGTCTTAAGTTACTTTGCTCATATGGTCAAAATGCTGTTCCTTCAACTAAAATTCAGAATTGTCACATTGTTTAATCTCAATACATATCTTGGTCACTCCCAAAGATTATCACTAATTTTCAGGAAAGTAAGATACCAGTAAACAGATTCTCTCCTGATTAATGTGATTATGGTTTATTGATATTATCAGACACATCAAACTTATCCATTGAATGAAGTGCATAAATTCTAATTTTTATCACCTTTAAACTAGAAATCTATCAAGAATGCATTGTATTGATTCATATATCTGACGACTCTGAGCTTTGTAATGCTTAATTCCTAACTATTAAGCCGGGTGTCGGTCAGACTTCTCTCATTTCTTTCTGTTCTACTATTGACATACTTCACTATCACTTCCACTTTCACTTTCCCTGTCAGTCAGGAGGATTTATTACTGTAAGGGTAGTAAAAGGGGGGAGGATGTCTTCTGATCTCAGTCTTCATGGTCAAAAGTAGGAGAGCATCTGCATTTCATTCCTTGCAATTTCTCATCATTGTCCACATCCCTTCCTATTTGCTGATGGCAAAGGGGGAGAGATTATATGTTTTGTTGACAGGGAGAGAGATATCTTTTGTTGGAATTGAATTGAATGCTTGATTAACTGCATTTTTCATGACAACTCTGACTAAACTAAACTGAATACATTTCATCAAAAAACATCTAATATAGTATGTTGCCATCATCAAAAAGGGGGAGATTGTTGTGACTCATCTGGTTTGATGATGATGTGGAAAGAGGGAGAATGATCTGTCTTCTCTGGACATGATTTCAGTTAAGGAGTTAGTGTGTTTTGAATGATTGGCAACAACTTAATTGACTGTGTTGACTTTACTGAATTTACTGTTGACTTTGGAGCATTGGTTATTTTGATGAAACCTGAGGTCAGTGTTAGTCAAGCATTCTTCATGTAAGGTCTATGTTAGTATAGAACAGTTCATGCATTAGGTCTGAGCAAGTGTATGTAGAGTCGACGCTAGCTACGTTCCAAGCATATCAAGGTCTATGCTACCTTGAGTTTGTCTGCACCAAGGTCGGTGCTAGCTGCGCTATGTGCTATACAGGTCGGTGCTAGCTGCGCTACATGTTTACCCAAGGTCGATGCTAGTTGTTCCTCAGGCATGACTTAGGTCGATGCTAGTTGTTCCTTAAGCATACTAGAGTCGATGCTAGTTTTCTAAGGTCGTGCATGTTTTCCTCCCTCGCACAAAGTCTGTGCACATAAGTCTCCAAGGTCGGTGCACATTTGCCATGTGCATGTTATAAGGTCTGTGCATGTTTAGAGTATGTGTACAACATAGGTCTGTGCCTGTGGACTGTTTGCCATGTGAAGTCCGTGCACATTTGCTAGTGATAGCAATTGAGGTCCGTGCACATTTCACATATGCACAATGAAGTCTGTGCATGTTTGCATATAACTATATGAAGTATGTGCACACATTGTAGCAAGTCTTTGCACATCTTCCATATAGCCATACAACGTCTGTGCACGTTTTGCATTATGCTGACTGGGGTCGATGTTAGCACATATGTCCTTCGCATTAGAGTCTGCGTTACCTTACACTGCTCTATGCATAAGGTCTTTGTTAGTGGACCATGTCTTGAGTACTAGGTCTATGCTAGTTAGCTATGGCTTACGTAAATGTCTGTGCTAGCTCTTGCATTACTCACTATGGGTCGATGTTAGATCAGAGTCAATGATGATTTCACATTCATAACTACAGAATCTTCAGCACATTATATCTATTATGATCTGAACTTCAATCTCATATTTCTGCATAAAAATCAATGCAAGTATATATGGTGGTTTAATTGGTTCACTTGTGCTCATGAATTCTGAAGCATTTAGTCAGCACAATTTATCAAACACTTAACACTCTATCTATGCTATTGCCAGGACAGCCATATGGTCGAGCATCTACTGAGCAATATGCGACTCATCTCACGTGGAGCTTAAGTATCAAGTGATCCGCACGTGATCCAAGGCAGGCTGATACCAGGCAATCCTGCCACGTGTAAAGCAGCGGCACTGTGATGCTAACATGTGGATAAGTCAGAACCAGATCTGGCTTGAAATTTGGGCTGGAATTGTGGCGACCATGCGCCCATCTCTGGAGTCTATAAAAGGAGGGCTGATCGCACAGTTCAGACATATAGAGAGTAGAAGAAAAAGCTAAACAGGTGCAAGAAGAAGAGTGAGCATCCGAGAGCTGAAATTCAGAAGAGTGTAGAGAAGAGACTCAAGTGAGGCTGATCATTTGAAGGAGAAAGCATAGAGTTGAGGAAGAACAGTGTGCTAGAGCTCAGTCAAGTGAGCGAGTCATCTGTTCCTGGTTCCTAGTTCAAAACTAGAACCAGTCTGCTCTATTAAAGCTACATTCGCTCAATTCAGAGCTACATTTTCTTGCTCTTTTAGCTTCTTTTATTTGTTTTACAAACCTCTGTTTACTCAAGCTGTTTGTCAGCGGATTGTAGAAGCTGTGAGTCAGCAGTTGGCTAAGCTGTATTGCCCAACGGCAGAGGAAGATTCCTCTTGATAGCTAAAGCTGTAAGGCTCAACGATTGTAGGGAACTTGTTCCCCGAAGCTGTGGATCAGCTGTCGCAAGCTGTGTCACACAGCAGTTTGGCAAGCTGTAATGCCCAACAGTGAAGCCTTACTCAGTTGAGTAAGGGGTGAACGTAGATCTCCGGAAGAGATCGAACCACCTAAAATATGTGTCTGTGGTTGCTAGTGTTAGTGTGTTTGCTACATTTTTCTCTGCTGAACTGTCTGAATTAATTGCTGGATTTCTTGTTCATTTGTGAGCTAGAATAAGGTATATAAAAGGATTCCACACAAAAGGTAGGTCACGCCTACCTGGAAGGTGAATTTCTTGTGTGAGGAGTCTTCTAGAGTCGAACCTCCGCCAGGTACCTCTTCCAAGTTCATTGATGTGCAATAGATCAATTGGCAATTAATTTAGTCACTATAGATACTGACATTTTTGCACATTGATATTGATCTATGAGTTGATTGTTCTGTGATCACTTTGGCTATTATGATTAAGTAATTTTGAATTCTGCATATATCATTTAATTTTGTCAATTTTATCAAGAAAGATCTATTCACCCCCCTCTAGATCTACTTTACAAGTCACCCAGGTGCCTTCATAGGCATGTTTTCGGCGTTTTCGAATGAGGCCGCCCATGTGGAATCGACATCATCTCATAGTGACCAAGATCAGGCTAGTCTTAAGCCTCTTACACAATTGCCATGCGAGGATCAGAACTGATCAATGTTCTATCCACTACACTCCCGAAGATCTGGTCACCATGGCTTCCCGAGGGAAAGTTTTGACTGCCCCTCAGTTCTCTCCCCACTTCATACCACAACGGGTTCAAACTCCCATTCAAGGGTCTTCTAGTCGGCTTGTCCATGACGTTCCACCTCAATTTAGCTACCCTACTACTCCTCAAGGGGTCGCTCAACCCTCAATTCCACCGGTTACAACCATTCCCCCAAGAGGGATCGATTCAATCTCCAAACAGGAGATTCAATGCTATGTCCAGCAGTTGGTTACCAAGAGCATGCCAGCTGCTCATCCACACTCATTAGCTCGATACTGCAAGCTTCCTAATGTGTACTTTCCACCTGGATTTAAAGCTCCAAAATATCAAAAGTATGATGGCACTATCGATCCACACCATTATCTCTCAGGTTTCCTTATGGATTCTCACCAATGGCTGTACGACTGGGTCCTGTTGGTCTACTTATTCCACAAATCCTTTGAGGGCAAGGCCCTTCAGTAGTTCTCCTCTCTTCCTTCTATCGATCTCATTAATTTTAACATCATTTCTGAGCCGTTCCTCGCTCACTTTGAACACATGTCCAACATAGCACCCACCTTATTCGATTTGGTAATTGAGAAGATGAAGCCCGATGAGGACTTCATTCAGTTCATGAACCGCTGGAGAATCATGGCCTCCCGGATGGAGGTGGTCATCCCCTAGTCTCAAGTGGTCAGCATGTTGGTGAACAATGCTACTCTGCAGCTTAGGGCTATCCTTATGCTCAACGAGCTCCACATGTTCCAACAACTATACAATCAAGCTCGGATCGTCCAAGCCCAGATGAAGGATGCGACCTTGCTGCCTTTCTTTGAGACCCGCACTAGGGGTCGGAAAGCTCCAGTCGCTCCCACCATAGAGGGAGTCACTATAAATGAACAAGTCAATGCTTTCGGCCCACCTTTCAGGCCTAGCAACCGTCAAACTCTGCAATCTAATCAGGCCAGACCTAATTAGGCTCATGTTGGTCCGAAGTCATATTCCAACATTCCCCCATCGTAAAACTACACACGAGCTGGTCCTAGATGAGGCTCATACCCTCCATTGCCTAAATCATTAGGCGATGTCTTCTTCACCCTCATGTCTTCTCAGGCTAGTCAGCTCCCTCCTCAGAAAGATTAGGTTCACCCCAATGCTGACACCTCCAAGTACTGTCCGTACCATTGCACTCCCGAGCATGACATTTATAACTACTTCCAATTCTGGGACTGGGTGTACAACATGAACGACGAGGGTAGGATCAATTGGGCCAACGTCAAGCTCACTATAGCTAACCTCAAGCAACCCAAGCATCATCCAAAATCCCTTTCCTACTCATCAACCCAACTGTCACACCCCGAGATATGCAGCGGAATTAAGTCGGGAACGTTAACAGTCGACAATACGCCTCAAGCTAGCAAGACAATCAGAGTGCTAATCATTCACACATAAGAAGAGTGAACACAATGTAATGTACTCAAAATTTTAGCTTTATTAAATCATAATAATCAAGGTTTACAGATGACACAACTCTTTAACTCTAGACTCAAGAAAAAGGAAAATTACATAATAAGATCAACTTCACCGCCTATTACAGTGAAGGCATCTCATTACAATATGACTCATGACTTTTCAACTATCTAGGGCTTCTCTTGATCTTCACTCGCTCTCGCCCTCGGATCCGTCACTCGGGTAATCCGAATCCGATCCACTAGAATTTCCTGAAAAAGATTGAAAAAGTAGAGAATGAGCACACTTGCCCAGTATGTATCTTCGTATCAAGATGAAGGCCTAATTTAAGTAATTAGCAATTTAGCTCTAGAAGGTAAGACAAAGGAAATACGATAAATCATACGATAAAACCAAAATAACCATAAATCACAAAACAAATATAAAGATATGAGAGAATATGAAAGCATGATCAAGCAAGATCGAAATAAAGATATAAGTTTGACCTTTCATGTAACAAGAATGTTCTAGAATATAACGAGAATGTACTTTTCATAACCTTGAGAGGCTATATTCTAGAAAGTCATGTAACAAGCAAGTATAATTTCATGGTGAGCCTCGTGGTTTTCACCCATTCATAAAAAAAGTACTCCAGATGTAATGCGATGCCAGTGTTCATCATACCCCATGGTTTACAATATATTTCGACCATCCGCCGAGGGGGCTAGCGTCGAGCCCTTGGACACTGTCCGTGCCCGCTCTTGCATCTTCAAGTTATAAATCAAGCTACTTCCACGAGAAAATAAGAAAGTTTGGCCGATAATGTAAAGTTCAAACAATAGCTTTATGATAACAAAGATCAAGGTAAGAATGCACCAAATATGAATCATATGAGTTCAAGAATGAATTAAGAACACGGTCATGCTACGGGAGAAATCCGGCCGCATAACGGTACGTTCATGAATTTTCATAGTTCATTAATAAATTAATGTATGAGATGTTGGGTTCCAGATAATCAGAGGACCATCTAGGAATAGAGTAGACACAACCCTTGGCTAAAACCTCAGGTTTCATAACCAGATAGCAGAAGACGGTCGGTCTAGGACCGCTATCATGAAGTAGCGTTCAAGCCAAGACCGCTATATGACAGGCAACAAGGATGAGTCGATGCTGGAAGGAACTGGGTCGACGCAATGATCAGGCCTGGAAGAAGGCGATCGAACTAGGGCCGCTACTTTGAATTGGCGGTCACCTGAGTGCTGCTATCTGTCCAGGCTGCAGGAAAACGCTGGTAACACAAGTGCTTTCTAGACCAATGGGATTTTAAGGGTACAACCAGCTCGGCATCCTAGTGGGAATCCCAGGCTCGCGGAGACTTACGGAGGCCTTGAAACACGATCACCTAGTCCGACAGAAGGAATATCCGACGGAGAGGATCACCAGTCCAAGAGGTGTTTCTATCAAGTGCATGTGTAACTAATAGCAACGTATCGGAATACGCACTATATGTGAACTTATAAAATAGAAATAAGGTGAGAAAGGAATGTGCCAAAACATAGATCAAAGTGAAACCAAATCATGGAAATTTGTTTAAGTACAAAACTATAATGTTTTGACATGAAACTAATATACATGGAAAATAATTTTAACACATGCTAACACTACATGAAATTGAACTTAAAACATGCAGTATGAAACGCGCCATGATCAGGGATATAATAACTAAACTAAGGCATGCATAGCAATAGATGTATACAAGGAATAAACAACGTTTAACTTGGTTTCAGAAACTAGGTTGCCGTCAGTACGGGGCCACTACTTGATGGTTGCGGTCAGTCGAGGGCCGCCTTCTGAAGGAGACAATCTCTGAGGAACCGCCTTCTGTTGTGCCCCTGTGGTTTTGATGATTGGTTTTGATGTGAGTTAAACACTATGAGTCACCTTGCTATTATTCAGTCATCTTATCAGATCATAATGCAGTCTTTCATATGTTCAGTCATTCTGCTGTTCAGTCAGTTTATCAGATCATAAAGCATTGCATTTGATGTTCAGTCAAACTATCTGCTGCATAAAGCATTCATATACATATATTTCTGTTGCATTTCTCTGCTTGTGGAAGTCTGCTTGTGGAAGTCTGCACATTACACAGCATGAAGCAACTCCAAGTCTACACACTGCATACACTGCATTGGTGTCATGCATATACTGCATTGGTGAACTGCATACATTGCCTTATGCACGCAGAGTCCATACAGTCTCTGCTATTACGTTTATGCTGCAGTTCAGCAAGTCTATACATTCCTTGCAGCATGCACCCACACATAGTCTGCACATCACATAGCCTACACGCATTAAGTCTGTACAGGGTCTTGTTGCAGGCACGACAAGTCTATACATCCACTAGCCTTGCCTTATGCACACAGCAAGTCTGTACATCGTGGCATAGAATCTTGTGCAAGTCTACACATCCTGTATGGTCGCACTCCAACTCTATACAGCGTCTAGTTGCAGACACTTCATAGTCTGTACATTGCACAGCATGCAAGACTTCAAGTCTGTACATCGCTCAGCATGCAAGCCACCAAGTCTGTACATCGCATGCATTACTTAAACTCTATACAACCGTTTGCCTTTTATCATGCACGCATTACAGCAAGTCTGAACATTGTGTGTTGCTTTGCTCATGCATTGTTTCAGCATGTCTGTACATTCGAGCGTCTCATGTTGCGTCTCACTTAGCAAGTCTGTACAGTCTTCATTTGCATTTCATCAAGTCTACACATCGTGTAGCATGCACCCATAGCAAAGTATATACATTGCAGCATTGCAAGAGTTCAAGTCTGTACATGCATCATTTCATCAAGTCTGCACAATCATAATAGTTAAGTCCATACACTTGCTGCTGGCAAGTCTATACATAGCATGGCATGCACACGTTGAAGTCTATACACTGCATCGTCTGGCAGCCTGCACAACAAGTCCATACATTGCATTTGGGCATCAAAGTCTATACAGCCAAAGCCAATGCATTTCGTTTCATGCTACTGGCAAGTCTATACATTGGCCTGTTGACACCTGAAATATAACAGACAATAGAAACGAGACATAATGAAAGATTGAGTGAAAGATGAAGATCCCGGAAGTCCCTGCAAGACCAGGATTACGGAAGATTTATCACTGAAGCTACCACCCGGCTGAAGCCCTCCCCGGCCAAGCTGATGTCCGGTGTTGTCGTTGCTCAGACGGCAGTACTAATGAAGAACTGCAGTCGATTGACTGATGAAAATCCCCAGAAATATTCTGATGAAGCTATGCTAACTCACCAATTGATGGGCCTTCGCCTAGCCTGACGGACTCGAGGGACCGACAAATGAAGGACAGATTAAGCGACTTTAACAGCTCAAGCTTACTGATGAGGAAGCATAAAAGACTAAAAGATCTAAACGGGCCCAGCCGTGTGGCGCCGAGAGCCCAACAAGACCCATATGAGAAAGGGGCGCCGGGAAGCCTATTGCCTCCGAACAAGGCGCGCCGGGAAGCCTATTGCCTCCAAACAAGGCGCGCCGGGAGCTCATAAACCGGGCGCCGAGATGATCATGTCGATAGGGAGGGGGTGCTATGCCTATAAAAACCCCCTTTCTCTCGAGACAAAAAAGAGAGAACAGAGAGAGAGGACGGAGGAGAGAAAAAAAACCTCATCCAGAAAACAGATAGAAAAGAGAGAAGAGACCCTACTGAAAAGAAAGAAGAAGAGAAGAAGAAGAAGAAGCTCCAGGTGGGCTGCAAGGGGGAGGGAGAGGAGTCAATGCTCCACCCTCCCCCCCCCCCCCATGTTTGATTTTATTTTGATTTCCTCTGTATGTAATGGTATATGTCTTCATGCTTTAGCTATTCAGATGAGGTCGAGACTTCTTTTCTTCCTTGCCTCTGTTCCTCCCCTTACCCGTTTCTCAGCTTTAGCCTTGCAGTCGATGTAAGTGGTGATAATGAGATGAAATGAAATTTAGTGGTTGCCGTGCTTGATATTAGGCAATCAAAGTTTTGCCCTCTATCTTTCTATGAATGTATCTTTCGTCTGAACGTCCAATATTCTAGACGTTTCGGTTTTCAGAGTCATCCCCGTGAGTCTGTGCTTCAAAGAGGAAGGAAGTCAGGGCCCCAATCCTTATCTAATGGGTTATTGGGTCCTGTTTCCCTCTCCCCTCCTGTCTCGATGGCAGATTCTTCGCAGGCATCTGAGTTTCTTGCGAGGCCCCCAAGCCGTTTAGGAATCGGAGACATTAATCTCTTGATTTCCTGAATTGCTGACTATAGAAGATGTGTCCCGTCTGTAGACGAATGCGATCCCAGGAGGTTCTGATAAGTGATGACCTTGACCCTTCGGTCCCTCAGTAAAACCCTAATGCCATGGCATCGGAGTCCATAGTGCCAGACTGATTTGATCCCCAGATACGGTCCCAATCAGATCTGAATCCCAAAATAGGGCTGTCGGAGCTTCTCGGCAGCAACAGCCCTCGGCGCAATTGTGAGCACGCCGGGAACCAGTGCACCGAGAACCCCCTTGCCTGTTCATCTTCCTATGCCGAGAGCCCCTCTTTGGCTAATCAATCCACGCCGAGATCCTCCTTTCATGCCAATACACTCATACCAGGAGCCTGTCTCTTCATCTGCCTTTCAACCCTTGTCCAACCTGTTATATTGGCTGAAGGGGATATTCATGGTCGCCATATGTACCTCAAGGATGAGATTAACGGGAGGAAACCCCCCCTACATCATCTTAGATCAAATCCATTCATAACCCTATAACCTAAGGGGCCATACCACTGTATAAGCCCCGACGGTTCTTGAGGGGATAGCAAGCATTGCCAGGGGCACCTGCATCATCAGGGAGCCCAAGCCTTCTTTTCGGTTATCATCCCGTACTCGTGGATGACGGCCTATTTCCTTTGGCATGACCCGAAAGAAGGGGAAACGCTGCCGAAATTCTATCCGATAGGGTGAACCCCGGAAGGCCAAGGGAGTGTGATCGATACGCACCCGCTTGACTCTATCCATCGGGAAAATGAATATCATAGACCCTCCAACCGAGCAGGGAGTTCAAAGGGGAAGATCCCCCGCTGTTTATCTGGATTCCATCCCGTCGCTACGTGGATGGCTTCCTATCCCTATTTGGCATGTCTATAAGCCCGGGGGATATGCCGCCCAATTCAATTCATCCAAGCTCGACACGTTAATCGTCTGCTGGCTCCCCTTTATATGCATGCCTGTTTAGGATGGGACAGAGCCAACAAAGCCCTAATCCTCACTGTGGATTTCTGGGCCTTGTTTCCCCCCCTCTCTCCCTCGATGTCATCGATGGTTTAAACGTCGCGGAGTCCGTGATTTTCGTCTCAAATTTCTCAAGCCACTAGGGCCATTGCAGGGATCAGAGTTTGTCGTCTCTCGATCTCTCGGATGGTCGGCAATACTGATGGCATGAAGCCTGTTCCTGAGAGCTCGAAGGCCCGGTGACTCTGATCCCTCGAACCCCTTTCATCTGTGACCCTCTGCTGTCAACCTGGTAGGCCCCTGGCTCTTTCCTCACTTGCCTCCTGAATCCATTCTCCAGGCCATGTCTGAATCCCATGAAAAACCCCCAAAACAGGGTACCGTAAAACCCCATAGCCCTCACGGCGCCCAAGCCCAGCACCTTCTCGGCGTGAATAGTTCCCGGCGCGGCGTGCGGCGGGAACTCCCGCGCCGAGATCCTCTTTTTCCTCCCTTTGGCCTAAGCCGATAACACCCTTCATGGCGCGCCGGGAGCTCCCTTCAGCCCACGCCGAGAAGCCAGGCCATACTCCTGATCCTTACGCCGAGAACCTCTTTCTTCTTGGCCTAAACCTTGATCCCCATGTTGTACCCATCCAAGGGATATACGGAGAACACTTGGCATCCCTCAGGAAATAAATCAATGGGGAGGACCTCCCCTACATTGTTCTGCTCTGATCTGGATTTCTTTATAACCTTATGGACCTAACGGGCTATGTCACTACATGTGCTCCGACGGGTTCCGAAGGAACATAAATCAGTGCTATGGATGTGGGTGATGGCCCCGGGCCCGGTGCCCCCATTCTTTTCCGGCTTTCATCCCGACATCCCGTGGATGATGGCTTATCTCCTCTTGGCATAATCCAGGATAAAGGGGATATGCTGCCAAAATTCATTCGTATCACCTTGAGTGATCATGGTATTCTCTCCTAACCCCGCTGGCCCACGGAGTTCTGCCCTTGCATGTTCTTCGATGGTCTTCCGAAGGGGGATATCAATAAGACATCACGCCTGCACAGGGTGTGCCATGTCGCACCGGTCCTTATCCGGATTCCGGGTTAGATATACCTTATATTTTATGGGTCCCACCCTGCCGCTGCATGGGTGGTTTCCTATTCCCATCTGGCATAGTCCAAGGTAATGGGGACACGCCGCTGGATTTGCTCCGCATTTGATGTATCCTTGCTTCACTCAGGCCATTTAACGCCCTGCTGATGAACCAACTGTCTCTCTCGTTTGAGTCTTATTTTTGCTGCTACCTTCCTCCTATTTTTGGCGTTTAATCAAGGGTTGTCCTTCTTAGGAAGGGCGTAATTAACGTCATAGCCTTTATGGTATGACGGACTTCGGGTCCCGACTCGAACTTCACAATCGACTGATTAAAAGTCAGATCGAGCGCACAATAAAATTGTCACCCCGGTGACTGGCACGCCAATAAATAAATAATCCACATATACTTGTATACATATAAAAAGAAGAAAACGAGAAAGCGCGTTCCACATGGCCAAGCCTACACATCATCTTCTTACTTCAAGCCTATACATTGGCCAAGTCTGCACATCACCTTCATTGGTTCATTCGACCAAGTCTGTACATTGCCCAGTCTGCATCTTCCAAAGTCTATACATTATCATCTTTACCTACGTTGATATCATAAAGTCTGTACACTGCTTTCTCATGCATGTAATCAAAGTATTTACAGCCTGTGTTTGCAAAGCAAGTCTGTACATTGCGTGCACTGTACATCATTACTCCAAGTCTATACATCGCTCATGCATTACTTCAAGTGTGTACAACCAGTGCATTACTTCAAGTCTATACATCCCGTTTGCACTAAGTCTGTACATTGCCTGTGCATTCACTTGACTGGTTGCATGAGACACTTCAAGTCCATACACTCTGTGAAGTCCATGCGTTCATTCATGATCAAGTCTATACAGACTTAGTGAAAGCTCAGCAAGTCTGTACACTGGTGTCGTCGTCTGCATGATCAAGTCTATACAGACTTAGTGAAAGCTCTGCAAGTCTATACATTGGTTTCTCATGCACGTAAACATCAAGTCTATACACTCCCTTGTTTCATGTCTATACATTCGGTTGTCAGCATACCTGCACGCATGAATGAAGTCTGTACATCGCTTAGTGCATTACATGCATTCATCAAAAGTCTGTACACTCATGAATGTAATGTCTGTACATTCATTCTCATTGTACACACTTTCTCTTCTATTGCACATGCATCTTTCATACCAAGTCTGCACATCGCTGCATTCTAAGTCTACACATTCTCACATTGTATATACTTGCCTAGATGCTGCATCTGAAGTCTGTACAATCCTTTCGATGCATTCATGCTTTGAACGTTAAGCAGCAACTCTGTACACCCTTCTAATATCCTCTTATGACTGCTTGACAGGTACATCCTTCGAGAAGAAAGATGTATTGGCACGTGATCCGAGGTAGGCACCTGGCACGTGATCCTAGGCTATCTAGACAAAGAGGGCACAAGCCCTACACACACCCTAGTTGCTGATATAAATATGTAGCTTCTTCCATCAGACATATAGATCGTGAAGAGGAGAGTGTGATAGAAGAAGGTGAGAGCAGCAGAGAGTAGAAGAAGAAGAAATAGAAGGATCGAATGCTGATCGAAATAGAAGCAACAGAGTCTGCACGATCCAGCAAGAAGAAAAAGAAAGAGAAGAGAAGTAGCAGAAGAAAAAGAAGAGTGGCAGAGTGAGAGAAGCATCAGAAGAAAAAGAGAGAGAGATAGAGCTCGTGAGGATTAAGAGAAAAAGAAAGATAGTGAGAGAGAAGAGAAGAGGAAGAGGAGCTTACCTGAAGATCATTCCTACTGGAAGTTGGATCAGATCCACTCCAGTCAGCTCCTGCGAGAGCCACATTATGATTTCATTTTCCAGCTTTCTGATTGCTGTACTTTTCATTTATTGTTTTTCTTTTTAACTGTGATCATTGTTCTTCCGACTCTCTGGATTGAGGTCGGGTTCCTCCTGTGGACTCAGGAGAAGAGAGATCTGATCTCTGATTTGCTGGTGACTGTGTGTCATCAGTTGTTCCCTCCTGGTCTGGAGGAAGAGAGGTCTGTGACCTCTGGTTTGCTGGTGACGGGGAGTCACTGGTGGGTTCCCTCCTGGTCTAGAGGAAAGAGACCTAGTCTATGGTTCCAAGTGGCTGGGAGTCACTTGGGGTGTCCCTCCGATCTGGAGGAAGAGGGGAGGTTGTTCCCCTGGTCAAGCTGTTTGGCAGCACCTGTTGCAGACTGAGTCTGCGTTCTAGCTATAGCTAGTGGAAGCCTCACTCCGGTTGGGAGTGAGGGGTGGACGTAGGTCTGTGGACCGAACCACCTAAAAAATCTCTTGAGCTGTGGTTTGTCTGTTTGATTGCTTCCGCTAGATGATTGGATAGGCGCACTCCAAGTGTTTGATCATACGATCAATTGATTTGGTTTTATTCCGCAACTGTGTCTAGATCTGAGTTTAATTTGGGCTATATTTGTAGAGGGATACATTCACCCCCCTCTGTATCCGGGCCTAGCACCCTATCAATTGGTATCAGAGTAGTGTCTGCATAGAAGGTCTAGCGACCTGTAGATCCGATCCTGCAGTCTTCGGTGCTGATTTGCTTTTGGTGCATCAGTATTCCTGTTGCATTAAATCTGATCTGTTTCCATGGGTGATCCACCAGTTTTTAACGGCTCAAATTTTAATGTATGGTCTGTCAGTCTGTACAATTATGTTATATCAGATAATCTTGATCTGTGGAAGTTAATTTCACACGGTCCTCATAAATTACCAAAGAAAAAGTCCAAATGGACTGACAGTCACAGATCAATGCATGAAGAGAATCAGATAGCTATGAATCTAATGAAGGCAGCTACTGATAAGGCTTTACATTCCTGCTTTCATGATTGCAGTTCTGCTAAAGACATTCTGGATATGCTGAAGCGAGCTCAGAAGAGAAATGAGGACAGCTGCATGATAGCTAACAGGAGCAATCAAAGTGGCAGCCAAAATGAAGAAGAGGATGATGATGAGGTAAATCCCTTTGAGAACTATACTTTAGATGATTGGGAGAATTCATATGCTGAATTATTAGAGTCACATGAGAGGTTAAGGAGACAGTATAAAAAAATTGAAAAAGGGTACTGGGTTAGAAAGTTCAAGCTCTTCTTGTCAAAAATGTCTAGAGTTGAAACAATCTCATGATGCTTTTATGTCTGATATTCAAATGTTGAAAAAATAAATTTCGTTGCTGAAGATTGAGAATCAAGATCATGTAAAAGAAATCTCTGAACTTGAGAAGAAGCTTAGCCTAAATTATTATGATTCTGTTCAGAGTAAGGATTTGATGAAAAATCTTGAATGTGTTAAATCTGATTTAAACAAGCTGAAAAGTGAGAATAACTCTCTTAGAAAATCTGTTAAAGAAAATGAAGAAAAATTTGGGAAACTTGAGCAAGAGAAGAACTTGTTTGCTGAAAAATTTAATGCCATAAAATCTGTAAATATAGAATTGCAGAAAGATTTTGAAAAACAGCAAAAAGAATTGAAGGAGTTTGAAGCTAGGAGAGAAAGCAAGGTTAACTCAGAAGATCAGACTCTAATAAATGAGTTAATTCAAAATGATAAGCTTAAGGAAGAAAATGAGAAGTTAAAACTGCTGAACTCTTCGATATCTGAAAGACTTCTTACTTTGGAGAAAGGGAAAGTCATCTATACAAACGAAACTGAAAAAGTAGATGAGCTGAGAAAGGAAATTAAAAAATACAAAACACTTAACAAAGTTTTGAATGAAGCTGTCAATTGCAGTGAGCAAGAGATTGCAAGTTATGAAATAAACGTTGCATCTCTCGAAAATGAAATCCAAGACTTGAGGAACTCTTTGTCTAAATTTGTTGATGGACAAGAAAATCTGGACATGTTGTCAGGAGTTAAGGTCAATACTCAAAAGGAAGGGTTAGGCTACAACAATGTCAATAAAAAGGCTTTCAAAAATAAGCTAATGACATCTTTTATCAAAGCATCAGATGTAGCCACCACCTCAGAAAATAAACAACCAAATGTTCAGAAGAATCAGAAACAAACTAGAAAAACGGAAAAGGTCAGTCATGTGAAGAAAGGAGTGAATCACATTGAAAATGTGCATGCTGTAAAACACACTGATACACCTAGACATGCACATAAAAGGGAAATCATGAAATGTCATTACTGTCACAAGATTGGCCACTTGATGCATGAATGTAACTTAATGAAATCAGATGATCTGAAAGCCAGAGAAATGCATGGTAGGGATTCGCAGGTCAAGTTCCCTGTCCCTCAGAAAAAGAGTGTCACATGTTCTAATTGTGATAAAGTAGGACACACTACTGCTCATTGATGGTTTTTAAGTGGTAAGAAAAAATCATGTTCATATCATACAAAATACTTTGCAAATCAGCATATTTTTAATAAGAACAAATCTGTTTCAAAGAACCAGCACATCATCTGTTTTAACTGCAACAAAACTGGTCACAAGGCCTCTGAATGCTGGTCATGTTCTTTTAGAAGAAATTATCTCAATTGCTCTCACTGTAGAAAGCATGGCCATACAGTCAAGGACTATTGGCATATTCAGGGTAGGAATGAGAATTTCAAACATGCTAAATTCTCTACAAATAGAAATGAATTTGGTGGGAATAAATTTGCATTTAGAAGAAAGATTTCTACATGTTTTGAGTGTGGGAAAAATGGCCATACAGTCAAGGACTGTTGGCATATTCAGAAGAATTCTGTTAACTCCCATACTGTCAAATTCCCTGTAAAACAATTTGCAAAACTTTCATGCTATAACTGTGGAAAGCCAGGTCACAGGGCTGTAACCTGTTGGCTGGCAGGATACCAAAGCAAGACTAGTTTTGGTAAACAGAATTTTAATTCTGTTAATAAAAATTTTCATACATATGCACATAGAAATCATGCTAATAAGAATGTGCATAAATCAAATCTGAAACCTGCTGCATCTTTCTATTATTGTAGTACATTTGGTCATTCAATGAATAATTGCTACTTGATGAGATCTGATGACCATGTTGCTAAGAAATTATTTAGAACACCTGCCAAAGGTGTCACTGTTAATTCAGGACCCAAAATCTCTTGGGTACCTGCCCATGCAAAATAGTTTGCTAATTTGCAGGTGTGCCTTGGAAGCTGATTAATAAAGAGGGGAAATAAACCAAGGCACTCAAAAGAAAACCCCTTCCTGAACTTTTCAGGTAAATTTCTTGCACTTCATGTTTTTAGTTTTACTGCATAGCACATTAAATCTGATTTTGCATATTTATTCATCATCTGCTATTTGCATTATTTTCTGATCATGCACTTGCTGAGTGTTCTGTGCAAATATGAGATTAAAAGGGTTGTCTGCATCTGATGCATACATATGCCAATTGCAGTTGTTTGATAATTGTTGATATGCATAATCTCTGAAAATAAATTACATTTTGAAAAATCTGAAAAGCTAAAATTTGATCCATGCATGCTGCCCATGTTGAATTATCATGCATGACCACTATGGTATATCAAAGAGTAAGCTACCAAAAGGCAGGGAAATCTGTCTGGAGGTTCTTACTATGTGTGAGGTGGTCTTTTAGACCAAGTGCTCCGCCTAGTACCATGGGTCATTTTGCTTAGTAGGGCAGTTTGAATGAGCATGAGTCACATTGTCATATGTTCAGTCTTCATGGCAAACATTGCATGTCCTTGCATACATATAGTGCATTGCATTTCCTTACATTGAAAAATGCCAAAAAAAAATGATTGAATGCATATTGTCAGGGGGAGTCCATGCATTGCATGTAGATTTTTGTCAAATGCATACACTTGTCAGAATTCATTACATGTTAACATTGAAGTTCCTGAAACATGCCTGACTTCCTGATATCTTGCTTGGTCTGCATATAATTTTTTTTCATGGATTCTATTGACAAACCTTGATCATATCTGAAAACACTGAGCTTCAAAAGCACCTATTCTTGAAGACCTCTTCCATCAGTCTTTCATGAATATTTCAATGGGACATCTCTCGTTCATAAATCTGAAAACACTTGAACTAGGAATCTTCTATTATACGATTTTATGAATGTCTGAAATAACTCAGCTGGTTTAAGTTTAATGTATTCATTGAAGTTTGACTTTAAATCTCTTAAAAAATATCTGAATCATGTTTTAATAAACTTCAACCAACTATTTCATGCTGAGTCTTGTAAAAACTTCTGGAATCTGCACTATTGAATTCATGGCTTTATGTGGTTAAGTACATGAAATTTGTATTGTTTTAAAGCAAATGAGCTCTCTGAAATATCTGAAGGGTAAATAATTGTCAGAGCAATGACTTTGGTCACTGAGAAACCATGTCCAAAGGATTGTGTCATGAGGTGCCATAGTTAACTCTGCTTAAGAATTTTTGTTAATCTGGCAGAGCAATGGCATGCATACTGAGAAATACATCTCACTCATCAAAGAAATGAGATGAGGTATGTCATGAAGTGTAAATGTTAACTCTGTTGATAAAGCATGACTGTTAGTCACACTAAGTGCTTAGGGATATTGGCGTTTGATCAACGTATATCCTCTAGTTACAAAGTGTGCACTGAACTAGAGTGCTCTGAAAATATGTAGAATGAAAATTTGCTGAACAAATTGTAATATTTGAATATTGATGCAAAAGCTAAATTGCTATAATCCTAGACAAATTCACATGACTTCATAATTGCTTGATCTTAATACTAGTTAATGTAATTCCTAAAGAAGTCAGTAAATTTGATTGTGTAAGAGAAAGGGATGTTAATCAAGATATAAATATGAGGGCTTGGTTTACTTGAATTAAACTGTGATTTTAGATATAAATACAGAATTTTATTAACAAACTTTGCATACATCATGTTTAAACCATGCTGTTCAATAAAGTTCATTCATAAGCCCTTATAATGGAAGACTTTGAAAAATTCTGTTATTGATTTATGAGATTGGTATCTCCTTGAAAATCTGGCTGAATTTCTTATGTTTGGAGCTTATTTGAAAATCTATTATTTGAAACTCTTCTGCTCACTGTCCTTGATTCATTGACCTGAACTTATCCTTGAATGCCACTATTGTCTCCCTCTCATCCATATCATAAGACTCCATTTATTTAGGGGGAGCTTCCTTGTCATATTGAATCATGTTCATATCAATTGTGATCTTGTATTCATATTTTTAGGGGGAGGTATTGCATTTCTTGGTACATCTGCATCTCTGCATTCATATTTCTTCATGGGGAGAAATTGGCTGAGTCCTAAATATGCTTTAACTTCCATCTCAAACTATTTTTTTTTATGAAGTCAAAGGGGGAGAATAATTTGAGTCATCAGAATGACTCACAGTGTAGTGTTGCCATCATCAAAAAGGGGGAGATCGTCGTGCCCCTGTAGTTTTGATGATTGGTTTTGATGTGAGTTAAACACTGTGAGTCACCTTGTTGCTATTCAGTCATCTTATCAGATCATAATGTAGTCTTTCATGTGTTCAGTCATTCTGCTGTTCAGTCAGTTTATCAGATCATAAAGCATTGCATTTGATGTTTAGTCAAACTATCTGCTGCATAAAGCATTCATATACATATATTTCTATTGCATTTCTCTGCTTGTGGAAGTCTGCTTGTGGAAGTCTGCACATTGCACAGCATGCAGCAACTCCAAGTCTACACACTGCATACACTGCATTGGTGTCATGCATATACTGCATTAGTGAACTGCATACATTGCCTTATGCACGCAGAGTCCATACATTCTCTGCTGTTACGTTTATGCTGTAGTTCAGCAAGTCTATACATTCCTTGTAGCATGCACCCACACATAGTCTGCACATCGCATAGCCTACACGCATTAAGTCTGTACAGGGTCTTGTTGCAGGCACGGCAAGTCTATACATCCATTAGCCTTGCCTTATGCACACAGCAAGTCTGTACATCGTGGCATAGCATCTTGTGCAAGTCTACACATCCTGTATGGTCGCACTCCAACTCTATACAGCATCTAGTTGCAGACACTTCATAGTCTGTACATTGCACAGCATGCAAGACTTCAAGTCTGTACATCGCTCAGCATGCAAGCCACCAAGTCTGTACATCGCATGCATTACTTAAACTCTATGTTAGCGCAGCAAGAGTGATATAGAAGGGGGGGGATGAATAGATCACTCCCAATTTGCAGAAACTCAGGCGGAAATAGATTCTACTGCTAACGCACCTCCTTAAACCGTACACAGAGAAATATAGATGAGAGTGAAGAACTGATCACTTGAAGGCAAAAGGACAAGCAGATGAAGAGCACAGAAATCAATAGCAAACCACAGAGGAGGCACTCGGTTTTTAGGTGGTTCGATTGCAATCCGCAATCTACATCCACCCCTCACTCCAACTAGAGTGAGGATTCCACTAGACAAAGCTAGATCACAGCAGACTCAGTCTGCGTACAAGATGCTGCCACACAGCTTGAACACCCAAGGGAAACAAATCCCTCAACCAAGTTCTGCTACCCACAGAACTTGAAACCTGTTCTAGCTCCCAGCTAGAACACAACAGGAGAATCCTCTCCCTTCCTCCACACACAGGAGGAGAACAGTTAATGACAACCTGTCACTAACACCACCAGAGATCACCGATCTCTCTTCCTCTGCAATTCAGAGGGAAACTGGAGTAGTACTCCCTTCCTCCACACACCGGAGGGAAACCAATTCAAATCAGAATGGAAGAACGAAAATAAACGAAAGCAAAGTAGAAACAAAAATAATGAAGAGGAAATCGGTTCTGAAACCCAATACAACTGTAGCTTTAAATGAAGCACTTCATCAATCCACACACACTCTCTCTCTCTCGAACAAACTTCTCTCAGATATGGAACTCTCTGCTCTTTTTCTTTTCTGGATCGTGCAGACTCTCACCAATGGCTTCTGCTTTTTCTTTTCACGATCGAACTTCTACTGAAGGATGAAGCTCTATATTTATAGCAGATAAGGGCATGTGGCTGCCAGGTTCCCGCCCATGCACTTTTGGCCAGATCATTTTGAATTTCGACCACATGGCAGCATCCTGACAGGGTTGCCATCCACGTGTCATGCGCCTGTTGTCTTGGATCACGTGTCAGGTGCCAACCTCGATTCACGTGCCCAATCATCAGCCTAAATCGCCTGTAGACAGACAGATGGAATGTATAGACTTAGTTTGTTCAGGCTATTAACAAGGATGTATATACTTCAGAAACATCAACAGAGTAAGTGTGTACATCGTGAGAGGATGTATAGACTTAATGAGTAAACGCATGTATAGACTTTACCAGGGTATGCACAATGCAATGCGTTGACGCTACACTACGTGCCTATGTACTGCGTTGACGCAGTGCAATGTGTCTTTGAAAGCTGTAAACAGCAAGGCATGCTGTACAGACTTCAGACAACATGCATCAGATGACTCTGTATGGACTTGAAGACCCTTAGCCAATGTATAGACCTCTAGAGGAGACAAATGTGTAGACTTCACATTGCTCAGCCACTGTGTAGACTTCACATTGCTCAGCCACTGTGTAGACTTCACAAAGCCTAACCAGTGTACAGACTTGTAATGAGTGTGCTGTGAGCTCTGAAGACTCAAGTTGTAATAGCAGAATGTATAGGATTGAGGTCGTACAACCCAATGTGTAGACTTGTACAGAGTGGACAATTGTCAGACTTTGATGCTGAACAAAAGACCCTTGATCAACAGCCAAGGCGTCAACGCTTCCAGCATGCAGCGTCGCCTCAGTTCCTTAAGAAAAGTACTCACTCCCTAGGCAGGCTGACCAATGCATCAACGCATCTAGTGTCAGCGTCGACGCAGTGAACAAGAAGGAAGCGAAAGACGTACCATTGCGTCTACGCAGTCAGCCAAGTGCGTCAACGCACTAAAGGCATGCTACCCATGAAGTCAGATAGGCTGTACAGACTCTGTGGATGTAAAGCAATGTAGACTACAGACTGTATAGACTTGAACCAAAATGAGGTGAAGACTTCACGTTGTATAGACTTGCCAAATCAGTTGGGCGATGTAAAGACTTGAACAGATCCAGCTGAAGGATGTATAGACTTGGAATCCACTGTACACGACTATACAGACTTTGAGGCTTAATGCAAAGGCCAGTGTACAGACTTCTAAAAATTGATGCGTTGTATAGACTTTCATGAGACGCTAAAGTCTATACAGACTAGACCAGTGAGACACTGATAGAGACGATGCAATGCGATGTGGAGACTTTAACATTAGACGTTGCATGAGACGGTAGGCTGTACAGACTTGCAAAGAGTGTAGGGTGTATAGACTTGAAAGTCTCAAGGCGAAGTGCAAACATGCTGAGTTGACGCTGCAACCCAATGAGTTGATGCTGCAACGTATTACTTTTACGTTCAACTGATGATGTATAGACTTAATCAAATGAAGAACCTAAACAGAAGAGTCTACGCATCAGCACACTGAGTTGACGCAGTGGTGTGAGAACAGAGACAAGCAATGACTGAAGGGTCGACGCATCAGCACGCTGAGTTGACGCACTGGTGTGAAGAACAGAGACATGCAATGACTGAAGGGTCGACGCATCAGCACGCTGAGTTGACGCACTGGTGTGAAGACTGTGCAGACAGAGTGTAGGCAGAATTAAGGTAGAACATGTTATCTGACAGCCATTGAACTGTACTCACTCACATGATGAAACATCATTAATCTAGAGATAGAAGATTGATTTATAGTGTGAGACATCATCAAAACCATAGGGATGCAACAATCTCCCCCTTTTTGATGATGACAACACTATGAATCAAGCAATATCAAGATTCAACAAGAAATTTATATCAGCTGCAACAAACAGATTAAATTCAAGACATTCTCATGCAAATGAATTAAACATTCCCTACAACACACTCTCATCTCCCCCACAACTCATAAACATATCAGCATGAAGCAACATGACTCCCCCAAAGCTCAAGACAAATCCAAGACTCACTGATATTGCAGAACTTCTCACTGAAATTGCAGACATTGCAAACTTCTCTCCCCCTTTGACATCAGCAAAAAGAACTACAGAATGTATGACAGTGCTGGAAACATGAGGACTCAAGGCAGTAACTTCTTAGTGCAGAAAGTCACAAGTAGGTCTTAAGAGAATAAGTGAGTTTCTAATCTCAAGAGAAGATTCCTTAGACTTCAGTACACAATGGAGAAGTAGAATGATAGACAAGTTTATCAGCATACATAGTGGATGATTGAGAGCAGGAGTTCACAAGTATGGCCAGATATAGCTGATCATTCAACTATTCCACAAGACATAAGAGACTAAATCAGAGAGGTGTTCTCAAGGTATTGAAGACAAGCAATCCATTAGTTGCATAACAATAAGGAATTTTTTGTTGGAGATGATTTTCAAGAAGATCAATGAGTAAGTTGGTAGTTCACTTCCTTTGACATTAGGGGGACACCTTGATTAGAGGCCTGAATCCCCAGTTACTCAGAGTGAGTACCTCATTACTTCCTTCCCTTTTTTTTATTAAGGAACAGAGTTAGTAACTATGGCTTTTGACATGAGGAAACACCTTGATTAGAGGCCAGAGTCCCCAGCTACTCACCGGCAAGCCACCATTGCTCTATCATGACTTTTCATTCATTTTAAGCATTTGACACCTCATGACTTGGGAGAAATATTCATTTCATTGATGAAACTCCCAGTTTCTCAGTGATCAAAACAGAACATGTTTGTTCAGTTAAGCCCTTGAGTTAAAAAGATAGAATGATTGAAGACAATACCAAAAAGAACTTTTCTTGAATTGAGTCTTGAAGTCTAGATTTCAAGTTGATTGGGTCAGATATCAAGACATACAAGTTTTTGGCCTGAACCATAATCAATGACAATGTAGGAAGATATACTTTATGCAATTAGTCCAGATCTCTGAAAGAGTACCAAAGGAAAGATTCTAACTTGGAGATTAGAGTCACTGACTTATAGACTTAAGAGATAAGTGACACTCTACTTTCTGAGAGAACCACACTAAATCAGTCATGCAAGACCAGCAAAGGTATGCATCTGGACAGCCCTTTTGAATCTGTCAAAGAACTTCTCTTCTCACTTCACAACTCAGCTCCCCCTAAGACATAGCATTCCTCAATAAAACATTCCAGCAAAATCTCAAGGCTTCCCCTTACTTAGAGCATTCCTGAAAGCTAACCAGTAAGCATTCTGAACTCCCCCTTAAACCAGCATGCAAGAAGGCTAAACATCAGACAAATACAACTCCCCCTTACAACAAGAACATGCTTCATAATTAAGACAATTTGTATAAGCCTAATTCTCTTCTCAATGTGGAAAATTTTTCATTATCCAGAGGTTTTGTGAATATGTCAGCAATCTGATTATCTGTGCCTACATGAATCAGTTCAAAATTATTCTTAGACACCTCATCTCTTATAAAATGATGTCTTATCTCTATGTGTTTGGTTCGTGAATGCAAAATAGGATTTTTAGCAAGATTGATGGCACTAGTATTATCACAGTAAATAGGTGTGCACCCCAGGTCTACTTGGTAGTCCTGAAGCTGGTGTTTAATCCATATGACTTGTGTTCCACAACTCTCTGCAGCCACATATTCAGCTTCTGCAGTGGAGAGGGCCACAGAATGTTGTTTCTTGGAGCCCCAAGACACTAAACACCCACCCAAGAATTCACAATGGCCACTTGTGCTTTTCCTGTCTAGTTTACAGCCTGCATAGTCAGCATCTGTGTATGCTACTAGGTTAAGTGTGTGAGATGCAGGAAACCATAAACCAAGAGAGTGACTAGCTGACAAATATCTGAAGATTCTTTTAACTGCAGCTAAGTGTAGTTCAGTAGGTCTAGACTGATACCTTGCACACATTCCTACACTGAATTGTATATCAGGTCTAGAGGTTGTCAAGTAAAGTAGTGATCCAATCATACCTCTATAAAGTTTGGCATTTACTTCTTTACCTGTCTCATCTGCATCCAATGAAGTATTGGTGCCCATGGGTGTAGTAATGTGCTTTAAGTTTTTCATGCCAAACCTTTTGAACAGTTCCATTGTGTATTTGGTTTGGTTGATGAAGCACCCATCTTCTAGCTGCTGTACCTGCAATCCAAGAAAATATTTTAGTTCACCAACCAAGCTCATTTCAAATTCAGCACACATCATGGTAGAAAATTCATCACATAGTTCATGCTTAGTTGATCCAAATACAATGTCATCTACATATACCTGAACTATGATGAGATCTTTATTCATGCCCTTGGTAAATAAAGTCTGATCAACTTTACCTCTTTTGTAGCCCTTGCTGATCAGAAATTCAGATAATCTTTCATACCAAGCTCTTGGAGCCTGCTTTAGACCATACAAGGCTTTGTTTAACCTGAAAACTTGGTTAGGTTGAGGAGAATATTGAAATCCAAGAGGTTGTTCAACAAAAACTTCTTCTTTAATAACTCCATTTAAAAAGGCACTTTTAACATCCATTTGTTGGAGTTTTATGTTCTTAGAGCATGTAAAGGCAAGCAACAGTCTTATAGCTTCCATCCTAGCAACAGGTGCATAGGATTCATCAAAGTCTACACCGAATTCCTGATAGTAGCCTTTGGCTACTAGTCTGGCTTTATTCCTCGAGATAATTCCATCTTCATTCATCTTATTTTTGAACACCCACTTAGTTCCTATGACATTAATACCATCTGGTCTTGGGACAAGCTCCCAGACATTATTCCTTTCAAACTGACCTAATTCCTCACTCATAGTATTGACCCAAGCTTGATCAGCTAAGGCCTCTTCTACTGTTTTGGGATCAATTTGTGAGACTAAAACAATTAAGTCATCATTATTCACATTTCTAAAATGAGACCTAGTCCGAAGAGGATCTTCAGGATTGCCTATGACTTTATCTAAAGGATGGTCTTTAAGAAATCTGATATTTGTTGAAGACTCACCTGTTTCTCTTGGCCCTTCCTGATTGGGGGAATTTGTTTCTCCATTTGGCTGAGTCTTCTCTTCTTCCTGTTGGTCTTCTAGAAAGTCTCCACCATGATTGGAATCCCTGTCAAGATTTTCAACATTAGAGACATCTTTCTTTTCACTAAAAAGGATGTGTGGATATTCTTCCACTTTCTGATCTGATATGTTAAATACCCTATATGCCCTTGACACTTCAGAGTAACCCAAGAATATTCCAGGTGAACTCTTGGCTTCAAACTTGTCTAAATCTTTCTTATCATTGTTATGAATAAAACATTTTGCTCCAAAAATTCTGAAATGAAACAAGTTTGGTTTCTTACCTTTTAGAAGCTCATAGGGTGTTTTCTTGTGTATGGGTCTTACCATGGCCCTGTTGATTATGTAGGTTGCTGTATTGGCCGCTTCTGCCCAAAACCTTCTAGGTAATTTGCTTTCAATCAACATGGTTCGGGCCATCTCCACCACTGTTCTATTTCTTCTCTCCACAATCCCATTTTGTTCAGGTGTCCTGGGAGAAGAAAACTTGTGAGTTAGTCCTTCTTTGTCACAAAGTTCAGTAAATATGGAGTTTTCAAACTCACCTCCATGGTCAGATTGAATAGAACTAACCTTGTACTTTCCTTCTTGTTTGACCTTATTGAAAAACAGATTAAACTTTTGAAATGCATCACTCTTATTTGCTAAGAAAAATATCCATGAATATCTAGAGAAGTCATCTATGATGACATAGCCAAACCTATTTCCATTAAGACTCTGAGTTCTAGTTGGACCGAAAAGGTCCATATGAAGAAGTTCCATTGGTCTAGAAGACAATGGCTCAGATCTTAATTTAAAAGAATTTCTGGTCTGTTTGCCTAGAGCACAGGCATCACATGCTTTTGATATTGAGTTGAATTTAATTCTAGGCAAGCCTCTAACTAAATCATGCTTGACCAATTTATTTAAAGTTGAAAAGCTAGCATGACCTAGACGTCTATGCCACTCAAAAGCATCATTTTCAGAATTGACAGATAAGCAAATAGTAGATTCAGAATTCTCATCTAAGTCTACAATGTAGACATTATTAATCCTGTTGGCTACAAATTTAACCATGTCAGAATTTGTTTCAAGGATTTTACATGAACTATCATCAAATACAACCTTGTGACCCCTGTCACATAACTGACTTATGCTAATCAGGTTGTGTTGAAGCCCTTCCACAAGTAATACTTTTTCAATGGAATTTGTGGAAGACTTACCTACTGTGCCAACTCCAATTAGTTTACCTTTGTTCTTTCCTCCAAACTTGACCAGACCCCCTGGCTTCATCTCTATCTTGCTGAACTTGGATCGGTCTCCTGTCATATGCCTGGAGCAGCCACTGTTGAGGTACCACTTGTTGTCTTCAGCTGCCAGGCCGACCTACACAAATATATCAAGCAGAGTGATTTGGAACCCAAGATGAGTAGGGTCCAAGGACATTGTTCAAATCTCTGATCAAGTGTTTAGGTATCCAGATTTGTTTCAGCATGGTTTTCTCTGGCACCTTCCTTTCTGGTTTATTAAATTTGAATCCAGCTGAACTGGAGAAGTGAGTTCTATTCCATTCATTAGTCTTCCTATTCCTAGGAAATTTCCTGTAGGCTTGTTGATTAGCATATCTTTGACTATGAAGTTATTTCTCCAGTAGGTCCTGTTTGGACCTATCTAATTGTTGTAATTCCAGCTCTTATTCTGATTTACTTTCTTGGTCCATCTACCATTTGTGTTCTGGTAAGTGGGCTTAGTGTTATTCTTCATAAAATTCATTCCCATCTTAAATGGTTATCCAGTACTGATTTTTGTGTTTTCTTTAGGACTTTGAATTCCCTTAGAGCTGTTTGAGCTGGATGGTGTGTCCAGCTTTTCTTTTCCCTTCTCTGGACAGAAGGTGATGGTCTTGAATTGCAAGGGTCTCTTGTTGGTTGGGTCATAGCCTAGACCTTCCTTATTGAAATTGACCCTAGTCCCTAGTATAGCATCTAGGCTAGTCTTTCCTTGGACAAACTTTTCTAAGACTTTCTGTTTGTCTTCCAGCTCTTTTTGAAGAAACTCAGAATTCTTTAGGAGTTCAGCATTTACTTTCATCACAGCTTCATATTTCTCTGAATTCATTCTCATTTCATTCATGCTTTCTTCAATTTTAGTTTTGAATTCATTGAGCTATTTATGACTTTCTTGAATTTCTCCCTTAAGCTTATCATTCTCTTTCCTTAGTGAGGTCATTTCTTCTAGTTGTTCTTTTAGCTTTTCATTTTCTTCACATACCAGAGTTTGTTCTTCAATATTTGTGTTAAATTTTCTTTTCAGAACTCTGTGCTCTTTGCTAAGAGAATTAAATTTATCTAACAAATCACCATAAGCATCCTCCTAGTCATCAATTGAGAAATTTTCAAAAACGTTTATTACCTCCTCTTCACTGTTTGCCATAAGGCAAATTCCATCTTCATATTCTTCTGAGGAAGCATCTTCGGGGTCTTCTTCTTCCTCGCTCCATGTGCAGACCATCGCCTGTGGCTTCTTCTTCTTCTGCACCTTTATGTTTTTCTTCGTAAGATAGGGACCCTTCTTCTGGAGGTCTGGGCATTCGCCTCTCATGTGTCCCTGTTTGTTACAATTAAAACAAGTCAGTTTCTTATGATTTCTATCCCTGTAACTAGTAAATTCAGCATTCTTGTTAAAGGGTTGTGGCTTCTTCTTCCTAAAGGTTTTTTCCTTTTTCTTCAAAAATTTCCTGAACTGTCTAGTGAGCATTGCCTGCTCCTCCTAGTCGAGATTTGATAAACCTTCAAGCTTGGACTCAGACTCGGGACTACTGCTGCTGCTCCCACTATTACTACCCTTGTTGCGGGAAGCTCTTAGAGCTACATTTTTACCCTTCCTCTCACTTCCTTCTCCACCTCCTTGAAAATTCATCTCATAGGTCATAAGGGATCCTATGAGTTCATTCACAGTCAAGACAGTCAAATCTTTTGATTCCTCAATCACAATGGCCTTAGTGTGCCATGCCGGGGATAAAGATCTAAGGATTTTCCTGACTATATCTGCCTCAGCAAGATTTCCCTATCCCTTTAAGAGTGTTAGTGATCAAGGATAACCTGGCATACATTTCGGTTATATTCTCATCTGCATTCATCTTAAACATTTCATACTTGGAAGTGTAGAGGTTTACCTTCGAGGCTTTCACTTGAGCTGTACCTTCATAGATCAATTGCAGCTCATCCCACATTCGCTTGGCAGTTCTGTATGTAGATATACGGGCATATTCCTCTGGATGAACAGCACACTAGATTATGTTCAGCGCCGTCCAGTTGAGTGAAGAGAGCTTGACATGGTCATCTGTCCAAGCATCCTCGTTTGGTGGCAGCTCATATGGCCCCACCGTGATTACTCTCCACAGTTTATGACTCTGAGCCCTGATGAACACTTCCATCCTGTTCTTCCAAAACAGATAGTTACTACCATCGAAATACGGAGGGCGACTAATGGATTGACCTTCGGCCATGAAGGTTCTAGGACCACCAGCATTTCCTTGACCGTTCGTCCACATGGCGTAAACCTGCTCTGATACCAATTGTTAGCGCAGCAAGAGTGATATAGAAGGGGGGGATGAATAGATCACTCCCAATTTGCAGAAACTCAGGCGGAAAATAGATTCTACTGCTAACGCACCTCCTTAAACCGTACACAGAGAAATATAGATGAGAGTGAAGAACTGATCACTTAAAGGCAAAAGGACAAGCAGATGAAGAGCACAGAAATCAATAGCAAACCACAGAGGAGGCACTCGGTTTTTAGGTGGTTCGATTGCAATCCGCAATCTACATCCACCCCTCACTCCAACTAGAGTGAGGATTCCACTAGACAAAGCTAGATCACAGCAGACTCAGTCTGCGTACAAGATGCTGCCACACAGCTTGAACACCCAAGGGAAACAAATCCCTCAACCAAGTTCTGCTACCCACAGAACTTGAAACCTGTTCTAGCTCCCAGCTAGAACACAACAGGAGAATCCTCTCCCTTCCTCCACACACCGGAGGAGAACAGTTAATGACAACCTGTCACTAACACCACCAGAGATCACCGATCTCTCTTCCTCTACAATTCAGAGGGAAACTGGAGTAGTACTCCCTTCCTCCACACATCGGAGGGAAACCAATTCAAATCAGAATGGAAGAACGAAAATAAACGAAAGCAAAGTATAAACAAAAATAATGAAGAGGAAATCGGTTCTGAAACCCAATACAACTGTAGCTTCAAATGAAGCACTTCATCAATCCACACACACTCTCTCTCTCTCGAACAAACTTCTCTCAGATATGGAACTCTCTGCTCTTTTTCTTTTCTGGATCGTGCAGACTCTCACCAATGGCTTCTGCCTTTTCTTTTCACGATCGAACTTCTACTGAAGGATGAAGCTCTATATTTATAGCAGATAAGGGCGTGTGGCTGCCAGGTTCCCGCCCATGCACTTTTGGCCAGATCATTTTGAATTTCGACCACATGGCAGCATCCTGACAGGGTTGCCATCCACGTGTCATGCGCCTGTTGTCTTGGATCACGTGTCAGGTGCCAGCCTGAATCACCTGCAGATAGACAGATGGAATGTATAGACTTAGTTAGTTCAGGCTATTAACAAGGATGTATAGACTTAATGAGTAAACGCATGTATAGACTTTACCAGGGTATGCACAATGCAATGCGTTGACGCTACACTACGTGCCTATGTACTACGTTGACGCAGTGCAATGTGTCTTTGAAAGCTGTAAACAGCAAGGCATGCTGTATAGACTTCAGACAGCATGCATCAGATGACTCTGTATGGACTTGAAGACCCTTAGCCAATGTATAGACCTCTAGAGGAGACAAATGTGTAGACTTCACATTGCTCAGCCACTGTGTAGACTTCACATTGCTCAGCCACTGTGTAGACTTCACAAAGCCTAACCAGTGTACAGACTTGTAATGAGTGTGTTGTGAGCTCTGAAGACTCAAGTTGTAATAGCAGAATGTATAGGATTGAGGTCGTACAACCCAATGTGTAGACTTGTACAGAGTGGACAATTGTCAGACTTTGATGCTGAACAAAAGACCCTTGATCAACAGCCTAGGCGTCAACGCTTCCAGCGTGCAGCGTCGCCTCAGTTCCTCAAGAAAGTACTCACTCCCTAGGCAGGCTGACCAATGCGTCAATGCATCCAGTGTCAGCGTCGACGCAGTGAACAAGAAGGAAGCGAAAGACGCACCATTGCATCTACGCAGTCAGCCAAGTGCGTCAACGCACTAAAGGCATGCTACCCATGAAGTCAGATAGGCTGTACAGACTCTGTGGATGTAAAGCAATGTAGACTACAGACTGTATAGACTTGAACCAAAATGAGGTGAAGACTTCACGTTGTATAGACTTGCCAAATCAGTTGGGCGATGTAAAGACTTGAACAGATCCAGCTGAAGGATGTATAGACTTGGAATCCACTGTACACGACTATACAGACTTTGAGGCTTAATGCAAAGGCCAGTGTACAGACTTCTAAAAATTGATGCGTTGTATAGACTTTCATGAGACGCTAAAGTCTATATGGACTAGACTAGTGAGACACTGATAGAGACGATGCAATGCGATGTGGAGACTTTAACATTAGACGCTGCATGAGACGGTAGGCTGTACAGACTTGCAAAGAGTGTAGGATGTATAGACTTGAAAGTCTCAAGGCGAAGTGCAAACATGCTGAGTTGACGCTGCAGCCCAATGAGTTGACGCTACAACGTATTACTTTTACGTTCAACTGATGATGTATAGACTTAATCAAATGAAGAACCTGAACATAAGAGTCTACGCATCAGCATACTGAGTTGACGCAGTGGTGTGAGAACAGAGACAAGCAATGACTGAAGGGTCGACGCATCAGCACGCTGAGTTGACGCACTGGTGTGAAGAATAGAGACATGCAATGACTGAAGGGTAGATGCATCAGCACGCTGAGTTGACGCACTGGTGTGAAGACTGTGCAGACAGAGTGTAGGCAGAATTAAGGTAGAACATGTTATCTGACAGCCATTGAACTGTACTCACTCACATGATGAAACAGCATTAATCTAGAGATAGAAGATTGATTTATAGTGTGAGACATCATCAAAACCATAGGGATGCAACACTCTATACATCTGTTTGCCTTTTATCATGCACGCATTACAGCAAGTCTGAACATTGTGTGTTGCTTTGCTCATGCATTGTTTCAGCATGTCTGTACATTCGAGCGTCTCATGTTGCGTCTCACTTAGCAAGTCTGTACAGTCTTCATTTGCATTTCATCAAGTCTACACATCGTGTAGCATGCACGCATAGGAAAGTCTATACATTGTTACATTGCAAGAGTTCAAGTCTGTACATGCATCATTTCATCAAGTCTGCACAATCATAACAGTTAAGTCCATACACTTGCTGCTGGCAAGTCTATACATAGCATGGCATGCACACGTCGAAGTCTGTACACTGCATCGTCTGGTAGCCTGCACAACAAGTCCATACATTGTATTTGGGCATCAAAGTCTATACAGCCAAAGCCAATGCATTTCGTCTCATGCTACTGGCAAGTCTATACATTGGCCAAGCCTACACATCGTTTTCTTACTTCAAGCCTGTACATTGGCCAAGTCTGCACATCGCCTTCATTGGTTCATTTGACCAAGTCAGTACATTGCCCAGTCTGCATCTTCCAAAGTCTATACATTGTCATCTTTACCTACGTTGATATCATAAAGTCTGTACACTGCTTTCTCATGCATGTAATCAAAGTATGTACAGCCTGTGTTTGCAAAGCAAGTCTGTACATTGCGTGCACTGTACATCATTACTCCAAGTCTATACATCGCTCATGCATTACTTCAAGTGTGTACAGCCAGTGCATTACTTCAAGTCTATACATCCCGTTTGCACTAAGTCTGTACATTGCCAGTGCATTCACTTGACTGGTTGCATGAGACACTTCAAGTCCATACACTCTGTGAAGTCCATGCGTTCATTCATGATCAAGTCTATACAGACTTAGCGAAAGCTCAGCAAGTCTGTACACTGGTGTCATCGTCTGCATAATCAAGTCTATACATACTTAGTGAAAGCTCTGCAAGTCTATACATTGGTTTCTCATGCACGTAAACATCAAGTCTATACACTCCCTTGTTTCATGTCTATACATTCGGTTGTTAGCATACCTGCACACATGAATGAAGTCTGTACATCGCTTAGTGCATTACATGCATTCATCAAAAGTCTGTACACTCATGAATGTAATGTCTCTACATTCATTCTCATTGTACACACTTTCTCTTCTATTGCACATGCATCTTTCATACCAAGTCTGCACATCGCTGCATTCTAAGTCTACACATTCTCACATTGTACATACTTGCCTAGATGCTGCATCTGAAGTCTGTACAATCCTTTCGATGCATTCATGCTTTGAACGTTAAGCAGCAACTCTGTACACCCTTCTAATATCCTCTTATGACTGCTTGACAGGTACATCCTTCGAGAAGAAAGATGTATGTGCATGTGATCCGAGATAGGCACCTGGCACGTGATCCTAGGCTATCTGGACAAAGAGGGCACAAGCCCTACACACTCCCTAGTTGCTGATATAAATATGGAGCTTCTTCCATCAGACATATAGATCATGAAGATGAGAGTGTGATAGAAGAAGGTGAGAGCAGCAGAGAGTAGAAGAAGAAGAAATAGAAGGATCGAGTGCTGATCGAAATAGAAGCAACAGAGTCTGCACGATCCAGTAAGAAGAAAAAGAAAGAGAAGAGAAGTAGTAGAAGAAAAAGAAGAGTGGCAGAGTGAGAGAAGCATCAGAAGAAAAAGAGAGAGAGATAGAGCTCGTGAGGATTAAGAGAAAAAGAAAGATAGTGAGAGAGAAGAGAAGAGAAAGAGGAGCTTACCTGAAGATCGTTCCTACTGGAAGTTGGATCAGATCCACTCCAGTCAGCTCCTGTGAGAGCAACATTATGATTTCATTTTCCAGCTTTTTGATTGCTGTACTTTTCGTTTATTATTTTTCTTTTTAACTGTGATCATTGTTCTTCCGACTCTCTGGATTGAGGTCGGGTTCCTCTTGTGGACTCAGGAGAAGGGAGATCTGATCTCCGGTTTGCTGGTGACTGTGTGTCATCAGTGGTTCCCTCCTGGTCTGGAGGAAGAGAGGTCTGTGACCTCTTGTTTGCTGGTGACGGGGAGTCACTGGTGGGTTCCCTCCTGGTCTGGAGGAAGAGAGACCTAGTCTCTGGTTCCAAGTTGCTGGGAGTCACTTGGGGTGTCCCTCCGGTCTGGAGGAAGAGGGGAGGTTGTTCCCCTAGTCAAGCTATTTGGCAGCACCTGTTACAGACTGAGTCTGCGTTCTAGCTGTAGCTAGTGGAAGCCTCACTCCGGTTGGGAGTGAGGGGTGGACGTAGGTCTGTAGACCGAACCACCTAAAAAATCTCTTGAGCAGTGGTTTGTCTGTTTGATTGCTTCCGCTAGATGATTGGATAGGCGCGCTCCAAGTGTTTGATCATACGATAAATTGATTTGGTTTTATTCCGCAACTGTGTCTAGATCTGAGTTTAATTTGGGCTATATTTGTAGAGGGATACATTCACCCCCCTCTGTATCCGGGCCTAGCACCCTATCACCTTCTGTCTGCTATAGATAGAAGCAAAAATCTGATGTGCAGGGGCTATCCAGGGCCATAATTTCATAGAAACTAAAGGGAACAGAGAGCTAGGATATGGTAACATGTCTAACATGAAGAAAAAACATGAATTGGGCTAAGAATTATTCTCTTTTAATTAAGGTGCAAGGATAGCATGCAGTAAAAAACCCGATTGCGCAATCATGAGAAAACATGAAATTCTCAACATATAAAGCATGAAATCAAGCAAGGTTAGAGGGATTTTGTTCCTAACTTGATGTTTGAGCCATCATGAGATAACCTACCTCTAGGGTTGCTCCTAGAGTTCAAATTTCTGACTGGAAGTACACTCCTGTTCCTACACATCCTGCGTGGAACCAGCAACTTCACGACCGTCTAACTCCTTAGCCTCTTGATCTAAATTCACGAGATTTAGAGAAAAGTTCAAAGATACGAAGAGGAACAATTAACTCTAAAGGCTAGATATGAAATTACCTCTGCTAAGGTCTCTATACCTCCAGTCTTTTCCAGACAGACACGCTTGTTCCTGTGCGTTCTACAGAGAAATGGCTACTTGCAGGTCCTCTAACTCCTCAATGGCTTGATCTCCTAACATGAAATTTGGAGGGGAGTTAGACAATACTAAAGGGAACAAAAAGTTCTAAAAGACTGACATCAAATAACATCATCTTGCCATTGAACCACGCGTGCCAAAATGAGGGTTTGCGCGGGTCGATCCTAGGCCCTATTTATAGGGAATGAACTAGGGATGCGGGATTTGATCAAATTAAGAATCCTAGAAGCAATCAATTCGATCCCTTAAGACCCCTAAATGGGTTTACATGCCAGAACACTTTGATCCTAGGTGATTGGAATAGAAAAAATCCAAGCTTTTCACACCTATAAAAATCCCGTTTTCAAAAGTAAAAAGCGGTCATATAGCTGGACCACCTTCATCAGAACGCGGTCTCGCGATAGACCGCCTAATGCGGGATGCCATGCGAACTTAGAGTCTATGCGATGATATGGCTAAATGGACAAGTAAGACCAGCAACAACGCAATAGAGTGGTCGGTGTGGACTCGACACCTAACATTCCCAAGAGAGAAACTATGCACGCAACAAGTAACACAAGCTTACAATCTCGCAATAGTCCCCAAGAGAGGGAAGCGCGTCGATCCGCAGGGTTGAGAAACCGGCAGAGTCTAGGGCAGGCAACTCCACACTCGTGACTCGGATGAGTCAGGGGACGGTCTCGCTCTCTCACTGTGGCAGTGATGTATCAAATATACGAGCTAGGTGCCTATGATCTCACAAGCAACGACGTCAAGAAACTATACTAAATAAGCAACTAACGCAAAGGAGGAGCAGCCGCATATCTCCACGCTCGGGGCGTGGGGAAGAAGCCCGGCCAAGTCACACGATCCCCGGTACAAAAGTAAAATAGGTACAATCCAAACACTACCCACTCCTCACAGGGAGGTAAAAGGCTACACATCAATCCGAGGGTCGTGAGAAGTGGGGTGACGGGCCGCGACTAGATGAAGAATGGCAACTCCTACGTGCTGCGAACCGGTACGGGCTGGGACCAGCAGTAAGGACGACACGCCACGGAGGCCTAGGATGGAGAAAATGCTTCTGATGGCGTGCTGCAATGGATGACGATCCTCCTGGAAGAAGATGGAAGCCGACAGCGCTGACATGGACCTCTAGTGTGATCTCGAATGGAGGGCAGACTGCTAGCCGGTATGCGCTGGGGCAAGTGAACAGCAAGAGGAGGGACCTGGGGCGCGGCCTTTTGGTCGTCCACTGAGCACGAAACTTGGCGTGGGCGCTGGTGGGGACCTCCCATGGACGCCCATGGAAGATGAACTGCAATCGAGCACCGTGGAAGCCGGGGCAAATTTTGGAACGGACCCCTACACGTTCTGGTTTGTCTGCTGGCAGCAGGACAGAGGGTAGAAGATGGGGGCAGAATCGGGGCTTCTGGGTGGCTTTTGGGGCTGGGTTTTCTCTGGAGGTTAGAGGAGGGTCGTGGGAGAATGGAGATGGGGTGGCGGAGTGGCGTGTAATGTGAATTTTGGGCATAGCAGACAGTGGCAGGCGTGCTCTGTTCTGCAGATCTGTGCAGACAGAACTGGGAGCAGAGAAAGTGGGCTGTGGGACGAGGGGAAAAAGGGCTAAAAAAATTATAGCAAAATTGTGGTGGATGGGTTAGGACGTGGGGAAGACCTGTACAAATTTTCAGGTCATTTGGAAAAGGTTTGGGGGATGCCCCTTTGTAAGGGTTTGGGCTCTGTCTCTGCAGACCTGCACAGAGGTAGTCAGCGCGGGTAAAAGGCCTATGAAGGGAACTTCGGCCACAGCGCGAACTAAGGCGTGAAATTTTAATTGGGGATGGGTAACAGTAGAGAAAAAAAAGTTATGAAGAGATGGATGCGATCAGAGGATGGGAAGGGGGCGGAAAAACTTGACCTCTACGGCTCTATCTAGCAGGCAGACACCCAGGGGCGCACCAGGGAGATGGGTTCCATGGCCTCTTCGCTTGCAGCACCAACTCGAGCGAGGTTTCTCCAGGCTTGGAGGTATGTCGGGGAAGACGCCACGAAGCCAGGGTAGCAGTAGAAAAACCAGAGAGAGGAACCTAGGGCGTCGCACCCAAGGAATAAGAAAGGGGGAAGGTGGGAGTCGTACCCAACCAAGAAGAGAGAAACGGGGAGGGCGTAGCCTTCTCAAGAGATTTTCTTCATTTCTTCTTTTCATTCTATTTCCACAAAGAATACATGATATTATATATGGGGAGGCGAAAGAAAACCCTAATTTCCTAAAAGAAATCCTAAAAAAAGCATTTAATTTGGAGCTTCCTATGAAATAGGCAAGATGGGGGGCGGGAATCTCTCTCTTTCCTAAAGAATAGGAGAGGGGGGCGCACACCTCCTCCCATGGGAGGTGGGAAGGTGGGGGCGCAGCCTTCTCCCAACCCTAATGGGCCTGGGATGAGGATAAAAGGAGGGCAGCCCACAGTGGGCTCTCCCATGGGCGCCCAGCCCAATTGGGCCTTGGGAGTGAACCAAATGTGGCCCACTTGCCCCTAATTAGCCTACAAAGCTCAAATAAAGTCCGAATAGAGTCTAATTGGCCTCAGAATGGCCTAGAAAGGTCCAGAATAAAAGGAATAAAGGTCTCCAGGCTCCAGTCTAATCCTCCAAACAATCCCTAAGCCATAAAGAAGCCTATGAGTCTCGAACAGTGCTATGCGGCTTGTAGTGTCGCTCTGCCACTTCGCGCCGATCTCTAGCTCAGGTGTTCTCACCACTGCCTTCTGGCGTAAAATCTAAAAATTTCAAAATTTTCTATTTACCTGATATTTATCCCCTAATTAGTCTATTTATCCATTTTAAATCTAAAAATAACCCTAATTACGTCTCTAGAAGTGGGCTTGGGCAAAAAGGGCTTAGAAATTGGTCTTTGGGCCTAATTTAAGTGGGATCAACCCTTAGTTAATAGTTGGTCCTTTAAATTTATTTATTTAACCCATAATTCACTAAATAGCCTATTAAGCCTTTTAAGTACTTAATAATTTTATTTAATTCTTGAAAAATCCTAGAATTTTCCAGGGTTTACATCCTCCCCCACTTAAAAAGAATTTGGTCTCTAAATTCATTGCATGGGTTTTATGGAGAGTATATTTACAATCAAATAGTTCCGAAAATCTCTTGTGCATAGTTTCTTCTGTTTCCCATGTCGCCTCTTGGTCCGTATTTTTATTCCATCGAACTTTTACCATGGGAATGATTTTGTTCCGAAGTTGACGTACTTCTCGATCAATTATTTTGATTGGCTTTTGCTCGTACGCCATATCCTTTTGAATCACCAGATCATCGTGACTTATAACATGGAATGGGTCATAGACGTACCTTTTGAGCATAGAAATATGAAATACATCATGGACTCTAGCTAATTGAGGAGGCAAAATAATCCGATATGCGACCTCGCTAACCCTTTCAAGAATTTCAAAAGGGCCGATATATCTCGGAGTGAGCTTGCCTTTAATGTCAAATCTTCGAATATCACGACCTAGGGAAACCTTGAGGAACACGTGGTCTCCTACTTGGAATTCCAAGTCTCACCTTCTATTGTCAGCATATGACTTTTGTCTATCTTGAGCCATCTGGAGTCTTTCTCGAATAAGCTTTACCTTCTCGGTGGTATCTCGAATGAGTTCAGGGCCTAGAGGTTATCTTTCCCCAACTTCATTCTAGCAGATAGGTGAGCGGCAACTTCTTTCATATAATGCCTTGAATGGTGCCATTTACATACTAGCTTGATTGCTATTGTTGTAGGTAAATTCAACTAGAGGCAAGTGATCGTGCCAACTCCCACCGAAATCAATGGCACATGCTCTGAGCATATCTTCTATTACCTGATTGGTTCTCTCAGTTTGACCATCTGTTTGCAAATGGAAAGTAATGCTAAAGTTGAGTCGGGTCCCCAATGAGTGTTGTAGACCCTTCCAGAATTATGATGTAAAACAAGGGTCTTGATCAAAAATAATCGTAACAGGGATTCCATGTAGTTTAACAATTTCTTTCATATATAAGGCTGCTAGAATATCCATAGACCATCTGCTCTTAATAGGTAAGAAGTGTGCAGATTTAGTCAATCGGTCTATGATCACCCATATACCATCATGTCCACCTCTTGTCTTTGGCAGACCCATGATGAAATCTATCACTATGCTCTCCCAATTCTATTTTAGAATTTCTAAGGGATGTAGTTTTTCAGTGGATTTTAAATGTTCCGCCTTAACTTGCTAACAAGTGAGGCAGCGTGATACAAAGTCCGCTACCTCTCTTTTCATGTTGGGCCCCCAAAAACTCCTCTTTAAATCTTGGTACATGTTGGTAGCACCAGGGTGGATAGCATACCTTGATTTATGAGCTTCTTCCATGATCAGCTTCTTAGTGTCGACATGATCCGGCACACAGATCCGACCCTTGAATAATAGCTTTCCATCGGTCGAAATATAAAATTCCGGTCGTTGATCAATATTAGCTTTGATCTCCATTAATGTGGGGTCATTTTCTTGCAACTTGACTGGGTCTTCAATAAGTGTGGGTTGCGACCAGATATTAACAATAATACCCCTTTCTTCTTCTGCATCAATATCTGGATTCAATTGTGAAAAGTCTTCTATAAGATAGGTCATACCTTTCTTGAGGCTTGTTAGAGTTGCCAGTGGTCTCCTGCTAAGCGCATCTGCTACACCATTTGATTTGCCTCGGTGATATTGGATAGAAAAATCAAAATTCTTAAGGTACTCTTCCCATCTTCTTTGTCTCATATTCAAATCCTTCTGAGTGAAGATATACTTCAGACTTTTATGGTCTGAAAATATGGTGAATTTTTTCCCATAGAGATAATGTCACCATATTTCTAAGGCAAAAATAACACCAGCTAATTCTAGATTGTGCACTGGATAATTTTCTTCATGTCGCTTTAACTGCCTTGAAGCATAGCAAATTACCTTTCCATGCTGCATAAGGACACAACCAAGGCCAATGGCAGATGCATCCGTGTAGACTTCAAAGCCATCACCCTCGACAGGTAGTGCCAGTACATGTGCAGTGGTGAGATGTTCCTTGAGGGTCAAGAAACTCTCTTCACAGTCCTTCGACCATATAAAGGGATTCTCCTTTCTTGTGAGCCTAGTCAGAGGGACAACCATCTTTGAGAAATCCTTGATAAAGCACTGGTAATAACCAGCCAGACCAAGAAAACTTCTAACTTCTGATACAGTTTTTTGTCAACTCCAGTTCTTGACAGCTTCGACCTTAGAAGCATCTACAACGATACCTTCCTTTGAGATAATGTGGCCAAGGAATGAGACCTCCTTTAGCTAGAATTCGCATTTGCTGAGCTTCACATAGAGTTGGTGCTCTCATAGTGTTTTCAAAGCTATTCTTAAGTGTTCTTCATGTTCTTCCTTGGTCTTGGAATATATTAGGATATCATCAATGAAGATGACCACAAATCGGTCGAGATAAGGCCGGATGACATTATTCATGAGTTGCATAAATGCTGTAGGGGCATTGGTTAACCCAAACAGCATCACCATGAACTCATAGTGTCCATATCTGCTACGAAATGCAGTCTTGTAAATATCTTCATTTTTAATTCTAAGCTGAGGGTAACCAGACTTGAGGTCTATCTTGGAGAAATATTCCGCTCTGGAAATTTGATCAAATAGCTCATCGATATGCGATAGTGGGTATTTGTTCTTGATTGTGAGTTGATTTGGTTGCCGGTAGTCGATCCAAAGCCTGAGAGATCTGTCCTTCTTCCAGATGAATAAGACCAACGCACCCCAAGGGGATGTGCTAGGTCAAATGAAGCCCTTCTCTAATAACTCTTGAACTTGTTTCTTCAATTCTTTGAGTTCTGTGGGGGACATACTGTAGGGAGCTATTGAAATAGGTGCTGCTCCGAGAATGAGTTCAATAGAGACGTTTACTTCCCTTTTGGGCTATAAACTGAGTAGTTCGGATGGGAAGATATCAGGGAACTCTTTTACTATAGGGATTTCTTCAAGGATGATTTCCTTGGACTTAGTAATGATTACGGAAGCAAGATAAGCTTCACAACCTTACGAGATGAAGTTGCAGGCATGAAGAGAAGAAAATAGGACATGATGCTTCCTATATTTGATGCCAAGGAAAGAAAACCTTGGAAGGTCCAATTTGTGGAAAGAAATTCTCCTATTGCGATAATTGATATCGGCATAGTGATCAACAAGACAATCTATGCCAAGATGGCATCGTAGCCTTTCATATCAAGGCATACGAGGTTCGCGGGGAGATTATGACCTTCTATGGTTACCGTACTATCTCGGTAGTGGGTTGTAAGTTTAGTACCAGGACCTAAGGGTGTTGTAATTGCTAGGTCCGAAGGTAAGGGAATAGGCGAAACTGGTAAAGTTTTTGCAAAAGCAGTAGATATAAACGAATGAGAAGCACCAGTATCAAATAGTACAAAAGTAGGATGGGAATAAATTTGAGCGGTACCTTCCATCAACCCATCATCTTAGGGTGCTTCATCATCCAACATGACATTAAGATGAGCCTGTCGCCTACGCCTGCCATTAGAAGGTTGATCTTTCATGAGGGGGCAATCTGACATGCGGTGCTCCCAGCTTCCACAACGTAAACAAGCGTCAAGATGTTTCCAACATTCTTCGGCCGAATGATCAAATTTCTCATAGAATGAGAAAGCCATCATGACTTGCTTTTCCTCCTCCTTTTCCTTCTTATTCTTGCCGTTCCTATTACCATTACAGGATCGCTTCTTGTTGTCACGGGATTTGTAAGTGATCGTGATGCTAAATTTGTCTTCTTTCCTTCCTCGTTTGTTACACTTTCGACTTGACTCCTCTCCCTTACCTTTGAATTTCTTGACCTTCTCTAAGGTCCACTCACATAAATGTGCCCTATGGACCATCTCCGTATATGTACGAATATTTTGAAGTCCAAGTTGATTTATGAAGATGGGCCTCAATATGTACATAAAGCGATTAGCCCTCAAGATCTCCGTAGCCACCAGGTGCGAAGCATAAGGTGCCAGACGAGAAAATTGCAGCTCGTACTCTGCCACGGTCATCATACCCTGCCTTAAAGAGGTAAATTCCGCAGCCTTTAGCTCGCGGACATGCTGAGAGAAATACTTCTCGCAGAAGAACTCAAGAAACTCCTCCCAAGTAAGTTGCGTGTTTTGTAGAAGAGTAGCGATGACTTTCCACCATGTGCGCGCATCCTTGTTAAGTTAGAAAGTGGCAAGAAGGACCTTCTCCTGGTCTGAGCATTGCATGACATTAACGATTCGATCCATTTTCTCTATCCAATTCTCCGCTTCATCGGGATTAGAGGAACCCGAGAACCGTGGAGGATTCATACTCTGAAAATTATGATGTAACTTCCCGACGCCAGCCCACGCACTAGCCTGTGCCATGGTTTGGAGGGCCTAGGTGAGACCTGCAATAGTCTATGCTGGACAGCCCTCTTGGCCAGACTTCGAGAGAGTTGATAGGGGACTCACTAGCATAGAAATTAAAGTGGATTCTTTTGGGGAGCAACTTTCTACCTTTGGGAGTAACTTTGATACATCTTTTGCCTCTATTGGTAATCTGCTTGAATCCATGCAAGGCCAGATGACTACCTTCTCCCACTCCTTGGCTACAGTCACTCAGACGATGTGTAATGCCATGGATTCTTACCGAATTCTTATTAGGTCTTTCGGATCTTCTTCGGAGAGTTTCGGATCACTTTTATGGGTCCTGAGTTGAGTTTTACGATCCGTGTGGGTTTTTCTCTCGTACTAGTTACGGAACCCTGCGGTGAGTTTATTTCTCAGTTCATCGACTCGTGGACGCCGCAGTTGCGATATACTTGTCGAGAAGATCATTTCGACTATTTTAATGTATTTTTCTGAATTAGTCTATTTTTGAACTAATTATCAAATTTTTAAAAATTAGGAAAATTTCTTAATTTCTTTTCCTTTTTCTTTCCTTCCTCTCTCCTCCATTCTCATTTCACCGCCGTGACCTCTCTCTCCCATTTTCTCTCTTCTCTCGCCCTTCCGGCTCCGGCTGCAGACGGAGGAGGCTCGGGCAAGTAGAGGAGATGCCGTGGGGATGGTCGGATTCGCGAAGGGGCGAGGATCGGATTGGTTTTGCCGTGATCCCGAACGGTGGATTCAAAGCCGACGGTCGAGTTCGTGAGGTGGTTTTCGGCGTGGTTTAGTCACTTTGGCGCACGGTTTGTTTGGTGGAGGTAGGGAGACGGATCACCTACTTCTCCTCTATGTTTTCCCTACAATTTTGCGTTGTTCGGTGCAAGTATGAGCGGGTTTCACTCAGTTTTGGTAAAACCATAATTTTAGGAGTTCGCAGGGTTCGTCAGAAAACGGCGACCATTCTTAGTAAAATTAGTATCAAACGAACCGCTGGGATGTCTGGATCCCATTCTTGCAAGTTTTGTCGTGATTGGTCGTCATTCGGGGCCGGTAGGAGTCTGGGAACCCCGGTGACCCGATTAGGGTCGATTCGTTGAAATCGCCCCGATCTCTCGATTCGTCCGTTGCATGTGGTCCTTCCGGCTTGTGGAAGGCTTTTCTCCTCGTCCTGTATCGATTCCCATGTGTTTCGGCGTGAATGGGGCATGGAACGGGCCGATTCGGCCTTTTCCCTTGTTTTCCCGCCGTGTCGCTTTAGCGGCCGTTCCAGAGACCGCCATAGTCTCTGGCGGCCCTACGATAGACTGCCACACCGTTGGGCATGTCGGCGAGTTCTAGGTCGGGTTAGCGTGACGGCCCACTCTTCGACCGTCACGTGCCTCTGGCGCCCCTTTGGTGAGTCACAGCTTTGTCATTTCTCGAAGTTCACGTATGTCGGTTCGCTCTAGCGGTTCTATCTTTGACCGCAAGAGCACTGTTGCGCGCCACTCTTATGCCGCCATAGTGTGTTTGACCGGGTGAATGTTTTAAGTCGGTTGGGTCTAGTGGCCCAACCCTCATGTGTCAGAGTCATGTAGCGTGCCTCTATTAGGCCGCTACAGGTCCGTTTGTCTTAGGTCTATGTCTTAGGGCGGTTAGTGTGGCAGTTCATTCTTTAACCGCCAGGTCCGTGTAGCGCATCTATATTAGACCGCTACGGTGGTTTGACGGGGTAAGCCGGTTTGGGGTCAATTGTGTCTAGTGGCCTATTCCTTGACCGCCATAGTGCCCTGGCGGCCCAACCCTTGACCGCCAGAGTCCTTGGTACCTCCGTGAGTGCGGTGACTTTTTCCTTGACTACTTATGCCGTTAAGCAGCCAAGGGATAGATAGCTCGTCTCCCAAAGGTTGGTTTACTGGTGTTTCAATTTCTGATATGTCTTGGCTTGACCTTGTGGTTTGCCCACTGTCCCGTGGATGTCTCTTGACATCCTATGAGGGCTAAGACTACATTAGAAGGTAGCCAGGAGTTTTCTTGCTTGAAGTAGGATTCTCTTTCCTACTGTACAGTAGTCATTGTCTGGTTTCGGTCAACCCAGGGTGGCCCAGTGGTTGAAAGGTAACCTTGTGTGTGTCTCGACGGTTCTGTCCAGTTCGAGACATGGTTCTGGATGCCTCGAGGTGTCGTCTTACCTCGATTTGCATGTCCAGGTGTGGTGAGGGTCTTGGTGTTCCCTCAGGTTTCAGTGCGTCATTTTCTACGGTTGTTTCTTCTAGCTTAGGATCAGACCAATTGGCGGCTTGTACCGCTTGGTACGATGATCTTGACCTGAGTCTTCTGACTCAAGGATCGTTGTGTCTGCAGGTCTAGTTGACTGTCCTGAGTCTGGTGGCAGTCTGATATGCTACCTCGTGTCTGGTGCTTTGTAGTACGTGCGACAGTGCTTCCTTGCCTTTCTATACTTCAGCACTCATGTTTTGGAGTTCTGTGTCTAGTGAGCCTCCACTAGTCATAGCCTGTCAACATGTTCCAGTGTTGGCCCACCTAGGAGTGGTGGTATGACAGTTCCCGAGGTACGGTTTGTAAGCTAGTTTCCGTGGGCTCCCTTGCCTGGTAGTAGCATCCTGCTAGGGGAGAAAACTAGCTAGAGGCCTGGCTTAAGGCATTGAGCTTGTGTGTGCACACGTGGTCAGGGCCTTGGACTTACGTCGACGGGCGTTACCCTATCTAGTCACTCATTGCTGTAGTTCCTGTTCTGGTTCTGAGCGTGTCTTAGTCTCTATCGTGCTTCAGGTGGCAACGTAGATGAGACACTTGTAGGCGCAGCATAAGACGTCAGTGGACGCAGCTGGCTGTTCTTCTAGTGAGGAGGTGCTTCCGTCACATGACACGTGACTCTCGTGTTTTTCACTTGTTGTGACCTTTCTGGGTTAGCCTTCTCGTGGTCTTACCCGAGGTCAGTGTTGTGTCATGTGCATGACGTTCTAGTCGTGTGTGTGTGTGGTCGTGTCTAGAAGAGCATGCACGGTAATCGAGTCATGTATGCTTTTGAGCGTCTGTGTTTATCTAGGTCCTTTCTAGGCTTTTTACCTGTCTTTGTAGGCCCGGCAGATCGGCAACTGCTGACCTTGTCAGATCAGAGTTCGCCTTCCTGTTGCTGTCTGGAGTAGTTTGGGAGGCCGAGGTTAGTTCGGCAGCCGTGTTTTCTTTTAGGTATGGCTTTTCCCTTTTCTTTTAGTTGTTCCTACTCTTTCCGTTTCTGGTTTTCTTTTACAGCTTTGTAGTTTAGTTTTTCTGCTTCACTACTCCTACTGTTTACCTGCTGTTTTAGCATGTTACTGTGTTATTTTTCAGTGGGGATCCGCATGACCCCTACTGGGCTAGTGACACGAGGCTCACCCTTGCTTTTCAGGTGGGTGGCTTCTTCTGCTTCCTCGGTTCCAGGTGTGACGCGTTTGTAGTTGCCAGCGGTACCTGCGTCGGGCTTCCCCCGACCTCAGTGTACGTCCTTCTTTTCTGTTGACTGTACTGCTTGTCTTTCCTTTGGAATTGACTCTGATATAATTGTTAATTTGTAACGGTTAATTAAAAAGTAATTTTATTTATGCTACTTTAGCAACCCGATCTAATGAAATTTAATTGCTTACTGTTATATCTCTGTGGCTTCAATGTACTACACGGCATTCCTTTTTCCCTTCGGAGCTTTACAGCTCTTGGGAGGCTTCACGGGTTCCAAGCGATATCGGGTTTACTCGATAGTCCTATCGGGTATATCCGGTATCCGGAGTTCGGGTCGTCACACCATGGCCACTCTCACTACTAGCCATGACGACACTCGCCAAGCCTTCCACACCTACACCCGTTCTCTCATCGGCATCCATCACCACTTGATAACCCAGGATGACCTTCTAAATTCCATTATCCACCATCTCGCTGATGCTGGCCACGGTCAACAATCTGGCCAAGATCCTCCAACTCCTGCAGATGACAACTAAGGAGCTTATGTTTCCTCTCTTGAGTGGTTATTTTTTTTGGCCCTGTAGTTCCTTTTTGGTCCACTATCCTTGTGCCCTTTCCCCTCTTTGATGATGCCAAAGGGGGAGAAGTAGTTAGTGCAGTTTTATATAGCTTATGCATGCGTGTCACTATGCTTGTATGACTGTTTGTAATGTGCATTTGCATTTGGAAGGTGTCATTTGCATTAGTTGAGTCTTTTTGCAATTTGTCTTAGATAAGTCCCTTTGCATTTGTAATGTAATTTGTCATTGTCAAGTGTCCTTGTACCATGTAATGAACTTGAAATGAAATGAATGAGATGCACTTGGTATTGGACATAAATGTTGGTTTCTTCACTTTCATTTCTTTCATGTGATTATGGCACATATGAATTAGACTTGTTATTGACTTGACGGATGGTTTATTGTAAATGGATTGATTGCCTTGCAGATCATTTATTTTGCCTATCCTCCAATCGGTTCTATGTATCTCAAATGGTGTTGGATGAAAGACAGGTCAGCCTTTCTGCAATCCCTCACTATGCGTGAGTGTAAACTCCGCCTCGTACAAGAACCGTCTGGGAAATTGCAAGGATACAAGGCGTTAATTTCAAAGTTCCAAATTTTCTTAAAGGCACCCCAATGCACTTAATGATCTAGAGTTTTGTCATCATCAAAAAGGGGGGGATTGTTGAGTCTCTCCAAGTGATTTTAATGATAACAAAACCCTGGACTTGGCTTCCACCTCGTGCCGTGCCTAAGTGCTCAAGCGAGCATTGAACGTGATTAAGGCTAATTTTTGTCATGTCGAATGCTCAAACGTTTAAGGCTTTCAAAATGCATAAAAAGAGCTCAAATGGACTTCAAATCAATGTAAACATACGCTCAATCTAAGGCCAGATTTTATGGATATGATCTCTTGGGCTAATGTGTTGTTTTTGCCGGCAAAGCAGACTTCGGTCGACCAATGAAGGCATTTCGGTCGACCAAAGTTTCCAGGTTTTAGAACTCTTACAGAGTTCAGTCGACCGATGGCACCAGTTCGGTCGACCGATTCTCCCAGCGTAAAAAGGTAACATGTTTCTTAGAGTTCGGTCGACCGATCGGAATGTTCGGTCGACTGACCGGAATGTTCGGTCGATCGACCGGAATGTTCGGTCGACTGAACCCTTGAAGGCAGCTTTTGTTGACTTTGTTTTCTTCAACATGGGCAAAGTATCTCTTTAGATTTTTTAAATGCCAAAGCATCCAGACATGCCAAAAATTATGGATCTTTGTCTTGGCATGTCCCTTGACCACCCAAGTGTTATAAAAACATCTCTTTGGGCCAAGAAACCCTAATGACTCAAGGGAGATCAAAGGAGGCTACCAACGGGAGAAAGAAGGTTGCTGCTACACCTATGTGAACAATGCTCCGTCCAGGGATTCTTCATCCAACTCCAAGCTTTTAAAGATCTATCTGAAGCCGTTCAAGTGAAAATCAAGTGGAGATTCAAGCTACATCATAAATCTGCATCACCTACTCAGGGGGAGCTTAAATCAGAATTTTTCTTTTGTGTTTCTCCTTCCAAATTCTTCAAGCTTCAAGTGTGTACTATTTGTAATCTCTAAACATTTGTGTGTGTGTGGATCTACCCAGATCCGTGTGTGTGTATGTGGTTTCTTTCAGATTCGTGTGTGTTTCGGTGCGTTTGCTCCTTCGTGGGAGTTCTGAACTCCTTACGAGTGTATGTGTGTTTTGATCTTGTAATCATTTACAAGATAGTGTGTGAATCCTCACAGATCGTGAGGGTTGGACGTAGGTTGCCGTCGTTGCATTCAAACCACCTAAAAATATCTGTCTCTTGTGTGGTTTGATCCTTTTCTTCTACCCCATTCTGTGCTAGCACACACGTATATTATTCCGTCTATATTTCATTGTTCAGATCTAGCATAATTTATCATTTCGTCATCAGATCTTTGGTATATCAAAAAGTGGATTCGAATTGACAAGGCTACTCTTGTCAGGACGATAACACTTTGCGTGAGCAGTATCTTCGGATTCATACCTCTGCCATAGTACCAAGGAACTACTGTGTGTGATAGATTTTGATAGATCTAATCGGTAGTATAACAGATCTAAGTTTCTAAAGGGTTGTTTCATCATATTTGTTTAAATCAGAAAAAGTTTCTTAAAATTTGTAATCACCCAATTCACCCCCCCCCCTCTTGGGTGTCATTGATTGCGGGACTTCAATTGGTATTAGACCTAAGGCTCTTTTCTTAATAGATCTAATGATCTAGAGAGAGATCCAGATCAATGGCCAACAAAGGAATGTTGCCTGAGGGCCACTCTATCCATCGACCTCCGTTCTTTGATGGCTCAAACTATTCCTCCTGGAAGAACATAATGCATGTTTTTCTAGGAGCCCAAGAGTACGAGATCTGGAGGGTTGTTGAGAAGGGTCCTTATAATCTTTCCAAGGATGAAGATGAGTGGACCCATGAGGACATTAAAAAATCCACAATAAATTTTAATGCCATGAATATCATGCAATGTCCCATTCATCCTAATGAATTTTCTCGTGTTTCTATGTGCAGTTCGGCAAAAGAAATGTGGGACAAGCTGCGGGTTATTTATGAAGGAACCTCCAAGGTCAAGGAAACCAAGGCCAACCTGCTGGTTAGAGACTATGAGCTATTTAAGATGAAGCCTGAAGAAATGATTTCAAAAATATTTACGAGATTAACTGAGATCACCAATGGTTTCAAAGGCCTTGGGAAGCAGTACATGTAATATCCCGGACCCTTCGGATCCTTCTTCTTAGGTCCTGAATTTATTTTCTCACAGAATTTACCGTGGTTGTGCCCGGAATTATTTTTCGGACATTTTTCGGTTCGGATCCGTGCGTTTCGGATCAGTTTCGGAGGTCCCGGAACGTGTTCCGTGATTTTCACTTGTTTTCTCTGGCAAACCTTCGGAACCCCATAGTGGGCGAACCGAGTCGTTCACCTACTCTGGGATGGTACCGATGCGATCGGCGTGTTTCGAGGATCGCGGGAGTATATTTTTCTATTTTTTTGTATTTTTTGGAAATTTTGGATTTTCTATATAATCCTATTTTCTTTTTTTCTTTTTCCCCTCCTTCTTTCTTCTTCATCCCCCCCCCCTCTCCCGTGAGCGCCCGTGGCCGACTCTCTCTCCCCCTCTCCCGTGGACGCGGCGGCGTGCTCCCCTCCGGCTGCAGACGGCGGTGGGTGACAGTGTGGCAGCAAGGGTGACGGCGTGGCAATCCCGGCGGCGTGCGGTGCTCGGTGAGCTCGTGGGAGCTCATGGAGTATCAAGCGGTGTTTTGAAGATTGGCGGTGATCCGCCGTGTTTCGGGCGATTCTGAGGTAGGGTGACGAATCCCTAGCTCCGTAGTTCCCTTCCCCGCGATTTCTAGGCCGACGGGAGGTCGAGAGGGGTCCATTTGAGCTCGGGGTGGGAAATCCATGATTCGGGGTTTTGAGCACCGATCTAGTGTTTCACCGCGTGGTTTGGTGGTTTGAGGGCACCATTGAGTGCCTAGGATCATGAGGACAAGCTTCCCCTTTGTTTCCCCATCACCCGGGGTGATTAGGGCATGAATGGCAAAATTCCGCCATGTTCGCCGTTCTCAGTTTCACGGACTATACGCGGTTTAACAGTGACCGTTTTTTGCCTTAAGCGGCCTTATCTAGACCGTTTTTGGCTTTGGGTGGTCCCCAGGTGGACCGTTTCCAGCCTGGGAGCATCGGTGGGGTAAGCGGTCACGCGATGGACCGTTTAGCCCTGGAGCGGCCATATGGTTGACCATTTTCACTCGCGGGCCAGCGTGGTCATCGAGGTGTTTTCACCATTAGCTTTTGACCGTTGGAACGTTTTGGGATTGAACGGTCCTAAGGAGACAGTCTGAATCCTCCATGCGGTCCCAGTGGGACCGTCTTGTGCATAACGGCCACCAGGTGACTATTTATTGTTTCCTCGGTCCCAGGGTTAGGAGGTCCTGGGGAGACCGTTTACACCCTGAGGCAGCCTAGGAATGGACCGCTATTTCTTTGAACGGTCCCAGGGAGACCGTTTCACCTTGTTGTGGGTCCAGGACTGGGCGGTCCCATGGGGACCGTTCAGATTCTTGGCGCGGCCTAGAGTAGACCACTTATATTCTCTGGGCGGCCCAACTGTAGACCGTTTGTAGCAGAAATGGTCTAGAGTGGTCCGCTTGCTGTATTCAGGTCAACCGGAGTTCGTTCGTGCCGATTCCAATTTCAGGTGAGTAGGTCTCGATCCACGTGCTGACCAGTGGTCCGACTGATGCTAGGCATCAAATGGGGGCCACATGTTTGGGTGCGGTGGGGTCCCGGGAGGTGGTGTTCTCGGCTTGTATCACTGTTAGTCGGTGTCGGTACGAGGAGCGGCCCTTGTACTTTGTCCGGTTTAGACGTTGTTTTCCATTGAATAGAGAGTCTACTCCTTCAGTGACCCTCCACTAGTCGTAGCCTTCCGACACGCGAGTGGTCCCACCAGGGAGTGGTGGTGAGGCAACCGCAAGAGACGATTTTAGACTGGTTTCCGTAGGGCCCCACGTCTTGAAGCCAGAGTTCGGCTGAGGGGAAAACCAGTTAGAGGGCCAGACCTAGGACGCATGGTCTGTGTGTGCACACGTGGTTAGGGGCGGTTGGACCCGTGCTGACAAGTGCGACCCCAGCTTGTCACTTGTTCTATGGTTACCAGTACGGTGTCCCCGTTCCACCAGAGGTCGAGGGGGACACCCGAGGCGCGGTCTAAGCCGTCAGTGGGCGTATCCGGCCTTGCTTCTAGTGGTTGGTACTCCTATCTTTGTGTGATAGCGACTCTTGGGTTTTGACGAGTTGTCTCGATTTTCATGCCGTATGGTCGGTACTAGACGTAGCAGAGCTTTTCCATTTATTTATTCCTACAGCTCCTGTTCTATGTCTTGCTAGTGATAGCTTGTAGTTACTTTTCGTGCGGTTTCTCGGTTTACGAGGTGGGGACCGGATGATCCCTACTGAGCCTTTTGTTTTAAGGCTCATTCCCTGCGTGTTTTCTGCATTTTAGGTGAGACAAGGCTTCAGGGGAGCGCTTCCGAGGCTCCACGTGGTTCAGGTGCCCAGGGTTAGTTGCCAGTTGCTAGGCCAGGGTATGCCCCGTGTAGTTGTACCTTCTTTTCTGTGATGTACTAGTTGTAAACTACTGTTATATTTTTAGACTGCTGTTATATTGCGGACCATGTAATTTGCTTAATGTTATTTATTAATTTCCTGTTTATTCACAAAATGTGTAGTTCTGCAATTATTTTAAATTCTTGTGTATTTCCACACCATCCCTTGTAACCCTTCCGAGTCTTCGGGCTCGTGGGTGGCGGTTCGAGATTCAGGTTATTGGGCCTCTCCCGGTATTCGGATATCAGGTCGTTACAACTGGTATCTGAGCAGAGGTTGTGGATATATATAAGAATTATAAATAATTGCAGTGGTCCACTAGTCCACAATGATGATGTACAGTCGGCACTGGCTTAGGGCATCGTGTGTTTTATTGATTTCACCATTTTTCGTGTCTTCTATCTTTTTGCAGTAGGCGAGTATGGCGCCGAGGCGGAGTACTCGCTCTCAGTAGGGATAGTCGACTGCAGAGCAGGAGGAGCAGAGCAGAGTGCCACCACCTGCCACTGAGGCGGGGGATGCAGCGAGAGTTCTGGGGGCAGAGGATTTCTTTCGGGGCATGTTTCAGTACATGACTCAGTAGTTCGGCGGAGATGCCGGTGAGGGCTCGTCGTCCAGGGGTGGACCCAGTCGTGCAGTGCAGGACGTTTTGCAGTTCCATCCAGCCTATTATGGCGGCCAGCCAGTTTCGGATGTGGCTAGAGGTTGGCTTGATGAGATGGAGAGAGTGTTCATTTCCATGCGCTGTGCAGAGGAGGACATGTTGATGTTGGCTTGCAACCAGTTGCAGGGTACGGCTCGAGTTTGGTGGTCTTCGGAGTGGAAGACGTCCTTTCAGTCACGTTCCCTCCAGCTGATCGTGTGGAAGGACTTTGTTACGGCCTTCGAGCGTACTTACTGCCCATCCTATGTTGGTACGCAGAAGATGCGTCAGTTTCTGGAGCTGGTGCAGGACGACATGTTAGTGTTGTAGTACATGGCTCGGTTTGTTGAGTTGGGCCGGTATGCGCCCCATATCATGGAGCATGAGGGGTTGAAGACCAAGCAGTTTGTTCAAGGTTTGAGGCAAGATCTAAGGCACCATCTGATGGCGAACGCTACTACTGATTTGGAGACGGCATCTCGTGTGGCGGCATCTTTGGAGCTAGATATGCATAAGATCCGAGGACAAGGAGGCCAGGGGCAGTCCCAGTCTGGCCGTAGTCAACAGACGGCTACCCAGCAGCAGAGTACTTTCCAGCACACTACGGGTAGTTCGGGAGCGTCGGCACCCGCGATGTCTACGGCAGGATCTGCGTCTTTTGGCTCCAAGGTCAAGAAGTTTCTCAAGAAAGGTTTCAGTAAGAAGCGCAAGGATCATTGGCAGACGTCTTTGGGCAGTGTGTAGCAGCCGATTCTCTATCAGCGTCAGGGATCATTTGGTGGATCGCAGGGATCGTGTCCCCGGTGTGGTGAGTCGCACCTAGGCAGGTAGTGCACGACACCAGTGGTTTGTTTTAGATGTGACCAGCCAAGGCACATGGCGCGTGACTGTCCTCAGAGGCCGCGTCAACCATTGCAGCAGCATCCTCAGCAGCGACAACAGCAGTACCGTTCGCAGCAGTAGTTTCAGTCCCAGTAGTATCTCCAGCAGTCGAATCAGCAATAGGGGCAATATCCGCCACTACCCAGGTCAATGAGTGTAGGGGGCAGGCAGAGGTCCCGAGGCCAGATTACACACATGACCAGGGTAGAGGCAGAGGCGTCACATCTCGTGGAAGGAACCGTTATGATTTTGAGTTGTGCGGCTCGAGTTTTGTTTGATTCTGGCGCGTCGCATTCGTTTATCTTGGAGGATTTCACGCTGAGTATTCAGGAGCCGGTGACCCAGTTGTCCTGTGATTTGGCAGTGGAGTTGCCTTATGGTGATTTTATGATCACTCCGTATTGTTTCGAGGAGGTTCCTGTGTGGGTGGAAGGGCAGAGTTTGCCGGCCAGGCTTTACGCGTTGCCACTTCAGGACTTTGATGTGATTTTGGGCATGGATTGGCTCGAGGCCCATCATGCCCTGGTGGATTATGGCTCGAAGAAGGTTTATTTCTGGCGACTTCATGGACCTACCTTCTATTTCCAAGGTATCAGGTCTTCTTCTTCCCGCTTTCTGATTTCGGCTCTTAGGGCTCGTCGATTGCTTGATGTGGGTTGTCAGGGTTTTCTTGCTTCTGTGGTCGCGATACACTAGTCGGAACCGGATGTGGAGGACATTCCGGTGGCGTGCGAGTTTCCCGATATTTTTTCTGAGGATTTGCCTAGATTACCTCCGCAGTGGGAGATTGATTTTGTTATTGAGATCATGCCTGGTACGGGGCCTCTATCGAAGGCTCCTTATCATATGGCTCTCGCTGAGTTGAGGGAATTGAGGGCACAGTTGCAGGAGTTACTCGCCAAGGGGTACATTCGTCCTAGCTTTTCCACTTGGGGTGCGCTAGTATTGTTTGTGAAGAAGAAGGATGGTAGTCTGAGGTTGTGTATTTACTACCGGCAGCTGAACGAGGTGACCGTTAACAACAAGTATCTGTTGCCACGGATTGATGATTTGTTTGACCAGCTTCAGTATGCTCGAGTGTTCTTGCGGATTGATTTACGGTCCGGTTACTATCAGTTACGGATTCGAGAGTCTAATGTGGAGAAGACTGTGTTCAGCTTGAGATATGGGCATTATGAGTTTCTGGTGACGCCATTTGGGCTCACCAATGCCCCCGCAGCTTTCATGGATTTGATGCAGAGGGTGTTCCATCCCTACTTGGATCAGTTCGTGGTCGTGTTTGTGGACGACATCCTTGTATATTCACAGTCTGTAGAGGAGCATGCGTATCATTTGAGGGCTGTGTTGCAGACTTTGCGAGATCACCAGTTGTATGCTAAGCTCAACAAGTGTGAGTTTCGGCTTCATGAGGTGCACTTTTTGGGGCACGTGATTTCTGGTGATGGTATTTCTGTGGATCCAGTCAAGGTCGAGGCAGTTATGCAGTGGCCGAGGCCAAGGTCCGTGACAGAGATTCGGAGTTTCTTGGGGCTTGTAGGCTATTATAGGAGGTTCGTCCAGGATTTTGCTCGTATTGCAACCCCGATGACCAGACTTACGTGGAAGGATGTGCCGTTCGTCTGGACTGTTGAGTGTGAGCAGAGATTTATGGAGCTGAGGAGGTTGCTCACCTCGGCACCGGTGTTGGTGTTGCCTTCTAGATCGGGAGTTTTTGTGGTTTGTACAGATGCTTCCGTGGTCGGGTTGGGTGCTGTGCTGATGCAGCATGATAGAGTTGTGGCATATGCATCGCGGCAGCTGAAGTCACATGAGGAGAACTACCCTACCCCTGACCTTGAGTTGGCGGCTGTGATCTTTGCATTGAAGATTTGGAGGCATTATCTGTACGGTGAGAAGTTTGAGGTGTTCACAGACCATCAGAGTTTGAGGTATGTGTTCACCCAGAAGGACCTTAACCTCAGGCAGAGGCGGTGGATGGAGTATATGAAGGATTATGACTTCGCCCTATCTTATCAGCCAGGTAGGATGAAGGTCATTGCCGATGCCTTGAGCAGAAAGGTTGTGGTCAGCGCCATGATGATGAGGAAGTGGAGGCTCTGGGAACAGGTGTCAGCCATGACATTTAGGCTTAAGGTTCCCCAAGAGCCAGGGTCAGTTGTTCTTGTGAGCTTGACTATCACGCCCGCCATTCGTTGTCAGGTGACAGATGCTCAGTGTGCAGACCTTGAGTTGCTCTGAATTTTGGCTTTGGCTGATGTGGAGTTCGGTGAGGACGGAGCCGTGAGATTTCGTGGTAAGCTATACGTCCCGACCGAAGAGCAGGTGAGACGCGCGGTGTTACTAGAGCCTCATGGGAGTCGGTACACTGTACACCCGGGTGCGACGAAGATGTATCGGAACTTGAAGAGACAGTTCTGGTGGCCTGGCATGAAGAGAGATATTGCCGAGTTTATAGCTAGGTGCCTGACCTGTCAGCAGGTGAAGGCGGGGCATAAGCGACCAGGTGGTATGCTTCAGCCCTTGGAGGTTCCCGCGTGGAAATGGGACCACGTGACCACTGATTTTGTGGTGGGATTGCCGAGGACTTCGAGTGGGCAGGATAGTATTTGTTTGCTGGTGGATAGGATGACGAAGACGGCACGGTTATTATCGGTCAAAGTCAGCTGGAGTGTGCCCAAGTTGGCTCGTATTTATGTGGAGCAGATCGTACCTTTGCATGGGATTCCCATTTCCATTGTGTTAGATCGAGATCTGCGTTTCACTTTTGGATTCTGGAGAAGTTTCCAGCGAGCTCTTGGCACGGAGTTAGCGTTTAGCTCAGCTTATCATCCTCAGTCAGATGGTCAGTCAGAGAGGACCATTCAGACGCTAGAGGACATGTTGAGATCTTGTTGCCTGGAATGGCAGGGGAGTTGGATTCACCACCTACCGTTAGTGAAGTTTACCTACAACAACAGCTATCATTCGAGCATTGGCATGGCTCCTTATGAGGCATTGTAAGGCGACCGTGTCGGACTCCACTTGATTGGTTTGAGGTTGGTGAGCGTGTTATGACGGGACCAGAGTTGGTGCAGTAGTGTGTGAATGTAGTGCTTTTGGTCCGTCAGAACATGTTGGCGGCTCAGAGTCGGCAGAAGAGCTACGCCGATCGGAGAAGGCAGCCCCTCAGTTTCGCGGTCGGTGACCGAGTATTTTTGAGGGTTTCTCCCATGAAGGGAGTGATGCATTTTGGGTGGCATGGGAAGTTGAGTCCTCGCTACATTGGCCCTTTCCTTATTGTTGAGCGCATTGGCGAGGTTGCTTATCGGTTGCAGCTTCCTCAGGAGTTATCTTCTGTGCATGATGTGTTTCATGTTTCGAAGCTGAGGAAGTACATGCCCGATGATTCTCATGTGTTGGATGATTCTATTTGGCCCGAGGTGACTCCCGATCTGTCTCTACTGGAGTTCCCCATCCGTATTGAGGATCGGTGAGATCAGCACCTACAGAACAAGGTTATTCCACTGGTTAAGGTGGTGTGGCAGCGGCACTCTGGCGGCGAAGCGTCGTGGGAGCGTGAGGACGAGATGCATCAGCAGTCCCCTTATCTCTTCGAGTGAGTTTCTCCCTTTTTCCTTTGTGCTTTATTTTAAATTTTGAGGATGAAATTTGTTTAAGGGGGAAGGGCTGTAATATCTCGGACCCTTCGGATCCTTTTTCTTGGGTCCCAGATTTATTTTCTTAGAGAATTTACTGTGGTTGTGCCCGAAATTATTTTTCGGACATTTTTCGGGTTCGGATCCGTGCGTTTCGGATCAATTTCGGAGGTCCCAGAACGTGTTCCGCGATTTCCATGTGTTTTCTCCGGCAAACCTACAGAACCCCGTAGCGAGCGAATTGAGTCGTTCACCTACTCCGGGATGGTACCGGTGCGACCGGCGTGTTTCGAGGATCACGGGAGTATATTTTTCTATTTTTCGTATTTTCAAAAAATTCAGATTTTCTATATAATCATATTTTCTTTTTTCCTTTTTCCCCTCCCTCTTCTTTCTTCTTCTCCCCCCCCCCCACTCCCGTGAGCGCCCGGGCCGGGTCTCTCTCCCCCTCTCCCGTGGATGCGGCGGCGTGCTCCCCTCCGGCTGTAGATGGCGGTGGGTGACGGCATGGCGGCAAGGGTGACGGCGTGGCGATCCCGGCGGCGTGCAGTGCATGGTGAGCTCGTGGGAGCTCGTGGAGTTTCAAGTGGTGTTTTGAAGATTGGCGGCGATCCGACGCCTTTCAGACGATTCTGAGGTAGGGTGATGAATCCCTAGCTTCGTAGTTCCCTTCCCCGTGATTTCTAGGCCGACGGGAGGTCGAGAGGGGTCCATTTGAGCTCGGGGTGGGAAATCCATGATTCGGTGTTTTGAGCACCGATCTAGTGTTTCACCGCGTGGTTTGGTGGTTTGAGGGCACCATTGAGTGCCTAGGATCATGGGGACAAGCTTCCCCTTTGTTTCCCCATCACCCGGGGGTGATTGGGGCGTGAAATGGCAAAATTCCGCCATGTTCGCCGTTCTTGGTTTCACGGACTGTACGCGGTTTAACAGTGACCATTTTTTGCCTTAAGTGGCCTTATCTATACCATTTTTGGTTTTGGGCAGTCCCCAGGTGGACCGTTTCCAGCCTGGGAGCGTCGGTGGGGTAAGCGGTCACGCGATAGACCGTTTAGCCCTGGAGCGGCCATATGGCTGATCGTTTTCACTCGCAGGCCAGCGTGGTCAACGAGGCATTTTGACTATTAGCTTTTGACCGTTGGAACGTTTTGGGATTGAACGGTCCTAAAGAGACCGTCTGAATCCTCCATGCAATCCCAATGGGACCGTCTTGTGCCAAACGACCACCAGGTGACCGTTTATTGTTTCCTTGGTCCCAGGGTTAGGCGGTCCTGGAGAGACCGTTTACACCCTGAGGCAACCAAGGAATGGACCGCTATTTCTTTGAATGGTCCCAGGGAGACGATTTCACCGTGTTGTGGGTGCAGGACTGGGCGGTCCCATGGGGACCGTTTTGATTCTTGGCGCGGCCTAGAGTAGACCGCTTATATTCCCTGGGCAGCCCAGTTGTAGACCGTTTGTAGCAGAAACGGTCTAGAGTGGACTGCTTGCTGTATTCAGGGCAACCGAGTTTGTTCATGCCGATTCCAATTCTGGGTGAATAGGTCTCGATCCACGTGCTGACCAGTGGTCTGACTGATGCTAGGTATCATATGGGGGCCACATGTTAGGGTGCTGTGGTGGCCCTTGTACTTTGTCCAGTTTAGACGTTGTTTTCTGTTGACTAGAGAGTCTACTCCTTCAGTGACCCTCCACAAGTCGTAGCCTTCCGATACGCGAGTGGTCCCACCAGGGAGTGGTGGCGAGGCTACCCGAGAGATGGTTTTAGACTGGTTTCCATAGGGCCCCACATCATGCAGCCAGAGTCCTGCTGAGGGGAAAACCAGTCAGAGGGCCAGACCCGGGACGCATGGTCTGTGTGTGCACATGTGGTTGGGGGCGGTTGGACCCGCACTGACGAGCGCGACCCCAGCTAGTCACTTGTTCTGTGGTTACCAGTACGGTGTCCCCATTCCACCAGGGGTCGAGGGGGACACCCGAGGTGCAGTCTAAGCCGTCAGTGGACGCATCCGGCCTTGCTTCTAGTGGTTGGTACTCCTGTCTTTGTGTGGTAATGACTCTTGGGTTTTGACGAGTTGTCTCAATTTTCGTGCCATGTGGTCGGTACTAGATGTAGCAGAGCTTTTTCATTTATTTATTCTTGCAACTCCCGTTCTACGTCTTGCTAGTGATAGCTTGTAGTTACTTTCCGCGCGTTTCTCGATTTACGAGGTGGGGACTGGATGATCCCTATTGATCCTTTTGTTTTAAGGCTCAATCCCTATGTGTTTTTTGTGTTTCAGGTGAGACGAGACTTCAGGGGAGCACTTCCGAGGCTCCACGTGGTTCAGGTGCCCAGGGTTAGTTGCCAGTTGGCAGGCTGGGGTATGCCCCGTGTAGTTGTACCTTCTTTTCTGTGCTGTACTAGTTGTGAACTACTATTATATTTTTAGACTGTTGTTATATTGTGGACCATGTAATTTGCTTAATGGTATTTATTAATTTCCTATTTATTCATAAAATGTGTAGTTCTGCTATTATTTTAAATTCTTGTGTATTTCCACACCATTTCTTGTAACCCTTCCGAGTCTTCGGGTTCGTAGGTGGCGGTTCGAGATTCAGGTTATCGGGCCTCTCCCGGTATTCGGATCTCGGGTCGTTACAGTACACCAACTCCGAACTTGTGAGGAAGGTTTAAGATCCCTTTCAACTGCGTGGCACACAAAAGCCACAGTTATTGAGGATTCAAAAAATCTATTCATAGTTTCTTTGGATGAGCTCATAGGTTCACTCATGACCTATGATATAAACATGAAGAGAACTGCGAGGAAGAAATCATGAAGAAGAAAACCGTTGCCTTGAAAGCCCACCAATCTGATGATGACTCCCAAGAAGCGGAGTCCACCGAAGGAAGTGACAAGGAAGAAGACTTGGCCATGTGGACTCGCCAAGTAAAGATAATTTTAAGAAGGAAGAAAAAATTTCAAGGAAATGTAAGAAAGGGGCAAAGAAAGTTGGCTTAAACCAAGGACGAGCCGAGCAAGCCCAAGAACGTCATTTTCTATGAATGCAAGAATCCCGAGCATATGAGAGGAGAGTGCCCAGACTTGAAAAGAAATTCAAGAAGTAGAACTTCAGGAAGCCCAAAGCCATGGTCGCCACATGGAGCGACGAAGAGGACAAATAGTCCGATGAGGAGCTGGAAGAGCTCGTGGAAAGCCTGTGCCTCATGTCACATGAGGATGATTAGCTGAGGTAAATTCTGATCCTTACTTTATTTCAGATGAACAATAAGAATCAGAATATGAAAAGTTGTACACAAAATATAGGAAAATCAGATCTGAAAATAAATCACTCAAGAAAATGATCGAAGATCTCACACATGAAGGTTCTTTCGTTAAGTTCGAAAAGCTTGAACAAGAATATTTTGAACTTACAGAAGAAAAAGAAACCTTGTTACAAACAATTTTAGATATTGAAAAAGCCAAAGAGGAGTTGTCATGCAAAATGTCTGAATAGGAAAATTTTCTGAGAATTTGAAGAGTGAAAAAGAAGTTCTAATATCCACAGTTTCAGGACTTGAAAGTAAAAATGTGAGTTTGAATAAAGAAGTGAATGACCTACAGTTCACACTTTCTAGGTTTATTAAAGGCAAACAAAACCTAGATAACTTGTTGAGAGTTAAAGTTAACTTCCGAAAAGAAGGATTGGGGTACGTTCTCCAAAATAAAAAATCATTTGAGCATAAGATAACAACATCTTATGTGCATGAAAAAGACAAGAATGGTGCTTCATGCTCACACACAAAGCCAAAACATGTTCAGTCCAAACCACACATATTTCAAAAAAGGTTTTCACATGTTAACTGCTTTTATTGTGGAAACTTTGGACATGTTGCAAATTGTTGGTTCCAACACAATGCGTAAAGAAATCATGATGTTTGGATCAAAAAGAGATATGTGTAAAATTGGACTAACTCTCGTGGACCCAAATTAGTTTGGGTTCCAAAATCAATTGGATGAGAATTTTGTATCTTGCAGATATGCCTTGAAGTCAGGGGGAGAAAGTGGTACTTGGACATCGGCTGCTCAAGGAATATGACGGCGGACACGAAGGTGTTCTCCACACTGTAGGACAAGGATGTAGGCTCCGTTGCCTTTGGAGGAAAGGATAAAGGTAAAATCATTGGAATTGGCAACATAGGTAAGAATTCTGAAACTTTAATTGAGAATGTTCTTTTGGTGAAGGGCTTGAATCATAACTTATTGAGCATAAGCCAATTGTGTGAGAAGGGTTTTAAAATTATTTTTGATGAAACTCACTGCCTTGTCATGAATAAAATCACAAATGAAATAAAAATCATTGGAAAAGGAACAATAATGTATACACCGTTGATCTTGACAATGTTTCATACGATGATGTATGTTTGGTAGCTAAAAACCATGAAAATGCGTGGCTATGGCACAGAAGACTAGGTCATGCTAGTTTTGGAGTAATCTCCAAATTGTCTAGACATGATTTGGTGAATGGATTGCCGAAATTAAAATATGAAAGTGACAAAATCTGTGAGGCTTGCACAAAAGGCAAGCAAACACACATTTCCTTCAAAAATAAGAATATTGTTTCTACCTCTCGGCCCTTAGAACTGCTGCATCTCGATCTTTTTGGTCCGACTAGGACATCCAGCCTAGGAAGGAAATATTATGATTTGTGATTGTTGTTGATTACTCCAGATTTACGTGGGTACTGTTTCTAGCCAATAAAAATGATGTCTTGATGGAGTTTCAAGTATTTTGTAGGAAAATCTAGAATGATAAAGGCTATCTCATCACCACAATTCAAAGTGATCATGGTGGTGAGTTTAAAAACCATGATTTCAGCAGGTTCTGCAAGGAGCAGGGATACACACATAATTTCTCATCATCAAGGATGCCTCAACAAAATGGAGTAGTGGAGAGGAAAAATAAGACCTTGATAGACATGGCACGGACCATGCTAAGTGAGAACTCCATACCAAAATACTTTTGGGCTGAGGCAGTAAGTACAACATGTTACATCATCAACAGGACAATGGTAAGGCCCATTTTGAAGAAAACTCCATACGAGCTCTACAAGGGTAAGAAACTAAATATCTCCTATCTCAAACCTTTTGGTTGCCCTTGCCTCATCCTAAACAATGGTAGGACTAACCTAGGTAAGTTTGATGAAAAGAGTGACAAAGGAATCTTCCTAGGTTATGCATTAAATTCTAGAGCTTTCAGAGTATTTAATAAGAGGACTTTAGTTATGGAAGAAAGTCCTCATGTTATCTTTGATGAATCTGATTCAAAACTGACAAATCAACTCACTCCAATTATGGATGCAGATGAAGCTTCTAAAAATCCAAGTGATGCTGGATCATCTAAGGCTAAGGATGAACCAATGGAAGGAACCTCTAGCAAAGATGAAGATAATGAAGATCCGTCACTTGAAACACTTCAAGAACAACAAGTGCAGCACCCTGACTTGCCAAGAGATTCAACGATCTTGAAAGATCACCCCGCCAAAAATATTATCGATAATCCTGATGATGGGGTAAGAACTAGATCTTCACTAAGTCAAGTGGAAGAAGAGGATTTGATGGCCTTTATCTCTCAAGAAGAGCCTAAGGATGTCCCTGAAGCTCTTCAAAATGAATCCTGGATCCAGGCTATGCATGAAGAGTTACACCAGTTCGAAAGAAATGAGGTGTAGACTCTTGTGCCGCATCCTAAAAATCATATGTTCATTGGAACCCGTTGGGTTTTCAGAAATAAACTAAATGACACGGGATTGGTTGTTAGGAACAAGGCCCAGCTCGTAGCCAAAGGGTATAGCCAGGAGATGGGTATTGATTTTGATGAGTCATTTGCACCGGTTGCTAGATTAGAAGCGGTCTGAATTCTCCTATCCTATGCTTGATCACTGAATTTCAAATTATTTCAAATGGATGTTAAATCTGCTTTTCTTAATGAGTACATCAAAGAGGATGTTTTTGTAGAACAACCTCTAGGTTTTGAAGACCCAAAACATCCACAACATGTGTACAAGCTGCACAAGGCCTTGAACGGACTGAAGCAAGCACCAAGGGCATGGTATGAAAGGCTCACTTCATTCCTAATTGAAAATGAGTTCAAAAGAGGTAAGGTTGACCAAACACTCTTGACGAGAAAATTAGATAAAGACATATTTGTAGTTCAAGTGTATGTTGATGATATAGTTTTTGGAGCTACTAATAACGCCTTATGTGATGATTTTGCTCAAATAATGCAGGGCGAATTTGAAATGAGTCTAATGGGGGAACTTACATTTTTTCTTGGATTGCTGGTGAAGTAAACGTCTGAAGACATTTTCATAAATCAAGCCAACTACACCTTGGAGCTGTTAAAGAAATATCGAATGGCAGAAACAAAACCCGTGTCAACTCCGGTGGCCACAACCACGAAGTTAGACAAAGATGAAAAGGGTAAAACAGTAGATCCTACATTGTTTCGAGGTATGATCGGATCACTACTGTACCTAACAGCATGTCGTCCTGACATTCAATACAGCGTATGTCTCTGTGCACGTTTTCAGTCATGCCATAAAGAGTCTCACTTATTGGCTGTTGAACGGATTTTTCAATATTTGGTTGGCACAATAGACTTCGGATTATGGTTTCCCATCGGTAGCTCATTTGATCTGATTGCATACACCGATGCGGATTATGCTGAATGCATTGTTGATCGTAAAAGTACTAGTGGGTACTGTCAGTTTCTTGGTGGGTGCCTAGTCTTATGGGCCTCCAAGAAACAACATTCAGTAGCTCTCTCAACGGCCGAGGCTGAATATGTAGCCGTCGGAAGTTGTGGAGCCCAAGTACTTTGGATCAAAAATTAATTATTTGATTTGAATATTGAAATGAAATATGTTCCAATTTTATGTGACAATACTAGTGCAATCAACCTGTCTAAGAACCCAGTTTAACATTCTAGAACCAAACACATTGACATTCGGCATCATTTTCTGAGAGATCATGTAGGAAAAGAGGTATTTGAATTGAAATTCATTGACATACACAATCAGTTGACTGACATCTTTACCAAACCCCTAAACCAAGAACAGTTCAATAAAATCTGAAGAGAACTTGGCATGTGCAAGGGTGAGAGCATACATACCTAAGTCGGCATTAAGGATGAGTCTTGCATAGGTAGAAAAATTAGTTGCATAAAGGGTAGATTGCATAGAAAAACATGCATACCTTGTGTGTATATTTCTAGTTGCTTGTTAATATACCACCCTTGTACGCTTGATTGTATTTATACATATATCCTTCCTTGAAATGTTTCTAAGGCCTATAATACCTTGCTAAATAAATGTGGCTCTTAAGACCAGAGGATCAGAGGCATTTTGAGGGGGAGTTTCAGAAAAACTCCTAAAGCAGTCGTCTCTTAATGATCACTCATTCCTTCTCTTCACAAACACAAAAGGGGGACAAGTGAAGAATGAAAACAAAAAAAGGAGGATGAATCAAAATAAAAGAAATAAAAAAAGGAGGGAGATGAAAGTGTTCAAAAAAAATAAAAAAAATAAAAAATGCTAAAAATTAGGGTTGGCCGACCATTTCGGTTGACCGACGCCCCAATTCGGTCGACCGAATACAGCGAACCGGCTAGCCGAACCCACGTTCGAACTCCTTTTAAAGGGGTCTACTCTCCCCATTTCCGCATTCCTTCAGCCCCATTCACTCTCCAACCTATTTCCTTAAACCCTAGACCACTCCAACACCCATTTCCACCCCAAAAACCCTCTCCTTCTTCCATCTGCATAAGATCGGGATCTTCACCATCTTCCGACACAACCCTTGTGCAACGACTTGGACGGCTTCGAAGGTTCTTCTTCGGGTTCCAGCTTGTGGAGAAGCTTCTTCCACCATCTTTGGTGTGTCATCCGATCTTCATTCACTCCCAAGGGAAGAGGTTAGCCTTCTAAGGGTTTCCACCATAGTTTTAGAGTCTAGATGGCGTCTAGACGATGCTTTCTCTGAGAACCTCGGAGGTCTACCAGGAGGGTGCATAGCTCCAGGGGAGGAGAGGATCCCGTTCCTCCACCACCGCTGGCAGCCGCGCCTCCACGGGCACCGCCGATGCGCCCACGGTCGATACTCGACCCCCGCTTGGTCGATTTTGATGAGATGATTGAACTCCTCCCAGATATCGATGCTATTTTTCAAGTTCAAGACGGTTGGGTTGATTTTGCTTTAAGATATTTAAGGTATTACCCTAGTCTTGTCCAAGAAATTTATGGGAACCTGAATATGTGGGATAACTGTCTCTATACGATTGTCAATGGAGTTGAGATTACAGTCAATTCAGCACTGTTTGAGAGGGCCCTAGGAGTGTCTACTAGGGGTGCTGATATGACTTTTGGTCATGGATCCGTTGAGGACACCTTCCTCCTCATGACCTGCAATGAATATGTGGATGGGGTTAGCAATTTGATCACGCTGAACTCCAACTATTTTTCTCCTTTGCAGCGTATTATGCATCATATGTTCACTACACTGATCTATCCCAAGGCCGGTAGTAGAAATGAGGTAACAGAGGTGCATACGTTTATGTTCTATCATGTGATGAATGGGGTGACTATTAACATGGGTCGCCTTATGGCAGATTTAGTCGGGTCATGCCGTACTCAACGGAGGAGATCCCTACCTTATGCATCGCAGTTAACTGGTGTATTCATCTATGTCGGGGTTAGCTTGGTCAATGAAGGGTTCATTCAGGTACGACAGAGTGATATATATAACAGACACAAGCTATTTACAGACTTTGGCTATTATTGGGATCCATATGGTGAACTACATAGAGATGTGATGGTTTATGATGAAGAATCAGAACCTAAGGATGAGGAATAAGACCCACAACAGCAGCAGGCTGAAGGGCAAGCCCCACCTCCAGTTGAAGCGGAGGAGCAACTTCCTTCTCCTCCTCCTCCACATCAGTTCGATCTAGTTCCGCCACCGCAATACTATCATAGGAAGTCCTCCTCTCAGGGTGGTGGACAACCCTCTTGGGTAGACTTCGAGGGAGTTGATAGGCGACTCACTACCATAGAAACTAAGGTGGATACTTTTGGGGAGGAACTTTCTACCTTTGGGAGTAACTTTGATACATCTTTTGCCTCTATTAGTAATCTGCTTGAATCCATGCAAGGCCAGATGACTACCTTCTCCCACTCCTTGGCTACAATCACTCAGACCATGGCCACTCTCACTACTAGCCATGACGACACTAGCCAAGCCTTCCATACCAACACCCGTTCTCTCGTCGGCATCCAGCACCACTTGATAACCCAGGATGACCTTCTAAACTCCATTATCTACCATCTCGCTGATGCTGGCCTCGGTCATCAACCTGGCCAAGATCCTCCACCTCCTGCAGACGACAACTAAGGAGCTTCTGTTTCCTCTCTTGAGTGCTTGTTTTTTTTGGGCCCTACAGTTCCTTTTTGGTCACTTTCCTTGTGCCCTTTCTCCTCTTTGATGATGCCAAAGAGGGAGAAGTAGTTAGTGTAGGTTTATATAGCTTATGCATGCGTGTCCCTATGCTTGCATGACTGTTTGTAATGTGCATTTGCGTTTGGAAGGTGTCATTTGCATTAGTTGAGTCTTTTTGTAATTTGTCTTAGATAAGTCCCTTTGCATTTGTAATGTAATTTGTCATTGTCAAGTGTCCTTGTACCATGTAATGAACTTGAAATGAAATGAATGGGATGCACTTGGTATTGGACATAAATGTTGGTTTCTTCACTTTCATTTCTTTCATGTGATTTTGGCACATATGAATGAATGGCTCGACTTGGTATTGACTTGACAGATGGTTTATTGTAAATGGATTGATTGCCTTGCAGATCGTTTGTTTTGCCTATCCTCCAATCGGTTCTATGTATCTCAAATGGTGTTGGATGAAAGACAAGTCAGCCCGTCTGCAATCCCTCACTATGCGTGAGTGTAAACTCCGCCTCGTACAAGAACCGTGTGGGAAATTGCAAGGATACAAAGCGTTGATTTAAAAGTTCTAAATTTGCTTCAAGGCACGCCAATGCACTTAATGATCTAGAGTTTTGTCATTATCAAAAAGGGGGAGATTGTTGAGTCTCTCCAAGTGATTTTGATGATAAAAAAACTCTGGGCTTGGCTTCCACCTCGTGTTGTGCCTAAGTGCTCAAGCGAGCATTGAACGTGATTAAGGCTAATTTTCATCATGTCGAATGCTCAAATGTTTAAGGCTTTCAAAATGCATAAAAAGAGCTCAAATGGACTTCAAATCAATGTAAACATATGCTCAATCCAAGGCCTAATTTTATGGATATGATCTCTTGGGCTAATGAGTTGTTTTTGCAGGCAAAGCAGACTTCGGTCAAGCAATGAAGGCATTTCGGTCGACCAATGTTTCTAGGTTTCAGAACTCTTACAGAGTTCGGTCGACCGATGGCACCAGTTCGGTTGACCGATTCTCCCAGCATAAAAAGGTTACAGGTTTCTCAGAGTTCGGTCGACCGATTCTCCCAACGTAAAATGGTTACAGGTTTCTCAGAGTTCGGTTGATCGACCGGAATGTTCGGTCGACCGATTCTCCCAACGTAAAATGGTTACAGGTTTCTCAGAGTTCGGTTGATTGACCGGAATGTTCGGTCGACCGAACCCTTGGAGGCAACTTTTGTTGACTTTGTTTTCTTCAACGTGGGCAAAGCATCTCTTTAGATTTTTAAATCCCAAAGCATCCAGACATGCCAAAAATTATAGATCTGTGTCTTGGCATGTCCCTTGACTACCCAAGTGTTATAAAAGCATCTCTTTGGGCCAAGAAACCCTAATGACTCAAGGGAGATCAAAGGAGGCTACTAAGGCGAGAAAGAAGGCTACTGCTACACCTGCATGAACAGTGCTCGTCTAGGGATTCTTCATCCAACTCCAAGCTTTTCAAGATCTATCTGAAGCCATTGAAGTGGAAATCACGTGGAAATACAAGCTACATCCAAAATATGCATCACCTACTCAAGGGGAGCTTAAATCAGAATTTTTCTTTTGTGTTTCTCCTTCCAAATTCTTCAAGCTTCAAGTGTATGCTATTTGTAATCTCTAAACATTTGTGTGTGTGGATCTACCCAGATCTCTCTCTCTCTCTCTCTGTGTGTGTGTGTGTGTGTGTGTGTGTGTGTGTGTGTGGTTTCTTTCAGATTCGTGTGTGTTTCGGTGTGTTTGCACCTTCGTGGGAGTTCTGAACTCCTTACGAGTGTGTGTGTGTTTTAATCTTGTAATCATTTACAAGATAGTGTGTGAATCTTCACAGATCATGAGGGGTGGACGTAGGTTGCCGTTATTGCATCTGAACCACCTAAAAATGTCTATCTCTTGTGTGGTTTGATCCTTTTCTTCTACCCCATTCTGTGGTAGCACACACATATATTACTTCGTCTGTATTTCATTGTTCAGATCTAGCATAATTTATCATTTCGTCATCAGATCTTTGGTATATCAAAAGGTGGATTCGAATTGACAAGGCTACTCTTGTCAGGATGATAACACTTTGCATGAGCAGTATCTTCAGATTCATATCTATTGCATAGTACCAAGGAACTACTGTGTGTGATAGATTTTGATAGATCTAATCGGTAGTATAACAGATCTAAGTTTCTAAAGGGTTGTTTCATCATATCTGTTTAAATCGAAAAAGCTTCTTAAAATTTGTAATCACCCAATTCACTCCCCCCTCTTGGGTGTCATTGATCGTGAGACTTCAAGGGTAGACTCCACCCTAATTGAGATGGGAGCATTAATCAATGTGTGTCCCATGAAGACTATTGAAAAGATTAGGTTGCGAGAAGAGAACTTAGAGGAGGTATGTACCACAATCTTTGCATATGATAAATCAAGAAGATGTGCCAAAGGAAAAGTAACCCTGTAGCTTGGTCTGGGTCCTATAGTCATGTCTTTAGACTTCTTTGTCTTCGATGTTGACCCAACATACAAGGTCATCCTGGGGTAACCCTGGATTGATCAAAGTTTGGGAATCCCATCAACTGCCCATCAATGTTTTAATTTCCCCTATAACGGGAGGGTGATCATAATCAAAAGCATCCCACTAGTGGAAACTCTGAATGCGATTACCTTTGAGCAAATTCCATTCATGACCATCTAGGACAAGGGGAAGAAACCTATCCTCTCGATAACGGGTGCCGTTGGTCTGGCAGCCCTTTGTCAATCAAGCCATTCCGTCCTTCCTAGGCCGATCAGTCACTCCAACATTCCATTAGGAAAGGGATAGGAAATAATGGCTAAAATGGGTTTTGTAATGGGTAAAGGCTTAGGCTAACATGAGCAGGGTCCCACTCGGGGAACTAGGCTTAAAGTCTTCAAAGGTCGGACACGATTAGGGTTTTTAGCTAAACAAGCATCCAAAACTGCCCAAGCTAGGGGCAAGCTCTACGATCACTTCGTCAAAGGCCCAATGTAGCTGGGGACTCGGGATGAGCCTGGTGAAGGTCACAAAGTCAAGAAAGAATAAACTCATGAAAAATCACTCGCTCGAGGAAGACTTCAGGCTCCTCTCTCTATTCCATTTGGATAAATCTCTTGACAAAGCTCCTCCTATGGACATGTTCTTAGCTTTAGATAGGCTGGCTCCTGTCTTCTTCATCCCATTTCTATTTCACCCTCCTTTTTCCCCACTTCTCACCTACCAAGTCGTGGAACAACCGACACACGCTATCTTCACTTTTAGCCATGACCACCATAAAAAATGTCAATTTGCAAAGATGGGCTTGGAGCTCACTATTGAAGAAACCTCCTCCCTGGAGTCAGGATCTCTCAGCCAAGTGCCAACTCTTTCCACCTTGAACTCTAGCTCTCACCCTTGCCTTGTACATAGTAATGAAGGATCGAGTCTAGGTTTAGGTGAGTCTAGTTTGTCCTTGTCTAATTCTCCTAGGAAAACTAGGGGCAGACACGTTCCCGCCCGCTACATCAGCGAGCTGGCGGGGAGATGTGCCCAGCTTTGTCAGGTCTCTGACTTCATGTCGACTCCCATTCCTCTAGGGGCAGATGAGGTAAAAGGGTCTCCACTAGACGACAGTTTAGGGGTCTATGTTTTGGAAGAAGGAGGTGATGACAAAGAAGGAACTGAAGAAAGTCAGCTAGAGGACTGCACTGATCATATAGCTCCCTTTGTTGATGGGACAAAGAGGTTTGATGAGCCTAGCATTTCGATTGATGAATCAACTAAGGAGGTCAACCTTGGCACCAAGGATAATCCGAGGATTATTTTGATAAGTGCCAATTTGAGGAAAGAGGAAGAAGCTACCATTGTGGCTGTGCTTAAGGAATTTCCCGATGCTTTTGCTTGGTCCTATGAGGACATGCCGGACTTAGATCTCTCGTTAGTAGAACATCACCTTATCTTAAAGCCCGATGCGAGAGCTGTCAAACAGAAGTTGAGGTGACTCCACCCGAAGCTCACTCTCAAGGTCAAGGAAGAAGTTGACAAGCTCCATAAAGCCAAGTTCATCATGGTAGTATTATATCCACAATGGATAGCTAACATCGTCCATGTCATGAAGAAGGACGGCAGGGTCTAGGTCTGCATAGATTTTTGTGATCTTAATCAAGCTTACCCTAAAGATGATTTCTCTCTTCCATACATAGATGTCCTAGTAGACAACACTGTCGGCTATAAGATGCAGTCATTTATGGATGGCTTTTCAGGGTACAACCAGATTCGTCTGGCGAAGGAAGACTAGGAGAAAACGTCCTTCACCACTATGTGGGGGACCTATTGCTATGTCATTATGTCTTTCGGATTAAAGAATGCGGGAGCTACATATCAAAGGGCCATGATGGCGATCTTCCACGACATGATGCACGTTCATATGGAAGTATATGTTGATGATATCCTGGTGAAATCCAAGACCAGTAGTAGTCATGCAGAAGTCCTCCGCGCGGTTGTCCAACGGTCTCGAGAGCATCATCTCAATATGAACCACAAGAAGTGTGTATTCGGGGTATCTTCAGGAAAACTTTTAGGGTTCATAGTCAACAAGAGAGGGATTGAAATAGATCCCAACAAGGGCAAGACAATTTCTGAGATGCCTCCCCACAAGAACATCGGGGAAGTTCGAGGTCTAATTCGGTGTATGTAGTTTATCAGGAGATTCATATCTCATCATTCTCAAAGATGCAAGCCCTTTTATGACAAGCTCAAAGGAGAGACTAAGTTCGACTAGATTGACAAGTGTCAAATGACCTTTGATGACCTAAAGAGTTATCTCCTTAATCCTCTAGTCTTGGCACACCAAGTCCCGGGTCGGCCTTTACTGCTCTATGTGTCAACCACGGAGGAATCCGTCGGAGCAGTCTTGGCTCAGTATGACGACGAGAAGAAAGAATGAGCAGTCTACTACCTATCGAAGTTATTCAATGAGGCTTAAAAGAAGTACACTGCTATGGAAAGAACTTGTGCGACCGTCATCTGGGTAGCCTAAAAGTTGAAATACTACTTCCTAGCTCACAAAGTGAAACTTTTGGCTCTCATGGACCCTATTAAATACCTACTCGAGAAGCCTGTTTTGACAGATCGTTTAGTGAGATGGCAAAGCTTTATTAATCAGTTTGATATCACTTACGTCAGTTAGAAGGCAATTAAATGGCATGCCATTGCCAAGCATCTTGCTCATCATCCACTTCCTACACACTCTCGTAAATGAGAATTTCCCAGATGAAGAGTTTGGAGGCATTATTGATGGTAAACCTTCGTGGGTCCTCTACTTTGACAGTGCACTTAACTCTAAAGGATGTGGTATCAGGGCCGTACTCCATTCTCTAGATAGGGTAATCATTTTGCATGCTTGATAGTGATGGGGACATCACCAACAATCCCATTTGTTCGAGGATCCCGATGCTCGCCAACTGTGCTTCATCTTGTTCGCCACTTTATTTCGAGTCATATGATGTAATTTTCATTTTCTTATCATGTACTTTTCCTTTTATTTAAGTCCAGTACCTAGGTTAATGAGTCATTTACCTAAGTCTTGAGTCATTATGTTACTTTGGTAGGTTAATAGGCCCAATTCAATGGGCTACACCCATGGGCGCCCCCCCTTCCCTTGGTTTCTTGTTATTAGTCCAAAAGTTAGGGACTTATGTTAAATTGTGGGATTCCTATAAATAGGACCCCAATCCCCCATTTGAGAACTAATGAATAGTTGAATGAAAATTTGAAATCCAGTTGAGTGTTCCAAGAGTGAGAAGCTCTTTCCCATTCCCCCTCTCTCCCCCCCCCTCTCTCTCTCTACCACTCCAAGAAGGGGGTGACCCTTTCTCTCTCTTCCCCCACCCCCAATTTTGAAATTCTTCTCTCTCCTCCCTCCTCCACATCAGCCCCACCTCATCCTCTCTCCTCTTGCCACATCACCATCACTTGCCACCTCATATGCCACCTCACCATTGACTCCTCAAATCCCTCCCACTTCCATTACTTCCCCATTAATCACCCACAATCCCCAAGAGTCACCTCCCTCTCCCAAGGAAGACCACCACTCCCTAAGGCACCCTTTCATACTCCCAAGGCACCCCTTCCCATCCCCAAGAGCACCATTGATCACCCACCATTAAGACCCAATTCAAACACATCCTCCCTCCCTCAAGGGTCACTTGTGCCCCTTCCTCTCTCCCAGCCCCAGCAGATTTTGACCCCATCTCCCTCCTCTGCTAACTCAGCCCCCTCCAGCTTTCTCCCCCCCTTCTCCAACCTGTGGTGACCCTCCCCACCTCCACTCTAAACCAGGGAAAGCGCACAGCCCCTTCCCACCCGTCCTCCCACTCCTCTCCCCCTTTATCCTTCCCTATCTACCATTGCTACCCAGTCCAGCAGCAGAAGTACTAGCGAATTGCAGAGCCTGCCCCGGAGTCATCACACATCTTTAGGTGGCATGCCATACATTTCTGAAAAGATCGTCGAGGTAGCTTCGCATGTGAGGTGGTTTCGCTGGCATCCGACATTGCTGCTGCCCAGAGGAGCCATTCTCCCCCGACTGTGCAAAGCTGCTCTGGCAGAGAACCTGAGCCCAAGTGCAGACACGACCACGGCTACTCCAGGATGACTTTGGATGTGATTTTTGGCTGAGGTCCTCTCTCCAAGACCTCTGTCAGCACCAACAAGAAGGGAGCCATTTGAATCTCGGACCATAGAGTTCCAAGTTTTCTCCCCGAGGTGCGCAGACAGTCCAGTCAGGGCCTGAACTGACCCACCTTCACTCTACGGGCCCTATCTCCCTGCTCCAACCTCCTCTGGTGGGCTCCTTGGTTGCTGCTCGAAGAGGATCCTCCCACGGCCGTGTCAATATAATTTACATCACCTTCGAAGCTCAGGAGTGTTCATGGCGGCTTCTTAATCATGCTGTAGAGTTCTGGAGTCAATCCGAGCCAGAACAGAACAGTCCAGTTCCAGATTCTGCCCCGGTCGTCGGCGACATCTAGAACTCACAAGAAAATTCAGGAGCCCTCCTGGCTCAATCGGTGAAGATTCGGCATAGGTTTCGGTGACTTCTAAGTCTGGTAGAGCCCGTGGCGGTGTTAACATCATCCACCTATCTAGCAGTTCCAGAAGTGGGCAGAATCGGCGAAGTCTTCATTCGGCGACACCTTTAGCTCTCCGTCCGATCTCGCCTGGCCGGCTGACCGCCCCTCCCTGCGTGGAGGTAGTTTTGGTTGTAATTGATCATCCCTACCCCTAGTCCACCCCCTCTGTGAGGGCGTAGTGCATGTACTAGCAGGTCTTCGGCTGAAGCTTCATCGGCGCAGCGTGCGGGTAAGCCCACGCTTCCTCGCTCGCCCTCGTCTCCGGCCGAGATCGGCGTCTTTACGCTGATCAGGTGAGCTTCTGGTCACTTCCTCTGCTGGTTTTACTTTTGCTTGTCTTAGTATCGTTTCAAGTTGCCCATCGGCGGTGAGGTGAGTGCCCGATCTCAAACTCCATTGAATTGTGCGACCACCGCGGAGTGAGTTGAGAGAGCGACCTTACTACCCACGCCCACGGCATGTCGGCCACCCATGAATTGGGCAACCCTAGCCCATTGGGGTCCTCCCCTAGCTGGCCATACCTCTGGAGTAGCAAGGTCCCACCTTGGACCCTCATTCCCATCACCGGTCCACCTTACGGACCTGGGTGTGCGCGACGAGGGTGAACCCGCTTGAGTGGGTCCGCCGTTCGGTTCGGTTGCTTGCGAATCTTGGTCCGAGGGGTCATGTCACATCAATTTGGTATCAGAGCAAGTTCTAGACTTGTCTCTACTAAGTCTTTTCATAGGGCCATTGCATTCGTCGCCCCTTCATCATGACCACTTCCTACTTAGCCTATTCGCCATCCTTAGACCCATTAGCGGCTTTTGTGTTTGATGGATCCCGCCCTAGCATATATCTAGAATGAGAGAAGTCCATAGACCGACACTTTGGGAGGTTCACCCTGTCAGGGCCTATCCAAGTCAACTATGCCAAGAGTTTGCTCTGGTGCCAAGCTAGGAAAGAATGGGAGTACATTGTAGGTTTGAGAGAAGCCAAAGGGGAAGCACCCATTGAATCTTGAGTTGAAATGATGGCCGATCTTAGAAAGATCTACGCACCCCAATCCGGACCTCCTCAACCAACCACTTTTCCACCCCCAACCCCAACTCCAACCCAAGTACTCCCCCTATCAAGCCCAACCCAAGCCCGTCCATGTTCACCACCCCGGGAGTACCATGAGCCGGCTATCTCCACTCCTCCACCAAAAGACCCATTCCTCCCCATGGAAGAGGAGCCCATGATCCAAACACCTGATCCCTTGGAAGTAAACACCTCTTCCCTTGGAAGTAAGACCGACCTAGACCCCCTCCTGACCCTCGAGGAAACCCAAGCCCACACCGTTGAGGAGGAGGAGCCACAAAACTCACCCACCCCTCCTAGTCCGGGTCCTCATGAGCCGCACACCGTCACCATAGATGAGTCCATACTCCAATGGCTCAAGCAAAGTCCCACCCTCCTGAGCTCACCACCATTGGGATATCAATCCCAAATTGTTCCCACCCGGTCTCCCCATGTCACTTTACAAACCTTCTACTTCGCGGGAGACTTGGGAGACCTAGTGGATTGCCTATATTGGCAAGTCCACTTGACCGGCTTGCTTGCCATGGGACCTTCGGAGCCTAGCACCATTAACTTTGCCCACCCCACCATTGGCTCCATCACTTCCATTTGCACTAGTGGGCATTGCACTATTGAGATTCTTCTATTTCTCCCCTTGGAGGAAGAACCCACTTCGGTCTACTCCCCACCCATTGAGACCCCAAATGCCTTAAACGGTCAACTCACTAGAGATCTTGGACCAATTACTTTGGAGGAGGATGACTTACCACCATATTGTGAGGACCTTGAGGATGTTGAGATAAACTTAGAGCTCCTTTCCCCCGGGTACACTTATGTTGATCCTTTTGACACCTCCCACTGGGAACCCAGGAACCCATGTGGTCCACCCACATCACTTATCACCCACTCCTTCCCACCCTCACCCACCACGTTGGACCAAACCCATCTCTCCCAAGACTCAGATTACACCATGGGAGCCATGACTTTGGGCAATACACACTTAGGGATCGAGGAAGTGCCCCACTTCATGATATCCACCTTCCTAGACCCCTTTGACCCATTCCAATGGAGGTCCAAAAGCCCACACATTGGAGACATCTTTGGTACAAAAGTGCATAAGTCTTGGCGTACAACACCACTTGATATGATTCTTAAGTCGGGTCCACTCGTTCATATCACCCACATGTCAAGTAGGATGCATGATTGGTTCATATTCGGGTGTATCGGCCCTCCCTCATTTAACATTGGTCATACACATGTCAAAGGCATCTACGGATGTCCGAGTCCCCCGATATTTATCACCACTTTGCATGATAGGTACACCTACGGGTGCCCTGGCCCACCTAGGTTGACCAAAGTCTACACGGCATCATTGCATGATAGGTCCACTTATGGATGCTCCGGTCCTCCTAATTCCATCAAAGTCTTCTTGGCGTCAAAGCATGACTGGTCTACATATGGTTGTCCCGGTCCACCTTTACACACCAAGCTTTTCACACCCAAACCGCATCATAGTGCATGGCATACGCATTCACGCAAGCATCTAGCAACGAGCGGTGAGGTTCACAAAGAGCGGGCAAAAGCTTGCGAGCGCCACTTGGAATTCCAAGTAGGCAACTTATTGATGGTGACATTGGAGTGGCTCTACCCTAGGGTCACCTCCAACTTGAGGGAACGAGGACTTGGACCTTGCCAAGTTCTGAGTGGCTTCGGCAACCCGGCTTACGGGTTGGACTTACTAATGGGTTTTGGGATTCACCCCATTTCCCACGTGGCAGGTCCGACACCCTATATGGGCACCGCGGTGGATCCTAGTGAGTACCTGGAGCCTACATCTTTCCTTGTGAGTGATACCCTCGAAGAGCCATCAAAAATCAGCATGAGAGCCCAACGTGTGCACACAAAGGCAATACTAGGTAAGTAGGGTACCATCGTCAGCAAGAGGGTGTGCCCAAGCCACCGTGAGAGGATGAAGGACTGTCCCCTGGTTGCAGACGCAAGGTTGAGTTTGGAGGTTGAGGTTCACCCCGAGCTGCTTTAGAGGACCACTTCCCCGGTGGGCCCATACTCGACGGAGTCGAGTTCTCTGCACCCCGGGGGTATGATGGGGACATCACCAGCAATCCCATTTGTTCGAGGATCCCGATGCTCGCCAACTGTGCTTCATCTTGTTCGCCACTTTATTTCGAGTCATATGATATAATTTTTATTTTCTTATCATGTACTTTTCCTTTTATTTAAGTCAAGTACCTAAGTTAATAAGTCATTTACCTAAGTCTTGAGTCATTATGTTAGTTTGGTAGGTTAATAGGCCCAATTCAATGGGCTAGGCCCATGGGCGCCCCCCCCCCTCCCTTGGTTTCTAGTTATTAGTCCAAAAGTCATGGACTTATGTTAAATTGTGGGATTCCTATAAATAGGACCCCAATCCCCCATTTGAGAACTAATGAATAGTTGAATGAAAATTTGAAATCCAGTTGAGTGTTCCAAGAGTGAGAAGCTCTTTCCCATTCCCCCTCTCTCCCCCCCTCTCTCTCTACCACTCCAAGAAGGGGGTGACCCTTTCTCTCTCTTCCCCCACCCCCAATTTTGAAATTCTTCTCTCTCCTCCCTCCTCACATCAGCCCCACCTCATCCTCTCTCCTCTTGCCACATCACCATCACTTGCCACCTCATATGCCACCTCACCATTGACTCCTCAAATCCCTCCCACTTCCACTACTTCCCCATTAATCACCCACAATCCACAAGAGTCACCTCCCTCTCCCAAGGAAGACCACCACTCCCTAAGGCACCCTTTCACACTCCCAAGGCACCCCTTCCCATTCCCAAGAGTGCCATTGATCACCCACCATTAAGACCCAATTCAAACACATCCTCCCTCCCTCAAAGGTCACTTGTGCCCCTTCCTCTCTCCCAGCCCTAGAAGATTTCGACCCCATCTCCCTCCTCTACTAACTCAGCCCCCTCCGGCTTTCTCCCCCCATTCTCCAACCTGTGGTGACCCTCCCCACCTCCCCTCCCAACTAGGGAAAGCCCACAGCCCCTTCCCACCCGTCCTCCCACTCCTCTCCCCCTTTATCCTTCCCTATCTACCATTGCTACCCAGTCCAGCAGCAGAAGCAGAAGTACCAGCGAATTGCAGAGCCTGCCCCGGAGTCATCACACATATTCAGGTGGCGTGCCATACATTTATGAAAATATTGTCGAGGAAGCTTCGCAGACGAGGTGGTTTCGCCGGCATCCGACATTGCTGCTGCCCAGAGGAGCCATTCTCCCCCGACTGCGCAAAGCTGCTCTGGCAGAGAACCTGAGCCCAAGTGCAGACACGGCCGCGGCTGCTCCAGGATGACTTTGGATGTGATTTTTGGCTGAGGTCTTCTCCCCCAAGACCTCTGTCAGCACCAACAAGAAGGGAGCCATTTGAATCTCGGACCATAGAGTTCCAATTTTTCTCCTCGAGGTGCGCAGGACAGTCCAGTCAGGGCCTGAACTGACCCACCTTCACTCTATGGGCTCTATCTCCCTGCTCCGACCTCCTCTGGTAGGCTCCTTGGTTGCTGCTCGAAGAGGATCCCCCCACGGTTGTGTCAATATAAGCTATGTCACCTTCGAAACTCGGGAGTGTTCATGGTAGCTTCTTAATCCTGCTGTAGAGTTCTGGAGTCAATCCGAGCCAGAACAGAACAGTCCAGTTCCAGATTCTGGCCCGGCCGTCGGTGACATCCAGAACTCACAAGAAAATTCAGGAGCCCTCCTGGCTCAGTCGGTGAAAATTCGGTACCAGTTTTGGTGACTTCTGAGTCTGGTAGAGCCCGTGGCGGTGTCAACATCGTCCACCTATCTAGCAGTTCCTGAAGTGGGCAGAATCGGCAAAGTCTTCATTCAGCGACTCCTTTATCTCTCCGTCCGATCTCGCCTGGCCGGCTGACCGCCCCTCCCTGCGTGGAGGTAGTTTTGGTTGTAATTGATCATCCCTACCCCTAGTCCACCCCCTCTGTGAGGGCGTAGTGCATGTACTAGCAGGTCTTCGGCTGAAGCTTCATCGGCGCAGCGTGCAGGTAAGCCCACGCTTCCTCGCTCGCCCTTGTCTCCGGCCGGGATCGGTGTCTTCACGCCGATCATGTGAGCTTCTGGTCACTTCCTCTGTTGGTTTTACTTTTGCTTGTCTTAGTATCATTTCAAGTTTCCCATCGGCGGTGAGGTGAGCGCCCAATCTCAAACTCCATTGAATTGTGCGACCACTACAGAGTGAGTTGTGAGAGTGACCTTACTACCCACACCCACGGCGTGTCGGCCGCCCTTGAATTGGGCAACCCTAGCCCATTGGGGTCCTCCCCTAGCTGGCCATACCTCTGGAGCAGCAAGGTCCCACCTCAGACCCTCATCCCCATCGCCGGTCCACCTTACGGACCCGGGTGTGCGCGACGCTGGTGAACCCGCTTGAGTGGGTCCGCTGTTCGGTTCGGTTGCTTGCGAATCTAGGTCCGAGGGGTCATGTCACATCAGATAGTTATCCTTCCCTACCCCGAACAACGTGATCGAGTACGCGGCACTTCTCACAGGCTTAAAAATGGCACTGGCCCTCAGGGTCAAAGAGCTAAGGATATTCTATGATTTGCAACTCATACTTTGACAATCTCTCAACAAATACCGAACCTGGGATTCGAAGCTGAAGTCATACCAAGAACTAGTCAATAAGGTAGTTTGACAATTAGGAAGCTCACTCTAGTGCACACTCCTAAAGCCCAAAATATCCTGGCTAACTCTCTAGCCTCCTTATCCTCTTCCCTTACTATTCTATTGGGAGACCCTTAGAAACCATCGTTGTGCAAAAAATGCATACCCCTTCACATTCTGACCCTTGGTTCCAACAGTTCCAAGAACCTTCTCCCCAGGTGCTTTCCCTTACTCATGAGTCGGAAGTCAACCTTGACGATGGCCACCCGTGGTTCTTTGATATTGAGAACTACCTCCGCGATAGATCCTTTCCCGAATGTGCTACATCTTTTGATAGGTGGGCTATTCGCCGCGCCTCTGAACGCTTTACAATCATAGGTGGTGTCTTGCATACGAAATCCCTTAGCAGAGTTTATCTCTGTTGTCTCGACGAGATCGAATCTCGTGCAGTCATCGAAGCTTCACATTCTGGTGAATGTGGTGGCCATGTTAATGGTCGCATGTTAGCTCAAAAACTCCTCAAACACTATTACTGGCCTACCATGGTGGAGGATTGCTCCCACTTTATTTGTCACTGTGCCAAATGCCAGCTCCATGCAGATAAGGTCCATGCTCCTTCATCTTCACTTCACCCTCTCATAGCTCCTTGGCCCTTCGCCATGTGGGCATTCGACGTGGTTGGTCCTCTGGAAGACATAACCGGAGAAATCTGAAGAAAGTCCTTCATTCTCACTACTACGGAGTACTTCACGAAATGGGCTGAAGCTGAAGCATTCACGGAAGTCAAGGCATCGACGGTGGTGAAATTTATCAGGTGCAACATCCTCGCCAGGTTCGGCATCCCACGTGACAACGTCACCGACAACTGGACTCAGTTCACTTCATAAGAGCTTCGTGACATGTGTGGTAAGTATGGCACCAATTTGCATCATTCATCTCCATATTACCCACAAGGTAATGGTCAAGCTGAAGCTACGAACAAAACTCACATAAGAATAATCAAGAAAACATGCAAATCTCACAACTACTCTGATTGGCTAGATCACCTCGTTGAGGCTCTCTGGGCTTATCGCACCTCTGTCCGAACTCCCATGGGGCAAACCCCCTACCCACTAACTTTTGGGACAGAGGTGATACTCCCATATGAAATATTCGTTCCTTCACTAAGAGTGCAGCTGGATCCAGAGCTCGATCCCGATCAGCACTGTGAGAATTTGTTAGCCCAGCTAGAACTATTAGATGAGAAACGAATGATCGTGGTCGATCACGTGCAAGTCTACTGACAGAGAATTGCATGTTTCTATGCTAAAAAGGTTCTTGAGAGAAAGTTCAAAGAAGGTGAACTGGTTTTGAAGAGGAAACTTACTAAATCCACTGGTCCTAAGGGTAAATTGCAAAAAATTGGGAGGGTCCTTTCTTTGTCAAAGAAGTCTTCTCAGGAAATGCTTACAAGTTAGCAGATGCCGACGGGGTAGAACTGACACACCCCTAGAACATAGTCTACTTGAAGAAAATCTATTCGTGAGACCTTGTACATAGATTCATCCAAAAACAAAACAAAACACACAAAAATATAGAAAAGGAGTTCAAAAATTCTGTCAATCGCTTGGTGCCCGTCACGTAGTTATGAGTCATGCATCCACCTTACATGATAGGTTAGGGCACATTGAAGCCTCGGTATGTGATGGGTCTTGGTCGACCAGAGTCGGGGAGACTTCTGTCCGGCCATGTCAGCCTATGCTCGTAAAAGGAAGACAACATGCACACATGCATGTGTTTTCAAGACTTTGGTAGCGCCGACAATGAATGGGTTTTCACCCCAAAGACTTCCTAAGGGCTATAAATCTCCTTCTCTTCTTACTCGACCAACCAAGATAGCTGACGCCCTTAAAGCGCTGAGCGAGGCAGTTGAAATGCGATGCCCCTAGGTGAAGAGTAGGATTCGTACCTTGAGTCCCGTCAAAGCATGAGAAGAGGGCAGTGTCTCCACAGGCATACAAGAGGGACGTAGAAATCACAAATGTTAAATCCTTAATCCTCCTAAAAAAATAAAAAAAATAGAAAGCAAATGGCCTGGTCGTGATCGTGCCTGACACAAATAAGCAAAGCCCTACACGCAAAATCTAGAAAACATCCCAAAGTGGTAATGCATGTAAAGTCTAAACACCCTATATAACACCCTCAAATATGGCTAAGTTGTACTCTATATCATCGAGGCACCTTTTGAAGTATCGGCTCAGTTCTTGAAAAGAACTCCGAAGCCTAGGTTTTTTTAAATCCCTAGGTCATTAAGTCCAAGTTATAGGTTGAGTTGTCCTTGTCAATTACCCTATAGGAATCCCGTGAGATTTGGGTAGGGCCGTGGGCTAACCAATAAAATATGTTTTACCTAAGTTAAAATGATGCCACGATATGAGTAATCACTGCTTTAAAATTGTTTTGTAGGCTTAGATGGCTGTCGAGCATGCTTAATGGTGGGAGATGCAGCATACTGTCCAAGGATTAACTCAGGCTTTACAGCAGGTAGCACAAGGTGGAGCTCATCATGGAGCTGGGGACTTGCATCGGAGTTTCCAAGGAATGAATCCCCCTAAGTTTAGTGGGTCTACCGACCCGGACGAGACAGAGAATTGGGTTAGAGAGATGGAAAGGACCTTTAGGGTCATGCAATGTACCGATCAAGAGAAAGTTTTGTTGGGGACTTATTAGTTAGAGAGAGATGCTCAGGCCTGGTGGGAGTTGGCCAAAGTAAACAATACCTCGACGGTATAGAGTACGGGGCGTGACACCCTAGGCATGATCCAAAGTCACTTTAAAGGGAAGAGTAAAGTAAGCTCCCCTCTTCACTCACCAAATTAATGACTTCGTTGGTCCTCTTGAAAGGTTTACCAATATTTTCTTCCTTGGTGAGGACACCAGAGCAAGAATACGGCTCGACTTAGAGAGCCGTCGGTACCGGACACATAGCACGACTCGGTCGACACCGACTTCTTTGTGGCTGGGGGATAGTCTGGAGTCTCCCCCGGAGTTTTGACACTTTAGTACGTATTTTTATACGTATTTGTATTTTGTACGTATTTGGGTCATATTTGAATTTTGTACGTATTTAGATCGTATTTGTATTTTGTACGTATTTGGGTTGTATTTGAATTTTGTACGTATTTAAGTCGTATTTGTATTTTGTACGTACTTGGTCGTATTTTGTATTGTGTACGTCTTAGGTGTGTCTTTGGCATGTATTTGGGTTTGCATCATTTTGGGATTTCAAATTTCAAATGGGTTCGAATTCAAACTCCAAGGAGGGAGAATGGAGCCCATAGAATTTAAATTTCAAATGGGTCAAACACAAACTCCAAAGAGCAATGATGGAGCCCATAGAATTTAAATTTCAAATGGGTTCCAAATCCAAACTCCAAGGAGCAATGATGGAGCCCATAGAATTTAAATTTCAAAGGGATTCAAATTCAAACTCTAAGGAGGGAAGGTGGAGTCCAAACTCTATATATTATCATGTACTCCCCCTCTTGAGGGATTTGATGAATGAATGAATGAAAATTGAGTTTTGGCCAAGAGCATTTCCTTCTTCTTCCTCCCCTCTAGGGTGTGACACCCTCTATCTCTCCTCCCCCTCTTCCTCTTCCCTTAGGAGCGACTCCTAAGGTCTATTACAGGTTTATTGGATGCTCCACAAGTGAGAGGCGACCTCCCCATCTTCTGCTCATGCCGGGAGTCCCATTGATCAATGTTTTGCAGCAAGCTTGGAGGAGATGGCCCTTGCCGTCCTGCACCCAGATCTGGTTGTCTGCATGCAGAAATGAGTCCGGAAGATCAGGTTGGCACCCTCCTTTCCCATCCCCAAACCCCATTGAACCATTCTAAGCTTTTCTTCATCCCCCTGTCCCCCACGTCCCCTGAAAACCCCATAGCCAAATTCGTCAAGTAGCGAAAGTTATCTTCATAGCCCTTTTCCTTGCGCTGGCTGTCTCTGTGCAGACCTGTAGTAAACAAGAACCCAGAAGATTACTTTGGGACGCCCTCTTCCAGACCTCTGATCACATCGACCCCTTCTTTACTTCTCTTCCCCTACATGTCCCCTACCTCTCTTGAAAATTCCACTTCAAATATCCATCTGGGAGAAAACTTCCCTTTGGACCCATTTTGGTCACGCAGACTGCTCCTGTGCAGTCCTACTGCGACAGTGCCAAAGCCCCTCCAAAGGAACGTTCCTCTATACGTATTCAAATGACCTGAGATTTTCAGCATTACTTCAACACGTCCAAAACCATCCCCTAGAATTTTATTGCATGTGTCTGAGCCCCCGTTCCCTACTTATCCTATCCATCTTCATAGCTCTCAGTTATGACTGCACTGGACTGTAGAACTGAACCCCATCTGTTTTCACTTTCCACGCCCAAAACCTCCACTACGCGCCACCCCACCACTGTTACCCAGTCATCCCACGACCCTCACCTATCCACCAGAGAAAATATCGCCCAATTGGCCATCCGGAGGACCCGGTTCAAGCCCAATCTTCGACCCATGGTCCTGCTGCCAGAGGACAGACCAGAACGCGTAGGGCCTGTTGCAAAATTCGCAACATCGCCTTCGATACTCCGTTGCAGTCGCCACTTCACCGGTGTCCCTGGGACACCCCCACCAGCGCCTACACTGAGTTTCATGACCAACGGACGAGCAGAAGGTCCCGTGCCACGGTCTTCGTCCAGCTGCTCCCCTACGCACGCGTAGGCCGGCTAGCAGCCTGCCCCCCGCTCGCAACCACTCCGGAGGTTCCAGCCGGCGTCGTCAGCTTCCATCGTCTTCCAGGAGGCTCGCCATCCCCCAAAGCATGCTACCAGGGACATTAGCACCTTCCTCAGCCTCCATGACGCACCACTCTTGCTGCTGGTCCCAGTTCGTACCGACTCGCGGCGGCTCGCGTACGACGAGGTTCACCGACTCGGCACCCGTCACCCCACGTTGCACGACCCCCGTGTCCCTCTATGTAGCCTTTTACCTCCCTGCGAGGAGTGGACTGTGTTTGGTTGTACTCGTTCAGCATTGTACCGGGGATCGTGTGACTTGGCCAAGCTTCTTCCCCACGCCCCGCGTGTGGAGGTATGCGTCCACTTCTTTGCCTGGTTAGCTTGCTCTTTTAGTATTTTCTCTTGATGCCGCTGCTTGTGTGCATAGTAGGGTCTTAGCAAGTTCATTTCCTTTATTCATTGCTATGGTGAGAGAGTGTGACAATCCCGTGACTCATCCGAGTCGCGAGTGTGGAGTCTAATCACCCTTGACCCTGCCGGTTTCTCAACCGTGCGGATCCGTGCGCTTCCCTCATAGGGGCGCTTGCGAGCTTGAATTCTTGTTAGTTGACATAGTTCATCTCTAGGGAACATTAGGTGTTGAGTCTACGCCATTCAATCCATCGCAAAGTTGTTGGTCTTAGTTGTCCATTTAGTCGCGTCTTCACATAGAGTCCTAGTTCTCCTAGCGTCCCGCATCAAATTTGGTATCAGAGCCATAGGTTGTCTAGGGTGCATTTGAGTCTTCGTTCTACCCCCTTTTGTCCCTTAGAGTCTTGCATTAGTTTGCATTAGAAAAAAAAAATTTCCCTTGCATTTAGTTCCATTACATGCCCACTCGGCGTGGTACAGATTACCAACACCCGGTCCCAATGGCTGACCCTAGGAATGCTGCCCCTAGTGACTTTTCCCTTCAGGATATGATGCAGGCTCTCATGAATCGGATAGATCAGTCTGATCAGAGCTTTAGAGATCATGCTGCATTCATGGAGGGCCGGATGAAGGCCATGGAGGACCGGATGGAGGCTTCCGACCGGACCATTCAAGTTCTAGTTGGACGGCCCAACCCGGATAGAGCTCCGCGTGAGGATGTCCCCGGGCAGGCCCAAGGCCCACTTGACCCTGCTCTTCGGCCCGCACACCCTAGGGCCGACGATCGGAGACCACGTATTCAGGAGTTTGATGATTTTGGGTCAGAGCATCTAGTTAGCCTTGCATCTAGATTTTAGTTTTGCATCTAGATAGTTTCATGTAAATGCTTGAATGCAAATCCTTGCTTGATTTGTATGAAACTATGTTTGATCAATGGATCAAATGATTTTGTGCTGACATGTATAAGAATGGCCTTTTGTTGATTGACAAAAACTTTTCTGTCTGATGACTCTTCAACCAAAATGATGTAATGCTATATGAATGCTTGGAGATAATGATTCATGGTTGTCATCATCAAAAAGGGGGAGAATATTGTGTCCCCTGGTTTTTGATGATAACAATCCATAAATCATTATTAGATCTTTGTGAAATATATAACAAGTTTGGCTTAACTTCTAGACTGAACAAGTACAGGAGAGACACTCCAAGAGTGCCGACACCTTCCACAACGTGTCAAAATCCCAAGAACAAATCCAAGTTGAAGCTATTTTTGTCTGGGCTCTGGATTGACCAAAGTGTCGACACCTCTGAGCAACGTGTCGACACCCCAAGAACAAATCCATCTTGAAGCCATTTCTGTTTGGGCTCTGGATTGACCAAAGTGTCGACACCTCTGAGCAACGTGTCGACACCCCAAGAACAAATCCATCTTGAAGCCATTTCTATCTGGGCTCTGGAATGACCAAAGTGTCGACACCCTATGAGAAAAGTGTCGACACTTTAGTTCCATGGAGCAAAGTCTTACTTCCTTCTAGAGCTATGTCTCGACATGTGCAAGCAAGTCTCGACCTGTCTAGCTTGGAAGCCTTGCTCTTTGAAGATTCAAGAGAGATGTGTCGACAACTTGACTGGAAGTGTCGACACCTTCGTGAGCACCCAGAATGGATCTGAATCCGTCGCGTTCGCGTTTCCATATCCGGAACCAATCGTGAAGGATCCGATCGCTCTTGGAAAACCATTCCGGAAGTCGACAGGTTCAGAGGATCTGTTTTGGCGACAGAAAGATCCTCCAGGTGCTGTCCTATTGCAGACTTGGTCCCCTAACTACCCACAAACATGGGACGCACAAATTGTAAGTACAGGGAGTTGGTGAAAGCAGACTGGGCAGTGTACTGCGATGTCTGAGCACACTCTCCTGGAGGAGATATGATGGGAGTTGACTTGGAGGCTAAGAAAAACACGAAGACGAGGTGGAAGAGAACACACAGCCGAGAGCAGAAGAGAGCAACAAAGAAGCTTGCTCCGCGAAATCTCTCTTCTATGGTGCTGCTGGCTTGACGATAACACAGCAGATGGTCTTCTTCACCTCAGGAGGTCTCATAGCAAGGAAGAAATCATCTGTTGAAGCTACATCAGGTGTCCTTGTGAGCTGGAAGCAAGATCATCGTTTCCTCTTGAGGTCACAGCAAAGAACCGGGAAGAAGAAGAAGAGAACCCAAGAGTCATCAAGTTCTCCCCCAGACATGAGTTTTCTTTCCCATACAACTACATAGCCTTACTCTGTCTGGTTGTTCCTTTCACAATTTTGTTTTTATTTTAAAAACAAATACTCATACTTTGTTCCCTACCAGTGAGTAGGAAGACATACGATGTGTTCACCTGTCTGTGGGTTTTGGGTTGTGTACCTACAAGCTGTGTGGCAGTGGAGTTGAGAGAGGTTGTCTCTCTGTTGGAAGCTGTGAATCAGTGGTAGTGCATCGCACTAGTGAAGCCTCACCGAGTTGTGTGAGGGGTGGACGTAGGTCTTTGGATAGAGACCAAACCACCTTAAAAACTTGTGTTATGTGGCTTGTCTTCTTTTAAGCCTTGACGATAGATGCTTGGTAGGAACGCTATTGTTCATCTCTCATACATTTAGCTCATTAGCCAGCAACCATTTCTGTATTTATCGGTCCTAGTTTCTATCTAAATTTTATTTCTACAAAGAAGGGGCTGATCTATTCACCGCTCCCCTCTAGATCTGCCTATTACCATGCATCGCGTGACGCCGTTGCCGGGGATAGAACCCGGGTCACCCGCGTGACAAGCGGGAATACTCACACCTGACATCGCAACCGCCGAAAGCACTGCCAGTTCCACGATGATCATGGCCATTATACTGGCGACTTCCAGCAACTCAAGGGCGAGATTGGAAGTCTCATCCGCCGCGGGCATCTGGCCTAGAATGTGGCCGAGCGCCAGGACACCCATATGGACCCCACGGAGGAGATCAATAACCAACCCCGAGGGATTCACATCAATGTCATCTCGAGGGGATTGGCCTTCGAGGGAGATAGCAACTGAGGGAGAAAGCACCATGTCAAGCGTGCCAGCCGAGCTGTTGAATCCACCAAGCCCTCGACTCCGGCGAACGAGCAACAAGCCCTAGTGTTCTCTGACCAAAACCTAGAAGGGGTGGTTACCTCACGTGATGACGCTCTTGTAATCTCGGCAACTATCAATCATTGTAATGTAGATAGGGTGCTGGTCGATAATGGTAGTGTGCCCAATGTTTTGTCGTATGACTATTTCCTAAAGATGTGTGAAAACCCGTCGAAACTATGTCCCGTCTGAACCCCTCTCTACGCATTCAATGGTCAGGCAACTTACCTCGAGGGAGCCCTAAGCCTACAGGTTACTCTCGGGACTCCCCCTAAAGCTATGACTTTTGTGGCAAACTTCATTGTGGTAAAAGGGATAACGGTATTTAATGCCATCTTTGGCCAAGGCATCATCGACCGAACAAAGGCCGTGCCATCCACTTACCACCAAAAAATGAAGTTCCCCACTAAATTTGGCACAGGAGAGGTCCGAGGCAATCATGCAACAGCTAGAAGGTGATATGTAATCTCGGTGGAAACCGTGCGCCCTGAGGACGTGAACCAAGGCCCGAGTATCGTTGAGGATAAGGCAATAATAGGCAAACCCAGTGGGGAGCTGTTGCCAATCTTCATCAAAGATGACCTGGCCCTCAAAGTCAGAATTGGGGCGGATCTATCACCCAAAGTTCAAGCTTAATATAAGGATTTTCTTTCAGAGTATATTCATGTCTTTGCATGGTCTAATGATGATCTCCCTGGAATCCCTGAGGAAACCGTGATGCACCGCCTCAACATTGACCCAACTGTGAAGCCGATTCAACAGCAAAATAGAAGGCATGCCCTGGCAAAACATGAGATCATAAAAGGGCAAATCAACAAGGGGAAGAAAATCAGGCTATTCCGTCTGGTCCTTTACCTGACTTGGTTGGCCAATGTCGTCCTGGTACCCAAAGCCTCTGGCAAATAGCGAATGTGCGTCGACTTCACCGACCTCAACAAGGCTACTCTGAAGGACTGTTATCCTCTACCAAGCATCGATCAGCTGGTCGATTCAACTTTGGAGAATGAGCTTCTCAGCTTCCTTGATGCCTACTCCGGGTATCACCAGATCCAGATGCACCCTAAGGATGCTGAGAAAACATCATTTACCTCTGACCTCGGCGTGTAATGCTATACCCAGATGCCTTTCGGGTTGAAGAATGCTGGAGCAACTTATCAGAGGTTGGTCAACCAAATTTTTGAAGACTAGATCGGTCAGAACGTCGAGGCCTACATTGACGACATGCTCATTAAGTCGCTGAGGGTCGAAGATCACTTAGCTGACCTAGCTGAGGCTTTCCAAACTCTTCTAAGGTACAATATGCAACTTAACCCTTCAAAGTGTGCTTTTAGAGTCAAGTCTGAAAAGTTCTTAGGGTTTTTAGTAACCCAACGGGGGATTGAGGTGAATCCCGAGAAGATCCAGGCTATCCTGGATATGCGGCAACCAACAAATATCAAGGGCATCCAGTGCTTGACAGGGAGGATCATCGCACTGAACCGCTTCATGTCTCGAGCTACGGAGCACTGTCTGCCCTTCTTCAAGTTATTGAGAGGGCCAAAGACAGCTGCCCCTACGTTCGCTTGGGATGATGAATTTGAAAAAGCCTTCGCTGAGTTAAAATAGTTTATGATGGCTCCTACGGTACTATCGAAGCCCATGTCAGGAGAAACCCTTTATCTATACCTCTCGGCAACATCCTCTACTGTTAGCTCGGTATTAATCTTAGATGACCAGGGAACTCAAAGGCCGGTATACTACCTCAGCAAAGTGCTTCTTGATACTGAGAAGAGATACCCCGCAATCGAGAAGCTCGTGCTAGCATTGGTGACCTCGGCCAAGCGCCTCCGACCCTACTTCCAAGGGCACATCATTGTGGTGCTGACTGGCGAGCCCTTGAAGAAGATTCTAGATCACCCTGAAGCTTCAGGGTGCCTTGTCAAATGGGCGGTCATGCTTGGGGCCTACGATATCTCCTTACACCCCTGTACCGCCATCAAAGGTCAAGCACTCGTAGAGTTCATCGCAGAGAACACTGCTCAACCTGATGAAACTCCCCCACCTACAGCTGGCCTGGTCTGGGAGCTTTTCATCAACAGATCATCAAGCTCAGCTAGTGTTAGGGTGCTAGGCCTGGATACAGAGGGGGGTGAATGTATCCTTCTATGTATAATGGCCAAACAAAAACTAGGATGCTAGAGATAGACACAGAATAGAACCAATTCGATTCAACTCAAATACAAACACTTGGAGCGTGCCTATCCAAGCATCTAGCGGAAGCAAACCAAGCAATCAAACCACTGCTCAATAGATTTTTAGGTGGTTCGGTCCTCCAGACCTACATCCACCCCTCACTCCCAACCAGAGTGAGGCTTCACTAGCAAATGCTAGAACCAAGCAGACTCAGTCTGCAAACAGTTGCTGCCACACAGCTTGACCAGGGGAACAAGCTCCCCTCTTCCTCCCAACCGGAGGGACACCCAAGTGACTCCCAGCCACTTGGAAACTAGAGGTCGAAGACCTCTCTTCCACCAGACCAGGAGGGACCACTGGACTTGCAACCACAAGCCCAGAACCGGAGGACTAGCCTCCCTTCCTCTAACCAGAGGGCAACCCACAAGTGACAACATGTCACTTGCAACCTGGAGATCAGATCTCCCTTCTCCTGAACCAACAGGAGGAACCCGATCCCCAACAGGGCAATCGGAAGAACAAAGATGATCAGAAAACAAAGGAAAATAATAAAGGAAAATAACATAGCAATCAGAAAGCTGTAAAACGAAATGCACAATGTGGCTCTCAACGGAGCTGACTGGCCTGATCTGATCCACGGTCCAGTGAAGACAGATCTTCAAGCAGCTTCTTCCTTCTTCTCCACGAGCTCTCTCGCTCACTCTCTTTCTCTCTTTCTTTCTCTTCTGCTCTCCAAATCTCTCACTCTCTATCTCTCTTTCTTTCTCTTCTACTCTCCTAATCTCTCACTCACTGCTCTCTCTTCACGGCTTCTCTCTTCTATCTCTTCTTCCTCTCTTTTCCTTCTTTTTCTCTTTTTCTGGATCGAAGGGCTTTCTGCTCTTCAGGCTTCTGCTTCGATCAACCTTCATCTGAAGACGAAGGCTCCATTATATACCAGCAGCAGCAGCAGCAGGGCACGTGTGGCTTCCACAGTTCTCGCCCTAAGAATTCGGACCACGTGGCAGCATCCAGCAGGCTGTCAGAACACGTGTCCTCATCTGGGCACTCTCCTTATCCTCGGATCACGTGCCCAGCACCAGTACGCTCAGCAACTGGAGTTAGATGGTGTCAACTCACTTGCTCCAAAGAGTTGACGCAGCCATCAGAGATCTTCAACCTTTTTAACCGCTGCGCCAACTCCATCAGCCTGCTACGTTGACGCAACGGTATCGGCAGTCCAGTGATCAAGTCTTCAACATATGGGCGTGCTGCGTCGACGTTATCAGCATGTTGCGTTGACGCATTGAAGACATGTACATTTGTATACTGGCATCTCTTAAGCCGCTGCGTCGATGCTGCTTGTTGATGGCGTTGACGCAGTGGAAGATATCGTGAAAGCTTCGTCGCTTGTAATTGTCTCTGCTTCTTTAACTGCTGCGTCGACGCTGCTTGCTTGTGGCGTTAATGCAATAGAGGACATCGTGAAAGCTTCGTCTACTGATGCGTGGATGCTTTAAGCTTCAGGCGTCGACCCTGTTCCCTTCAGCAACAATAATGAAGTGTATAGACTTAGTGTTAACGTGAAGCATTGTATAGACTTCAGAGATCAATATAGCAATTGTGTACAGAGTGAGAGAGTGTATAGACTTAGCAGTCTAGGCCTCTAACAACGAGTGTATAGACTTGCAACTCTTCATGAGATCTCAGTGTATAGACTCAACCAATGTATATAGTTGAAGATCTAACAATCGAGTGTATAGAGTTAGTTATGTGAGCATGCATTGTATAGACTTCACACATGAAGACATCCGCTGTTCAGACTTGAATAACATTCAGCAATGCATAGACTTAGGCGTTCTGTTCAAAACAAAACCAATGTACAGACTTCATGCTGTACAGACTTGATGTTGATCAACAGACCTTTGAACATCAGCACAAGGCGTCAACGCTTCCATCGTGCAGCGTAGCCTCAGCTCCTCAAACGAGATGCTCACGCCCTTGGCAACTTGCCAATGCGTCAATGCATCCAGTGTCAGCGTCGACGCAGTGAACAAGGCAGGTGATGAACAATGCATGCACTAGCTTTACTAATGTGTAGACTTCATGAGATGCAATGCAAACTCTATACAGACTTTACTCAATGTATGGACTTCTCATAAGAAGCCAACGGCTGTACAGACTTAGTCAACCTTCAACTCACTGCGATGTACAGACTCTGAGGGACAATAGCCAATGTATGGACTTGCTCAGCTCAAGGCCAGTGTATGGACTTGATGAGACACTCATGAGTGGGTAGACTCAGAGTGAAGCATATAGTGTAACACTGCAACAGACTGTATAGACTTTGAATGCAATGTATGGACTTTGCATGAGACGCTGGCCAAGACGATGGATGCAACAGTGCAATGTCTAGACTTGAAGAATGTGAGACGATGGCTAAGAGACTGCACAATCGGATGTATAGACTTTCGTTACTGTAGCAACGTGTAGACTTTGCCTTAGACGCTAAGTGAGACGCTTAATGTACACACTTAACCAATTCAAAGGCAAATCGAGTGTACAGACTCTGAGTCCAAACCCAACGGCTGTACCGACTTAGAAAGTGAAGACTGATGTACAGACTCCATTAATCAAAGCATGAATGAGACGCTGTACACACTTAGCCTAGGACAATGTATAGACTCAATCAAATGAAGAAACACATGATGCAACGTGTGGACTTGGTGACACATGCAAACAGATGAGTGTACAGACTATGCCAGCAAGCTACACGATGTGTAGACTTAGAAGTGCCTGCAGCTGTGCAATGTGTAACCAGTGTATGGACTTGTCGTGCCTACACAGGGCGTTGTACACACTTGCTGCCTGATGCAAATGTGCAGATTCTATTAATGCATATCAATGCTTTATGCAACAGATAATCAGTCTGAACTTCAAATGCAATGACTCACAGTGTAAGCAGATAAACTGACTGAACATATGAGAGACTGAATGAACATTTGAATGACAGACTGAATATAAGAATGACTGAATAAAACCATGGTGACTCACAGTGATTAGCTCACATTAAAACCAATCATCACAAACCCCTAGAGCCAATCATCAAAACCACAAGCCACAGGAGGAACCCAATCCCCAACAGGGCAATCGAAAGAACAAAGATGATCAGAAAACAAAGGAAAACAATAAAGGAAAATAACAGAGCAATCAGAAAGCTGTAAAACGAAATGCACAATGTGGCTCTCAACGGAGTTGACTCGCCTGGATCTGATCCACGGTCCAGTGAAGACAGATCTTCTAGCAGCTTCTTCCTTCTTCTCCACGAGCTCTCTCGCTCACTCTCTTTCTCTCTTTCTTTCTCTTCTGCTCTCCAAATCTCTAACTCTCTATCTCTCTTTCTTTCTCTTCTACTCTCCTAATCTCTCACTCACTGCTCTCTCTTCACAGCTTCTCTCTTCTATCTCTTCTTCCTCTCTTTTCCTTCTTTTTCTCTTTTTCTGGATCGGAGGGCTTTCTGCTCTTCAGGCTCCTGCTTCGATCAACCTTCATCTGAAGACGAAGGCTCCATTATATACCACCAGCAGCAGCAGCAGGGCGCGTGTGGCTTCCACAGTTCCCGCCCTAAGAATTCGGACCACGTGGCAGCATCCAGCAGGCTGTCAGAACACGTGTCCTCATCTGGGCACTCTCCTTATCCTCGGATCATGTGCCCAGCACCAGTACGCTTAGCAACTGGAGTTAGATGGCGTCAACTCACTTGCTCCAAAGAGTTAACACAGCCATCAGAGATCTTCAACCTTTTTAACCGCTGCATCAACTCCATCAGCCTGCTGCGTTGACGCAACGGTATCGGCAGTCCAGTGATCAAGTCTTCAACATATGGGCATGCTGCGTCGACGTTATCAGCATGTTGCGTTGACGCATTGAAGACATGTACATTTGTATACTGGCGTCTCTTAAGCCGCTGTGTCGACGCTGCTTGTTGATGGCGTTGACGCAGTGGAAGATATCGTGAAAGCTTCGTCGCTTGTAAGAGTCTCTGCTTCTTTAACTGCTGCGTCGACGCTGCTTGCTTGTGGCGTTAACGCAATAGAGGACATCGTGAAAGCTTCGTCTACTGATGCGTGGATGCTTTAAGCTTCAGGCGTTGACCCTGTTCCCTTCAGCAACAATAATGAAGTGTATAGACTTAGTGTTAACGTGAAGCATTGTATAGACTTCAGAGATCAATATAGCAAGTGTGTACAGAGTGAGGGAGTGTATAGACTTAGCAGTCTAGGCCTCTAACAACGAGTGTATAGATTTGCAACTCTTCATGAGATCTCAGTGTATAGACTCAACCAATGTATATAGTTGAAGATCTAACAATCGAGTGTATAGAGTTAGTTATGTGAGCATGCATTGTATAGACTTCACACATGAAGACATCCGTTGTTCAGACTTGAATAACATTCAGCAATGCATAGACTTAGGCGTTCTGTTCAAAACAAAACCAATGTACATACTTCATGCTGTACAGACTTGATGTTGATCAACAGACCTTTGAACATCAGCACAAGGCGTCAACGCTTCCATCGTGCAGCGTAGCCTCAGCTCCTCAAACGAGATGCTCACGCCCTTGGCAACTTGCCAATGCGTCAACGCATCCAGTGTCAGCGTCGACGCAGTGAACAAGGCAGGTGATGAACAATGCATGCACTAGCTTTACTAATGTGTAGACTTCATGAGATGCAATGCAAACTCTGTACATACTTTACTCAATGTATGGACTTCTCATAAGAAGCCAACGGCTGTACAGACTTAGTCAACCTTCAACTCACTGCGATGTACAGACTCTGAGGGACAACAGCCAATGTATGGACTTGCTCAGCTCAAGGCCAGTGTATGGGCTTGATGAGACACTCATGAGTGTGTAGACTTAGAGTGAAGCATATAGTGTAACACTGCAACAGACTGTATAGACTTTGAATGCAATGTATGGACTTTGCATGAGACGCTGGCCAAGACGATGGATGCAACAGTGTAATGTCTAGACTTGAAGAATGTGAGACGATGGCTAAGAGACTGCACAATCGGATGTATAGACTTTCGTTACTGTAGCAACGTGTAGACTTTGCCTTAGACGCTAAGTGAGACGCTCAATGTACACACTTAACCAATTCAAAGGCAAATCGAGTGTACAGACTCTGAGTCCAAACCCAACGGCTGTACAGACTTAGAAAGTGAAGACTGATGTACATACTCCATTAATCAAAGCATGAATGAGACGCTGTACACACTTAGCCTAGGACAATGTATAGACTCAATCAAATGAAGAAACACATGATGCAACGTATGGACTTGGTGACACATGCAAACAGATGAGTGTACAGACTATGCCAGCAAGCTACACGATGTGTAGACTTAGAAGTGCCTGCAGCTGTGCAATGTGTAACCAGTGTATGGACTTGTCGTGCCTACACAGGGCGTTGTACACACTTGCTGCCTGATGCAAATGTGCAGATTCTATTAATGCATATCAATGCTTTATGCAGCAGATAATCAGTCTGAACCTCAAATGCAATGACTCACAATGTAAGCAGATAAACTGACTGAACATTTGAATGACAGACTGAATATAAGAATGACTGAATAAAACCATGGTGACTCACAGTGATTAGCTCACATTAAAACCAATCATCACAAACCCCTAGAGCCAATCATCAAAACCACAAGCCACAGGAGGAACCCGATCCCCAACAGGGCAATCGGAAGAACAAAGATGATCAGAAAATAAAGGAAAACAATAAAGGAAAATAACACAGCAATCAGAAAGCTGTAAAACGAAATGCACAATGTGGCTCTCAACGGAGTTGACTCGCCTGGATCTGATCCACGGTCCAGTGAAGACAGATCTTCAAGCAGCTTCTTCCTTCTTCTCCACGAGCTCTCTCGCTCACTCTCTTTCTCTCTTTCTTTCTCTTCTGCTCTCCAAATCTCTAACTCTCTATCTCTCTTTCTTTCTCTTCTACTCTCCTAATCTCTCACTCACTGCTCTCTCTTCACAGCTTCTCTCTTCTATCTCTTCTTCCTCTCTTTTTTCTTCTTTTTCTCTTTTTCTGGATCGAAGGGCTTTCTGCTCTTCAGGCTCCTGCTTCGATCAACCTTCATCTGAAGACGAAGGCTCCATTATATACCAGCAGCAGCAGCAGCAGGGCGCGTGTGGCTTCCACAGTTCCCGCCCTAAGAATTCGGACCACGTGGCAGCATCCAGCAGGCTGTCAGAACACGTGTCCTCATCTGGGCACTCTCCTTATCCTCGGATCACGTGCCCAGCACCAGTACGCTCAGCAACTGGAGTTAGATGGCGTCAACTCACTTGCTCCAAAGAGTTGACGCAGCCATCAGAGATCTTCAACCTTTTTAACCGCTGCGTCAACTCCATCAGCCTGCTGCGTTGACGCAACGGTATCGGCAGTCCAGTGATCAAGTCTTCAACATATGGGCGTGCTGTGTCGACGTTATCAGCATGTTGCGTTGACGCATTGAAGACATGTACATTTGTATACTGGCGTCTCTTAAGCCGCTGCGTCGACGCTGCTTGTTGATGGCGTTGACAGAGTGGAAGATATCGTGAAAGCTTCGTCGCTTGTAAGAGTCTCTGCTTCTTTAACTGTTGCGTCGACGCTGCTTGCTTGTGGCGTTAACGCAATAGAGGACATCGTGAAAGCTTCGTCTACTGATGCGTGGACGCTTTAAGCTTCAGGCGTCGACCCTGTTCCCTTCAGCAACAATAATGAAGTGTATAGACTTAGTGTTAACGTGAAGCATTATATAGACTTCAGAGATCAATATAGCAAGTGTGTACAGAGTGAGGGAGTGTATAGACTTAGCAGTCTAGGCCTCTAACAACGAGTGTATAGACTTGCAACTCTTCATGAGATCTCAGTGTATAGACTCAACCAATGTATATAGTTGAAGATCTAACAATCGAGTGTATAGAGTTAGTTATGTGAGCATGCATTGTATAGACTTCACACATGAAGACATCCGTTGTTCAGACTTGAATAACATTCAGCAATGCATAGACTTAGGCGTTCTGTTCAAAACAAAACCAATGTACAGACTTCATGCTGTACAGACTTGATGTTGATCAACAGACCTTTGAACATCAGCACAAGGCGTCAACGCTTCCATCGTGCAGCGTAGCCTCAGCTCCTCAAACGAGATGCTCACGCCCTTGGCAACTTGCCAATGCGTCAACGCATCCAGTGTCAGCGTCGACGCAGTGAACAAGGCAGGTGATGAACAATGCATGCACTAGCTTTACTAATGTGTAGACTTCATGAGATGCAATGCAAACTCTGTACAGACTTTACTCAATGTATGGACTTCTCATAAGAAGCCAACGGCTGTACAGACTTAGTCAACCTTCAACTCACTGCGATGTACAGACTCTGAGGGACAACAGCCAATGTATGGACTTGCTCAGCTCAAGGCCAGTGTATGGACTTGATGAGACACTCATGAGTGTGTAGACTTAGAGTGAAGCATATAGTGTAACACTGCAACAGACTGTATAGACTTTGAATGCAATGTATGGACTTTGCATGAGACGCTGGCCAAGACGATGGATGCAACAGTGCAATGTCTAGACTTGAAGAATGTGAGACGATGGCTAAGAGACTGCACAATCGGATGTATAGACTTTCGTTACTGTAGCAACGTGTAGACTTTGCCTTAGACGCTAAGTGAGACGCTCAATGTACACACTTAACCAATTCAAAGGCAAATCGAGTGTACAGACTCTGAGTCCAAACCCAACGGCTGTACAGACTTAGAAAGTGAAGACTGATGTACAGACTTCATTAATCAAAGCATGAATGAGACGCTGTACACACTTAGCCTAGGACAATGTATAGACTCAATCAAATGAAGAAACACATGATGCAACGTGTGGACTTGGTGACACATGCAAACAGATGAGTGTACAGACTATGCCAGCAAGCTACACGATGTGTAGACTTAGAAGTGCCTGCAGCTGTGCAATGTGCAACTAGTGTATGGACTTGTCGTGCCTACACAGGGCGTTGTACACACTTGCTGCCTGATGCAAATGTGCAGATTCTATTAATGCATATCAATGCTTTATGCAGCAGATAATCAGTCTGAACTTCAAATGCAATGACTCACAGTGTAAGCAGATAAACTGACTGAACATATGAGAGACTGAATGAACATTTGAATGACAGACTGAATATAAGAATGACTGAATAAAACCATGGTGACTCACAGTGATTAGCTCACATTAAAACCAATCATCACAAACCCCTAGAGCCAATCATCAAAACCACAAGCCACAGGAGGAACCCGATCCCCAACAGGGCAATCGGAAGAACAAAGATGATCAGAAAACAAAGGAAAACAATAAAGGAAAATAACACAGCAATCAGAAAGCAGTAAAACGAAATGCACAATGTGGCTCTCAACGGAGTTGACTGGCCTGGCTCTGATCCACGGTCCAGTGAAGATAGATCTTCAAGCAGCTTCTTCCTTCTTCTCCACGAGCTCTCTCGCTCACTCTCTTTCTCTCTTTCTTTCTCTTCTGCTCTCCAAATCTCTCACTCTCTCACTCTCTTTCTTTCTCTTCTACTCTCCTAATCTCTCACTCACTGCTCTCTCTTCACGGCTTCTCTCTTCTATCTCTTCTTCCTCTCTTTTCCTTCTTTTTCTCTTTTTCTGGATCGAAGGGCTTTCTGCTCTTCAGGCTTCTGCTTCGATCAACCTTCATCTGAAGATGAAGGCTCCATTATATACCAGCAGCAGCAGCAGTAGGGTGCGTGTGGCTTCCACAGTTCTCGCCCTAAGAATTCGGACCACGTGGCAGCATCCAGTAGGCTGTCAGAACACGTGTCCTCATCTGGGCACTCTCCTTATCCTCGGATCACGTGCCCAGCACCAGTACGCTCAGCAACTGGAGTTAGATGGCGTCAACTCACTTGCTCCAAAGAGTTGACGCAGCCATCAGAGATCTTCAACCTTTTTAACCGCTGCGTCAACTCCATCAGCCTGCTGCGTTGACGCAACGGTATCGGCAGTCCAGTGATCAAGTCTTCAACATATGGGCGTGCTGCGTCGACGTTATCAGCATGTTGCATTGACGCATTGAAGACATTTACATTTGTATACTGGCGTCTCTTAAGCCGCTGCGTCGACGCTGCTTGTTGATGGCGTTGACGCAGTGGAAGATATCGTGAAAGCTTCGTCGCTTGTAAGAGTATCTGCTTCTTTAACTGCTACGTCGACGCTGCTTGCTTGTGGCGTTAACGCAATAGAGGACATAGTGAAAGCTTCGTCTACTGATGCGTGGACGCTTTAAGCTTCAGGCGTCGACCCTGTTCCCTTCAGCAACAATAATGAAGTGTATAGACTTAGTGTTAACGTGAAGCATTGTATAGAGTTCAGAGATCAATATAGCAAGTGTGTACAGAGTGAGGGAGTGTATAGACTTAGCAGTCTAGGCCTCTAACAACAAGTGTATAGACTTGCAACTCTTTATGAGATCTCAGTGTATAGACTCAACCAATGTATATAGTTGAAGATCTAACAATCGAGTGTATAGAGTTAGTTATGTGAGCATGCATTGTATAGACTTCACACATGAAGACATCCGCTGTTCAGACTTGAATAACATTCAGCAATGCATAGACTTAGGCGTTCTGTTCAAAACAAAACTAATGTATAGACTTCATGTTGTACAGACTTGATGTTGATCAACAGACCTTTGAACATCAGCACAAGGCGTCAACACTTCCATCGTGCAACGTAGCCTCAGCTCCTCAAACGAGATGCTCACGCCCTTGGCAACTTGCCAATGCGTCAATGCATCCAGTGTCAGCGTCAACGTAGTGAACAAGACAGGTGATGAACAATGCATGCACTAGCTTTACTAATGTGTAGACTTCATGAGATGCAATGCAAACTCTGTACAGACTTTACTCAATGTATGGACTTCTCATAAGAAGCCAATGGCTCTACAGACTTAGTCAACCTTCAACTCACTGCGATGTACAGACTCTGAGGGACAACAGCCAATGTATGGACTTGCTCAGCTCAAGGCCAGTGTATGGACTTGATGAGACACTCATGAGTGTGTAGACTTAGAGTGAAGCATATAGTGTAACACTGCAACAGACTGTATAGACTTTGAATGCAATGTATGGACTTTGCATGAGACGCTGGCCAAGACGATGGATGCAACAGTGCAATGTCTAGACTTGAAGAATGTGAGACGATGGCTAAGAGACTGCACAATCGGATGTATAGACTTTCATTACTGTAGCAATGTGTAGACTTTACCTTAGACGCTAAGTGAGACGCTCAATGTACACACTTAACCAATTCAAAGGTAAATCGAGTGTACAGACTCTGAGTCCAAACCCAACGGCTGTACAAACTTAGAAAGTGAAGACTGATGTACAGACTTCATTAATCAAAGCATGAATGAGACGCTGTACACACTTAGCCTAGGATAATGTATAGACTCAATCAAATGAAGAAACACATGATGCAACGTGTGGACTTGGTGACACATGCAAACAGATGAGTGTACAGACTATGCCAGCAAGCTACACGATGTGTAGACTTAGAAGTGCCTGCAGCTGTGCAATGTGCAACCAGTGTATGGACTTGTCGTGCCTACACAGGGCGTTGTACACACTTGCTGCCTGATGCAAATGTGCAGATTCTATTAATGCATATCAATGCTTTATGCAGCAGATAATCAGTCTAAACTTCAAATGCAATGACTCACAGTGTAAGCAGATAAACTGACTGAACATATGAGAGACTGAATGAACATTTGAATGACAGACTGAATATAAGAATGACTGAATAAAACCATGGTGACTCACAGTGATTAGCTCACATTAAAACCAATCATCACAAACCCCTAGAGCCAATCATAAAAACCACAAGCCACAGGGGCCAGGGGCACAACAATCTCCCCCTTTTTGATGATGGCAACAATACACAGTGAGTCATTCTGATGATGTAATACATTCTTATGAAAGTCATTCTGATGACTCAAACTATTCTCCCCCTTTGACTTCATCAAAAAGAAAATAGTTTGAGAAGAGAAGGCAAACCAGCATGCAATGATTGAACAAAAATCTCCCCTTTGATACTTGCAGAAAGAGATACCAAAATGCAAGAGCTCCCCCTAGAAATATGAATGCAAGAACACAATGCTCCCCCTTTAAGAGTTTCTATGCAGCATGATGCATATGACATGGAAGCTCTCCCTCGCAAGAACACGATTCTCCCCCTTTAAGAGTTTCAGCAAAAGCATGAGGTAGAGATGATCAAAAGGAACCTGCATGCACTGATTGAATGATATTCTCCCTCTTTGGCAAACTATCTCCCCCTTTGGTATAATCAAAATAAATCATGGGAAGGGGGTAAATGCAAAAAAGTAGATGCAACAAGAAATGCAATACTTCCCCCTAAGTATATGAATGCAAGGTCACAAATGATATGAACATGATTCAGTATGACAAGGATTGCTCCCCCTGAATAGATGCCAATTGATATGCAAGTGATGCATGACATGGAAGCTCCCCCTCAATAAGTGGAATCTTATGAGATAGATGAGAAGGAGACCACAGGGGCAGACAAGGAGAAGTTCAGGTCAATGATCAGAAGAAGTTCAATTAGCAGATTCTTTAAAGAAGCTCCAATCTCAGAAAATTCAGTCAGATTTTCAGAGAGATATCAATCTCAAAAATCCAAAACATAAGTTTTTCAAAGTCTTCCATTATAAGAGCTTATGAATGAGCTTTATTGAACAGCATGGTTTAACATGATGTATGTAGAGTTTATCAATAAAATTCTGTGTTGATATCTAAAACCATGTTTTAATAAAGATGAACCAAGCCCTCATATTTATCTTGATTAATCTCCCTTTCTCTTACACAATCAAATCTATTGACTTCTTTCAGAATTACATGCACTAGTATTGAAATCAAGCAATTATGAAGTCATATGATTTTGTCTAGGGTTGTAGCAATTTGATTTTAGCATCAATATTCAGATATTGAGATATGTTCAACAATTTTTCATGCTACAAATTTTACGAGCAGTCTAGTTCAGTTCACACCTTGTAACTAGAGGATATACCTTGATCAGAGGCCAATATCCCTAAGCACTTAGTGTGACTAACTGTCATGCTATATATGAACAGAGATAGCATTTACACATCATGACACAATCCAAATCATTTCTTGATGAGTGAGTTGTATTTCTCAGTGTGCATGCCATTGCTCTGCCTGAATTTCAATGAATTCTTAATCAGAGTTAACTAAGACACCTCATGACACAGTCCTTTGGACATGTGTTTCTCAGTGACCAAGGTCATTGCTCTGACAATTACTTTACCCTTTAGACAATTCAGAAACATTCATTTACTTCAAAACAATATTAATCTCATGTACTTAACCAAATAAAGTCATGTATTCAAAAATACAGATTTCAGAAGTTTTTGCAGGACACAGCATGAAACAATTGGTTAAGATTTATTAAACATGATTCAGATATGTTAAGAGATTTTAAAGTTAAACTTCATGAATACATTAAGCTTAAACCACATGTGTTATTTCAGACATTCATAAAAGCGTATAATAGAAGATTTCTAGTTCAAGATTTTTCAGATTTATGATCGAGATAGCCCATTGAAATCTTCATGAAGGACTGAAATAATTCTGATATCAAATGATACCAATTGTTACCAATTGATAGGAGAGATTTTGAAGCTCAGTGTTTTCAAATTATGATCACGGTTTGGTCAAATAGAATCAATGAAAGGGATATGCACACAAGGCAAGATATCAGGAGGTCAAGCAAGTTCCAGGATGTTCAAAGTTAACATGCAATGAACTCTGACATAAATGTATGCACATGACTACCTTCATGCAATGTATTGACTCCTCCTGACACTATGCATTCAATTACCCTTTTTGGTATTTTCAATGCAGTGAAATGTAATGCAATTAACTACATGCATGCAAAGACTCAACACTGAATGCAATGCAAGGACATGCAATTAACTCCCCCTGAAAACATGTAATGTTTGCACTGAAAACTGAACATATGATTTTGATTCATGCACATTCAGACTGTCCTAACCAGCAAGGTGACCCATGGTACTAGGCGGAGCACTTGGTCTAAAAGACCACCTCACACATAGTAAGAACCTCCAGACAGACTTCCCTGCCTTTTGGTACCTCACCATTTATATACCATTGAGGTCAACCATGATAATTCAACATGGGCAGCATGCATGGATCAAATTTCAGCTAATCAGATATTTCAGAATGTAATGGACAGATTTTCAAACCACATGCATAAGCAGTTCAGATTTTTTTCAGAAATTTCGGAATGCAATTTGTTTTCAGAGGTTATGCATTTCAATAATTATCAAACAACTACAAATGGCAGATATGCAAGAATTTTAAATCAAACAACTACAAATGGCAGATATGCAAGAATTTTAAATCAAACAACTACAAATGGCAGATATGTAAGAATTTCAAAATAGGAGATGCAGAGAAATTACCTGAAAAGTTCAGAAGGGGTTTTCATTCTTGAGTGCCTTGGATTAATACCCCTTTTTATTCCATTCCAAGGCACACCTGCAAAACAAGGTTTATTTTGCACAAACAGGTACCCAAGAAGTCTTGGGTCCTGACATGACATTATCACTCCTAGCAGGTTTTCTCAGCACATTTTTAACTTGATAGCAAGGAGCAGCAGTTTTCAGATCTAATTTATGCACATTCTTGTTAGCATGAGTTCTATGTGCACATACATGAGATTTTCTGTTAACAGAATAAAAATTATGTTTACCAAAACCAGTTTGGTTTTGATATCCTGCCAGCCAACAGGTTGCAGCCCTGTGACCTGGCTTCCCACAGTTATAACATGTAGGAATCTTTTCCTTAAAAACAGATTTATCTCTACCAAGAAAATTTCTACTTGCAGGGAATTTATCAAATTTGGAATTAAAATGTTTTCCCTGAGCATACCAGCAGTCCTTGACTGCATGCCCATACTTGCCACATTCAAAACACCTCAGGTGCTTACCTCTTGAACCATTATATCCCCATGAAGTCTTAAACCAACACTCAACAGCTTTATGACCACGTTTGTTACAGTTATAACAAATGATGTGTTGGTTTGAAGCATACATGTTTCTTTTGGGGTGATGATGAACAGAAGACCTAGCATGCATTTTATCATCTTGTTTCATGATGAAACAGGCATCCATGAAATGACCATTCCTACCACAGTAATGACAAGATGTATCAGACTTCCTAGTAGCATGATTTCTACCAAATGAATTTCTCGAATGCAATGTTTCACTTGCATGCCCATCTTCAATCAATAATCTGTAATCATCCATTACATGGCCTACCTTGCCACAATAATGGCATGAAACACTCTTATCAGATGCATACGGATAATTAATTGAGCTATGAGCAGTATGCATTGAGTCATCAGATGCAGTATAGGTAGCAGATTTAAAGACACAAGTAGGGACATGTTTATCCTTGTTTTTCTTACCATTTTTGCTCATTTGTTTACCCTTGTTCACAACTTTTATTTGTTCTTCATTTTTATGGGCCTTGAATTGGAAAACAAATGATGTAGATGTTTTAGGAGGCTTAGAGCAGCTTGCAATGTCAGAGCTGCGAAAAAAAGTAGTGTACAACTTTTTCTTAACAGATTTTTCAATTTGGGATTTGCATCCTTGCTCTCCACTTGATTTAGTGGCGTTATCACACAAAGGAACATTCATTTTCTCTTTTCCCTTGGTAGATTTAGACATGGAACGAACAAGTTTACTTATTTCAGATTGCAGAGAAAAAATTTTGAGTTCTGAATTAGTCAAGTCTTCCTCACATGAGATAATTTGTCTCTGCATGACATCATTCAAATTTTTAACAATTTCTAGTTCCTGTTTCAGTTTCAATTCATTCTCAACTTGAATTTCCTTATCAAGCATTAAAAGCTTCTCAGACATAGCAGAGTTCAGTAGCTTCAGCTCTTCATTTTCCTTTCTTATTTGTTCATTCTGAACCAGTTCATCAATTAGGATTTGATCTTTTCCTAGTGAATTCAGCTCATTCTCTAGTTCAGAAATTTTATCAGTAAGTTCATTATTTTTGTTTTTCAGCACAGAAATGTGTTCTTTATGCTTGTCAAGTTCAGCTTGATTTTCTTGTTGGAGCCTTTTAGCCTTTTCATTTTCAAGCTTCAGTTGATTCATTTCTGAGCCTGTATTTCCAGCTTCTTCCAATTGCTTCTTATAGTTCTGAATATCAATCAGATAAGCATCATGAGATTGTTTCAATTTTGAGCAATTTTCACATGATAAATCAGAACAATTTTGATCAATCTTTTTCTTTAGTCTTTTATTTTCAGATTTTACTTTTCTATATTTTTCATACAATTCAGCATACATTTCCTTTAAATCATCAAAAATCATTTTGTCAGAATCAGATTCAGAATTTACCTGGTCTTCTTCTTCATTGCTTGAAGTGCTTCCTCTTGCCGTTAGATATTTCTGGTTCTCATGAAATGTGATCACTGAATCCCAGATTTCCTTCGCAGTCCTACATGTAAGAATAGAGGAAATGACATTAGCATCTACAGCATTCTTCATAATGTCCCGAACTCTTATATTCTCACTGTTCAGTTGTTTATCCTTCTAGGACCATTTATTCTTCTCTAGAGGCAAAACATGTGGACCATATTCAACGAGAACCCACAGTTTTGGATCTATAGAGTTTATAAAACCACATAGACTTCGTGACCATTTCTTGAAGTTAGAACCATCAAAAACTGTAGGAGATGCCATTATAAAGCAATCGAATAGACTCAGATCAATGAGCTAGAAAGTGATATCAGAAGAATGCACCACACTGGAACTGTAAAGCATGAAATCAAATCAGTAGGATCCTCTGCAGATCGTTGGATCTGGAAGTCAGAGACCGCTCTGATACCAACTGTTAGGGTGCTAGGCCCGGATACAGAGGGGGGTGAATGTATCCTTCTATGTATAATGGCCAAACAAAAACTAAGATGCTAGAGATAGACACAGAATAAACCAATTCGATTCAACTCAAATACAAACACTTGGAGCGTGCCTATCCAAGCATCTAGCGGAAGCAAACCAAGCAATCAAACCACTGCTCAATAGATTTTTAGGTGGTTCGGTCCTCCAGACCTACATCCACCCCTCACTCCCAACCGGAGTGAGGCTTCACTAGCAAATGCTAGAACCAAGCAGACTCAGTCTGCAAACAGTTGCTGCCACACAGCTTGACCAGGGGAACAGCCTCCCCTCTTCCTCCCAACCGGAGGGACACCCAAGTGACTCCCAGCCACTTGGAAACTAGAGGTCGAAGACCTCTCTTCCTCCAGACCAGGAGGGACCACTGGACTTGCAACCACAAGCCCAGAACCGGAGGACTAGCCTCCCTTCCTCTAACCAGAGGGCAACCCACAAGTGACAACCTGTCACTTGTAACCTGGAGATCAGATCTCCCTTCTCCTGAACCAACAGGAGGAACCCGATCCCCAACAGGGTAATCAGAAGAACAAAGATGATCAGAAAACAAAGGAAAACAATAAAGGAAAATAACACAGCAATCAGAAAGCTGTAAAACGAAATGCACAATGTGGCTCTCAACGGAGCTGACTGGCCTGGATCTGATCCACGGTCAGTGACGACAGATCTTCAAGCAGCTTCTTCCTTCTTCTCCACGAGCTCTCTCGCTCACTCTCTTTCTCTCTTTCTTTCTCTTCTGCTCTCCAAATATCTCACTCTCTATCTCTCTTTCTTTCTCTTCTACTCTCCTAATCTCTCAGCTAGCAGTGGCGCAAGAGTCCTCCTTAGCTCCCCAAAGGGAGTGGAATTGTAGTATGCCATGAAGTTCAAATTTGCAGCATCAAACAATGCCTCCGAGTACGAGGCCGTAATTTTAGGGGCCTGGATGGCAAGGCGCTTGGGAGCGGAGCGAGTCAGGATTTACAACGACTCATAATTAGTTGGTAGCTAGATCAATGGAGACTACAAAGCTCAGGAACAGTTGATGATTAAGTACCTTCAGCTGGTGAAGGAGGTAGCCCAGCTATTTAAAAGCTTTCAAGTGATCTTAATAGCTCGAGAGGAAAACTCCCGAGCAGATGGACTCTCTCACCTTGCATCCTCCATCAGCCCATATGGGACCCGACCGGTCCTCCTCAAAGAGCTGTAGCACCCCAGCGTGGACCCCTAACTCGTAGCCACTATTCAAGTGTCACCTGGCCATTGGAAGGTGCCCTACATCGCTTGACTAAGCGACGGTTAGGAGCCTTTCGACCCGTGAGAAGCCAGGCATCTCAAGTATCAAGTCCGGTGGTTTGTTCTACTTGACAGATTACTTTATCAATGGTCTTTTGTAGGACCCCTCCTCAAATGCCTTGAACCTCGTGAAGCTCGGTGAGTAGTCGAGGAGGTTCATGAGGGAATCTATGGCGCGCACCGAGGGAGGTCGATCGCGAGAATCTTACTGCGACAAAGGTACTGGTGGCCCACTTTGCAGCGCGACTGCTTGACCTATGTTTGAGAGTGTGATCATTGTCAGTGGTTTGACCAGCTGATCCATCAGCCGGCTTCAACACTTGTAAAACTCATTGAGCCTTATCCTTTCGCTCTGTGATATCCTGGGTCCTTTCCCTGTGTCCCAGGCTCAGAAGAAATTCATTATCATCGCCATCGACTACTTCTCCAAGTGGATCGAGGCCGAGGCTTTCGCGAAGGTAACGGAAGGAGTAATTTGGAGTTTTATGTGGCGGTCAATCATATGTCACTTCGACATCCCCTGTGATAGTAAGCGATAACGACCGACAATTCAACTGCACTTATTTTAAGAATAAGTGCGCCGACCTACATATTCGCAATCACTTCACTTCAGTAGCCCACTCGCAGGCGAACAGTTTGGTCAAAAATGCTAATAAGACCCTTCTTGAGGGCATAAAGACCATACTCAATAAAGCCAAGGGTAATTGGCTCGAAGAATTGCCTAGCGTACTTTGGTCATACCGTGTAATATCTGGATTCTTCGGATCGTTATCAGAGAGCTTTCGGAGCGCTTTCGTGGGTCTTGAAACGTGTTTTACGATCTACGCAGATTTTTCCCTTGTATAACTTGCGGAACCCCGTGGAGAGTTAACCGTTGAGTTTTATGACTCTAGGATGCTACATGTGCATTGTGCTCATTCCGAGGATCGTGAAGACTATTTTTCCGTATTTTTTTGAATTTATGAAATTTTGTGCAGAAAATCAGATTTTAGGAAAATTGCTAATTTTCTTATTTTTCTTTTCTTCTTAACCCTTTCTCTCTCCTCTCTCCTCCCTCACGATCTCTCATTTCTCTCCCTCAATTCTCTCTCCTCACTTATCCTCTCCCTCGGGCACGCGATCGACGTGGAGCTGACCTGAGGCATGATGGCACGAGTATCGGAGCGTGGCGTTGGCGTGATCCCATTCGTGGATTCAAAGTCGGTGTGGGTTGTTCGTGTGATCATTTTCGGCATGGTTTGGCTGTTTCAGCACGTGATATCTTCAGTGGAGGTAGGGGGGTGGATACCCTACTCTTTTCCTGCATTCCCTAGCGGTTTGGAGCCGAACGGTGTGAGTTTGAGCGGGTTTTCCAGCTTTAAGGGTGAATCTATGTTTCGGGGGTGTGAGCCGTGATCGCCATTCTATGCGATGATTTTTAATTTAAATGGTATCATTTGAACCCCTGACATGTTGGGATTCGATTCTCGCCAGTTTAACTCCGTTTGGTTGTGAATTGGGGCCGGTATGAGCCCATTTCCCCACGTGAGTCGTTTTGGGTTGATTTATGGAAATCGCCCATTTAATGCCGTTTCGTGGTTTGTTTGGCCCCTTCCGACTTGTGGAAGGTCGGCATCGCATATATGGATGTTTCCCTATCATCTGGAGATGATTGGGGCATGGAAAATGGGTTTTTGTGTGGATTTTTCATGTTTTGCTCTGGGACGAGAATGCGTCGGTCATGTAAGTCACGTTACCAGTTGAACGCGCTACAACTAGGCATTGCGTCTTGTGTAGGAGATGAACAGTCTGGCAGTTAGGAACGTGACCCATGTGATGGGCGTCATCCGCTATTAATGCGACCCAGGTGAGGGGCGCGTCTATGTGTTGTCGCGCCTGAGGTTCTGGCCGCATCTATTAACGCGACCAAGGTAAGTGCCGCATCAGTGTGTGATCACGACCCAAGTGATGGGCGCATTCTGATGACATCGTGACCCTCTATAGGGGCGCGTTAATCATCACGATGCTGGGCATAGGCGCGTTAATGTTTTCCATTTTTCATGTCTTATTCGAGTTGTCTCGGGCTCCGGTGAACCTTGGATTCAATGCCTTGTTGGCCTTTGGCTCGACGGATGCCTTGGGTGTCCTGTGAGAGCCATATGTGTGTCAAGGGATCCCGGAGGAGTAGCTTTATGCTAAGCAGTGTGTAGTGTTGTGTTCTTTCCAGTTCTTGTGGCTTCGACCCCATGGTTAGCCCATTGTTCCGTGGATGTCTTAGACATCCTATGAGGGCTGTGACCGTGTTATAGGGTGTCTGGGAATGCCATTGTACCAAGCAGTGTTTTGTGCTATTTCGAGGGTCATTATGATTTTCGGTCAACCCGGTTGTGACCCAGTGGTTGACACGTGACCTCATGAGTGTCTCTTCTATCCTGTGAGGATTGAGACATGATTTTGGACGCTTGGAGGTATTATCTTACCTCAATTTGCGTACCATGTGGTTAGAGGGCTTCAATAATCCCTCATGTTCAGTGTTTCATGTTATGTGGAATTGTGAGTCCGGTGAGCGGCCCGGAGGCCGTGGACTATCATTATTGCTATTATGGATCCGGCTACTCTATGTTGTCTTCCATAATGTGTTTTACTGTGATTTTGGCTTAGGGACTAGGCTGATTAACGGCGCGTTGCCGTGATGCGCGACGATCTTGACCCGAGTCTTGTGACTCAAGGATCGTTGTCAGCAGGTCTAGTTGACTGTCCTGAGCCTGGTAGCAGTTACATACTACATTGTGCTCCGTACTACATGTGATAGGTGTGTGTTTGCCCTGTCTGTACTTTGGTGTTAGCTGTTTTGAGTCTCTGTGTCTAGTGAGCCTCCACTAGTCATAGCCTGACGACACTTTCCTATGTGTCGGCCCACCTGGGAGTGGTGGCGGGGCGAATTCCCGGTTGAGACGGTTTGTAGGCGGGTTGCCGTGGGCCCCTTTGTCTTGCTGTGGGAGTCCTATGGGAGGGAAAAACTAGCTAGAGGCCTGGCTCAAGACAATAAGCTTGTGTGTGCACATGTGGTCAGCGACGTTTGGATGAGCGCCGACGGGCGTGACCCTGACTAGTCACTCATTACTTGGTACTTGGTTCTTATTGAGTGTCTCAATTATCACTGTTCTAGGTGTGTGGGAGATACTTGTGGCACACTATAAGATGTCAGTGGACGCATCTGGCTGTTCTTCTAGTAAGGAGGTGCTTCTGTCACTTGACGCATGACTTGTGCTTTCGTGACTCATCCAGGTAGCCTATGCTTGGCTTCACTCGAGGTTGCGGTTACTGAAGCATACACGATAGTGAGATCGTGTAGGCCTTGTGCCTTTGACCGTGTAGGTCTTTTGTAAGGCCTTTGCCTATTTTGGTAGGCTTTCATGATAGGGTTTCATGATTTGACAATGGATAGGTAATTCCCGACTTTGTGAGATCAGGGTTCACCTTTTTGTTGCTGTTAGGAGTAGTTTGCGGCTCAACTGTGGTTCCTTCGTGGCGACTGTTACATCCGTTGTTGTTGTTGTTCCTGCTCCTACTGTTAATGCTTTGCTTTAGTTTAGCACTGCTGTTACTACGTTGTTTTACGGTAGGGTTCTACGGGATCCCTACTGAGCCAGTGATAGGAGGCTCACCCCTGACTTTTTAGGTGTAGCTATTCTTCCTCGTGCTCATAGGTGTAGTGCGTGGTTCTTAGTTGGCAGCGTTTGCCAGTGTCGGGCTTCCCCCAAGTTAAGAGTACGTTCCCTTTCCTATTATACTGTACTTTGGTTGGACTGGACTCTGTTAGTTTTAATTATTATAGAAAATACAATTTTATTTCTACTATTTTAGCAATCCTGATCATAAAAATTTAATTGCTTACTATTTTATCTGGAAGTTCAATGTACTCTCACATACCTTTCTATCCGTTCGGAGCTTTCCCGCTCTTAGGAGGCCCCTCAGGTTCCAAGTGGTATTGGGTTTACCCAGTATCCGGAGTCTGGGTCGTCACATATCACACCACTCCAAGGACCTCTACCGATGAAACACCATTTCAACTGGTCTATGGTACCGAGGCCGTCATTCCGTTGGAGATCGGTAGCCCATCTCTTCGGGTTATCAACTTTCAGCTCGAGCTTAACAACCAGAAGCTACTGGAGAACCTTGAGCTGGCCGACGAAGTACGCGAAGCCGTGAGAATCCGAGTGACGGAGTACCAGCGGCGCATGGCCCGTTACTACAATGCCCAAGTTCGGGATCGACAGTTCCTCCCGAGGGACCTAGTCCTGAGAAAAGTCGAAGCCTCTCGACCACTGGAGGTGGTTGGGAAGCTAGTCCCTAATTGGGAAGGCCCTTATCGAGTGGTCGAGATGCTCGGAAAAGGGCTTACATATTGGCAACCAAGGAAGGAAAATTGATCTCGTGAACATGGAATGCTACGGCATTGCGTAAATTTTATTTTTGATCTCACATTTTATTCTGTACTCATGATACCATTCATGCATGATACACAAGCATATAAGAATAAATTCAGAAGGCAATAAAATTGAAATTTTATTGCATGCTTATGCTTGTTTATACATTGGGAGGGGCAATAGCCCTTACAATAAGGAAGTGATAACTCGGCACGTATAGGGCGAGCGACTTCAGACCAAGCCACTGACTCCATTAAGTGTAGAAACTGACTCCAATGATGAAGCCACAGACCTAGTGATGCCCAAATTTATCTGTGTTACCTAGGAATATGACAACAGAAAAAAGAAACAAGAAGGGCCCATCAGAAAAGAAGTGTTAGGCCATGCCTTCCATCTGGGAAGATGGCGCGGGCAAGAAGAAACAAGAAAAAGAAAAGATGAGGAGCAAAAGAATGAGAAGAAAAAGAATGAGGGGTGTTGAACCCCTTCTTTGTAAGAGTATCTAATGAATTTTGATGATGACCAAACACTATATACTTGCATATTATCATGATCTAACGTGTATGCCATGATCAGCCTGTAAGTGGAGATAAGGAACTTTCGAAGTGGAGGAATCATTCTGTTGGTAAGAAGGTTACTCTGAAATTTGTAAACGCCAACACGAACTCAGAATGTATGTCCTGACAGGGTCAAAAGTGGGCATTTCAAGATTGAGACAAAGCAAGGATATTCGGTAAGATCAAACTCTTAATACCATGGCTGAATTCATGCTTTGTTTGGTAAGTGGGGATGAAAGCATATCTCAGAAACCAAGGTAAACATTCTATTGGGGTTTCATGATATTGGCCTTGGTTTTTATTTTTCAAGTCTTAGAATTCATGCATTTCATTAGTGTTCATCCTATTCTTTGAACCCACCAGGTTGGAATTGTTTTGGAGTGGTTTTTACCACAACTTTCTGTTCACTGGCGCATGGGTCGACCCCAAGGGTCGACCCTTGGAAATTTCTTGCAAAATAGATGCTGGCTGGACAAGGGTCGACCCCAGGGTCAACCCCTGAAACCTTCAGTCCAAACAGAATGGTATCTGTCTGTCCTGCCCATGAGGGTCGACCCTAGGGTCGACCCCTTCGGTTCCAGATTTTGTTTGCTCGACGGTCAACCCCAGGGGTCGACCCATTGCTCTCGACGGGCTTTACCCTCTTCGAGGGTCGACCCCAGGTCGACCCTTTCCGGTCGGATGCCCAGCCGTCACTCTTGACCGCCGTTTTCTTGTACCAAAAGTCCTCCAATCCTTGTCTAATCACCACAAAACATTCCGCAAACCATTCCACAAATTGTGGATATGGTTCCTAAGCCTTCTTGACCATCCTAAACAATTATTTTAGCCCAAGTGGCTCTTTATAAAAAGGAAAGGTGTGAGATCAAAAGAGGGGCTTTTTGTTTGAGTTGAAATTCTTAATCTATTGTGCATGTTCAGAGCTGCAGCTCTCAAGCCCTATTCCACCTTGCTCTGAAGCTGAAATCGAAAGGAAGAAGCTTGAATCAAAGTCCAAGATCATATACAACTGAAAGTTGCGTCTGAAATCAAGATCCAACCTCTGTTCTTGCTGCAATACTTCACACTTGCTTCAAGTTCGTTCTTCATCATGCGGAAGCATCAAAGAACATTCGAAGAAGTGAAAGGGGGAGTTCTATATCTAATATCTATTCTGCTCTAAACTCCTCAAGTACTTGTTTAATATTGAACATCTGATGTACTCTTAGAATTTCTTGAAACACATTCATATGTGTGTGCTCGTGTTCTGTGACACGAGAGTGTGTGTGTGTGTGTGTAGTGGCCAAGATAGGCTACTGTGTGTGTGTTGGCTGTCTATTCAGCGTGTGTGTGGCTCACGTCATAGTGGAGCATTAATCCTCCGTGTGAGGGGTGGATGTAGGGGACACATTCGTGTACCCGAACCACCTAAAAATCTTGTGCTTCCATTGTGGTTTGGTTTATCGTTCTTTGCATCGATTGGGCTACTCGCTTAGCTGAGTGATCTCTTGTAGTGCCATACCTCACTCACGTCTTCTTTCAGTTCTCACAAGAGAGAGATCTTGTTCCGGTGAGATTGAGTGCTTGTTTGCTTTAGAATTATTCTGTCCTATAATTGTCGATTACTTGTGTGCATCTTTAGGTAAATAATTTGTATTGCCCAATCAATTCACCCCTCCCCTCTTGATTGCCACCTTTCGGGACCCAACAATTGGTACCAGAGCATTGGTCTCTGTATCGCCCGACCTCACGCTCGAAGAGCAGATCCCTTTCTATGGCAAACAGAGGGATGATGCCCGAAGGGCATTCAGTGCACAGGCCTCCATTTTTTGATGGAACGAACTACACTTACTGAAAAAATAGAATGTATGTTTTCTTGCGTGCACAAGATTATGAAGTGTGGAATGTTTTCAACAAAGGTCCTTATAAGTTGCCTGACAATGAAGATGATTGGGATGACGACCATATCAATAAGTGCTCAGCTAACTTTAAGGCCATGAATATAATTCAGTGTGCTATCCATCCGAATGAATACTCACACATATCTATGTGTTCCTCTGCACAGAAATGTGGGACAAACTACGCTTGATCTATGAAGGAACTTCTGAAGTCAAGGAGACCAAAGCAAATCTATTGGTCCGGGATTATGAATTGTTTATGATGAAGCCAGAAGAAACCATTTCTGAAATGTTCGCGAGACTGATGGAAATCACAAATGGTTTGAAGGCTCTTGGCAAGGAGTATTCAAACCGTGATCTTGTGAGGAAGGTACTGAGATCTCTATCACCACAGTGGCACACAAAGGCCACAGTGATCGAAGACTCAAAAGATCTCAGCACTCTGACTTTGGACGAGTTAGTTGGTTCACTGATGACATATGAAATCAACATCAAAAGGAGCGAGGAGGATAACAAGAAGAAGAAGGTTGCCACAACATTGGCACTGAAGGTAAACCCACAAGAGTCTGATGAAAGTGAGGAAGGATCCATGGCCAATACTGAAGATGAGGAGCTTGTTGCTATGATCACCAGAAGAGCAAGAAAATTTGTTAAGAATACCAGGAAGTTTGGAGGTCAGTTTAGAAAAGGACCAAGAAGGCAAGGGTTTAAGAAGAATGAAAGCAGCAAGAAGGATGAAGTAATCTGCTATGAATGCAAGAAACCTGGTCACATGCGGGGAGAATGCCCGGAGTTGGCAAAGAGATTCAAGAAAGGAAAATTCAAGAAACCCAAAGCCATGGTTGCCACATGGAGCGATGAGGATGAGGAAGGATCCAGAAATGAGATGAACTGGATGAATTAGTCCAGACTTGTGTTTCATGGCAGATGGAGATAACTCAAATGAGGTAGACTCTGAATCTGAATCTCTTACTTGTGAACAATGGCAGATTGCATATGAATCATTATATGAAAATGTAAAAAATTGAAATCTGAAAATAAACTTCTGAAAAAGAAATTGGAACAAGCTGTGCATGCTGAAAATCCTTGTGAGAATTGTAATGTCATGAATTCTAAAATGAGAATCTCAAACATGAGAATGAAAGTCTTCTGTCTAAAATTGAATTGTTGGAAGAGGAGAGTTCTTGCATGCCAGAGGATCAATCCAATCTTGTTAAAATGCATGAAAAATTGAAGAGCGAATTAGAAAAAGAAAAGTTGGAAATGACTGCTTGCATTCAAACCAAGGAAACAGCTGAAAAGAGAATTGAATCTTTGATGATTGAGATAGAAGAGTTGAAAAATGCTCTTGCTGTCTTAAACAAGGGGAAACAGGTGATGAACACTTGTGTAGGTCCTCATGTAGAAAGTTCTCTACCTACTTTTGAGAAGAGAAACAAATCTCAGTCCAAAACCCACATGACTCCATGGGTTTCACGAACCACATATGCCTCATCATCTAACATACAGATGCATAGCTCATTTACAAATGTGAACATGAAAAGAAACCGTGACAACAGAATCACCACATGCTTTTATTGTGGAAGATTAGGCCATGATATGTATGAGTGCAGAACCATGAGAATTGATGATGAAACTTTTGCAAGAATAATGAATTGATCATACAGGCCTTTTCTGCCTAACCACCGAGGACACCAAAAACCCCATAAGTATTCTATTTGTATTTGCAGGTTTGCCTTGGAGCTCAAAAGAACAAATGGTACTTGGATAGTGGATGGTCAAGGCATATGACGGGAAACAAGGAATGTTTGCAGACCTGCAAGACAAAGATGGTGGGGTGGTAGCTTTTGGAGGTAAAGACAAAGGAAAAATTGTTGGAGAAGGTAAGATAGGTAAGAACCAAACTCAAGTCATTGAAAATATTTTGCTTGTCAAAGGCCTGCATCACAATCTTCTAAGCATAAGTCAACTCTGTGACAAAGGTTGCAATGTGTCTTTTGATTCTACTCACTGCACTGTGGTAGATAGAAACACCAATGAAATCAAGTTCATAGGGCTTAGACACAACAATGTTTATATGATTGATCTTGATGATGTTTCACATAAAAATCTTTGCTTAGTTGCTAAAAATTCTGATGATGCATGGTTGTGGCATCGCCGTCTTGGGCATGCTAGTTTCAATGTGATGATGAAGTTGTTCAGGAAAAATCTGGTTGTTGGCTTACCCAAGTTGAAGCTGGTCAATGAAGGAATCTGTGGGGCATGCAGCAAGGGCAAACAGACAAGAACATCCTTTTAAATGTAAAAGTGATGTAACCACCTTTAAGCCCCTTGAATTGATCCATATAGATCTTTTTGGACCAAGCCAAACACATAGCTTGGGTGGTAAGCTATATGGATTTGTGATTGTGGATGATTTTACTAGATATAGCTGGGTGTATTTTCTCTCAAACAAAAGTGATGCTTTGATGGAGTTTGAGGCGTTTTACAGGATGGTTCAGAATGAAAAAGGATGGTGCATCAAGACCGTGAGAAGTGATCATGGTAGGGAATTTGACAACCATGAGTTCAGCAATTTTTGCAGGGATCAAGGTTATATACACAACTTCTCCGCACCAAGGACCCCCGAACAAAATGGGGTCGTAGAGAGGAAGAACAGGACACTTGTTGAAATGGCAAGAACTATGCTAAATGAAAACAACCTTCCAAGGTATTTCTGGGCTGAAGCCGTCAATACAGCATGCTACATAATAAACCGAGCCATGGTAAGGCCATTGTTAAAGAAAACACCTTATGAGCTATATCAAGGTAAGAAACTAAATATTTCTTACTTTAAACCATTTGGGTCCATCTGTTATATCCATAATAACGGTAAGGTGGATTTGGCAAAGTTTGACCCCAAGAGTGACAAGGGGATATTTCTTGGATACTCCCTTAACTCAAGAGCCTATCGAGTGTATAACTTGAGAACTCTTGTAGTTGAGGAAAGTCACCATGTTATTGTTGATGAATCATCATCTAAGGATACTAATGAAAAGCATGTCTTGCAGGAAGAAGAATCAGAAGAGGATGCCACCAAAGAGCTCTCAAAGGAAGCAAACAAATCAGGAGGTGAAGAACAACAAAAGGATGATGAAAATCAGCAAACTCTGAGTGAACTACAGCTGCCTAGACAATGGACTTTTGCAAAAGATCACCCACCGGAAGTCGTCATTGGCAATATGGAAGAAGGAATAAGAACGCGTTCCTCATTCAGGGAAGTTGAGAATCTGGATTATATTGCATTGCTCTCACAATCTGAACCTCACTCTATAGAAGATGCCTTAAAAGATGATTCCTGGATCTTGGCTATGCAAGAAGAACTACACCAATTCCAAAGGAACAAAGTGTGGTTCCTTGTGCCTCGTCCTAGAAACCACTCTGTGATCGGAACCAAATGGATCTTTCGAAACAAAACAAACAATCAAGGGGTGGTAAATAGGAACAAGACAAGGCTGGTTGCCAAAGGTTATAGCTAGGAGCTAGGAATTGATTTTGATGAGTCTTTTGCTCCTGTAGCAAGACTCGAGGCAGTGAGAATTCTTTTGGCATTTGCTTGTTGCAATAATATTAAACTGTTTCAGATGGATGTGAAAAGTGCATTCTTAAATAGTTTTATTCAGGAGGACGTATACGTGGAGCAACCACCGGGGTATGAGGACACAAAGTATCCAGACCATGTGTACAAGTTAGACAAAGCACTCTACGGTCTTAAACAAGCACCCCGAGCATGGTATGAACGGTTGAATGATTTCCTTATACAGAATGGATTCAAACGAGGTAATGTGGATCAAACTCTTTTCACAAGGTTGAACTGTAAGGAAATCTTAATTATTCAAGTCTATGTTGATGACATTATATTTGGCTCAACCAAGGATACACTCAGCAAGGACTTTGCAAAATTGATGCAAAGTGAATTTGAAATGAGCCTTATGGGAGAGCTGACATTCTTTTTGGGATTGCAGGTCACACAGACGGCCGATGGGATGTTCGTACATCAAAAAAAATATGCAATGGAGCTGCTGAAAAAGTTTGACTTGGCATCTACCAAACCACAACCGACACCTATGTCCACATCAATAAAAATTGATCAAGATGAAATAGGTAAATCTGTGGACCAAAAACTTTTCAGAAGCATGATAGGTTCCTTGTTGTACTTAACTGCTAGTCGGCCTGATATTCAATTTGCTGTATGTTTGTGTGCTCGTTTTCAGTCCAATCCCAAGGAGTCACATTTGTTGGCTGTGAAAAGGATCTTTAGATATATTGCTGGCTCAGTGAACTTGGGGTTATGGTTTCCGCGTACTTCGAACCTTGATTTAATTGCTTATTCCGATGCCGATTATGCGGGTTGCAAAGTGGATCGGAAAAGCACCAACGGGTACTGCTAGTTCCTTGGAGGATGCATGGTTTCATGGGCCTCCAAGAAACAAAACTCAGTGGCTTTATCAACCGCCGAAGCCGAGTATGTGGCTGTAGGTAGTTGTGTTGCCCAGGTGCTTTGGATCCAACAACAAATGATTGATTATGGCGAATCCTTCAAAAACACCGCAATTCTTTGTTATAACACCTCAGCCATTAATCTATCCAAAAACCATGTCCATCATTCTCGCACCAAGCATATTGAAATAAGACATCACTTCATTAGAGATCATGTTAGCAAGGGTGATGTAGTAATCAACTTCATTGAGACAGATCGTCAAATTGCTGATATTTTCACAAAACCCCTTTGTGAAGAGAAGTTCACAACCTTCAGAAGAGAATTAGGGGTATGCAGAATAGATGAGTCTTCATCATGACCATATGTGTTATTGAGTGTATAGATCATTGCATCATAAGTATTTGCATTCGTAACATGCTAGTTTGCATTTTCCTTGTCATACATGCACTTTATGTTGAGTCAAATAAAAATAACAAAAACAACTTGCGTGGTCATTTGCCTTCGTGTGCTTGTGTATTTCTTCTATTTATATAGATTATATACACTTGTTTGTTGTCACTTCTATGACCTTTTATGACCTTGAATACACTCTCTTGCCATAAAAGGAGCAAATTTGGCCAAAATCTGAAATTCGGAGCAATGGATAAAAGCACGCCTGGATGTGATCCTAAATTTGATGTGGCATATCCCCAATTGTTTACAACCTCTATAATAATTCTTCTTTCATTGTTTCAAACATATTTCTACATTGGGGACTCGAGCCTATTAGCCTTCTTGGCCCTCCGGATTTTTCCACTTTCATTTCTCAAAATTGCCTGAAAGGGGTCGACCGGTGGGTCGACCCTCGCAGGGGTCGACCCCAAGGGTCGACCCTCGCAGATCCGTCCGCTGTCTTGGGGTTATGTGTTCAAGGGTCGACCTGTGGGTCGACCCATTACGGCAGTCGCGGATCTCCGCGATCGGCCATCCAAGAATGGGGCTTTAACCCTATGGTTGCCCCTCCTATGCCTATAAAACATCTCATAACCTCCTCCAAGGCCAGCCACCACCCCTTGCAAGCCCTAAAAACATCTTCTTGGCTCCAAAATCTTCCAAACCAAGCCGCGGCTCTCTGGGTGGCTACCCGCGCACGTTTTCTTCAATCGGCCCCAAGGATCATCTCTTGCTTCTCCTTTCCATTGAGGTAAGCTTCTGGTGTTTGTGGAGGATCATGGATTCATATATCATTCATCTCATTTCTGGTTAAACCCTATTGATCTTTCCCCCATCGTGTGGCTTTCTTTCGATCTTTGTCTAGATGGCCCCAAGGAGACGTCCGTCTCGCAGTGGCGCTGAGTCTAGCAAGTCTCAAGAACTTAGATCCAAACGAGCTGAACAAGTTGCATCTCTTCACGGCCATTCTAGCCGCGTATTAGACCGGAAGGTTCTCCGTCTGAGGGCAGTCGACTTTGGAAATCTGAGCAACCACATCCCGAGTCTCGTTGATGTTATAAGCAGTAAGGCCAACCTGGATGTATTCATGTCTGTCCACCGCAGGATGTATCCCACATTCGTACATCAGTTCTACAGCAACCTATCCATGGCAAATGAATTTCTGATTACCAAGGTTAATGGAGTGCAGCTAATTCTCTCCCCCGAGCTTCTAGGCGCGGCATTTCAGCTCCCTTCTGAGGGATATGCTTTTGGTGTCATTATGGTTCCTGAAGATAAGATATATCTCTACCTAACTTCTGAAGACCGCGCTGGTCGTTCTGTTGCTGGGCTAAATGCCAATCACTTTCCTCTGGTACAACACATTCTTCATAGGATGATCACTACTATTTTACTTCCGAGAGGAGGCGGACATGACAAAGTCACTAAAATTCACATGTTCTTAATTTACTGTCTTTTGGATGGGATACGTATTAATTTTCCGGCTCTCTTTTTGGACCATATAAGGTCAAGCATGCAGCACCAAAATAGAACTTTACCTTATGCTGTGGCCCTCACTGCTATTTTTCAATATAAGAAGATAGATCTGTCAGCCGAATCTTCACAAACAATGCGAGATGCCGACATATATACTATTCACTCTATTTGTCACAACATGGGCTATGTTCTTCGTGAAGGTGAATTAGTTCGGCAGTTGAAAACAGTTGTTCCCGGTGAACGTGCTGAAGATATTGATGCGGATGTAGACACTGAATCTAGTGACGAAAATCATGGTGCTCCTGCGATTGATATTCCCTTCGAGACGGCCAGGCTATTCATCGATCGTTTGGACCGCATTAATGAACGGTTGGATCAGTATGGCGAGACCTTGGATGTTCTTCAAAATGAACTTCATGATCTTAAGCTATCTCACCAGGAATGCACTCAAAACTTCACCGATGCCTTGGCCAAACAACACCTAATGTGCCATGAGCTTTTAGAATATGTCCGTCGTGCTCCCCGTCCACCGCCTCCGGCTGATGACTAGGCCCTGGTCTCTCCTCCACATGGCTTTTTCCCTCTCACTTCCACCCCTTCTTTTTGATGATGCCAAAGGGGGAGAAGTCTACTAGTTTATCCCGGCTATTATAGTTTATGCGTGCTGTATGTTTGCATGACTGTGTTGTGTGCTGCATTATCTCATATTGTAATTGCATATCTATTGGTTAGGCATGTTGCATTATCATTGTACTCATAGCATGGCATCTTGCTGCATTGTACTTGTCTCTCTTGTTTAATGTAATCCGATTATGGCTGTTGTTGTTATTCCAAGTTGATTGTCGGTAAGCCTTTTTGATCAATCTCACAACGGTTCTAAGTTGGTTCATGGTTGTGTGTTGATCGGACTATTGCTTCTCATGTTGTTCCGGCACATTGCTATATTACAATTGCTTTGGTATTCTTGGCATAAAGAGACTAATTTGATTTATGCACTATAGTATTTTGTCATCATCAAAAAGGGGGAGATTGTTGAACCCCTTCTTTGTAAGAGTATCTAATGAATTTTGATGATGACCAAACACTACATACTTGCATATTATCATGATCTAACATGTATGCCATGATCAGCCTGTAAGTGGAGATAAGGAACTTTCGAAGTGGAGGAATCATTCTGTTGGTAAGAAGGTTACTCTGAAATTTGTAAACGCCAACACGAACTCAGAATGTATGTCCTGACAGGGTCAAAAGTGGGCATTTCAAGATTGAGATAAAGCAAGGATATTCGGTAAGATCAAACTCTTAATACCATGGCTGAATTCATGCTTTGTTTAGTAAGTGGGGATGAAAGCATATCTCAGAAACCAAGGTAATCATTCTATTGGGGTTTCATGATATTGGCCTTGGTTTTTATTTTTCAAGTCTTAGAATTCATGCATTTCATTAGTGTTCATTCTATTATTTGAACCCACCAGGTTGGAATTGTTTTAGAGTGGTTTTTACCACAACTTTCTATTCACTGGCGCATGGGTCGACCCCAAGGGTCGACCCCTGGAAATTTCTTGCAAAACAGACGCTGGCTGGACAAGGGTCGACCCCTGAAACCTTCAGTCCAAACAAAATGGTATCTGTCTGTCCTGCCCGCGAGGGTCGACCCTGGGGTCGACCCCTTCTGTTCCAGATTTTGTTTGCTCGAGGGTCAACCGCAGGGGTCGACCCATTGCTCTCGACGGGCTTTACCCTCTTCGAGGGTCGACCCTAGGGTCGACCCTTTCCGGTCGGACGCCCAACCGTCACTCTTGACCGCCGTTTTCTTGTACCGAAAGTCCTCCAATCCTTGTATAATCACCACAAAATATTCCACAAACCATTCCACAAATTGTGGATCTAGTTCCCACGCCTTCTTGACCATCCTAAACAATTATTTTAGCCCAAGTGGCTCTTTATAAAAAGGAAAGGTGTGAGATCAAAAGAGGGGCTTTTCAGTTTGAGTTGAAATTCTGAATCTATTGTGCAGGTTCGGAGCTGTAGCTCTCAAGCCCTATTCCACCTTGCTCTGAAGCTGAAATCAAAAGGAAGAAGCTTGAATCAAAGCCCAAGATCATATACAACTGAAAGCTGTGTCTGAAATCAAGATCCAACCTCTGTTCTTGCTGCAATACTTCACACTTGCTTCAAGTTCATTCTTCATCCTGCGGAAGCATCAAAGAACATTCAAAGAAGAGAAAGGGGGAGTTCTATCTTTGAATATCTATTCTGCTCTAAACTCCTCAAGTACTTGTTGTTTAATATTGAACATCTGATGTACTCTTAGAATTTCTTGAAACACATTCATATGTGTGTGCTCGTGTTCTGTGACACGAGAGTGTGTGTGTGTGTGTACTGGCCAAGATAGGCTACTGTGTGTGTGTTGGCTGTCTATTCAGTGTGTGTGTGGCTCACGTCATAGTGGAGCATTAATCCTCCGTGTGAGGGGTGGATGTAGGGGACACATTCGTGTACCCGAACCACCTAAAAATCTTGTGCTTCCATTGTGGTTTGGTTTATCATTCTTTTCATCGAGTGGGCTACTCGCTTAGCTGAGTGATCTCTTGTAGTGCCATACCTCACTCACGTCTTCTTTCAGTTCTCACAAGAGAGAGATCTTGTTCCGGTGAGATTGAGTGATTGTTTACTTTAGAATTATTTATGTCCTATAATTGTCGATTACTTGTGTGCATCTTTAGGTAAATAATTTTTATTGCCCAATCAATTCACCCCTCCCCTCTTGATTGCCACCTTTCGGGACCCAACAAGGGGGGAGCCCCTCGTGGGAAAGAAGAGGGAAGGGAGGTGGACGAAGGGGAAGCTTCTTCTGTGCAGCCCAAGAGCGGCCTCCTGAGGTGTCTCGCTCTCTCGGTAGAGGGATACCACAAAAAGCGCATCTCGGGGCCCCCTTCCCTCTCCCTGGGTGGGTAGCAGCACGTCGGCGGGGAAGAACCCATCGTGTGTCCTCCCTTTTGTTATGCCATCCACCTAGTCGTCCTCCATTCTGTTATGCCTAGTTGGCCTATCTGAATCCAATAAACCTTGGGATCTTCGTCTTCATCAGCAGACTCCATGGCTCTGCCGGAACGAAACAAGACGAGGGAGAAAGAAGAGGTGAAGTAAAGAAGGCTGGTTAGCGTGATGTAGGGATTTGCAAGCCAAAGCCACTCTTCAAAGCCTTTTAGGCTGAAGATGAGGTGGTGCCCCTCCCACACGTCAGCGCCCCTGCCTTAACTACCCCCTCTTCCGAAGAGACGCGAGCGGATTTTGAAAAGCTGCACGTAGATTCTTCAAGGCGCAACTCCTCCTGATTTCACATGTCCACCGTGGGGGATACGCAAGAGATGTGCTCCTTCAATGTCTTGGGAAACAAGCAGATGCGAGTGCCGCGCCTGGGAATATGTACAGGCAAAGTGGGCGCTAGACGCATGACCCTGATTTTTCGATAAGAGGATCGTATGAAGATATTATCTGCTTACATGTGTAGATTCGATGGGCGACACCTAGTCAAAGATTTCGTAATCCATTCATTACCTTTTAGTGGAACACTTCCTTTTATAAAAAGTAGAGGAAAGAAAAGTACAAAAAGAACAACAAACGATAAATAGAGAAAGGCCAAAAGGCAAGTACAAGTCGATCTCCGTCTAATGAGATCGGAGAAGAGATCGGGGGGTCGATCGTCTTCTGGAGGGCTCGAAAGCTGGACGGTCCTTGGTGTTCGGAGCCACCTCGATAATTGAAGGCTACTCACGCTCAGTCCCCTCGGGAGCCACTGGCTCGGGCACTGACCCCACCTGCATGGGAACTGCCTCGACCGAGTGTTCTCCTGAAGCGGCCGGAGCTGGCACCTCTGCCTCCACGGGTCGGGGTGACCCTCACTCTCTTCATCCGAGGCACTAGACTCGGGTGTGGATGGTGGGGTCGAGCTTTTTTCATCCAAGTCATATTGCTGCCCGGGGTTGAAGATAAGCTCATCGGTGACCTGGTCCTGAGCCAGGCACACCGCTCATTTGAATCCATGCTCGAAGCCCTTCCTCCGCCCACACTTATAGCCCAACCCATAGAAGGTGAAGGCAGTCTTCTTCAGAGCCTCCTGGTATTCTTCCTGTTAGGTGCAAGCCTGGGATGTAGAGGGGGGGCTGAATGGATCCCTCTACAAAAATAACAACTTAAGGTAAATTTGAAATCTACCAAATTTAAACAATGCAGAGGCTGGCACAATAGGCTAAATAGAATACTCAATGATCAAGTCTAAACTCAATGGTAGACTCAGACACCTCACAATAAGGCTCAAACTGCAATATGATTCAAGGTACTAACAGATTGAAAATCTAGCTAAGTGATTACCAATCAATTACAATAGTTATCATAGCACATCTGCTAGTTCTCACAGAATAGGTCTTGAACAATTACCACATAGGAAGATGGCACTGAATATTCAGATCAAACAATAACCTGTGAAGAGGGTAGATGAAATGGAGCAATCACAGTGGATCAAACCACAGTGCACACCAGATTTTTAGGTTGTTCGATCTGCCTCGCAGACCTATGTCCACCACACACTCAAACCAGAGTGTGGCTTCCCCTTGCAATAACAACACTGGATCAAACCACGGTGCACACCGAATTTTTAGGTGGTTCGATCTACCTCGCAGATCTATGTCCACCCCATACTCAAACCCGAGTGTGGCTTCCCCTTGCAACAGCAAGAACGGAGACTCAGTCTGCACACAAACGCTAACACACAGCTTGACCCAGAGGAACACTCTCCTCTCTTCTTTTGATAGAATCAGAAGGAACTGTGAGTAACACCCAGTTACCCACAACTAGAGGACCAGTCCTCTCTTCCTCTGAAACACAGAGGGAACCCCGTGAGCAACTCCAAGTTACCCACAACCCGGAGACCCAAGTCTCCCTTCCTCTGATACCATAGAGGGGACAACGGAGGAACACCTCCACACCTTGGTTTCCGAGAGAAAGACACACTCATAGTTACCTGTGAGTAAACACCTTGAGTGCGCCGAGCACTGCAAGGCAAAGAACATAATTCAACTGAAATAGAAAACTAACAAAGCAAAAGAGAAAAAGAATGTCGAACACAATCGACACGAGAAAACCAAAGTGAAGACCATGATATGTAGCTTCCAGTGGAAGCAATATGGATGAAGATCAGATAGCTCTCTCTTCTGAGCTTTCTTCCTCTTCTATCTTCCTCGCAAGGTGGCTCTCTTCTCTTCACTGATGGGCTCACCTTTTTCAAGGCTCTCTTCTCTTCTTATCCTCTCATTGAACTCTCTTCTATTTCTCTCTTTTTCTTTTCACTTTTCTCTTCGACGGCATCTTTTTTGCACCATTTTGAGTCTTTGACACAAGAACGTGCAATCAAATGAATGTATGCATGATCATTGACTCCCCCCTATCTAAATGCATTGATCATCAAATATGACATGAAGACTATGCAGGAGTTATTGAACTAAGCTCATGAATGTTCAGACTGTTATGTGCAAATTAGACCCATGGTATTAGGCGGAGAACATAGATCTTAAGACCACCTCTCGTATAGTGTGGGTTTCCAGACAGACCGCATATGTCCTTCTCCCAACACCATTTAATATATCATAGGTCATGCAAGAAAATGCATGACAAATGCATGAAAGTTCATAACAGATGAAATGTAGTCTTGTATGAACAAGGACCTTTTCAGACTATGCAAATGTTATATGCATATGTGAAGACGCATGCATGAGCAGAGCAACATATGCATTTTTTTGACATTGCAAATTATATGTGCAGATGTAAAAGTGTATGCATGAACAGAGGTTTTTGGTTGACCAATACTCACTTGGTCGGTCGACCAAAACAAGAAAGTGATGATTATTCATGCTGAAGAAATGTATGTAGCAGATTTTTCATGAAAAGGCAGAATGACATATGTAGGCAAAAGAACCCATGCATTCCAATTTATTTCAACTCCCTCTCAATCAACCAAGTTAAGACTCTATTCATGACTTCACATTTAGATTATGTAAACATTATGATATGGATAAAGTCCTAACTGTCAGATTATGAACATATTATCTAAACATGATGATATGCATAAAGTCCTAACTGTCAGATTATGTACATTTTGAAACAGGAATTATTCAACACATCAACTAAAACAGTAGAAACAAAAAAAATGGGGTTTTACCATACTTCATGTGCGTTGATTTTATTGAACCCCTCTTATTCTATTTTCCTTTTTCTTCAAGGCACACCAGCAAAACACAAATCTCATTTTGTATACACAAGTACCCAAGACTTCTTGGGTCATTGTGGATTAGCAACACCTCTTATAGGTGTTTTCCATGACTTCAGGGCATTAACATCATCAACTTGCAACAAATGACAATCATGCATTGTGTGCCCAAACTTGCCACAATAATGACAATAAACAGAAGACTTGACATTTCTCATGTGCATGGAAAATTTAAGTTCTGTTTATTGACAGTGAAATTCTTATTTCCTTTAACATGCAAACAGTCTTTCATGACATGTCCAGCCTTGCCACAGTGATGGCAATTCACAATAGATTTCATATTATTGTTATAGAATTGAACATGGAATTTTTTATTTTCTACTCTAGCATTTTCCCTACCAATGGCCAGCCAACATTCAGAGACTTTGTGGCCTGGCTTCCCACAGTTGAAGCAAGCAACGCATTATCTTTTGAGACAAATTTGTTCTCATGAAGGACATGCTGGTTCACAGAAAATTTTGCATGTTCAGCATGAGAATTTTCCTTTCCCCTAGCCGACCAGCACTGTGCAGCTATGTGCCCAAGTTTACCACAATGAAAACATTCATTACTTCTTTTCTGAACATTTGGAAATTTCCTAGCATGCAAGTTCCTAGCATGAAAATTCCTACATCATTTTGATCATCCAAATTCATCATTCTACAGTCATGCATCAAGTGTCCATTCTTAGCACAGTCATGACATGAGATTTTCTTTGCATGTGGATGTGAATGCATAGGAGTTTTATGGTCAACATGCACTGTGGAAGTGGCAACATTTTTAGCTTTACTTTGCATACTATTTTTCTTTTTTAGTTTTTCAGTTGGTTTTGTTGATTTTTGACTGACAACTTATTTTGGGTCTTTCTGGGCAGCAAACTGGAAAATGAGTCATGAGTTTGAGGTGCTTGTTGGCCGAGAGATGTGCACAAATGGGTGTGTGAGATTTCCTTGCTCAACAAAGTAAACAACAGACTCAGTCTGCGACAACGGCTGTAACCACAGCTTCAGCCCCGAGGAACACACTCCTCGCTTCTTCTGGATTTCCAGAAGGAACCGGGAGGAACAACCTCCCTTCCTCTGCGAGCGTAGAGGGAACCCCGTGAACTGCACCCAGTAGCTCATGCAACTAGAGGATACGATCCTCTCTTCCTCTGATACACAGAGGGAACCACAGAGAACACTCTCCCTTCCTCTGAAAATACTCAGAGGGAACTAGGAACAATTCGAATCGAAGAACAAAAAGAAAACAGATGAAATGTAAGAATTCGATCGGAAAAGAACAGACAAGAACAATCTAGCTTCGAATTGAAGCAATCTCTTAAGGGGATGTGCTGGCTGGACCCAATTCTCTCTTCCTCTCGAGCTGGTTCCCTCTTTCTTTTTCTTCTGGAAGAGCTCTTTCTGAATTCACAATGGCAACGAAGGCAGCAGCTTCAGCAGCCCCTCTTGAACGGAGCAGTTGATATATATATATATATATATAAGCATAGCATTGTCTTCCATTTGAGACTCCGATCACCAGCCAGGACAATCCATTGTTCCATGTTGAAACAAAGAATATTCAAATGATATGAATCTTCCAGAAATCCGCCACGTGGGTTATAATTTGCAAGCCAAAGTTCCATGAGCGCTGTCACATGATTCGCCTGAGTTCATCACGAGCTCAGGTGTCACGCCCCGAGTGCAGAAGGAACCCGGTACGCGAGATGAGTTTACATCATTCATGTTAATTAGAGCATAAGAAATTTGACCATATAAGACAGAGTGCGTAAATTGTAAGATAACCAAATCCAATTTATACATAATGACCATTAAGGTAAATCCATAACATAACCTCCTTTTTAGAAAAGAGTACTAAAGGATATTCTAGACTCAATAAAAAAAATTACAATGATCGACTCAAGAAAGAGGAAAAGACACGACTAGATAACATCTCCAATGGCTAGAACGACTCTACGCTCTTCACTCATGTCCGTCCCCATCCGAATGAGCTTCGTTATCGGACTTACCTGAAAAATAAGGAAAAAACTAGGGTGAGCGAACGCTCAGTAGGGATTATATCTCAAGTACCAGCTTGCTCTAAGTAAATTACTTGTTACATCAATGCAAGTATAGCTAGGCATGAATACATGATAATGTCGAGAGTGGGATAACAAGAAGTAATGTAGATGGACTAACAAGATTTCAGGATAATCATGTGAAGTATATCAAGATAGTCAAGCATATAATAACAAGTCATGTCATGAGCATTGGCTATTATAATATCAAGCAAGTTAATACCCATTCTGGGCCTCTCAGGTCATGTCAAGTCAAGTCAAGTCAAGTCAAGCATGAGTCATGGAATGTCAAAATTTAACAAGTCATGCACTTCGGTGCAATGTCACACCGTGATCAATCTAAAGTCCCGAGGTTAAATGACACCCAAGAGGGGGTGAATTGGGTGATAAATTTTTTTTTATAAAATAAAATCAAGATACCGATTTCGAGAGGACACAAGAGGGCCGCAAGCAAAACAGACTATATCTCTCAAAACAACCACTGCATAAACCCTTGGTACTCGACGGAGTTAATAGATCCGTAGATTTACTCACGCAAACTGTTATCTTTTCAGCAAGAATGACCTTGTCGGTCTGAATCCAGCTTTTGATATACCGAAGGATTTAAGTGAAGATGATTAACACATGGGATCTAAAAAAAGCAGAAAGACTAGATCCACAAGTAATCACAGAAGGGGGGAAAGAAGATAAGGCGCAAACCACGAGGAGACAGCAATTTTAAGGTGGTTCGGATGCCACAAAGGCAACCTACGTCCACCCCTCACCAACAGTGAGGAACCACACACTATCTTGTAGAGTGTTACAAGATCAACCACACACACACAAAAGCAATCAACCTTGACTGCACACACACACACATGGATCTGTGAAGATCCTCACACACATACAAAAGATTTAAGATTACAATCAAAACACACTTGAAGCTGAGAAGGATGTGAAATTGAAAGAACACAAGAACAAGAGATCGATTAATGCTCCCCCTTAGTTGATGAAGGATTCTTTGGATGCAGCTTGAGGTCGACTTGATCCAGGCTTGATCTTCTTCAGATATAGCTTGATCTTCACTCTAGAAAGGAGAAAGAAGGATGAAGAAATCTTCTCGGAGCACTGTTTACGTCTACAGTGCAAGCTTCCTCCTTCCCACCTTTGGTAGCCTCCTTGATCCACTCTAAGCATTAGGGTTTTCCAAATCCTCTTGTATATGTTTTATAAGCTCTTGAATGGTCCAAGGACTCCCCTAGACCAGATCCATAATTTCTGGAGAGTTTGGTTGCTTTGGGATTAAACAAATCCAAGAGGAATGGCTTTTCTCGAAATGATAAAAAGTCAACAATTGTTGGCAGCTCGGGGCTGGCGGTCGACCTACAGAGGCCAGCGGTCAACCACCATTGGCCGTCCTGTAGCCATTTGGCTGTTGGGAAAATAGGTCGACCGCTAGCTCCTGGCGGTCGACCGCCAGGTTCACAGATTCCCAGATTTCAATTCTGTTATTTTAGGTCGACCTCCAAGGGTCCACAGGTCGACCGCCAATCTCCAATCCTGCAAAAGTCAAGTGTTAGCTCACTTGAAGCTATCCATTTGTTCGATGATTGAAATGGGCTTGTGTTATAGTTAATTACAAGTTGGTTTAAACTCGAATAAACACATGGAAGGATTCATTAACACACATTTGACATGGGGTGAAATTTGATGGTTTAAAACATGAAGCTTCGCTTGAAAACAAGATACATGAGAGAGAAATGTCCTAGGTTTTGTTATCATCAAAATCACTCGGATATGTTCAACAATCTCCCCCTTTTTCATGATGACAAAAACTAGGCATTAGATTTGCATTTTCACCAATGTGCCTTTGAAGGAGTTTTAGAAGCGTAAACAATTACATTTGAGATACGTGGAAATCCATCAAGTTGAATCTTTTGAACTCACGATTGAAGGCATTCAGAACGCTCATTTCAACGCAACATATCACTTACAACACAAGCACGTCAACGAATCCATACCAACCATTCAATACTTATTTGCCACATTGACAAGAAGTGAGAAGGGAGGGGGGGCCAATCTTGTAAAGTCAAAGAGTGCATTCTTCCATTCATTTTCATTAGATCCATACAAGGTACACAGAATGCAGAAGGGAGAAATGGACTCGACACGCTAAGGAATGCAACCACTAATGCAATACAATATGCTCAAACTACAATGCAAGAGACAGACATGCCAGCAAGCAGGCAAACACCAAACACACATAGCATATACATATAAGCCTAATAGCCTACTTCTCCCCCTTTGACATCATCAAAATGGAGAGAGAAGGGGTGTAAAAAGTGGACAAAAATGACACTAGAGACCCAAAGAGCAGCTACACAGCAGGGTGATCCTCAGCTTCCTCGCCATGAACACCATCCGGTGGACCATCACCATGGGGGCAACCAGCAGGAGCAGGAGCAGGAGGAGGAGGAAGACGATCCTCAAGGCCGTGGAGAAGATCATCATAATGACGGAGCTGGTTACGGATGGAAAGAAGGGTATGGTTGGTGAGGCGAAAGGCCTCACGGTTATCTTCATGGCTGGCAAAGAGAGTGGCCATGTGGATAGAGATATCATCCAGATCATGAGTGAAGGTGTCCATTCGTCCAGTCATGGTATCCATAAAAGTATCCAAGCGCCCAAGGGAGGAGTCAAGCCGAGTTTCCATGCCTAAAAGACGCCTGTCAAGAGCCTCATAGTCCCCCCAAGTGGAATGCCCAGCACCCTGAGTGGAAGACTCCCCATGAAAGTACTGCGGTGGAGGAGGGAGAGCCGCGGGAGGAGGCACATCTTCAGGCTGGACTGGTGCAGGTGCATTGTGGTTATCTTACTGTGGGTCCGGTTCTTGTTCGTCTTCACTAACATTCTCTTCCCCATAAACTGGGACAGCACGACGAACTGTGCCATCTACTGCACGGTAATATCCCATATCTGAGAAAAGCTTATGCTCATTATAAATGTCATCATGGCGGACCAGAACAAACTGCTCATCCTCCAATGGGACCCCAATAGAAGTGAACACTCTAGTGAGTTGAGAAGCATAAGGCAGGGACCGCCGTAAATGTGTTTGGCATCAACTTATCAGTTGAGTCATGAGCCAACCCATATTAATTAAGTCACCATTCATAACATGATAGAACGGGAATCGGTGCACTTCCTCACTTCATCTCGACTGCCATTCTTGGGATAAATAAGTGTAGTAAACATATGATGCAGAACCCGTTGCAAGGCGGGAAAGTGGTTGGCAATGAGCTCAATGAGGTCACTCACACCACGCATAAAATCACAGCTCGTCATGGCAATGAAACTTGCCTCAACCTCACCATGCCCAAAATTCATGTCTGCACCATGTGAAGAGACTCCCAGGGCACGATTGAATAATTCTGAATTAATTCGGATCTCAATGCCCTTAACCATGGTGTATAATCTTCCATCTCTGTCAACCAAATTTCCATAGAATTGTTGTACCAGATAGGGATAAAACCGGTTGTATCTAGTGACAAAGTCAATCCACCCCGGTTGCATTGAAAAAACTGTATAAATGTCGGGCAGGATTTCATTCAACTCTTGAAAATCGACAAGACGAGGGTCGATGATAGACCTTGGAGGTAACCTGCGTGCGGGAGCTTGTGGTGGAGGTGCGGCCGGAGCTTCACGTCTCCGAGCACTAGGTTCTCCTTGGAGAAGACGCCGAGCACTCCATCTAGGTGCCATTTTAGACTAAGAAACCCGCTGAAGAGAAGATCCTCTTGAGAGGTAGGACCTCTACCTTGGGATGGAGAGAGAGACACTGGGGAGGACTGTGAACACCTTCTTCATGCTTTGGAACTCAGGAAAGGGCGACACAAGAGCACGAACGCCGGCGACGAGTTGTTCCGAAGTGGAGATAAATTGGCCGGATCGTGGTGGGAGAAAGGAGATGAGGGGTTTTGAGGGCTTAGATGGTGGGAGAGAGGTGTGCTAGGTTTAGGGTGGAGTAAGGGAGAGAGAGTGGAAGGCAATAGAATAGGAAATGGGGAGGAAACCCCCCCTTTTATTGGGGTTCGGATGTGGTTGAACCGGGCCGGTTCGCCGCTGGCGGTCAACCGGTACGAAGCCAGCGGTCGACCGCTGGGGTATAGAAGCCCCAATGTGGACCCCGAGAGAAAAAGGGTTGAGCCAGCGATCACCAGAGATAGAAATGGGCTCCATGACCCTGAGGACTCCCCCATTTTTACAGAACACATTTTTTTATTTTTCCTTTTTTTCTTTTTTTTAAAAATCTTTTCTTCTCTTGTGCTAAGCCACGAAAGATGTCAAGCAGGAGTTGACTATGGAAACCCTTGAATGGAGACTGCAAAGAGCACTAGATCACTAGTCCACATTTATTTATCAAGGAATATTCAGTTTTAGGACAATGTCAAGGAGAAAGTGTATATAAATATAAGTATAGGCATACATGCTAGGTATAGTCATGCACAATAGAAATGAACCACACACAATGCATGCATCTCACATAATCTACCCAACGAAAAAGAAACAACCTAGTGCAGACCTAAGTACGTATGCCCTCACCCTTGCACATGCCAAGTTCTCTCCTAATTTTATTGAATTGATCCTGATTTAGGGGTTTTGTGAAGATGTCATCCAGTTGGTTAAGTGTGTCAATGAACTTGAACTCAAAAATCCCTTTACCTACATGATCTCTCAGAAAATGATGCCGAATGTCAATGTGTTTGGTTCTGGAGTGTTGAACAGGGTTTTTAGATAGACTAATTGCACTCGTATTATCACAGAAGATCGGCACACAATCCACTTCAACATTCAAATCAAGCAATTGATTTTTGATCCAAAGTACTTGGGCTCCACAACTTCCGACGGCTACATATTCAGCCTCGGCCGTTGAGAGAGCTACTGAATGTTGTTTCTTGGAGGCCCATGAGATGAGGCACCCACCGAGAAACTGACAGTACCCACTTGTACTTTTACGATCGACAATGCATCCTACATAATCCGCATCGGTATAAGCAATTAAATCAAACGAACTACCGATGGGAAACCACAAGCCAAAATCTACAGTGCCAATAAGGTATCTAAAAATGCGTTTGACAGTTGATAAGTGAGATTCTTTAGGGCATGACTGGAAACGGGCACAGAGACATACACTGAATTGAATGTCAGGACGGCAAGCTGTAAGGTACAGTAGTGATCCGATCATACCTCGAAACAGTGTAGAGTCTACTATTTTACCATTTTCATCCTTATCCAGCTTTGTGGTAGTGGCCATGGGAGTTGATATGGGTTTTGCTTCCGCCATCCCATATTTCTTCAGCAGTTCCATAGTATATTTGGCTTGATTGATGAAAATTCCTTCTGAAGTTTGTTTCACCTGCAATCTAAGAAAGAAATTCAGCTCCCCCATTAAGCTCATCTCGAATTCTCCTTGCATAGTCTTTGCAAATTCCTCGCATAAGGCATTATCAGAAGCTCCAAAAATAATGTCATCCACATACACTTGAACCACTAAAATGTCCTTACCTGATTTCCTTGTGAAAAGTGTTTGATCAACCTTACCTCTCTTGAACCCATTTTTAGCCAAAAAAGAAGTAAGCCGTTCATACCATGCCCTTGGTGCTTGTTTTAGTCCGTACAAGGCCTTTTGGAGCTTGTACACGTGTCGTGGATATTTGGAATCTTCAAAGCCTGGCGACTGCTCTACAAAGACATCCTCCTTGATATAGCTGTTAAGAAATGCAGATTTAACATCCATTTGAAATAGTTTAAAGTTCAAAGAGCAAGCGTAGGACAGTAAGATCCGGACTGCTTCAAGTCTAGCAACCGGTGCAAAGGACTCATCAAAATCAATTCCCATCTCTTGGCTGTACCCCTTGGCCACAAGCCGAGCCTTATTCCTCACAATCAATCCCGCATCATTTAGCTTGTTTTTGAAAACCCAACGAGTTCCAATAGTAGGATGGTTTTTAGGACGCGGCACGAGAGTCCACACCTCGTTTCTTTCAAACTGATGCAGCTCTTCATGCATCGCCTGAATCCAGGATTCATCTTGAAGAGCTTCATGAATGTCCTTGGGCTCTACTTGTGAAAGTAAGGCCATCAGGTCCTCCTGTTCAACCTGCCTTAGAGAGGACCTAGTTTTCACCCCATCCTTCAAATTACCTATGATGTTCGTAGTTGGATGATCCTTTAGAAATGTGAAGGAGCTGGGTAGATCAGGATGCTGCACTTGTGGTTCTTGCAGTGTCTCAATTGTAGGATCCTCATCTTCTTCATTTTTGCTTGAGGTTGCCTTCAATGGCTCATCCTTGGCTTTAACATTTGATGAGTTCTTAGGGTCTTCATCTGCATCCAAGATGGAAGAAATTTGATTTGTGAGTTTTGACTCGGATTCATCAAAAATAACATGAGGACTTTCTTCAACAACTAAAGTCCTTTTATTGAATAATCGGTAAGCTCTAGAATTGAGTGCATAACCTAGAAAAATTCCTTTATCACTCTTTTCATCAAACTTACCCAGATTGGACTTACCATTGTTCAAGATATAGCAAGGGCATCCAAAGGGTTTAAGATAAGAGATGTTTGGCTTCCTACCCTTGTAGAGCTCATATGGAGTTTTCTTCAGAATGGGCCTTACCATTGCCCTGTTGATGATGTAGCATGATGTACTTACCGCTTCAGCCCAAAAATACTTGGGTAGGGAATTCTCACTGAGCATGGTCCGGGCCATGTCTATCAACGTTCTATTCTGTCTCTCTACTACTCCATTCTGCTGGGGCCTCCTCGGTGATGAAAAATTATGTGTGTACCCCTGCTCTTCACAGAACATGCTGAATTCATGATTTTTAAATTCACCACCATGATCACTCTGGATTGTGGTGATGAGGTAACCATTTTCATTCTGAATTTTTCTGCAAAACACTTGAAACTCCGTCACGGCATCACTTTTATTAGCTAAAAATAGCACCCATGTGAATATGGAGAAATCATCAACAATCACAAAGCCATAGGATTTTCCTTCTAGGTTAGATGTTCTAGTAGGACCAAAAAGATCAAGATGCAACAGTTCCAATGGCCTAGCGGATGAAACAATATTTTTGTTTTTGAATGAGATTCGTGTTTGCTTGCCTTTCGTGCAAGCTTCACAGATATTATCGATTTCAAATTTCAATTTGGGCAGACCTATCACCAAGTCATGTCTAGACAACTTAGAGATCACTCCAAAACTAGCATGACCTAGTCTATGGTGCCATAGCCATGCATTCTCATGGTTGTTAGCTACCAAACACACATTATCAACTGAAACATCATCAAGATCAATGGTGTACATATTGTTGCTCCTTTTACCAATGAATTTGATTTCATTTGAATTTTTGCACATGACAAAATAGTGAGTCACATCAAAAACAATCTTAAAACCCTTATCACATTATTGACTTATGCTCAACAAATTATGATTCAAACCTTTCACCAGAAGGACATTTTCATTTAGTCTCAGAATTCTTACCTATGTCTCCAACTCCGATTATTTTACCTTTGTCCTTTCCGCCAAAAGCAACTAAGCCTCCTTCCTTTTCTTGTAGCTTGGAGAACACCTTCTTTCTTCTGTGGCCTCAAACCATTCTGTTCTAATTTTTCAAATTTGACAAAGATATCTTCATGTGATAAGTCATTAAATTTCTGTTTGCGAATTTTGTTTTTAGATCTGATCTTTTTGTATTTTGTGTACAATTTTTCATATTCAGATTCCCATTGTTCATTAGAAATGAAATCAGGGTCAGAGTTTACCTCCGTAGATTCATCTTCATGTGCCATGAGGCACAAGCTTTCCACAAGTTCTTGAATCTCTTCATCAGATGGTTCATCTTCATCGTCGCTCCATGTGGCGACCATGACTTTGGGTTTCTTGAAATTACCCTTCTTGAATTTCTTTTTCAGATCCGGACATTCATCTCTCATATGCCCGGGCTTCTTGCATTCGTAGCATATGATGCTACTTGGCTTGCTTGACTCGCCTTTGGTCTGTGTGAGCTTTCTTGGCCCTTTCCTAAAGTTTCCCTGAAAGTTTCTCTTCTTCCTTAGAAATCTTCTCACTTGGTGAGTAATCATTGCCAATTCTTCCTCTTCATTGCTTCCGTCACTTGATTCACTTTCTTGAAATTCATCATCGGAGTGATGAGCTTTCAGTCCAATGACCTTCTTCTTTTTAATGTCTTCATCAACTGTCCTCTTAATATTTATCTCATAGGTCATGAGTGACCCTATGAGTTCATCCAAGGTGAGAGTAGACAGGTTCTTTGAGTCTTCAATTACCGTGGCCTTTGTGTGCCAAACTGACGGTAGGGCCTTTGTGTGCCAAGTATGACTTATCGATAAATCGCATGGAAACCATATCAGAAAATAGGGTAATTGGTGCCCACTCAGGATGCCATCAATTACATAAATAGCGCCCACTGTCTGGTTGCTAATTATGTGAACAGAACATGCACGAAGAATTTGCGCCCGTTAACACGGTCGCTCATTCAAGAATTGGCGACTCCTATCAAGTCACAAGTTCAGTAAATAACGACGACTGTCTTGTCGCTAATTCAATTAGCGCCCAGATGGCTATCACTATTTCAAGAAAGAAGGCAGAACTTCTCATAAAGGCCACAAACAACACTCTATGAGGCTAGACCACCATGTTTCTTTAGAGTGACATGGCTAAAAGGGGTTCCAGGATTTCTTCAGAGAATCCAAGGACTAGCGAAGATTTACAAAGGTCTCAATGAAGAAAGTACCAGTCCAAAGGAAGGAATATCCCGTGAAGGGTCTAATCATCACCAAGAATTGAGTGTATAATCGCTAGAAACAAAAATAGGGACTCCATCTACGGATACGAGATGAGAGTGCCAAGTAAACCCGCAATATGGGTTAGAAAATGCGATAAAACTGAGACACAAGAATTGGCGTCCATTCAGAGATCACTATATCTAGAAATAGCAGCTTTCCGAAAGGTCGCTCAATCTTATATTTACAGAAATCCTGTTTAAATTGCTAAGAATTAGCGACTCTATGAACGGGCACTAATTCTTCTAATTTTCCAGAATCAACAAAATTTAATTTTAATTAGCGACCATTCACAACAGCGCCCAATCTTTAAATAACATCTACTGTCATGTCGCAGAATCATGATTTCCATATATTTTATTTTTACTAAATGCTTTACAAATTAACGCCACCGTACAGGGGTGCTCATTCTTTAAATAGCGACTTTATGACGGTCGCTCATTCTTTGTTTGATGCTACACATTGGTCAGATGCAATCTGAGACACATAGCACTGTTCATGTATTTTGAGTTTACATAATCAGATAAAAGAAGACATGGATAGACAGAAATATCAGGAATCCAGAAACAAGCTCATGCAATGATTTAACGTCAGGTTACATAGATATTTAAGTTTTAACATGTAGTTTTATTAAATACGCTAAAAGAATTAGCGACATGGCTAAGGTCGCTCATTAAACTGAGCCCTTGTCACTGTCGTAATTTTTTGGAAATTAGCGAATGCTCGCGCGGGCACTCATTCAATAAGTGCCCTTGACCTGGTCGCTATTTACAGAAACGTAATCAAACTTCATAAAATTCCAACAGAAGCCATGTAATCAATGCAAGACAACCTATATGCATGAATTTTTTTTTGATTATCATGTTGGGCTTCGTTTCTTGAGAACACCTACCTCTTTTGGTGACCAGGATGACAGACAGAGAAGAATAAAGATATCAAGAGCAACTACAGCAGCAGCATCTCGATCAGGAAGAATTGCTTGTAACGGCAGCAACTATACTCGAACAGGGAATAAGAAGCAACAACAGGCTTCACTTCTTCTCATATGATAGCAGGAGGCTGAAGATGAAGAAACGGTAGTAGCAACTGTGGCTTCCTTCACGTAAGCAGACGACAGCAGCACGGGATGCAGAAGTAGTAGAAGGGAAAAGGTTTCTCCTTCACACACGGTGGCCGGGCGATGAAGATGATGTCAACGCAAAGGAATCAATACAAGGAGCCACAACAGCCAGAGTTCATCGATGGAGGGTTTAATTTATAGAAGAAGGGGATCTGACGGTGTTAGATTCCTAATGGGAGATAATTTCCCAACGTAGATGTCCTATTTAGTTTTAACTTCCCATGCTAATCTCCTCTATCCTTATATGCAGCCGCCTTCTAGGTCGTACTAAACCCTAAGCCATGCATGGACGTCTTTGAACATGATACAACTTTGGGTTTTGAAAATAAACCCCATTATACACATATATGTATATATAACCTATATTCCCTTTGGACGTAGGAAAGGTTATGGGCATTTAAGGCCCATTAGCTATTAGTTGTTTTAGCTAATTTATGTGTATGGGAGGCCCATATGTGTGTGGTTTGGGCTTTTGTTATTTTGCTTATTTTATTTGAAGGATTTATTTATTTATTCCTATATTTTATCCGGGTTGCTACACCCTCCCCCACTTAAAAGAATTTGGTCCCCAAATTAAATTGCATATAGACATGAAGGGTGCAACATACTTACGATTTTGAAATAAGTTGCGGAATCTCTTCTTTATAGATTCTTCAGTCTCCCATGTGGCTTCTTATTCTGAGCACTTGCTCCATTGTACCTTGACCATGGGAATAGTTTTGTTCCTTAGTATGCGAACCTCACAATCAAAGATCTTCAAAGGCTTTTGTTCATACGTGAGATCCTTTTGTTTCACTAGGTTGTCGTGATCTATGACATGAGATGGATCTTGAACATACTTCTTGAGCATAGAAATATGAAATACATTGTGCACTTCAGATAGCTGCGGTGGCAAGGCGATCTGATAGGCAACCTTGCCAACCCTTTCTAGTACTTCGAAGGGACCGATATATCTTAGCGTAAGCTTGCCCTTAACACCAAATCTTCTAATACCTAGTCCCGAGGAAACATTAAGAAAGTCGTGATCTCCAACTTGGAACTCGAGGTCTCTCCTTCTAGTATCAGCATAAGTCTTTTGTCTAGACTGAGCCATCTGAAGTCTTTCTCTAATGAATTGAATCTTTTAGGTGGTGCCTCTTACCCGGGCCTAATAGTTGCTTTTCTCCGACTTCGTCCTAGCATAGTGGTGAGCGAGAACTCCTTCCGTATAATGCCTCGAAAGGTGCCATTTGGATACTTGCCTGGTAACAGTTGTTATAGGCAAACTCGACCAAGGGTAGATGATCATGCCAGCTTCCACCGAAATCAATGATACAAGCTCGTAGCATGTCTTCTACAACTTGATTCGTTCTCTCGGTCTAACCATCCGTTTGAGGATGAAAAGCTGTACTAAAGTTGAGTCTTGTGCCCAACGAATGTTGTAGACCCTTTCAAAAATGAGAAGTGAAGCGTGGGTCTCGGTCAGACACGATAGAAACGGGAACTCCATGCAGTCTGACAACTTCTTTAATGTACAAGGCAGCTAGAACATCAACTAACTATCGACTCTTTATAGGCAAGAAGTGAGCTGACTTGGTCAATCGATCTATGATAACCCATATTCCATCATGTCATCCTTTACATTTAGACAGACCCATTATAAAGTCCATGCCGATATCTTCCCACTTCCACTTGGGAATGTCTAGAGGATGTAACTGGCCAGCGGGCTTTTGGTGTTCCGCCTTGACTTGTTGGCACGTGAGACAGCGAGAAACAAAGTCTGCTACCTCCCTTTTCATGTTGGGCCACCAAAAGGTCCGTTTCAAGTCTTGGTACATCTTGGTTGATCCGGGATGTATCATGTACCTTGATCGGTGAGCTTCTTCTAAAATTTTCTTGTTCAACTCTGGACAATCCGGTACACAAGTCCTTTCTCGGAACAACAATCTTCCATCTGATGCTTGCTTGAAATCAGGTTGTTCTTCCAACTTGCCTTTTATTTCTACTAGTATCGGGTCATCGTCTTGAAGTCCTTTGATTTTGGAGAGTAGATCCGGTTGTATCCTCATGTGTGATAGAGTAATACACCTTCCCTCCTTGTCCATGCTTATATTAAGCTTAGCGGATTGTTCTAGCATCCTCCACTCTTGGATCATATAGTTGGCCAATAACGCTCTCGGCTTTCGACTGAGGGCATCAGCTACAGGATTTCCCTTTCCAGGATGATATTATATAGTGAAGTCGAAGTCCTTGAGATACTCTAGTCAATGCCTTTGTCTCATATTCAATTCTTTTTTAGAAAATAGATACTTGAGACTCTTGTGATCGAAGTATACGGTAAACTGCTCTCCGTAGAGATAGTGTCTCCAGATCTTCAAAGAAAATACTACTGCGGCCAACTCTAAGTCATGCATCGGGTAGTTCTCTTCATGCTTCTTTAATTGTCGAGAAGAGTAAGCAATGACTCTCCCTTGTTGCATTAACACACATCCAAGGCCAATGCTAGACGCATGAGTATATACCTCGAACTTCTCTCCTTTAGTTGGTAATGCCAAGACTGGGGCAGTTGTCAGATGATCCTTCAAGGCTTGAAAACTTTTCTCACAGTCTTTGTCCCACTTATAAGAAATATCCTTGCGGGTCAGCCAAGTAAGAGGAACAACGATCTTGGAGAAGTCCTTGATGAATTACCTGTAATAGCCAGCTAGACCTAAGAAGCTTCAGATTTCAGTTACATTTGTAGGTCTTTCCCAATTCTTCAAGGCCTCGACTTTTGACGGATCCACAGAAATTCCATTCTTCGAGATAACATGCCCTAGGAAAGATACTTCCTCGATCCAGAAGTCACATTTGCTAAGCTTGGCATAGAGTTGATTCTTCCTTAAGATTTACAATGAAATCCTCAAATGCTCTTCATGCTCTTCTTCGGTCTTTGAATACATCAATATATCATCAATAAAGACCACTACGAATTGATCCAGATGAGGACTGAATATACTGTTCATCAACTGCATAAAGGCTGCAGGGGCATTCGTTAGTCCAAAAGGCATAACAGTAAACTCGTAATGCCCATACCTGCTTCGGAACGCTGTCTTGTGTATATCATCATCCTTTACTCTTGATTGATGATATCCCGACGTAAGATCAATCTTTGAGAAATACTTGGCTCTAGATATCTGATCAAATAATTCATCGATCTTGGACAGCGGATACTTGTTCTTGATGGTAAGGCAGTTCAACTATCGATAATCGATGTAGAGTCTCATCGATCCATCTTTCTTCTTTACAAATAGTATGGGCGCTCCCCACAGGGAAGTGCTCGGCCTGATGAATCCTTTCTTCAAGAGCTCCATCAATTGTTCCTTCAATTCCTTAAGCTCGGCGGGGGACATCCTATAAGGTGCCTTAGAAACTAGGCTAGCACCAGGGACATGATCGATGGTGAAGGCCACTTCTCTTTGTGGGGGTAATCTGGGCAAGTCTTTCGGGAACACATCAGAAAACTCCCGAACCACTTGGATGTCATCTATCTTAAACTCCTTAACTTCTATGGCAATCACGAATGGTATGAAAGCCACACACCCTTTCCTTGAGATTTTACTAGCTTGGAGAGCCGAAATAAGGGGTAACTTGTTCCGACTCCGAGGGCTATTGTAAACAAGTTCCCGAAAATCCTTAAAGGTTACCTTGCCATTTCGGCAATCTATAACTGCCTTATGGGTGGATAGCCAATCAGCTCCTAGAATGACATCATACCCGTCCATATTTAAGCATATCAGGTCGGCCGGTAGATTCTTTCCTTTTACCATAACTTCACAATTTAGATAGTGATGTAAGATCTCGGATTCGTTTCCAAGAGGAGTGGAAATAACTAAATCTATCCATTCCGGTTCCATAGATAATGGGTCAGTTAATTTCTTGGAAACAAAAGAATGTGTCGCGTCGGTATCAAACAAGACGCGCGTAGACTTAGAACAAATCTTTAATGTACCTTCCACAAGTCCACCTTCGTCTTGTTCCACCTCCGGAAGAGCTTGGAGATGGGCTTGCTTTTTGATCGGACTCTTCACGTCTCTGGCTTGATCATTGAGTAGAGGACAGTCGGGAATCCGATGATCACGGCTCCCGCAACGGAGACATGCTCCTAGTTTTCTCCAGCATTCTTCGGCCTTATGGCCGGCCTTGTCACAATGTTTGCACACCTCCTTGGAAGGGGTGGTAGTAATAGAAATGGGCTTACTATTCTTCTTGAACTTCATCTCTTGGGAGGAATCTCTTCCATTGCTCGACCTCTTCTTGTTGGAAGTAGGTTTGAAAGTGTCGGAGCTTGTAACATGCTCCTTCTTGTCCTTCCCATAGATCCGGTCGGACAATTCTGTGGCATCTTCTAATAATTGTGCATGCCTTATCATTTTCGAGTAGACTTGAATGTCCATCGGTGCTAGTTGGGTGATATAATGTGGCCTAAGTCCGTTTAGGAATCTTTGGGCCTTCATCTTCATGGTCCCCACCAGATGTGGTGCATACCGAGACAACCTTGAAAATTGGGCCTCGTATTCGGCTACCGACAAGGTCCTTTGTTTCAATGCGGCAAACTCCGTAGCCTTCTTCTCCTAGATACGATCTGAAAAATATTTATTGTTGAAATAGTCCACAAACTTGCCCCACGTGACGTGATCATGAGGCAAGGTGGCTTCTACTGACTCCCACCAAAAGTGAGCATCCCGCTCTAGTTAGAAGGTTGCTAATAAAACCTTCTCTTCATCCGTGGATTGTATGACACGGAATATACGTTCGATCTCCCTAATCCAGTATTCGACATCATCGGGGTCGGTCGAACCAGTGAACTTTGGTGGGTTCCTGTTGCGAAAGCTACGTTGGAGATCTTCTACCCCCCGATTCGCTCCGCCCTGCGCCACTTGTTGTAGCGCCTGAGTGAGACCTTGGACGGTGCGTTGCATATCGCGCCATTGAGCACGTTCGGCGGGCATGGTCCTACAAGATGTAAATAACTATATTAATTCATGTTTAGCCAAAGGTCTTATACTCCTAAGTTAACTTAACCCATGGTTCTACCCAATCTCACCGGGTAAAGGTATAAACCTATCCTTCGACTTGGTTTCCTAGGAATTGAATATCCTAGGCTCTGATATAACAAAAACTGTCACGCCCCTAGCGCGGAAGGAACCCGGTACGCGTGACGAGTTTACATCATTCATGTCAATCAGAGCATAAGGAATTCAACCATATAAGCTAGAATGCACAAATTGTAAGATAACCAAATCCAATTTATACATAATGACCATTAAGGTAAATCCATAACATAACCTCCTTTTTAGAAAAGAGTACTAAAGGACATTCTAGACTCAATAAAAGAAAATTACAATGATCGACTCAAGAAATATGAAAAGACACGACTAGATAACATCTCCAATGGCTAGAATGGCTCTACGCTCTTCACTCATGTCCGTCCCCATCCGAATGAGCTTCGTCATCGAACTTACCTAAAAAATAGGGGAAAACTAGGGTGAGCAAACACTCAGTAGGGATTATATCTCAAGTACCATCTTGCTCTAAGTAAATTACATGTTACATGAATGCAAGTATAGCTAGGCATGATCACATGATAATGTTGAGAGTGGGATAATAAGAAGATATGTAGATGGACTAGAAAGATTTCAGGATAATCATGTGAAGTATATCTAGATAGTCAAGCATGTAATAACAAGTCATGTCATGAGAATTGGCTATCACAATATCAAGCAAGTAAATACTCATTCCGGGCCACGCAAGTCATGTCAAGTCAAGTCAAGCATGAGTCGTGGAATGTCAAAATCTAGCAAGTCAGGCACTTCGGTGCAATGCCACACCGAGATCAATCAACTCCAATGGGTACAAGCACTTTCAGGTGCTCCTCCCAGGACCAGATCGGGCCCTATATGCACAAGCATTGAGTCATGTATATTTTTAGACATCCACTATAGTTATAGCCAATATAGAGTTCCAAAGGAATAAACCATTGTAGGATGATAAGGTAGATTTCATGAATGAAGGAGTTCAAGGGCAGAACTTGAACACGTATGACTTACCGATAAATCGCATGGAAACCATATCACAAAACTGGGTAATTGGCTCCCACTCAAGATGCCATCAATTACATAAATAGCGCCCACTGTCTGGTCGCTAATTATGTGAACAGAACATGCATGAAGAATTTGCGCCCGTTAACACGGTCACTCATTCAAGAATTGGCGACTCCTATCAGGTCACAGGTTTAGTAAATAATGATGACTGTCTGGTCGCTAATTCAATTAGCGCCCAGATGGCTATCACTATTTCAAGATAGAAGGCAAAACTTCTCATAAAGGCCACAAACAACACTCTATGAGGCTAGACCACCATGTTTCTTCAGAGTGACATGGCTAAAAGGGGTTCCAGGGTTTTTAGGGTACAACCAACTCGGTTGCCTTGAGAGAATCCAAAGACTAGCGGAGATTTACGGCGGTCTCAATCAAGAAAGTACCAGTCCAAAGGAAGGAATATCCCGTGGAGGGTCCAATCATCACCAAGAATTGAGTGTGTAATCGATAGAAATAAAAATAGGGACTCCATCTATGGATGTGAGATGAGAGTGCCAAGTAAACCCATGATATGGGTTAGAAAATGCGATAAAACTGAGACACAAGAATTGGCATCCATTCAGATGTCACTATATCTAGATATAGCGGCTTTCCAAAAGGTCGCTCAATCTTATATTTACAGAAATCATGTTTAAATTGCTAAGAATTAGTGACCCTGTGAATGGGCGCTAATTCTTCTAATTTTCCAGAATCAACATAATTTAATTTTAATTGGTGACCATTCACAATGGCGCCCAATCTTTAAATAACATTTACTATCATGTCATAGAATCATAATTTCCATATATTTTTTTTTTACTAAATGTTTTACAAATTAACGCCACCGTACAAGGGCACTCATTCTTTAAATAGCGACTATGTGACGGTCGCTCATTCTTTGTTTGATGCTACACGTCGGGCAGATACAATCTTAGACGCATAGCACTGTTCATGTATTTTGAGTTTACATAATCAGAGAAAAGAAGACATGGATAGACAGAGAAAAATATCAAGAATCCAGAAACATGCTCATGCAATAATTTTAACGTGAGGTTACATAGATATTTAATTTTTAACATGTAGTTTTATTAAATACGCTAAAAGAATTAGCGACATGGCTAAGGTTGCTCATTAAACTGTGCCCTTGTCACTCTCACAATTTTCTAGAAATTAGCGACTGCTCGCGCGGGCGTTCATTCAATAAGTGCCCTTGACCTGGTCACTATTTACAGAAACGCAATCAAACTTCATAAAATTCCAACAGAAGCCATGTAATCAATGCTAGACGACCTATATGCATGACTTTATTTTTTATTATCATGTTGGGCTTCGTTTCTTGAGAACACCTACCTCTTTTGGTGATCGGGATGACAGACAGAGAAGAATAAAGATATCAAGAGCAACTACAGCAGTAGCAGCTCGATCAGGAAGAATTGCTTGCAACGGCAGCAACTATACTCGAATGGGGAAGAAGAAGCAACAGTAGGCTTCACTTCTTCTCGTATGATAGCAGGAGGACGAAGATGAAGCAATGGCAGTGGCAACTGTGGCTTCCTTCACGTTAGCAGACGGCAGTAGCACCGGATGCAAAAGAAGCAAAAGGAAAAAGGTTTCTCATTCATGCATGGTGGCCGGACGATGAAGATGACGTCGACACAAAGGAATCAATATGAGCAGCAATAGTAGCTAGAGCTCGTCGATGGAGGGTTTAATTTATAGAAGAAGGGGATCTGATGGGGTTAGATTTCTAATGGGAGATAATTTCCCCACGTAGAAGTCCTAGTTAGTTTTAACTTCCCATGCTAATCTCCTCTATCCTTATATGCAACCTCCTTCCAGGTCGTACTAAACCCTAAGCCATGCATGGACGTCTTCGAACATGATACAGCTTTGGGTTTTGAAAACAAACCCGATTATACAGATATATGTATATATACCCTATTTTCCCCTTGGACGTAGGAAAGGTTATGGGCATTTATGTGTATGGGAGGCCCATATGTGTGTGTTTGGGCTTTTGTTATTTTGCTTGCTTTATTTGGAGGATTTATTTATTTATTGCTATATTTTATCCGGGTTGCTACACCCTCCCCCACTAAAAAGAATTTGGTCCCCAAATTCAATTACATATAGACATGGAGGGTGCAACATACTTACAATTTTGAAATAAATTGGGGAATCTCCTCTTTATAGATTCTTCAGTCTCCCATGTGGCTTCTTGTTCTGAGCACTTGCTCCATTGTACCTTGACCATGGGAATAGTTTTGTTCCTTAGTATGCGAACCTCGCGATCAAGGATCTTCAAAGGCTTTTGTTCATACGTGAGATCATTTTGTATCACCAGGTTGTCATGATCTATGACATGAGACGGATAATGAACATACTTCTTGAGCATAGAAATATGAAAGACATTGGGCACTTCGGATAGCTGCAGTGGCAAGGCGATCCGATAAGCAACCACGCCAACCCTTTCTAGTACTTCGACGGGACTGATATATCTTGGTGTAAGCTTACCCTTAACACCAAATCTTCTAATACTTCATCCTGGGGAAACCTTAAGAAAGACATGATCTCCAACTTGGAACTCGAGGTCTCTCCTTCTAGTATCGGCATAAGTCTTTTGTCTAGACTGAGCCATCTGAAGTCTTTCTCTAATGAATTGAATCTTTTCGGTGGTGTCTCTTACCATGTCCGGGCCTAGTAGTTGCTTTTCTCTAACTTCATCCCAGCATAGTGGTGAGCGGCAACTCCTTCCATATAATGCCTCGAAAGGTGCCATTTGGATACTTTCCTAGTAACTGTTGTTATAGGAAAACTCGACCAGCGGTAGATGATCATGCCAGCTTCCACCGAAATCAATGATACAAGCTCGTAGCTTGTCTTCTAGAACTTGATTCGTTCTCTCGGTCTGACCATCCGTTTGAGGATGAAAAGCTGTACTAAAGTTGAGTCTTGTCCCCAATGAATGTTGTAGACCCTTTCAAAAATGAGAAGTGAAGCGCGGGTCTTAGTCAGACACGATCGAAATAGGAACTCCATGCAGTCTAACAACTTCTTTGATGGACAAGGTAGCTAGAACATCAACTGTGTCACGCCCCGAGCACAGAAGATACCCGGTGGCGCGGCGAGTTTATATAGATCATGTCAATCAGAGCAATAAGATTTTTTATTGACAAAAGACAGAGTGCGCAAAATACCAAATAATAACTAAGATTTATCTTCCAAAATGATACCAATAGTCCAAGATGACACTTATCCAATTAACCAACTAACGATAATTCTAGTCCATGACATTTATTATTCAAATCCAACTACTAGGCCACAAGCCTTAACAAGTTTCAACTGACATAACATAGATACAAAGGCAAAGACTAAAGACATGACTAGCTGATAGTAGATGATCGGTAACTCTAGCACTCTTCACTCGGTCTCATTCCCATTTATTTGGTTGTCGATATCCGAGTTTCTTGAAAAATGTTAGAATGAACTGGATGAGCGAATCGCTCAGTAGGAATTATATCTCAAGTTCGAGCAATCTTTAAGTAGATTACATATTGCGTGTAATGCAGGTATAGCTATGCATGCTAGACAAGCGAGAAAAATCATGAACTGTATAGAAGAATATCGCATGGTTTCAAGTACTATCAACTGTTGACAAGCAGGATATCAAGAATTTCATAGAAAGAGTATTGCATGATTTCAAGTACTATCAAATGTTTGCACGATTTGCCAGGAAGGCAAGGAACAAGTTCAAGCATGTAAGAATCATGTTCCAGCAAGTAATATCAAGTACGTGTAACTGGAATTGGCTATTTCAATCAAACAAGTACTTTGCCCTTTTTCGGGCCACAGAAGTCAAGTAATCGACCTTTTTTCAGGTCACGCAAGTCAAGTCAAGCAAGCAAGTAGTGTCACGAGAGAGTGAGTGGAATGTCTCAAGTCAATCAAGTATTTCGGTGCAATGCGTAAACACCGTGATCATTCAACTCCCATGGGCACAAGTACTTTCGGGCGCTCCTCCCAAGACCAGATCAGGCCCTATATGCATAGCATTTCATGTATTACTTTTGACATTCACTCTAGCTATAGCCAATATAGAATTCCAATGTTTAACCATTGTACGAATATAAGGTGGATTTAATGAATGGAGTTCAAGGGCAGATTTTATCATGTAGGGACGAACTGAGAGTAAACCTCGCAAAACATACCAGGAATCGTTGGCGGCTCTCGGGCTGCCACAGAACACTAACTTGGCGCCCTTCGGGGAGCCACCATTTCCAAAATTGGCGCCCTCATAGAGGGGCGCCCATTCTGTGACAAGACAGGCCTGAAAAATCCAGAGATCAGGATTCAGGGAAATGGCGCCCAAAGGGGTGCCATCATTTAAATGGCGCCCATAGGGCTGCCCTTATTTTCTTACGGGGTGCATTACTGTGCTCAACCGTTTCCTATCCCGAGCGATCGAACGATGCTTACCCTTCTTTAAATTGTTGAGGGGACCCAAAATGGCATCTGCTACGTTCGCCTGGGATGAGGAATGTCAGAAGGCGTTCACTGAACTCAAGGAATTCTTGGCCTCGCCCCCGGTACTGTCCAAATCGGTCCAAGGCGAAGCTCTACACCTCTATCTCTCGGCGACCCCTTCTACAGTGAGCTCGGTCCTGGTCAGGAATGACGCAGGGATCGAGTGACCAGTTTACTATGCCAGCAAGGTGCTTAATGAGGCTGAGAAAAGGTACCCCGCAACCGAGAAACTCGTGCTAGCGTTGGTTACCTCGGCCAAGCGCCTCTGACCCTACTTTCAAGGGCACTCCATCGTCGTATTGATCGACGAACCCCTGAAGAAGATTCTCTTTTACCCTGAAGCCTCGGGATGCCTCGTCAAGTGGGCCATCATGCTCGGGGCCAACGATATCTCGTATCACCCTCGCTCGGCCATCAAAGGACAGGCTCTCGCAGACTTCATCACCGAAAGCATGGTCCCGATTGAAGAAGTACCTCCACCAACGCTCGGGCCCGCTTGAGATCTATTCGTCGACGGGTCCTCCAACTCGGCCTAATGCGGCGTCAGTGTCCTCCTCAAGTCCCCTGAAGGAGAGGAGCTGTGGTACGCTCTGAAGTTTAACTTTCAGGCATCCAACAACGCCTCCGAGTACAAAGCCCTTATCTCAGGGGCCAGGATGGCTCGACGACAGGGGGCCGAGTGGGTTAGAATCCACACTGACTCCCAATTGGTCGCTAGCCAAGTCAACGGTGATTATGAAGCTCGGGAAGGACAAATGGTCAAGTACCTCTAGGCGGTCAAGAGGATGGCCCAACTCTTCGAGAGCTTTGAGGTAGTCCGGATAGCCCGAGAGGAAAACACCTGAGCGGACGCCCTCTCTCGACTGGCCTCCTCGCTCGACCCCACAGGTACACGATCGATCTTTCTCGAAGATTTCGGGCGATCGAGCATCGAGTCCGAGCTTATGACCGTTGACTCGGCACCCCCGGGAGACTGGCGGACCCCCTACATATCCTGGCTCTGGGATTCTAAAGAGCCCACCGACCCTCGGGAGGCTCGGAAGCTCAAGTACTAAGCTCGGTGTTTCGTCATGCTTGACGATGCCTTATACTGCAGATCTTTCTCCAGTCCCCTCCTCAAGTGCATCAGTGCCGACGAAGCCAGCCAAGCGGTTCAGGAAGTACACGAAGGCACCTACGAAGCGCACCAAGGAGGAAGATCGCTCGCCATGATCTTGCTTCAGTAGGGTTACTGGTGGCCCACTCTCCAATGTGACTGCACGACCTACGTATAGAAGTGTGACTGATGTCAGCGCTTCGACCACATGATCCATCAGCCCGCCACGGAGCCCATCACCCTTGTCGAGCCATACCCTTTCACTCGGTGGGGGATTGACATCTTGGGGCCATTCCCCACGGCCCAAGCTCAGAAGAAGTTCATCATCGTCGCCATCGACTATTTCACCAAGTGGATCGAGGCCGAAGCCACCACCAGGATCACCGAGTCAGTCGTATGGAGTTTTGTTTGGAAGTCGATCATCTGTCGCTACGGTGTCCCCCGAGTGATCGTGAGCAATGACGGTCGACAGTTTTATTCTCATTACTTCGAAAACAGATGTGCCGACCTAAACATTCGCAAGCACTTCACTTCGGTAGCCCACCTTCAGGCTAACGGACTGGTCGAAAATGCCAATAAGACTATCTTAAAAGGCATCAAAACCAGGCTCGGCAAGGCCAAGGGTAGCTGGGTCGAGGAATTACCGAGCGTACTATGGTGGCACCGAACTACTCCGAGGATGGCCACCGGTGAAACACCTTTGCAGCTGGTATGTGGCACGGAAGCCGTAATTCCGTTGGAGGTCGGCAATCCCTCTCTCCGAGTCGTCCACTTCAAACCCGAGGTAAACAAGCAGAAACTGTGAGAAAACCTCAACCTAGCAGACGAGATCCGAGAGATTGCAAAAGTCCGAGCAATGGAGTACCAATGGCGCATCACTCGATACTACAACTCCAAAGTCCGAGACAGACACTTCCAGCCGGGAGACTTCATCTTGAGAAAAGCCGAAGCATCTTGACCACTAGAGGCGGCGGGGAAGCTGGCCCCTACCTGGGAAGGCCCATACCGAGTGGTCGAGATGCTCAGGAAAGGAGGATACTGATTGTCCACCATGGAAGGAACACCCGTCCCTCGGACATGGAATGCGACAAATCTTCGCAAGTTCTACTTTTGATCATTTGGCAAGCATGCACATGTAAGCAAAGTAGAATAAATGCAATTCTTATCTTCTTATTAAACTTTGATGTACATCAAGTAGGCCGTAGCCAATACAGTATACATGTACAAAAATTACACCCTCTGGCACTATTACGCGAGCAAAACGCTCGGCCAACCTAGTAAGCGCTCCTATGTCTAGCCACTGACTCTGCCTCGTGCGAAAACTGGCTCGAACAAAGGATTGTCGGCCTCGTTGGTTTGAGGAAAGCTCGGAGGAAAGAGGAAAAGAGGGGAAACAACAAAAGGAGAGGGAAGAAGAGGAAGGAATGCAAGTGAAGGCCTCCTCTCTGCCAACTCTTTGGAAGGCAGAGAGAGTAGGCATCCTCTGAAGAGTGAAGAAGGAGGGAGAAAAAGAAAACGACAGAGATGGACGAGGAGGCAGGGGGAGACCATAAAGGATGGAGCTTAATTAGCTCCCCCCATCCCCTCGGGATAGCATCGGCAGGTCAGGGGCAGAAGGGCGACATGCTCCCGCATGATGAACCCTCTCCTAGAGTGACCCCCGACTGATGAACCCTCTTCTAGACTGAAATAGTAGGAGCTTCCCTCCTACCGCCATCTACATCATCGTCTTCTGAAGCACTTTCCATGCCCCGCCAAGACCGATAGCACAACGCCTTGCAGAAGAGAAAGAAGGAGAAACCGCCAAGGATGGCCTTAAGCGATGAAAGGAAAAGGAGACGCCCCTCGGACCTTTTATAGGCCGAAAGGGGAGCTGATCGCCTTAAATGACTCTCCCCTTACAAAACACGCTAAAAGGTCTTTCCCTGATATGGTTACCTCATTTCCCAACATCTCGCCAGCGGGACGCGTGAAGCGGCAAGTCATTAAGGGTGGTATAGAAAAATGGAAAGGTGCCAGTGCCATATCAGTTATTTGATAGATCGGCACGCGCGATATCTGTAGAGAAAATTGGCGCCTTCTCCAACGACTACGAATCTGGTAGTCAAATCACACCAAAAGCGGTAAGAAACAGTCAATTTAGCATTTAATACTGCCGCTATTACATTTACCAAAAAAGCCTTACCCGGCTACATGAGGGAAAGGAAAAAAGAAAGATACATCTATTACATCAGGCCTCAGGCCCATCTTCAGGCTCGACAGGTAAGGCTTCTTCAGCACCAGATGATCTGCCCCCGGTATTCTCGACGACGACCGACCCAGGCACTGACCCCACCTGCGTGAGAACTGTCTCCGTCGTATGCCCTCCCAAGGCTGCTAGAGTTGGCGATCGCTCGGACGAGGACGAGGACTCCCGACCCTCCTCTTCACTCGATGTATAATGGGAAGAGTCGATCGAACCCCAGTCCGAGTCATAGCGTTGCCCGGAAGGAAAAATGAGCCTAGACGCTTGGGCCTCTGCTTCTATAACGGCCCGATCGAAGCCCTGGGAGAAGCCCTTCCGAAGGCCCCGACGATAGCCCGACTTATAATAAGGGAAGGCAGCCTGGAGAAGAGCCGCATGATAAGCCTCTGGGCACTTATGTCGCTCAAGTGCCTCCACCTCGGTAAACTCCAGCTGCCTCTCGAGCTTGGCTATCTTCTGCTCCGACTCGGACAGCCTTCTCTCGGCCTAGATCAGTGCATCCTCGGCCCCCCGGACTCGGCCTTCGAGCGCCTCCCGCTCGGTCTTCCACTACTCGCCGCGCTCGACCTGAATCATACGCTCTGCCTCCAAGAGCTCATTCTTCCAGTCGACCATACGACGGGCCTAGGCCAGCTGCTCCGCCAACAACCGAGCCTCCACTTGGCTCGACTGCACCTGAGCCCAAAGCGGGGCCACTTCCCGATGAAGTTCACCAAGATCAAGGGTCAGACACTCAACCTTCCGATCGAGCGCACCATGGGCCCATGAGAGAGCCTCCCGCTCCGACTCCACCCGAGCATACGCGCCTACTGCCTCAGCCCCGAGCTAGGCCAAGATCAAGCTGCCTTCTATAAGTTGCTCGAAAAGCGTGGAGGGGGGACCCCTCTGGAGCTTCTCTCTCATAACCCCCGCAGCAATATAATGGCACCTCCGGAACAGGGAGGCCCTGACGCTGAAGGAACTGGTTGAGGGAAGGGAAACTCTCTCCGGAGTAGTCGAGATTGGGGCACCTTCCCCGAGCAATCCTGCCTCGGGGGCCCCACCGGTTGACTCGGGATGAGCAGCCCCGCCGTACACCTCCCCGGCCTCGGTCGCCTGCGATCGAGTCGCTACATCCTGCGACCGTCCAGCCTCGACCGGCTCAGACCGGGCTCCTCCGTCTGGCGCCCCCTCGGCTTCGCTCAGCGCCCCAGCATTGGCTACGATCCCCTCGTCATTTGCCCCCTCTTGCACCGTAGAGGGAGGAGGCAATAGGGGAACCTCATAAACTGGGCGGCGGGCGTCCACCTTCCTCACCCACTTCTTCTCAGCAGAATGAGCCTGCATCGAAGACCGCAACAACTTCGCCACATGATCCTTCCGCTTGACCCCCCGACGTTCAGAAGCATCATCCCAGGCAACCCCCTTGCCCTTTTCCCGGGCGCGGGACGAGCCCTCTGAAGCTGGGAGATCGCTCGAAGCTGGTGTATCATCCACATTGATGACCTCTAGCTCGACTGATAGTGCCTCCTCCTCCTCAGCCGCTCGCCGCAGATCTACGCGAAGAATAGCAAATTGAGAAGAGGAAAGCACTCGCTTGAAAGAGGACAAGTTCCTGAGAACCTTACTCGTCGGCAACAACAGTCAAGAAAGATACTCCTCGATGTTAGGAGGAGTCACCAACTCAGCAGTCTCCAGGCGGTCCCGCTGAAGGATAGCAGCATCCCTCTTCACCTCCAGAGAGACCTCTGTTTGCTTCGGAGGGATGTTCGAGTGAAAGTTGGGCGCCGTCGGGAAATCCCACACCATGCCGACCACCGATGGGCCCACCAAGAAATATTGAGTCTTCCACCCCTTATGAGAAGAATCCTTCATAGAAAGGGACATACAACACCTCCCCCACCTCGCCTGAGTGAAGAAGATGCCCTTCCCCACAAAAGGATGCTCCTTCAACTCAAAAAAATAGTGGAAGATGTCCACCGAGGTGCGCACCCCTCTCTTGTCATAGAGAAAGATGAAGGAGAAAATAAGGGTATAAGAATTGGAGACCAGCTGGATAGGAGCTAGCCGGTAGAACCGAAGCAACTTGGCGACAAAGGGATGGAGGGGCAGCCGAAAGCCGCACTTCCAGGACAGGAGGGAAGAATAGAAAAGGTTGGAACGAGTGGCCAGGCTAGACTCATAAGGCTCAGGCGCCAGGAACTGGAACCGCCAAGGCAGCCCATACTGGTTCTCCAACCGCTTCACATCAACCTCCTCCAGCTCGCTGCTGAGAGGCTCCGATGATACCAAGAAAGCCCTTGGGGCCTGATCTCTCTGTTGCCCCTCGGCCTCATGATGATGATCCGCCATGGAGCAGAGAGAAGAACCAGAAGAAGGAAGGGGAAAGCTCTGAATCAGAGGACTCCGAAGCTGATGAATCATCACCTCCAGATGCTCCCCTAGCTGCGATGGCCGCAACGATTCTCCACTCTTCCGAGTAGCTCTCATAGCACAGGTGCCCCCCTCAAATATAAATGCGAAAGAGAGCCAAAACCCTAAACCTCGGAGATAAAGGGACGCAAAATGCGTAATGCTTAAACCGGAGGCAGCGCGGTGATCTGATCTCCCGAGGAGGGGCCTTCTCTTATTCATCATGACGGGCATATTTTCAAGGCAAGCCGCATCATGTAGCCCCTGCCAGAGAGAAATCTCTACTCAACCAGAGCCACAAAATGTCCAGCCCAAATGCTACTCGTCTGAGCCTAAATTTTGGCTCGGGAGTAGGAGGGGGACAAGTGGAGAGGGGAAATCTAGTCGCCCGCACGGAGAGGCCAAAAGAGGTCCAACCAGACCGAACGAGGCCCAACTCCTTGAAGTGGTAGCCCCCGGGCCCACTTAGTATAAAGCCCAAAAACTCACTCAGTACAAGCGCTTTCTAGGCAGCCTTCGGGTTGGGAAGTCCGAGCATCAGTTCGATCAGGAAAGCTCCCTCGGAGACCCCTATTCCCTGTCCTTACCATGCACTCATAGCTTGGGAGACCACTCCTGGGCAAGTGCCTATCGCTCGGGCTCACTGATGGAAGCTTATTAGTACGGCCGTTGCGAATCCCTTAATGGCAGGAAGCTCAAGGGGATAGGGGAGACCAAGAGTCCGCGTGCTATACGGAATCCGCATGAAAGACGTAACCCACCTTGAGACTCCTCCGCTTACTGGGATCAGTCGCACAACGGGCCACTATTTAAACTGGAAAAGCCCTACTACAAGAGGTAAGCCAAGCAAGAGCCAAAAACCTTGAGCAGGAACTACTTCACCTTTTGGTGGAGAGGGATCTCGTGCTCCCACCTTCCTCCAAGCTCTTCCCTTCGCATCAGAGCTCTACTACTTTGATGACTTAAGCATCGGAGGGTCTTCCCCGGGGATCTATCCCTGGGCACCTCTGACGCATTTCCCTTCTTGCAGTTCACACTTCAAGTGTACGTGGTCATCCTCTTCCCTGCTCATGAGCAGTGCGAGATAGCCCCTCTTCAATTATTAATTACAGGAAAATGAATTGGCGACTGGTTGAAGGGTCTTCAATTAATGGGCGGCCTTCACTGGGTCGCCCATTCAGGAATGGGCGCCCAGGGCCTGGTCGCCCATTTCTTGATTACAGAATTTCCGTGAATCAGGATATATATTTGATGTCCGTAAAACCAGTGTAACAGGCTATATTTGATCTTTGTAAAACTAGTGTAACAAGCTATGTCATGTGGAATGATGAAGTTAAATTACAGCTAATCATGCTTGTAACCCTATTTTAGCTACTAGTTAGGCCAGATCTTGAGAAAACCTACCTTTTTGCTGTGAATAACGAGGTACAGGAAGTAGAAGGAAGAAGAAATAAGAAGAGGAAGTAGCCTCCTCACGTAGCAGAAGGAAGAAGAACATGCGAACCGAGAAAAATGGCTCCTGCGAGGGGTTTTTCCTTCTCAGATCCCCTTGATATAACCCATTTGTGAGTGCACAGTCACTATGCACCCAAAAACTCATATCCAGATCCATAGATTCAGGCCATTGTCTCCCCAACGGCACTTTCGATGCCATTACCGTGTTTATAGGCCAACGGAGTGCCATTAATGTGTCTGTAGGCTCACATAATAATGGAATGGGGTGCTTGAAGAAATGCCGCCCTGGACTGGGGCGCCAATTAAATGACGCCCTTGTACAGGGGCATGTACTACTGGATTTGGCGCCCTTGCATGAGGGTGCCCATTGACTGGTTTGACCAATCAAAGGGTAAATGGCGCCTGTGGCAGGAGGCACCCATTTCTTGCGTTGACCCAGTCAAAAAGAAATGGCACCTAAGACAGGGGCACCCATTCCTTCTGTGTGAAAAAAATAGGAAAAGCTCCTATACGTGTTATATATATGAGCTATTTGTTACCTTAAGTGATATTTGGGCCTCTTAAACACATGGGTATACATCTAGTGGCCCTTATCAAGTTTAGAGCTATGGTATTTAGAGTTATTTGTTTAGAAAAATGTGAAATTTCTCTATGATTTTTATCCGGGGTGCTACACCCTCCCCCACTTAAAAGAATTTGGTCCGCAAATTCAACTGCATATACGGAGATATGGAGGGTGTGGAGTACTTACAGAATAGAATAGCTCCGAAAATCTCCTCCGCATTGACTCCTCAGTTTCCCACGTGGCGTCTTGTTCTAAGCATCGATTCCATTGGATTTTCACCATAGGGATCATCTTGTTCCTCAGAACTCAAACTTCTCGGTCGAGGATCTTCATCGGCTTTTGCTCATAGGTAAGGTCCTTTTGTATCACTAAATCAGTGTGGTTAATGACATGGAAAGGATCGTGCACATACTTCTTCAGCATAAAAATGTGAATACATTGTGCACTTCTGATAGTTGAGGAGGCAAAGTAATGCGATAAGCCACCTCTCCCACTCTTTCCAACGCTTCAAATGGACCAATAAACCTCGGTGTCAGCTTGCCCTAAACACCGAATCTTCTAATACCTCGGACGAGAGATACCTTGAGAAAAATATGATCTCCAACTTGAAATTCCAGATCACTTCTTCTGTTGTCAGCATAAGACTTCTGCCTAGATTGTGCTATCTTAAGTCTCTCTCGAATAAGGTGTATCTTCTGAGTTGAATCTCTTAGCATATCTGGGCCTAAAATTTATTTTTCACCGACTTTAACCTATCATATTGGAGATCGGCAACCCTTGCCATAAAGTGCATCGAAAGGTGCCATTTGGATACTGCTTGATACATGTTGTTATTATCAAATTCAACCAGGGGTAAGTGGTCATGCCAGCTACCACCGAAGTCTATAATACATTGATGTGACACAACCTAGGACTTACCAAGCAAGCACAATTGGCATTCAAAACGGACCGATAACGGCGACCGCTCACCCGATGCTCACCAAGACCCGGGGTAACTTGGCAATGCCAAGTGGAGGATGTGAGGGCTGAGCCCTTGTTGGTAGAGGGCCAGCAAGGCCAAGGATGTTCCCCCAAGGGTATGGCTGCCCAATTCAAGGGAGCCGACGTTGTGCCAAGGGCACGGGTACACTCCTCTCCCCACGGTGATCGCTTGAAGCAATGGAGCTTAAGGATCGAGCTCTCACTCTCACGGCCAGTGGAACTATGAACTAATATTGAAAGAACAAGCACAAAATTAGAGCTAGGTTGGAGCACTTACTCGACCGGTTTGAAGAAACCGATCCCTCTCGGAGACGTGGGCGAGCGGGGAGACGTGGGTTCCCCACACGCCGCGCCAGAGAAGCTTGACCGGTTTAAAGTGTTACAGCACTACACCTCTCGCAGGAGGGGGATCTTGAGGTGGGGACAAATTGTTATTACATCCAAAACTACCTACACATAGGGAGGGGCCTTCAGCCGGCCAAGCGGGGAGGGGCAAAACCAAGCTAGAAGCTAACAAGGAGGCCGATGCCGATTCTGTCCGCTTCCTGCACTTCAGGACAGATAGTTGGATATCTTGACGCTGCGACTACTCCAGATTTTTGTTGATGATGAAACCAGTTGAAAATTCTTCGTAGCTAGGTCAGGATGACGCCTGAATTTTGTTGATTTCTTTGGCCACCGGTGCTGGTCGAGGTAGAGGCTCAAACATGGTGGCAGGTCTTCAGTTCTGATTGCTTCAGGTTCACAACAGCAGGAAGAAGAGGTTGCCACAAGCGCTCCAGAGCTCAGAATCAGGCACCGCCAAAGTCCTTGGAACCGTCGATGAGTCCTCTTCGATGCGAGACCAACAGGGATGCCAAACTTTGTTGGTGTAGACTGGTAGAACTCGAACAATGAGGGGGGGTCGGAGTAGGCTGATAGGAAGCAGAACCGCACACCCGGAGGAAGAAAATGAGAACTCTTGATTCCGGGCATAAAACAGAGCTCCGCTTCTTGATTCTGGAAGTAGACTTGTCTAAGAAGCTCTCGGACAAGCCTCGCCTCCACATCTTCCAGAGAGTGGTCGTGGTAGCTTCCGGAGTCAGCTTCAGGTAGCTCTTCATGGTGGAAATGCGCAGTTGTAGAAGATCAGCTCCACCGGACGACCACAAACTCAGAAACGGGTGAGGCTACCACTGTGGCGAAGAAGACTGGAAGACGCTTCCAACGGTACCTCTTGGGCCTTTAGATTCGCTAGGAGGTGGATGGGGTCGACTCTGCAAGCCGCTGCTCCACCTGTACTTTAGGGCTGCGAGCTGCTCCTTCGGTGTGGCTTCCAAGGACCAAGAAAGAGGAGGAAGAAGTGGTTGAGTGGTGAAGGGGAGGTGAAGAATAGTGGAAGGGAAGTGTGGGGGAGGTATTGAGGGAGGCTAGGGGTGGTGGTGAAGCTGTAGAAGGGGGAGGGAGCAGGTGCTTGTGGGTCTCTCAAAGGTGGAGGGAGAGTGAGGGGTATGGGAGATGCTCAAGGTAGATGGAATGGAGGGAAGGGGAGGGGGGCAACCTGCTCTAAGGGGGAGGGGAGTTGGACGCCCTTGGGCTGGAGAGGGAAGGGAAATTTCAAATTCAAAAGGCCTAGGGAAGTGAAGGGTTGCATGGGGGAGAGGGAAAAGTGTTTGGGAAAGGGATGGGGTGGTTGGTGGTTGGAGGGTGGAGTGGGGATTGGGGGTTCTCCCTTGGAACTAGGGGGGTGGAGTAAAGGGGGTTGTGGGGAAGGGGAGTGGTCTTAATGGGGTAGGTGGGAGAGAGGTGGTTGGGAAGAGGAGGAGAGAGAGTAGGGGGCGAACCCCTTAGAGAGAAAGATAGAAAGAGAGAGAGAGAGAGAAGGTTGGGTGGGGATTCTCCCCCCTAGGGTTCCCACCCACTATTGGATTCACTCCACTAGAACTATGAAATATGGACTCTCAAAGGGTAATTCTTCATTCATTCATTAATTCCAAAATGAGGGGAATGAGGTCCTATATATAGGCAACCCACATTTTACAAAAAGACCCTAACATTTGACTCAATGACAAATAACCAAGGAAGGGGGGCGCCCATGGGCCTAGCCCGAGGAATTGGGCCCAAAACTAATCTAATGTGCCTACTGACACACAAACTTAGAGGAATAAGCAAAAGACCTAGGGACATGACTTAAATAAAATGGAAAATACATCAAATGACTCAAATATAAAGCACAAAATGGATAATTGGGCCTTTATAGAGAGAGGCCCGAGCTCAAATGACACCAGAGTGTGAAGAGGACCCGAGCCAAAGGGAGTCACGGGTGATGCCTCCATCATACATGCTCTTAACATATCTTCAACAACTTGGTTTGTCTCTCGGTCTGATCATCTGTCTGGGGATGGAAAGCAGTACTGAAATTGAGTTTCGTCCCCAGAGAGTATTGTAAACTCTTCCAGAAATGGGAAGTGAAGTGCGGGTCTCGGTCAGATACAATAGACACAGGAATTCCATTCAATCTAGCTATCTCCTTGATATACAAGGCAACAAGAACATCAACCGACCATCGGCTTTTGATAGGTAAGAAATGAGCTGATTTAGTTAAACGGTCGATGATTACCTAAATTCCATCATGTCCACCCCTATACTTAGGCAAGCCCATGATGAAGTCCATGCCGATGTCTTCCCACTTCCACTTGGGAATATCTAATGGATGTAGTTTTCCAGCGAATTTCTGATGTTCCGCCTTTACTTGTTGGCACGTCAGACAACGAGATACGAAGTCCGCCACCTCTCTTTTCATATTAGGCCACCAGAAAGTCCGTTTCAAGTCTTGGTACATCTTAGTGGCTCCAGGGTGAATTGTGTATCCTGATCGGTGAGCTTCTTTAAGAACCTTCTTCTTCAACTCAGGACAATCGGGTACACATGTCCGTTCATGGAATAGTAACCTACCATTGGGTGCCAGCTTGAAATTGAGTCTCTCATCTAGCTTGTCCCTTATTTCTGCCAGTGCAGGATCTTCTTCTTGTAGCTTCTTAATTTCAGGTAGCAAATCTGGATGTAGACTCATGTAGGTTAGAGTAATACACCCGTTCTTCTCATCTGTACTTATATTGAGTTCAGAGAATTTCTCCAGCAACTTCCAGTCTTGAATCATACAACTGGCCAAAATTGCTCTCGACTTCCGACTGAGGGCATCTGCTACGGAGTTACCCTTGCAAGGATAGTATTGTATAGTGAAGTCAAAATCCTTGAGATATTCAAGCAAACGCCTTTGCGCATGTTCAGCTCCTTTTGGGAGAATAAATATTCAAGGCTTTTGTGATCAGAGTATATTGTGAATTATTCTCCGTAGAGATAGTGTCTCTAGGTATTTAAGGCAAATACCACCACAGCTTGCTCTAAATCATGCACCGGGTAGTTCTCTTCGTGCTTCTTTAATTGCCGGGAAGAGTATGCAATGCCCTTTCCATTTTGCATCAATACACACCCGAGGCCAATATCAGAAGCATCGGTATATATCTTGTACTTCTCTCCTTCAATTGGTAATGATAAGACTGGAGCAGTGGTCAAGAGATCCTTCAAGGCTTGGAAACTCTTCTCACAGTCTTCACTCCACTCATAAGGCACATCTTTGCGAGTCAACCTGGTGAGAGGAACAACAATTATTGAGAAGTCCTTGATGAAACGCCGGTAGTAACCAGCTATCCCCAAGAAGGTTCGAATCTCTGTTGCATTTGTTGGTCGTTCCCAATTCTTCATGGCTTCAACCTTTGATGGGTCTACGGAAATTCCGTTCTTTGAGACTATATGGCCCAATAAGGATACTTCCTCAAGCCAGAACTTGCACTTTCTGAATTTCGCATACAATTTATTTTTCCTTAATATCTACAATGCCTTCTTCAGATGTTCTTCATGGTCTTCTTCAGACTTTGAATTAATAAAGATATCATCAAGAAAGACCACAATGAATTGATCCAGATGTGGCCTAAAAGTGATGTTCATTAACTGCATAAAAGTTGTGGGGGCAATTGTTAGTTCGAAAGGCATAACAGTAAATTCATAATGCCCATACCTGCTTCAGAATGCAGTTTTATGAATGTCTTCTTCTTTGATCCTCAGTTGGTGGTAACCAAACCGGAGATCATTCTTGGAGAAGTATTTAGCTCTAGATATTTGATCGAACAACTCATCAATTCTCGGCAGCTGGTACTTGTTCTTAATTGTAAGGTGGTTTAGCTGCCGATAGTCGATGTAGAGTCTCATTGATCCATCCTTCTTCTTGACAAATAGCACGGGTGCTCTCCATGGGGAAGTACTCGGCCTGATGAAACCCTTTTTCAGTAACTCCATTAGCTGCTCTTTTAGCTCCTTCAGCTCAGCGGGGGACATCCTATAAGGTGCCTTGGAGACAGGACCAACACCAGGAACAAGGTCGATGGTGAACGACACTTCCCTCTCCGGGGGTAAGTCGGGTAATTCTTCTAGAAAAACATCGAGAAAATCCCAAACTACACAGATGTCTTCAAGTTTAGGCTCCTCGACTTCCATGGCAGTCACAAATGCTATGAAAGCCATACATCCCTTACTTATAAGTTTGCTAGCTCGGAGAGCTGAGATAAGAGGTGACTTATTCCAAGGGCCAATGTAAACCAGCTCTGGATAATTCAAAAAAGTTATCTTGCCATTCCGACAATCTACAGTTGCTTGGTGTGTGGATAACCAGTCAGCACCTAGTATGACGTCATACCCCTTCATATCTAGGCATATCAGGTTGACAGGTAGATTGTTTCCTTTAATCATAACCTTACAGTTTGGGTAGTGATGTGTGATATCGGGCTCGTTCCCAAGAGGTGTAGATATGATCAAATCTAATAGTTCAGGTTCCCTAGAAAATGAAGCAGCGAATTCTTGGAAATGAATGAATGAGTTGCTACGGTATCAAATAAAACTTTAGCAGTCTTGGAGCAAACAGTTAGTGTATGTTCCACGATTCCACCTTCCATTGATTCCGTCTCTTGGAGAGCTTGCAGACGGCCTTGTTTCTTTACCAGACGCTTCTCATCTTTAGTGGTTTGCTCATTCATCAATGGGCAATTAGGGATTCGATGATCTCGGCTCCCACATCGGAGACAGACTCCCAATTTCCTCCAGCATTCCTCGACCTTATGACATGACTTGTCATAGTATTTACAAACCTCTTTAGAAGGTGTGGTGGTAGAGAATGGCTTGTCATTTTTCTGAAATTTCTTTTCCTTGGAAGACTCCCCTCTATTGTAGAACCTCTTCTTGTTAAATGATGGTTTGAAATTTCCTGGGCCTGTGACAGGTTCCTTCTTGTCTTTTAATCGAATCTTGTTGGATAGTTCAGTGGCGTCCTCTAGCAACTGGGCACGCCAAACTATTTCCGAATAGACTTGAATGTCCATCGGTGCAAGTTGTGTAATGTAATGGGGCCTAAGCCCGTTGAGGAACCTTCTTGCCTTCATCTTTTCAGTACACACCAAGTGGAGTGCATACCTGGACAGTCTTGAGAACTGGGCCTCATACTTGGCCATAGTTAGGGTCCGTTGTTTCAGTGTGGCAAATTCTACGGCCTTCTTTTCCTGAATGCGGTCGGAAAAGTATTTGTTGTTGAAATGTTCAACAAATTCATCCCATGTGACATAGTCACCTGGCAATGTTGCTTCTACGGATTCCCACCAACACCGAGCATCCCGCTCCAGTTGGAATGTAGCCAGCAAAACATTTTCTTCATCTGTGCATTGCATTACACGGAAAATTCTTTCAATTTCCTTCAACCAGCTTTCCTTATAATTAGGGTCAGATGAACCAACGAATCTAGGTGGGTTCATGTTGCGAAAACCCCTGTGGAGATCACCATCTCCACGGTTGGCTACGCCCTGCGCCACTTGCTATAGCACCTGCGTAAGACCTTGCATTGTGCGCTGCATCTTGCGCCATTATGCGCTTTCAGCAGCCATGATCCTACAAGATAATTCAGGTCTAATTAATTTCATGTTTGAATTGTAGTGTTGAATGTTAACACATGACTTGCCCTATGGCTCTACCCATCTCACCGGGTACAAAGTGTAAACCTATCCTTAGACTTGGGTCTTTGCTAGGAATTGAAATCCAAGGCTCTGATAAAATGAAAACTATCACGCCCCGAGCAGAAGATACCAGGTGGCGCGGCGAGTTTATATAGATCATGTCAATCAGAGCAATAAGATTTTTTTTTTTGACAAAAGACAGAGTGTACAAAATACCAAATAATAACTAAGATTTATCTTCCAAAATGATACCAATAGTTCAAGATGACACATATCCAATTAACCAACTGACGATAATTCTAGTCCATGACATTCATTATTCAAATCCAACTACTAGGCCACAAGCCTTAACAAGTTTAAATTGACATAACAGAGATACAAAGGCAAAGACTAAAGACATGACTAGCTGACAGTAGATGATCGGTGACTCTAGCACTCTTCACTCGGTCCCATTCCCATTTATTTGAATTGGATATTTCCAAACCTCCTCCTCCTCGACTTTGGATTGGTTTCCCTGGGGGTGGAGCCTGGCAAGAAGTCCTCTATCCGGAGTTTCTGGCTTTCTGTTCATCCTGTGCTCGCCTTGGCCATACCATGACAGATTGTAAAGTATCTGGAGGAACACCTCAGTTTTCTGATGTTCACACTCGGACTGCGCCCAAAAAATGCTGGCAACCAGTTGTGGCAAAAGTGTCATATGAGAATGCAGGATGTTCTCAAGTGGTTGGCTTAGCCCCTTCTTGTGCTGCAGGAACTTGCATACCTGCTAAGCAGGCCCATTTACTTCAATTGAATCCCTCGACAAATATCTCGGATTTGATGGAACACCCCACGGAGGATGTTTAAGTTGATACTTCAGCAGCGAGATAGATAATCTCCCCAAAAGGCATTGTTTCTACTACGGAGAATTTTCCAGTAGAGAAATCATCCTCTTCTCTAGAGCATGATCCTATGAGTGGAGTCCAAGGTTCCCATAATTTGATCCCTAGTACTTCTACTTCATTGGTCCCAAATGACCCGGTGAAGCCTGTTGGCCCGGTCCACCTGGAGCTCCCTTCATTCCAAACTCTGGGTTCGGCTGGTGTGATTGCTCCTGTTCCTGAACTAGCTATTGTGGGTGCTCCTCGAGGCCCAACTGGTAAAGGCAATTCTCCAGTGGATGAGATGCAATCTTGACGTCAAAAAATAGTTGTATCTGCTGAAATTACCAATGCTCGAGCTTTGCACAAAGAGCAACCAAGAGTCATCACTAGATCAATGAATAGGACTCAGTCCACGGGTATGCTTCTTTCCACCACCCATTCTCAATGACATTTATCATCTGGAATGTTAGAGGTATTGGTAACGATCTTACATTGGGTCGATTTAAGCTTCTTATTAAAAATTGTAACATCAAATGTATTACTATCCTGGAACCTAAACTTCAAGCAAATGCCCTGGTTAAGACTTGTAAAAGGTTGGGTATGGATAAAGCTGTGGCCAATGGTGATAACAATGCTCACATTTTGGTGATGTGGAAAGACCCTCTGGATCTGTCTATTGTTTGCCATGATGATCAACAAATCACATTCAAGCAGAATGTTGCCTCCAATCTAGAATTTCATGTCTCTGTGGTTTATGCTAAATGCTCTGTTGTTGAAAGGCATAGCCTTTGGTCTTCTTAAACAACATTCAATTGCAAATTACTGGTCCTGGATGGTGGCAGGGGATTTCAATTGCATCCTAGACCCGGATGAGAAATTAGGAGGCAACCCTCCATCTATTATATCTATGTCTGATTTTAAAGAGTGTTTGAATGATTGTGCTCTTTCTGATGCTGGTTTTCTGGGATCTAAGTATACTTGGCACAATAACCAAAGTGGTGATAGGGCCATTTGGGCAAGACTTGATAGGGTCCTCTTAAATGGCCCTTGGCAGATGCTTCTGCCTATTATTGTTGAACACCTATCTAGGGAGGCATCAGATCATGCTCCTCTCTATGTTAAACTAGCAAATATGACTAAATACCGAAGCAGATTCTGCTATCAACAAATGTGGTCCACACATGATCAGTTCTTGAAGGAAGTAGAAGTACATTGGCGCAACAGTCCCTTGGCTTCTTCTCCATTGTCTACTCTTTATCTGAAGCTTAAATCTATGAGGAAAATGTTACAAACATGGAATAACCAGGTTTTTGGAAACATCCACACAAATTTAGTGGAAGCTGAACATTCTGTTCTGAAGGCTGAATTTCATTATGATACTCATCCGAATCAGATTACTTTTGATTCTTTAGAGGCTGCTAAAGCTGATCTGGCTTCTAGATTGATTCAATAAGAATGTTACTGGAGACAGAAATCTAGAGTTAAATGGCTAGCTGAGGGAGATAGGAACACAAAATTCTTCTATATGAAAACTATTGCCAACAGAAAGAGGAATTTGATTCCTCAGCTGCGGACTTCAGCTGGCAATCTGACATCGGATCATGAGGAGATGAAGGGTATTGCTATTGCTCACTTCCAGAAAGCCTTTACATCCCAGTACCACCATATTGATGAGGAGTTTATCAGTAACATTCCCCAGGTGATTTCTTCTGCTGATGATGACTGTCTATGTGCCATTCCTTCAAATTTTGAAATTCAGGAAGTTGTCTTCCATATGTCACCTGATAGTGCCCCTGGCCTAGATCATTTTTCGGGGGCTTTCTTCCAAAAAACTTGGAAAGTCACTGCCACTGTGGTAACAAGGGCTGTCCAGGAATTCTTCTCTACAAAAGAAATGCTGCCCAGGTTCTTAACTGCTACCCTAATTGCTCTTTTCCCCAAAGTTAGCAATGCTACTGAAATCTCTGAGTACCGTCCGATTAGTCTCTGCAATTTTGTTTACAAGATAATGTCAAAAATAGTCAGCAACAGACTTTCAACTATCTTGCCAAAGATTATTTCATTTGAGCAATCTTCATTTGTGAAAGGGAGATTAATTGTGGAGAACATTGCTACTGCTCAAGAACTGATACATGAGCTGGGCAGAAAAACTAGAGGAGGTAATGTTATATTCAAATTGGACATGGCTAAGGTTTATGATCGAATTGAGTGTGATTTCCTATATGTTGTTATGTCAAAGTTTGGTTTCAGTGCTGACTCTATAGCTCTTATTCACTCAATGATGGGAAATGGCTGGTTTTCTGTCCTTCTGAATGGTGACTCAACAGGTTTTTTTCATTCTTCAAGGGGAGTTCGTCAAGGAGATCCAATGGCTCCAGCTCTCTTCATCATTGCAGAGGAAGCACTCAGTAGAGCAATCTGTAAAGCCCAGTCTGAGGGTCGAGTGGAGTGGTATGCTGGCCCCCAAAGATGCCCAAACATATCCCACCTTTTATTTGCAGATGACACATTGATGTTTGTTGGGTTCGGTGCTATGTATTCAGAGGGGGGGTGAATGAATATGACCTTTAAAAAACTTTCGCTCAATTAAAATCGAATGCTCACTAGACAGATTTAGACAAATGAAACAATCTGATCAAATATTCTGTTCAACCAGTAAGCGAACACTTGGAGCGCCCCTATGTAAACATCTAGCGGAAGCAAAGATAGATAAATCAAACCATAATGCAATAGGAGTTTTTAGGTGGTTCGGTCCTCCAGACCTACGTCCACCCCACACTCAAAACCCGAGTGTGGCTTACTGCTGCGCAACACAGCTTGCGTCCGTTGGGCATCACAGCTTGCCTACAACCGCTGGGCCTCACAGCTTCCATCCCGCTGAGCATCACAGCTTGCTATCCAGAGGAGTCCACCTCTGCAATGCTGAGCATCACAGCTTGCTGACCAGTGGAATCCACCACTGCAACCACTGACTAACAGCTTGAAGAAAGGTATAAGAAGAAAACAAAGGATGGAAGAAAACAGCAACGGAAAGCTGTAAATGAAGAACAAGAAATATAGCTCTTGAAGGAGCAGTTCTGGCTTGGATTTCATCCAAATGCCAGACAACCATAATCTCTCTCTGTCTCTTTCAGCTCGAGCTCTCAATTTCTCTCTTTCTCTTGTTTATCTTCTACTCTTCTTCTCTTTTGCTGGAACGAGGGGCTCTCTGCTCTTGTTCTTCTGGTTCAACTCACCCAGCTTCGATCTATCTTCTCTTGATGAAGAAGACTTGTATATATAGCAGTAGCAGCAGTAGCTAGGGCGTGTGTTCTCCACATTTCCCGCCCAGGACTTTTAGCCACGTGTCGTCTTCCTGTCAGCCCTTCCAGCCTCAGATCACGTGCCCTTCATTGGCCTCCACGAGCAAAGCACCTGTCAGACAGACGAGAACACTTATCAAGTTAAGTATAAACCCTGTACAGACTTTAAGGAAACAATGCATTGTATAGACTTGTGAAGGCGAATGCAGTGTATAGACTTTGCCCCAATGTGTAGACTTCACATAAGAGGGCAATGGCTGTACATACTTTGAAGAGCATTTAGCATCCAACGTATAGACTTAGGCAATGTAAGAGGTTGCAAGTGTATAGGCTTGATGAGCGTTCAACAATGTGCATACTTCGACTCGATGTGTAGACTTCACAACTGATGAATGCAATGCAATGCAGACACTGACTGTATGGACTTGAATATAAATGCAGTGTACAGACTCTGCCCAATGTATAGACTTCATCTATGTGAAGCTATGCGATGTACATACTTCCTATATGAGGGAGCAGTGTATAAACTTGCTGTGAAGAACAGCAATGTGTAGACTTGGATGAGAACAATGCATGAACACAGTGTATAGACTTAGAAGTCTAAAGGGGCATCGACTCATCTAATCAGGGGGTCGACGCATTGATGCATGAATGAAATATACTTCCAATGTGTAGACTTCGGACTTGCCATGATGTGTAGACTTGGAGCACAAAAGCCACGATGTACAGACTTCGTGAGACTTCAATGAAGACAGACGATGTATAGACTTCATGACTGAGGCACGATGCAAACTCGTCCAATGTATACACTTGCTCAATGTTCAATCTTCACGAATGATGTACAGACTACCAATGTGTAGACTTGCCAAGACAAATGAATGATGTACAGACTTGAACAAGGAAAGGTATGTATAGGCTTTGAAGTTCACAATGAATGGACTTTGGCAACCCAACGGCTGTACAGACTCCCACTCAACAACGTTGTATAGACTTGGAAATCTGAACGGGATGATGTATAGACTTGGCCCCTTGAAGGATGTACAGACTTTGAAGAAATGAGGCGATGTGAAGTCTCTACCAATGTATGGACTTGGGCCAACAAAGAACCGATGGATGTATAGACTTCACGAGCTCAGTTCAATGTATGGACTTTGCAAAGCATAGTCCAATGTATGGACTTTAAAGGCTTGAAGGCCCAATGTGCAGACTTGGAGGCTTGAGCTAATGTACAGACTTAACAGTCCCTTGGCTGTACAGACTTGGTCACAAACTGAACAGTCGGTTGTATAGACTTGCACAAACCAAAGTCTGTACAGACTTGAAAAGAAAACAAATGTATAGACTTCGTGAGCGCCTAGAGGATGTACAGACTTACTGACTGTACAAACTTGGAAGGCTCAGCGAAGGCTGTACAGACTTCAACGAAGAGATGCACAATGTACAGACATCATTCAAAGGCCAGTGTGAAGACTTCACGATGTATAGACTTTCCAAGTGAAAGGCTGTATAGACTTGAGCACAGAAGCTCTGTACATACTTGATCAAGACAAGGCAGTCGAGTGTATAGACTTCAAGTGAAACGATGGTAAAGCCATCAGTGTATAGACTTTAAGGGAAACGATGGTAAAACTACCGATGTATAGACTTGAAGGGAAACGTAGGTGAAACTTCCAATGTACAGACTTGGAAGAACACTGATGAATGTACAGACTTCGAAGTTCAACGAAGGATGTACGGACTTCACCCCGATGTATAGACTTGCAAGCCTGAAGGCCAATGTGTGGACTTGCACAGTAGCCCAATGTATGGACTTGACAAAGCAGAATGAATTACTGAATGAACAATGTATAGACATTGGGTGACACAATGTGCAAACTTCACGATGTATGGACTTGAGTGTGCGTGCAGGCCAACAGATAATGTGAATGTATATACTTAACACAACGATGCAATGTATGGACTCTGCTATGCATGAAGACGAGTGTATAGACTTGGAAAAATAGGGGGCGTCGACGCATGATGCATGAGACACACTTGCTGCGTTGACGCTGCATGACTTGCGAAATGCATAGAACACACAGAGGCTGTATAGACTTTGGCAAACAAGCGGCTGTACAGACTTTGACACAACTGCGATGTACAAACTTTTGGGCTCGTCATGCAGTGTATAGACATGCAAGTTATATGAGCAAACGGATGTACAGACATTGCTATGCATAAAGACGATTTTATAGACTTGTGAGATCTGGGGGGTCAACCCATCAAGGAAAGGGGTCGACCCATCTAAGTGCACTGATGCAGTATATGCACAGAAGAAGCAATATACACACAGAAGAAGCAATGCACCGATCTTAATTCAAGCATAAAACACTTTATGTACTCTCATGCATTCTCCATAGAATATATCAGTTATATGCAATCAGATTGTTATGATTCAATGTCAAGCTATTAGCAATACAAAATGGTGACTCATTCATGTTGCTATCATTAAAACACCACATTCATCAAAGCACAAGGGGCACAACAATCTCCCCCTTTTTGATGATGAAAACATAATGAGTCACACTGACTCGTCAAACTATTCTCCCCCTTTGACATAATCAAAAAGAAAGGGAATGGTTTGAGAGACACAATGCAGCACACAAAGACACTTATGACAATGAAACATCACTCCCCCTATTAGCATGCAAGATTAACTACTCTCCCCTGAAAATCAGATGACTCATAACTCCCTCTGAAGCATAGGAATGAACTCTGGTTATCTAATAAATCAATCTGAATTCTGCCATTAAAAAAATCTGAATTCTGGTTACATGAACAGAATGAAACAGAACCAGATCTGATTGTGAAACAGGATGGAAGATTCCAACAGTGTGGATCAACTGATAATGTAAGATTAGCCATGGCTAAGGGTGAGAAATAGTCAAATCACAGCACATCTCAAGGAAACAATCAATAGCAAGATGCTGATCAGACAGTCTAGAAAGAATCTGAACATGAGGGATTTTAAAGCTTGCATCACTTCAATAAGTCTTAAGAAGAGTAGACTCTCTTATCATAAAGGGTTATGAAGTGGCAACTTAACCAATCTGATTTAATTTTAATGTATACCAAATTTGTCAAATTAAACTCAATAATCATATCTGAATCCAAGTTTTAATAAAGGTGAACCAAATATTCAGAAAACACTAAAAAATAATCATCTTTTATCTTACACACATGATCTCAATGACTCTTTCAAGAGTTACACAGATTAGTATTGATGTTAAACACTTTTTCCAAGAATATGAGTTGACAGACTTTTCAATATTTTTATTTGAAGCACATTATATTTTTCCTGAGCAATTTAGGTTGATCAACACCTTTTTACATGAGGCACAACAAGTTTTAGTTGAAGTGACCCAGTTACTCAGTGTGATAACTATCATCGCCTCTCAACATTGAGACCAGAGTTAGCAATATAAGTGTCTTTTTGCATGAGGAGACACCTTGATTAGAGGCCAGACTCCCCAGCTACTCAACATAATTTTTCCATTGCTCTGTCAGGTTTTGATAAATTTTTATCAGAGATAACTATGGCACTTCATGACATGAGTTACTTTATTTCATTGACAAAGAACCCAGTTTCTCAGTGACCAAGACATTGCTCTGAATTCACAATTTTTCATTTAGTCAACATTTTTTCAAGTTAATGTTTAACCACAGTACTCACTCTATGAATCTCTACCAAAGAGCCTTGATTTCATATTTTCAGATATCAGATGAGAGAGTTTAAGGTTTACTTGACACATGTGGTTAAAGTTTATTAAACCTTATCATTCAGATATTTTCAATTCATTTAATTACAAATCTGAGGATACATTAATCTTATATAAGTCTGGTTCAGTGGTAATTCTTAAACCTATATGATAGGAGTTTCTACAAAATTCTCAGACTGAATTGCATAACATGCAGGTTAAGTTTCTCAGACCAGATCAGTAAATTTAGCTGACCAACAACTCAATAATGGAGCCAAAATAGTCACACCAGCTAAGAAGTATATGAATGAAGAGTACAAGCTGGTGGAGGAGTCAATCAGCAAGAGAGAAATATTTCATAAGGGTGTACATCAACACACAGTAGCTGAGTCTGGAATTCAGACAGATCAGCTGACAGGTAGTATCATGAAGAGAGTTGAAGGAGACTCTTCTTTAACAGCTTAACGAATAGAGGGCAGAATCCATTTTCAAGAGAGAGAAATATGACATCAGAGTCGATCAAATACTAGACAAGAGGTGTTCAAAATGTGACAATCAAAACACCAATTCTAAAAGCTCCCCCTGTCTAGATGCAATGAAATTTCTTTTCAGGTTTTTCAACTCCACTACACTTCATATGCAACATTAGTCAAACTCCCCCTGATAAGGTGCATGAATTACAATTAATGAACTGCTCATGATTTTAGTATATGCTCAAGAAGAATTCATGCTTTGCTCAATCAGAGAGAGAATTTATCAAATGCATCATTTTCATTTCAAATTTTCAGATTTTTCAAATTTTATGATATTCAGTACACTGCACTAAATGAAAACTGGACCCATGATACTAATCGGAGGACTTGGTCCAAGGACCACCTCACACATGGCAGTAGCATTCAGACATACTCCATATGCCCTTCAACACTGTTCCATTTAATATACCATGATTGTCATGCAAATGATATATGCAGTGCAAAGCAATCTCATTTATTCAATGCAAACAATAGCATGAGAAAAGCATCAAATATATTCAGAATTGAATTCAATAGCTGAGTCTAGAATGTAGACTGATCAGCTAAACAAGAAGAGATCATCAAAACTCAACCAAGCAAAACAACAATTTCAGATGATGGAATTTTAAACAAAGTTCAGAACTAACCTGAAAGGTAGGATCCTGGGGTTTTCTGTTGAGTGCCTTGGATCATTAACCCCTTTATTCATCAGCTTCCAAGGCACACCTACAGCAAATCAATCACTTTGATCTTGCAGGAACCCAAGAAGTCTTGGGTCCTGAATTACCCCTATCAGGTGTTCTAAACAGTCTTTTAGCAGTATGATCATCAAATTCCATCAGATAACAGTCAAACATGGAATGTCCAAATTTTCCACAGTAGTAACATGAAGCCACATAATTTTTATTTTTATTATTCATGTTAGCAGAAACATGATGCCCATGTGCATGCACATGAGTATGAAAATTATGTGTATTAGCATGAGTATTTCTTTTATTAACATGAAAAATTTTCTTTCCATACACAGCCAGCCGACAGTTGGCAGCTTTGTGGCCTAGCTTACCACATTCAAAACATGCAGAGTTTTTCCTTTTATCACTCAAGTTATTTCTAGCAGAATCATAGAAAGCAGGGAATTTTACAGATTTAGAGTTCAATCTATTTCCCTGAGCATGCCAGCAGTCTTTGACTGCATGCCCATACCTACCACATTCAAAGCATTTAAAATGCTTGCTTCTTGATTCATTTTTACCCCAATGATTTCCTGACCAGCACTCATTAGCCTTATGCCCAAGCTTGTTGCAAGTGAAACAAATGATATGCTGGCCTGAAGTAGATCTATATCTATGTGGGTCATGAGCATGTGTGAAAGATCTAGGATTCATATTGTTGTCTTCCTTCAGTTTAAAACATGCATTCATTAGATGACCACGCCTACCACAGTAATAACAAGATGCATTAGATTTCTTAGTGGCATGGTTTTTATCAGATAATTTCCTTGAATGCATGGTTTTATTTGCATGCTCATCTTCTTTCAATATTCTGCAATCATCCATGATATGCCCTACCTTGCCACAATAATAACATGAGAATTCCTTCTCAGATGCATGCGAGTGAGTGGATGAATTGTGAGCAGTGTGTACACCATCAGATTCATCTGAGCTAGCAGATTTTAGACCATGAACAGGAATAGTCTTTACCTTCTTTATTTGACCCTTCTTCTTCAATTTCTGACTGTTCTTAACAGTTTTTGTTTGTTTTTCATTTTTCTGTGCTTTGAACTGAAATACAGTTGATGAAGGTGATTTCTGATTTTATTTTGTTTTGGGAATTGCTTTGAAGTACCAGCTACATCAGAACTTTACACAAAGGTAGTGTATAGCTGGTTTCTAGTAATTTTCTCAACATCAGAATTATAGTTTGTTCCCCCTTTTGAACTATCATCCTTCCTTTTCACAACAGTTTTTATTTTTCTTTCATTCTTAGCAGAATTGGATGCTAATTTTTCTAGATCCTGAATCTTATTTTCCAAAGATGTTATGTGAAGCTCATAACTGGCTATCTCCTGTTCACTACAGTTGACACATTCACTTAAGACTTTATTTACAGTTTTATACTTCTCAATTTCTTGTTCTAGACTGTTCAACATTTGTGATTCTTCATCACAAGTGAGCTTTCCCTTCTTTAAGGTGAGAAGTGTTTCAGATAAGCCAGTATTTAACAACTTTAATTTTTCAACTTCAGCTTTCAGTTCAGTGTTTTCCTCCTCAAGTCTTTGTGATTGAGCTTCCTTAATAACAGATTTTTCTTTTTCGACAGTCAGAAACCTATGTGAGAAAACAGTATTTAAAACCATCAGTTTCTTGTTTTGTTCCCTCAGTTCTTTGTTCTCTTCAGATAGCTTCATGACTGTTTCATTGCATTTTCCACTTCCAGACATCAGCTCCAGTTTTTCAACTAGCTCCTCTTCTCTTTCCTCCACTCTAATTTTCTCAGCCACCAAGTTTTTGTGATCCTCTTTAAGTGAGATAATTTGTTTACTCAGCCATTCATTCTCACTATAAAGATCTTCATTACGTTCTCTTAGAGCTGAGCACATATTGCAGTTTGATTCAGCAGAAGAGGAATGTGAACCTTCCCCATTGATTTCATTTATCCTAGCCATAAGGTTTTCATTTTTCTTTTGAAATTCTTTATTCTCAAGTTTCAGTTTGTCCAATTCAGAATTGACTTCAGTAAGTTCTTGCATGCCTTTTAGATACTCATTTTTCTTATCATTCAGCTGATTCTCAATTTCTGACATTTTGTCCAAGCATGTTTGTTTTTCAATTTCTAGATAATCATTTTGTTTCTTAAGGTTCTGAACGTCTAGTGTACATGCATCATAAGATTGTTTCAGATTTGGACAGTTTTCACAAGAATCTTTCAATTTTATTTTATCACATTTCTTTTTCAACTTTTTGTTTTCAGATTTTAATTTCTTGGATACTTCTAACAAATTTTCATACATCACTATCAATTCATCAAAAGAGTATCCATCTGATTCGGAGCTTACCTGAGATGATGAATCTTCATTATCTCGGTTGGCCATTAAGCAGCTGTCCTGATGATCGTTATGAGCAGAAGTGATTCTATCATAAATCTCCTTTCCAGATGTGCACCTGAAAACAAAAGTATATATATCAGTATTGACAGCAGCTCTCAGGATATTAAGAATCAGGGTATTTTCACGGTCCTTCACTCTGTCCTCTTTAGACCATTTGGTCTCATCATGAGGTAATCGGTGTGGGCCCTTAGATATAAGACTCCACAAATTTGGACCAATGGAGTCTATGTACACACTTAGGCCTCCTAGCCAGCTATCGAGGTTAGAACCATCATAAACCGGAGGTCGAGCCATTAGAACAGATGGCAAACAAATTCAGCGCAGTAAAACAAATGACACGAAATGCACTAAAACCAGATGATCAAAATAAAGCACAAGTCAATGAAGCAAAACACAATTTCAAGAGACCCACTTTGAAATGCACCAAAACAATGCAGGATCTGCTACGGATTGTTAGATCCTATGCACAACAACCCGCTCTGATACCAAGTGTTGGGTTCGGTGCTATGTATTCAGAGGGGGGGTGAATGAATATGACCTTTGAAAAACTTTCGCTCAATTAAAATATAATGCTCACTAGACAGATTTAGACAAATGAAACAATCTGATCAAATATTTTGTTCAACCAGTAAGCGAACACTTGGAGCGCCCCTATGCAAACATCTAGCGGAAGCAAAGATAGATAAATCAAACCACAATGCAATAGGAGTTTTTAGGTGGTTCGGTCCTCCAGAGCTACGTCCACCCCACACTCAAAACCCGAGTGTGGCTTACTGTTGTGCAACACAGCTTGCGTCCGCTGGGCATCACAGCTTGCCTACAACCGCTGGGCCTCACAGCTTGCCATCCCGCTAAGCATCACAGCTTGCTGTCCAGAGGAGTCCACCTCTGCAACGCTGAGCATCACAGCTTGCTGACCAGTGGAATCCACCACTGCAACCACTGACTAACAGCTTGAAGAAAGGTATAAGAAGAAAATAAAGGATGGAACAAAACAGCAACGGAAAGCTGTAAATGAAGAACAAGAAATATAGCTCTCGAAGGAGCAGTTCTGGCTTGGATTTCATCCAAATGCTAGACAGCCACAATCTCTCTCTCTCTTTCAGCTCGAGCTCTCTATCTCTCTCTTTCTCTTCTTTATCTTCTGCTCTTCTTCTCTTTTGCTGGAACGAGGGGCTCTCTGCTCTTGTTCTTCTGGTTCAACTCACCCAGCTTCGATCTATCTTCTCTTGATGAAGAAGACTTGTATATATAGCAGTAGCAGCAGCAGCTAGGGCGTGTGTTCTCCACATTTCCCGCCCAGGACTTTTGGCCACCTGTCGTCTTCTTGTCAGCCCTTCCAGCCTCGGATCATGTGCCCTTCATTGGCCTCCATGAGCAAAGCACCTGTCAGACAGACGAGAACACTTATCAGGTTAAGTATAAACCCTGTACAGACTTTAAGGAAACAATGCATTGTATAGACTTGTGAAGGCGAATGCAGTGTACAGACTTTGCCCCAATGTGTAGAATTCACATAAGAGGGCAACGGCTGTACATACTTTGAAGAGCATTCAGCATCCAACGTATAGACTTAGGCAATGTAAGAGGTTGCCAGTGTATAGGCTTGATGAGCGTTCAACAATGTGTAGACTTCGACTCGATGTGTAGACTTCACAACTGATGAATGTAATGCAATGCAGACACTGACTATATGGACTTGAATATAAATGCAGTGTACAGACTCTGCCCAATGTATAGACTTCATCTATGTGAAGCTATGTGATGTACATACTTCCTATATGAGGGAGCAGTGTATAAACTTGCTGTGAAGAACAGCAATGTGTAGACTTGGATGAGAACAATGCATGAACACAGTGTATAGACTTAGAAGTCTAAAGGGGCGTCGACTCATCTAATCAGGAGGTCGACGTATTGATGCATGAATGAATACTTCCAATGTGTAGACTTCGGACTTGCCATGATGTGTAGACTTGGAGAACAAAAGCCACGATGTACAGACTTCGTGAGACTTCAATGAAGATAGACGATGTATAGACTTCATGACTGAGGCACGATGCAGACTCGTCCAATGTATACACTTGCTCAATGTTCAATCTTCACGAATGATGTACAGACTACCAATGTGTAGACTTGCCAAGACAAATGAATGATGTACAGACTTGAACAAGGCAAGGTCTGTATAGGGTTTGAAGTTCACAATGAATGGACTTTGGCAACCCAACGGCTGTACAAACTCCCACTCAACAACGTTGTATAGACTTGGAAATCTAAACGGGATGATGTATAGACTTGGCCCCTTGAAGGATGTACAGACTTTGAAGAAATGAGGCGATGTGAAGACTCTACCAATGTATGGACTTGGGCCAACAAAGAACCGATGGATCTATAGACTTCACGAGCTCAGTTCAATGTATGGACTTTGCGAAGCATAGTCCAATGTATGGACTTTAAAGGCTTGAAGGCCAAATGTGCAGACTTGGAGGCTTGAGCTAATGTACAGACTTAACAGTCCCTTGGCTGTACAGACTTGGTCACAAACTGAACAGTCGGTTGTATAGACTTGCACAAACCAAAGTCTGTACAGATTTGAAAAGAAAACCAATGTATAGACTTCGTGAGCGCCTAGAGGATGTACAGACTTAGTGATTGTACAAACTTGGAAGGCTCAGCGAAGGCTGTACGGACTTCAACGAAGAGATGCACAATGTACAGACATCATTCAAAGGCCAGTGTGAAGACATCACGATGTATAGACTTTCCAAGTGAAAGGATGTATAGACTTGAGCACAGAAGCTCTGTACAGACTTGATCAAGACAAGGTAGTCGAGTGTATAGACTTCAAGTGAAACGACGGCAAAGCCATCAGTGTATAGACTTCAAGGGAAACGATGGTAAAACTACCGATGTATAGACTTGAAGGGAAACGTAGGTGAAACTTCCAATGTACAGACTTAGAAGAACACTGATGAATGTACAGACTTCGAAGTTCAACGAAGGATGTACGGACTTCACCCCGATGTATAGACTTGCAAGCCTAAAGGCCAATGTGTGGACTTGCACAGTAGCCCAATGTATGGACTTGACAAAGCATAATGAATTACTGAATGAACAATGTATAGACATTGGGTGACACAATGTGCAGACTTCACGATGTGTGGACTTGAGTGTGCGTGCAGGCCAACAGACAATGTGAATGTATATGCTTAACACAACGATGCAATGTATGGACTCTGCTATGCATGAAGACAAGTGTATAGACTTGGAAAACTGGGGGCGTCGACGCATGATGCATGAGACACACTTGCTGCATTGACGCTGCATGACTTGTGAAATGCATAGAACACACAGAGGCTGTATAGACTTTGGCAAACAAGCGGCTGTATAGACTTTGACACAACTGCGATGTACAGACTTTTGGGCTCGTCATGCAGTGTATAGACATGCAAGTTATATGAGCAAACGACTGTACAGACATTTCTATGCATAAAGACGATTTTATAGACTTGTGAGATCTGGGGGGGTCGACCCATCAAGGAAAAGGGTCGACCCATCTAAGTGCACTGATGCAGTATATGCACAGAAGAAGCAATATACACACAGAAGAAGCAATGCATCGATCTTAATTCAAGCACAAAACACTTTATGCACTCTCATGAATTCTCCACAGAATATATCAGTTATATGCATTCAGATTGTTATGATTCAATGTCAAGCTATTAGCAAAACAAAATGATGACTCATTCATGTTGCTATCATTAAAACACCACATTCATCAAAGCACAAGGGGCACAACAATGTTTAGTAAGGCCACTACTGCTTCAATAAGAAACCTGATGGGCATCCTGAAATCTTATGAGAGAACATCTGGCCAGTTAGTCAATGTATGAAAAAGTGGTTTTTCTACCCACCCTAAGGCCAAGGCTTCAACTATAAAAAGGATTCAGGATATTGCTGGATTTACTCATCATTCTTTTCCCCACAAGTACATGGCTTTTCCTTTAGTTTATGGTAGATCTAAGAAAGTACACTTTGCTGGCATAATTTCCTCCATTCAGAAGCACATTGCAGGATGGCATGCTAGTTATCTATCTCAGGGCGCCAGAGTTATTCTCCTGAAACACATTCTCACTTCCATTCCAATTTACTCATTAGCTTCATCTCCACTGCATGTTGGTATTCATCAAATGTTAGACCGCTCATTTGCTAACTTTTTTTGGGGATCTTCCATCCAAGGAAATAAAAGGCACTGGAAATCTTGGGAGGCCATATGCAAACCAGCTTACTTGGGTAGACTTGGTATTCTATCACTGAGGCAGATGGAGCTGGCTTTTAGAGTTAAAATGCTATGGAAGGCTATTCACTCTAATTCTATATGGGCAAAATTTTTCAGAGCCAAATACATTAGAGGCAGACACTTATCTGAAGTAGATTTCAAGGAGATGAAAGGGCCTTCCAGGAGGAGCTGGACAAAGGCTAAGGAGCTGATTCTACAACACAAAAGAATAATTGTGGGGGACGGCTGCTCCTCTAATTTCTGGCTAGACACTTGGACTGGCAACAAGCCATTGGTTTCTTATACACCCAATAACAACATACCAAATATGAAGTCGACAGTTAGGGATGTGATCATGAATCCCTCCCTCGAAGATAGTTACTTAATTGACTATCTGCTCCCTCCTGCTATCAAAATAGCAGTTTGGTCTATCACTTTAAGTCACCACCAAGAGAAGGAGATCTGGAGCCTTTCCCCCTCGGGTGAATGTCTGATTTCTTCCACTTATAAAGGTATCTGCAGTAATGCCTCTGTTCTGAACTCTCTCCCATGTGATCGGCTGTGGTCTAAATGGATTCCTACTAAGATTTCTGTTCACATTTGGAAAGTTCTTAATAATTGCGTACCTACTGATACAAGAGTTAAGTCCATTGGTATTCCCCTCCCATCAAAATGTCACTGCTGCAAACAACCACAAGTGGAGGATATTAATCACCTATTTCTTTATAGTGAATAGGCAACCAGTATTTGGTCTTCTTTTCAAAGGAATGGCTGTCAGTTTAGGGGTAACTCTGTTAAATCCCTGATTCTCAATACTATCCAGGATATCAATGTTAAATCACTATTTGGTTTATTCAAACTATCTGCTCTTGGCTATGGATTGTGGGAGATTTGGCTAGCAAGGAATGCAGCTCGGCATGAAAGAAAAGCTACAACTTCTCAAAGCCTTTTTCATAAGGTTCTCTTTCAAGTTAAGCAGGTTACTAACATTGCTCAGCTCTGGGAAGGAAACTTAAGCAGGCGTAACATGCTAGCTGGTCTTGGCATCAAAGTCGTAGCTCGGGCCTCTCCATTGGTGAAAATCGTCAAATGGTCATGCCCTCCTTGGCCCTACCTCAAACTAAACACTGATGGAGCACACAAGAAGACCGGACATTCTGGTGGTGGTGGTGTCATCCGGGATTACGAGGGGAATATTTTATTGGCATTCTCTCACTACTATGAGCACTGTAATAGCCTTGTTGCTGAAGCAAGGGCATTGATGGATGGAATCAAGTACCTGCATACTATTTCTTCTCAGCCTGCAATGATTGAAAGCGACTCTCTTCTTCTTGTGCATGTGCTTAACAGGAAGGCTAATTGCCCGTGGGAGATCCTTCCTTTTGTCAGAGATATCTTGAGCAACATCCCCCAATCCATGAACATCTCTCACATCTTCAGAGAAGCCAACACAGTAGCTAATTCTTTAGCTAATTTTGCTTGTTACACACATTGTAATTCTTTCTTTAATTCGCAGCATGATCTTCCCAGATTGGCAAAGGGTGCTGCTAGATTAGATAAGCTAGGTATGCCTAGCATTCGAATGATGTAAAGACATTTTCATTCACTGATCAATAAAATACCCCCCTAGGTGTGAGTTGGCATGTGTTTTCCGGATTGGAATCACAATCTTACTCACCACTAGGTAGGGATTTATATATATATAAAAACTGGATGAGCGAATCGCTTAGTAGGAATTATATCTCAAGTTCGCGTAGTCTATAAGTAGATTACATATTGTGTGTAATGCAGGTATAGCTATGCATGCTAGACAAGCGCGAAAAATCATGAACTGTATAGAAGAATATCGCATGGTTTCAAGTACTATGAAGTCTTGGAGAGGTGGGAAAATCTACTTCCTGAGAGCACAGCCCAACAAGGTCCAATTCGACCAAACCAGGCCCAGCTCCCCCAAAGTGACAGCCCCATTTTTGGGCCCACTTACTTCAAGCCCAAAACTCACTCGGAGTAGCACTTCCTAGGCAGCCCCTCAGGTCCGGAAGTTCAAGCGACAGATCGGAGATCCCCCGCGGGGACTTGACATGGCCTACCCAAGCCATACATTTATCGCCCAGGAAAAAATCCTGAGCGAACGCCTCTTGCTCGGACCGACTGTCGGAAGCTCATCCCAGCGTTCGTTACGCATCCAGCAGGAGCAAGGAACTCCAAAGGATAAGGGAGGGACATAGTCTTTACGCCATAATGAGCCCACTACAAGTACGTAACCCCCCCCTCCCCGAAGCCCCCTCAGCTCCATGGACTATTATGATAAACAGATTGCTATATGAACTCTAAGGGGACCCTTTGAGAAGGTAAGGGCATTGGTCCTGAGAGAAAAACCACCACACCTATCGGTGGAGAACAATCTCACGCCCTCTCCCTCATACCCTCTCTTTTTGTCCTCATGCTCTATCGCACTTGCTGACTTAAGCATCGGAGGGTTTTTCCCCAGGGAATCCTCCCTGGGCACCTCTGACCCGTTTCCTGTCTTGCAGTTCATACAGACGTGGTGACCGTGACCAAGGATCCTCTCCGGATCTCATGGCTCAGGATCAGCGCGAGATTATGCCTCTTCATCTGACGCCTCTTCATCTTACGGACCTGGCGGACCCCATTTATATCCTGGCTCCGGGATTCTCGAGAGTCCTCTAACCCTCGGGATGCTCGAAGACTAAAATATCAAGCTCGGTGCTTCATCATCTTGGATGATGCTTTGTACTGAAGGTCTTTTTCCGGTCCCCTCCCCAAGTGCCTCAGTATCGAGGAAGCCTACCGAGCAATTCAAGAGGTCCACGAAGGCATCTACGACGCACATCAAGGAGGGAGAGCGCTCGCCAAGATCTTGTTGTGGCAAGGATACTGGTGGCCCACTCTCTAACGTGATTGCTTGGCCTACATACAAAGGTGCGACCGAGGCCAACGTTTTGATCATCTGGTCCATCAACCTGCCTCAGAGCTCGTCACCCTTACCGAGCCATACCCTTTTGCTCGGTGGGGGATTGACATCCTGGGGCCGTTTCCCACGGCCCAAGCCTAGAAGAAGTTAATCATCGTCGCCATTGATTATTTTAAAAAATGGATTGATACCGAAGCCACCGCTAGGATTATCGAGTCGGTCGTGTGGGGCTTCGTGTGGAAGTCGATCATCTGTCGTTTTGGCATCCCCCGAGTGATTGTGAGCGATAGTGGTCGGCAATTTGATTCTCATTACTTCAGGAACAAATGCGCTGACCTTCATATTCGCAACCATTTCACTTCGGTAGCCCACCCTCAGGCTAATAGATTGGTCGAAAATGCCAACAAAACTATACTAAAAGGCAGTAAGGTCAGGCTCGGTAAGGCCAAGGGCAACTGGGTAGAGGAATTTCCAAGCACACTATGGTCGCACCGAACCACCCCAAGAATCGCCATCAGTGAGACTCCTTTCCAGTTGGTGTACGGCACGAACGCCGTGATTCCTTTGGAAGTCAGTAGCCCATCTCTCCGAGTCCTCAACTTCTCGCCCGAGGCAATCGAGCAGAAACTGCTAGAGAACCTCGATCTGGCAAGCGAGATAAGAGAGATCACGAGCATCCGAGCCATGGAATGTCAGCGGCGCCTTACTCAATATTACAACGCTAGAGTCTGGGATAGATTTTTCCATCCAGGAGACTTCGTCCTGAGAAAAGCCGAAGCCTCTCGACCACTGGAGGCGGCGGGGAAGCTCGCCCCTAATTGGGAAGGCCCCTACCGAGTGGTCAAGACGCTCGGGAAGGGGGCATATCGATTGTCTACCATGGAAGAAACGCCTATCCTCCGGACGTGGAATGCAACAACATTCTAAAAGTTCTACTTTTGAACTTTTCACAAACATGTAAGCAACAAATTGCAATAATTTTCCTTTCATTAATGTCTCTTCATACATCAGATAGGCTACAGCCAATACAACACTTATCAAAAAGCAAAAATACTACATCCACTGATACTACAACACGGGTTGATAACTCGACGCGGACATGGCTGGCACCCTCAGGCCGAGCCACTGACTCTACCCAGTGTAGAAACTGGCTCGGATAACGGGGCAGCTAACCTCGTTCGCTCGAGAAACTCATAAATGAATAAAAAAAATAGAGGTATCAGAGGAAGAAAAGGAAGGAAAACAAGAGAAGGCCTCCTCTGCCAACTCTTTGGAAGGGGGACGGAAGCCGAACAGAAAGGAAGCACCTCCAAGTGGTGCAAGCAAGGATAAAGGCATCCTCCAATGAGTGAAAGAAGAGGGAAGAAGTTGGTTGAAGAGCAGAAGAGAGAGAAAGGGGGCGGCGGGGATAGAAGAGGAGGGAGAAACGGGCCAAGGTGAGGAAGGAGTAGGGCGAGGCCACCGTGCTGGACGCCCTACTTTCTTGAACATCCCTCCGCTTCTACATTCCTCATAAGATGGTGGTGGCGGTCCGACAGTCGGGAACAGGTGCGCTGCTACGTGTTGTCCCTTCTTGCACGCCACCCGCCCGTCGATGTCCCTTCTTCCACGCCGAAGTAGCGCGAGCGCCTGCGGCGACTGCCAGGATCATTGTCTTCCGCATCACCTTCCATGTTTTGCTGATAACTCCCCTGCACGGAGACAAGCAGTTCACAAGAAGGGAGAAAGAGGAAGAACGGCAACAAAAAAAAAGCCTTAAGCGTTGAAGGGAGGAGGGGGAGGCACCCCCCGGGACCCTTCTTATAGGCCTGAGGAATGCTTGTCTAAATTACCCTCCCCTCGAAAAAACACGAACGGCGGCAACCCTTCCCCAAGGGGCAGTTGCTCTCCCTCCAATGGCCTCTCCCCTGGGACGTGCGAAATGGCAAGTCATTCAAGGCATAGAAAGTCGGAAAGACGCCAGTACTGCGACAGTCGCCACATGTGAGATATCCGCAAATAAAGATCCCCACCTTTTTAGCAACTACAGATACGGTGGTCAAATCACGCCAAAGACTGTAAGAAACAGTCAACTCTGTATTATATACTACTGCCATTACATATCGCCAGAGCCAACCTTACAAAAAAGGGGGACAAAAGAGTTGGCGCGTCAAACTCATTTTCCTCCTAGCCTATGGAACCAGGAGGACTCTGAGAGGCCCATAGCCTTTCTTGAGGTTCGGCAACTGGAGGATCCTCAGCACCAGGGGATTTGCCCCCGGTATCCTCGGCAACGGCCGGTCCAAACATTGACCCCACTTGTGTGGGAACTGCCTTGACCGTGTGCCCTCTAGAGGTATCCTGGGTTGGCGATCCCTCTGTCGAGCTGCAGGCATCCCAACTATCTCCTTCATTCGACGTCGAAGAGGAAGAATCTATAGTATCCGCGTCCGAGTCATAGCGCTGCCCAGAAGGAAAGATAATCTCATCGGACACCTGCTACTGGGCCGCAACGATCGCTCGATGGTAACCCTAGGCAAATCCCTTTCGCAGCCCCCGACGGTAGCCTGGCTCATAATATGAAAAGGCTGCCTTCTCGAGACCTGCGTGGTAGCCCTCCGAACCTCTATACCGCTCGATTGCGCCCGCCTCCGCTCACTCAGCCTCCTTCTCAAGCTCGGCTATTCTCTGCTCGACCTCGAGCAACTTCCTCTCGGTCTCAGATAGCTTCGCCTCAGCCTCAGTCTGTGCGACCCCGGCTTCCTCCCGCACTCGCTCGGCCCCTGGACCTGGTTGCTAAGCTCCTCCCGCTCGCCCCTCCACTGCTCGGAGCGCTCGACCTGAGACTGACGCTCCTCTTCCAGGAGCTCGCCCTTCAGGTCGGCCATATAGCGAGCCTGGGTCAGCTGATCGACCAGTGTCCGAGCCTCCTCTTGGTTCGACCGGAGCTGGGCCCGAAACGAGGTGGCCACCCGTCGAGAGACTTCAAGCTCGGAAGTCAATTGACTGATCTTCCGGTCAGACTCAGCACGAACCCGAGAAAGGGACCTCTCTTCACTATCCCGCCGAGCGAAGAAATCGGTTATCTCGGCCCCCAGCTAGGCAATGATCAAACCACCCTCCATAACCCTCTCGAAGAGCAAAGAGGGGGGACCGCGCCTGATCTCTTCCCAATTCAACGAAGGCACCAAGGATCGGCACCGTTGATATATAGAAGCCCGGACGATGGGTGCACCCACCGTGGGAGGAGGAATCCCCTCTGGAAGAGTCGGGACAGAGTCACCACCCCAGCGTCCCAACTTCCGGGACGATAGCACTCGGCACTGACTGGAATGTGGCCTCGTCCTGTGCCCCATCAACTTCGGGTGGACCTCCGGAGGCCATCGCCTTGGTCTGCAGCCTGTTAGGTTCAGTGACACCTCCCCCACCAGCGATCGCCATCTCTGGCTCAACGGGCAGGAGATCCTGGCAATAGACTTCCTCGGTAGGATGCTTCTCGATCGAGCGGGTGCGCCCCTCAATAGAGTGAGCATGATCCTCCGCCGGACGGGAGACTCCCGCCTTCTTTAACTGCTTCTTCTCAACGGTCCAGGCCTTCATCGAAGACAGAAGCATCTGCTCCCCTGAATCCTTGCGCTTGGCTCCGCGGCGCTCTGAAGCATCCCCCCTAGCAATCTGCTTGCCCCGGTCTCACGTGCAAGAAGGGTCCCCAGACACTTGGTGTTAACTCAGAGCAGGCGTCTCCTCCAGATTGATGATCTCCCACTCCGACGGCTGTTTCCCCTCGTCATTCGTCCACCTAGAATCTGCGCAGCGGAGGTAAGAACGTTAGAAGAAAGCCTACGTGCCCGGCCCGCAAGTAGCAACGTGAAACCTTGATGTTTTTACCTAGAGAGGATAATGCACGAGAAGGATAGTCAACAATATTGATCGCAGTCATCAACTCGGCGGTCGTCCAGCGATTCCCCTGGAGAACCCTAATCTCCTCCTCCAATTCCGGAGAAATCACCACCTGCTTAGGAGGAATAGACGGATGGAAATTAACCGCCGTCGGGAAATCCCAGGGGGCGTCATCCACGGACGAACCCACCCAAAAAAATTGGGTCTTCCACCCCTTGTGAGAAGAGTCCTTGGCAGAAAGGGACACGCAGCTCCTTCCCCTCCTCACCTGAAGATAGAAGAAACCCTTGCCCGCGTGGGTCTGCTCCTTCAACTCAAAGAAAGAATTGAAAAGCTCCACGAAGGAGCGAGGCCCACAAGAGCGGCAGAGAAAGATGAAAGAAAAGATAAAAGTATACGAGTTGGAGACCAACTGGATAGGAGCCAGTCGGTAAAATTTAAGCAACCGCATGACAAAAGGATGGAGAGGGAGGTGAAATCTACTCTTCCAAGTCAAAAGGAAAGTACAGAAGAGGCCCGGATGATAGGACAAGCAGGATTCATGAGGCTGCGGTGGAGAGAAGAAATACTTCCATGGGAACCCATACCGCTTCTCCATCCTCTTCACCTCGGCGTCCCCCAGCTTGCTACGCATGGGGTGCTCAGGCTGCGGCACCAAACTTTCTGTGCCCGGCCTAGCTCCGCGTATCTCGGTCGAAAGACATTGCTCCGCCGTGGAAGAAAGAGAGTAACTGGAAGAAGAGGGAAAAAGCACCGAATCGGAGGATTCAGGAGGAGGTGGAAGTTGGCGAATCGCTGCCGCCGTAATCTCTGCTAGCTTTACAAAGGCCTCCGTAAGACGCTTCTCTTCCCGATCCCACTTACGGCGCATGAGCCCTTCCGAATTACTGATGTCGTGGAAAAAGGAAACCCTGAACGAAGGTGGTTTGGAACGCAAACACGTGCGATATTTATCTCCCCATGAACTTGGCGGGAAATGGCGCGACGTTCCGAAGCCCAAGGAGGGGGTTCCTCGCATCGACTCAAAAGAATCATCATTACAGGCATACTCCCAGGACAGCCGCATTAAGTGGCCCCTGCAGGAGATGATTTCCCACGCCCAACCGAGCCATCAACATCATTCCTGTAGCTACTCATCCGAGCTCAATCTTGGCTTGGAAGTAGGAGGAGGACAAGTGGAGAGGGGGGAAATCTACTACTCAAGAGCACAGCCAAACTAGGTCCAAGTCGACCAAACCAGGCCCAGCTCCCCCAAAGTGACAGCCCCATTTGTGGGCCCACTTACTTCAAGCCCGAAACTCACTCGGAGTAGCACTTCCTTGGCGGCCCCACAGGTCCGAAAGTCTGAGCGACAGATCAGAGATCCCCCGCGGGGACCTAACATGGCCTACCTGAGCCATACATTCATCGCCCAGGATAAAATCCCGAGCGAACGCCTCTGGCTCGGACCGACTGTCGGAAGCTCATCCCAGCATCTATTACGCATCCAACAGGAGCAAGGAACTCCAAAGGATAGGGGAGGAAAGAGTCCTTACGCCATAATGAGCCCACTACAAGGACGTAACCCCCCTGAATCTCCCTCATCTCCCTAGACTATTACGATAAACTGATTGCTATATGAACTTCAAGGGGACCCTCCGAGAAGGTAAGGGCATTGGTCCTGAGAGAGAAATCACCACACCTATCGGTGGAGAACAATCTCGCGCCCTCTCCCTCATACCCTCTCTTTTTCACCCTCATGCTCTATCGTACTTGCTGACTTAAACATCGGAAGATTTTTCCCCAAGGAATCCTCCCTGGGCACCTCTGATCCATTTCCTATTTTGTAGTTCATACAGACGTGGTGACCGTGACCAAGGATCCTCTCCAGATCTCACGGCTCAGGATCAATGCGAGATTACGCCTCTTCAAGTGTTGACAAGCGAGATATCAAGAACATCATAGAAAGAGTATTGCATGATTTCAAGTACTATCAAATGTTTGCACGATTTGCCAGGAAGGTAAGGAACAAGTTCAAGCAAGTAAGAATCATGTTCAAGCAAGAAAGAATCATGTTCAAGTAAGTAATATCATGTTCAAGTAAGTAATATCAAGTACGTGTAACTGGAATTGGCTATTTCAATCAAACAAGCACTTTGCCCTTTTTCGGGCCATGCAAGTCAACTAATCGCCCTTTTTTCAGGCCACGCAAGTCAAGTCAAGCAAGCAAGTAGTGTCACGGGAGAGTGAGTGGAATGTCTCAAGTCAATCAAGTATTTCGGTGCAATGCTTAAACACCGTGATCATTCAACTCCCATGGGCACAAGTACTTTCGGGCGCTCCTCCCAGGACCAGATCGGGCCCTATATGCATAGCATTTCATGTATTACTTTTGACATTCACTCTAGCTATAGCCAATATAGAATTCCAAGGTTTAACCATTGTACGAATATAAGGTGGATTTGATGAATGGAGTTCAAGGGTAGATTTTATCATGTAGGGACGAACTGAGAGTAAACCTCGCAAAACATACCGGGAATCATTGGCGGCTCTCGGGTTGCCACAGAACACTGAATTGGCGCCCTTTGGGCAACCACCATTTCCAAAATTGGAGCCCTCATAGAGGGGCGCCCATTCTGTGATAAGATAGGCTCGGAAAAATCCAGAGATCAGGATTCAGGGAAATGACGCCGAGAGGGGTGCCATCATTTAAATGGCGCTCACAGGGCTGCCCTTATTTCAGTAAATGGCACCCAGACGGCTGCCATTATTTCATAAAATGGCGCCCAGGGGGCTGCCATCAATTGAAGAATTGGTGACTGCTCACAGGGGCGCCCATTGCTAAAATTCTAATTTTTTTTCATTTTCTTTTTATGCTAAAGAATTGACACCCCTCTACAGTGTCATCATTTAAATGACGACCCTATAGAGGGTCATTAATCAAGTAAATGGCGCCCTAGTCAGGGGCACCCATTCTTCTGGGTCATCTACGCACCGGGCGGGTATGTTTCGAGACACTAATTACTATTCATAATTTCTAAAGTTCTCAGAATCAAGAAATAAGGACATGGATAGATAGAGAAAAATATCATGATCATAGAATCATACTCATGCAAGGACTTTATGGTTTAGTTTCATAGATATAAAATTTCAAACATGGTGATTATTAATTACAGGAAAATGAATTGGCAACTGGTTGAAGGATCTTCAATTAATGGGTGCCATTCACTGGGTCGCCCATTCGGGAATGGGCACCCAGGGGTTGGTCGCCCATTTCGTGATTACAGAATTTTCGTGAATTAGGATATATATTTGATGTCCGTAAAACCAGTGTAACAGGCTATATTTGATCTTTGTAAAACTAGTGTAACAAGCTATATCATGTGGAATGATGAAGTTAAACTACTACTAATCATGCTTGTAACCCTATTTTAGCTACTAGTTAGGCCAGATCTTGAGAAAACCTACATTTTTGGCATGAATAACGAGGTACAAGAAGTAGAAGGAAGAAGAAAGAAGAAGAAGAAGCAGCCTCCTCACGTAGCAGCAGGAAGAAGAACGCGTGAACCGATAAAAATAACTCCTGTGAGGGGTTTTTCCTTCTCAGATCCCCTTGATATAACCCATTTGTGAGTGCACAGTCACTATGCACCCAAAAAATCATATCCGGATCCGTAGGATCAAGCCATTGTCTCCCCAACGGTACATTCGGTGTCATTAATGTGTTTGTAGGCCAACAGAGTGCCATTGATGTGTCTGTAGGCTAACGAAATAATGGAATGGGGGGCCTGAAAAAAATGGCGCCCTGGACTGGGGCGCCAATTAAATGACGCCCTTGTACAGGGGTGTGTACTACTGGAATTGGCGCCCTTGCATGAGGGCACCCATTGATTGGTTTGACCAGTCAAAGGGTAAATGGCGCCTGTGGGAGGGGGCGCCCATTCCTTGGGTTGACCCAGTCAAAAAGAAATGGCGCATAAGACAGGGGCGCCCATTCCTTCTGTGTCAAACAAATAGGAAAAGCTCATATACGTGTTATATATATGAGCTATTTGTTAGGCTAAGTGATGTTTGGGGCTCTTAAACACATGTGTATACATCTAGTGGCCCTTATCAAGTTTAGAGCTATGGTATTTAGAGTTATTTGTTTAGAAAAATGTGAAATTTCTCTATGATTTTTATTCGGGGTGCTACAAACTGACCATCGGCTCTTTATAGGTAAGAAGTGAGCTGACTTGGTCAATCGATCTATGATGACCCATATTCCATCATGTCCTCCTTTAGATTTAGACAGACCCATTATAAAGTCCATGCCGATATCTTCCCACTTCCACTTGGGAATGTCTAGAGGATGTAACTTGCTAGCGGGCTTTTGGTGTTCCGCCTTGACTTGTTGGCACGTGAGACAGTGAGAAACAAAGTCTGCTATCTCCCTTTTCATGTTGGGCTACCAAAAGGTCCGTTTCAAGTCTTGGTACATCTTGGTTGATCAAGAATGTATCGTGTTCCTTGATCGGTGAGCTTCTTCTAAAATTTTCTTCTTCAACTCCGGACAATCCAGTAAACAAGTCCTTTCTCGAAACAACAATCTTCCATCTGATGCTTACGTGAAATCAGGTTGTTCTCTTAGCTTTCCTTTTGTTTCTACTAGTACCGGGTCATCATCTTGAAGTCCTTTGATTTCGGAGAGTAGACCCGGTTGTATCCTCATGTGTGATAAAGTAATACACCTTCCCTCCTTATCCATGCTTATATTAAGCTTAGCGAATTGTTCTAGCATCCTCCACTCTTGGATCATACAGTTGGCCAATAACGCTCTCGGCTTTCGACTGAGGGCATCAGCTACAGGATTCCCCTTTCCAAGATGATATTGTATAGTGAAGTCGAAGTCCTTGAGATACTCTAGCCAATGCCTTTGTCTCATATTCAATTCTTTTTGAGAAAATAGATACTTGAGACCCTTGTGATCGGAGTATACGGTAAACTGCTCTCCATAGAGATAATGTCTCCAGATCTTCAAAGCAAATACTACCACGGCCAACTCTAAGTCATGCACCGGGTAGTTCTCTTCATGCTTCTTTAATTGTCGGGAAGAGTAAGCAATGACTCTCCCTTGTTACATTAACACACATCCGAGGCCAATGCCAGACGCATCGATATATACCCCAAACTTCTCTCTTTCAGTTGGTAATGCCAAGACTGGGGCAGTTGTTAGACGATCCTTCAAGGCTTGAAAACTTTTCTCACAGTCTACGTCCCACTTATAAGGAATCTTATTGCGGGTCAGCCGAGTAAGAGGAACATTGATCTTGGAGAAGTCCTTGATGAATCACCTGTAATAGCCAGCTAGACCTTAGAAGCTTCAGATTTCAATTGCATTTGTTGGTCTTTCCCAATTCTTCACGACCTCGACTTTTGACGGATCCACAGGAATTCCATTCTTCGAGATCACATGCCCTAGGAAAGATACTTTCTCGAGTCAGAAGTCACATTTGCTAAGCTTGGCATAGAGTTGATTCTTCATTAAGATTTGCAATGAAATCCTCAAATGCTCTTCATGCACTTCTTCGGTCTTTGAATATATCAATATATCATTAATAAAGAAAACTACAAATTGATCTAGATGAGTGGTGCGGACACCAGAGCGAGCGAGAAGCACGAACCGGCGAGCCGTCGGTACCGTACGCGGAGCACAACCAGGGCTACAGCGGCTTCCATCTAGCTCGGAGACAGCTTGGAGACTCCCCCTTGAGTCTCGATATTTATAGTTTATTGGGACTTTGTGTAGAAACCCGATAATTAAAAATGAGAAATAATTTTTTTAATTTCATTAAGTAATTAAAATTTTCATAAAATAATCAAATTACATTTTTACTATATGAAATAAGCTAGTTTATTGAATTTACTTGAATTTACTTGAAGTAAATAGAAATTAAATGCTTTAAACCTTCGATAAATCTTAGAAAGCCCAATAAGAGTTTACATAATGGGTTAGGATTACAATTGGCCCATTAGATAATCCATAATGGGTTGGATTAATAGATTAAAGGATTTAATAAAGGATAAATAACCTTAAATTCGTAACATGTGTTTAATATGACATTTAAGGGATTAAAAAAATCTCATTTCTAGAAGATTGACTCAAAAATCAACCCATACCTAACTTATAACTTTAGACCAGCCGTTTTTATATTGGTTTCACACCAAATTGAGGCTAGATTAAGAGAAGAAATGTGAATTTTCTTCTAATTCGTAGCTAATGGGTTAGGTGGAATTAGGTGAGAAATCTTGACAAAATTGGCCAACTTTTGGCTATAAATAGAGCCCCATTCGACCCTCAACTCATCCCTGGAGGCTAAGGTTATCCTGTTGCAAGAATTAGTGGAGATTTGAAGGAGGATTTGGAAGATCAAGGAGTTTCTTTATATTTGGGGATATTTCTTTAGACCCATCTAAAATTAGGCGTCTCTCAGGCTAAACTCTAATTAAAGCATGCTATCTTGTGTATTTTTTAATACTCTTTCCATTGATACCTGTTTCCCTAAATTTCGTTGAGAAATGAGCAAGTTATTAGCATTTTATTGAAGGGTATTCACGTTTTTTTAGGAAAACCGTGGCTGTTAAAACTCAGTTCGTGTTAATGAACGCGTCTCAACGATAAGACGCGTTCTCAGACGCTTTTACACCGACCAGAATTCAAAAATAAAAAAATATATATAATAAAAAGAAGGCGTCCAGCCATCCGGACGCGTCAACAGAGCACGTCCATTGGATAAGACGCGCTCAGACAGACTCTCTCTCCGTCCTAAATTTTAAAAAAAATATTAAAATAATTTCAAGAAGGCGTCCACTTTCTTGGACGCCTCTATAAAAAATAAATATTTTATTAGAATAAATTTATAAAGGCGTCCATCTGTCTGGACGCCTTCATAAAAAATTCAAATTTCATTAAAATAAATTTGAATAAGGCGTCCAATTGGCTAGACGCCTCTATAAAAAATTTAAATTTTATTAAAATGAATTTTAAGAAGGCGTTCATCCGCCTAGACGCCTCTTTTAAAAAATAAATATTAAATGACTATTTTTAGTGTGGAAAATCTATTTTTACCAAATAATTGATAAATTAATGAAAGAAAATTATTCCCAGCATCTAAAAATCTGTTATCAAAAAATTGCTATATTGAAATTATTTTCAAGCATGTTAAAAATTCATTTTTGTGGATTAAAAATATTTTTACCATGAGAAGAATATATTTTTACCATATTATTAGTAAATTGATGCATGAAAAATTATTACAGCATGTTATAAAAATACTTCCAGCATGATAAAATTAATTCCAGGATGTTAGAATTATTTTAACTTGTTAAGACTATTTTTCAGCATATTAAAGTTATTTTAAACTATTTTTCAGCATGTAAAAATATATTTTTATCATGTTATTAGTAAAGTAATGTATAAAAATTAGTTTCAGCATGTTAAAAAATATTTCTAGTATGATAAATTTACCTCCTGCATATTTAGATAGGAAATTATTTTTCAGCCTGTTAAATTTATTTAAAACTGATTTTTGCATATTTTCTAGAAAGAAAATAGTAAATAAAGGTATAAAAATTAATTTCAGCATGCTAAAAATTACTTTTAGTAAGATAAAATCATTTACAGTATGTCATGATTATTTTATTATGTTAGCATTAATTTCAGCATACTAAAGTTATTTAAAAATTATTTTTTGCATGATAAACCTATTTTCTCAATAAATAATTAACAAATAAATGTATAAAAAATATTTTTCAAGATAAAAAAATTTATTTTGTTATCAAAAATTTAGGCAAATATCATGGCAAAACTCATGTTTGTCACCTCATTAGTATGTTAGTGTACGAGGATTATTAGCATGTTAAGTACTCATATTAATATATTAAATAATAATTTTCATCATGATAAAAAGTTAATTCCAGCACGAAAAGTCTATCTTATCATCTCAGCAGTAAAGTGACACATGAAATTTATTTTCAGCAAGTAAAACTTATTTTTAGTACATAAGCTCTATTTTCTTATCAAATAACTAGTACATTGATAAATAAATAGTAATTAAATAGTAAAAAAACCAAAAATCTGGATTTTAAATTCTGAAAATTTTACTTCTTACTTAAAACACTTAATTATGAAAAAAAATACATCAGATTAGACTATGAAATTTAAAAATAATTCTATTTACTTGAATTTTCTTCTAGTTACCGTTCGTTATTGAATTCCACGACTTAATGTCGTTAAACATTATACCTCAAAACTATTGTCCACATTTCTTGTAACTTCTGGAATTTTTCCAGATCTGTACTTATTTACAATAGCATATTTCTTGAAATTCATTGGCCATATATATTAAAGTGGATGTCTAGACGTACTTGGGATCTTTTGATCCATATGACTCAATGCCTGGCATTAATGGGGCTCGGTCTGGTCCTGGGGGGAGCGCCCGAAAGTACTTGTGCCCATGGGAGTTGATTGACCAACGGTGTGGCATTGCACCGAAGTGCATGATAGATTTACTTGATACGGCATTCCACTACTCGTACTTGTTTACTTGTTTACATGACCACTTGAAAAATTACATGAATTACTTGACTTGCGTAAAATGGCCAAATTCGTGAAATTCTTTACTTGTTAAAAGGTTATTACTTGAAAACTTCTCTTGATATCTTGTTATCTTGTTAATACTTGAAATTTTCTTATACAAAATTCTATTCAAATTTCATGATTTAACATTTCCCTATTCAACTTGGAAAATGGTTCAACATGCTAAATACTTTAAGATTGCATGGTTCTTAGAGATATAAAATCCTACTGAGCTTATTGCTCACCCTACGTTTTCGGTTAATTATTGCAGGAAATGACATTGAACAAGGGAATGGACAAGAGTGAGAGAGTGATTTTCCTTTTACCTAGGTTTATGTAGGTCATTAGTGTTTTTACAAGGATGATGTACTTTGAGATTGGAAGTTGTAATTTACCTTTATGGCTTATCAATTAGTGTTGTAAACTTCATTTTGATGGAATAAAAGTATCATTTTCTCATTCATTTCTGACTTTAGAAATAAAATTGTACAAGCTCTGATCGACACGCTTGTTTACGACTCGTCGCGCCCTCGATATTCCCTGTCGGGGCGTGACAGTCTTTGTGGTATCAGAGCCTAGGTTACATAACATCCTAGGTTTCATAATTTTAGGTTCATTCTTAAACTTAGGGTAGGTTTTAGATCAATATCTAGAAACTTGGATAAGGACTTAAACATTCCCGATAAGCACGGGTAGAAACACAGGTTTAGTTTTAAAGATTTATCAAGACATAAACAAATGAATAAAATAATTAAACCTTGTAATTATGGTTGCAAGTTAATTCTCGCAAATGGCCGCCGAGAGAGCTCAATGGCGCGAGATGCAATGCACCGTTCAAGGCTTAACCCAAGCTCTCCAACAGGTTGCTCGGGGAGGAGCAAACTGGGGAGCGGGTGATCTACATAGGAATTTCCGGAGCATGAACCCTCCCCGGTTCGCGGGAACTACGGACCTGGACGAGGCCGAACATTGGATTAAGGAGATCAAGAGGATTTTTCGAGTCATGCAATGTGCCGACGAGGAGAAGGTCTTACTTGCTACTTTCAAACTAGAAAGAGATGCGCATGCCTGGTGAGAATCGGTCGAGGCTACTTTACCGCACGACCAAATTCTATGGGAAGAGTTCGTGGAACACTTCAATAGAAAGTATTTCTATGACCGGGTGCAAGAAAGGAAGGCCGCCGAGTTTACCGCTTTGAAGCAAAGGGGTTTATCGGTGGCGGAATATGAAGCACAATTTTCGAGGTTATCTCGGTACGCTCCACATCTCGTGGGTACCGACAAGATGAAGGCACGAAGATTTCCTAATGGCCTTAAGCCGCAATATATTACTCAACACGCCCCGATGGATATTCAATTATATTCTGATATGGTACGAAGAGCTCAACTCCTAGAAGATGCAACGGAGTTATCGGATCGCATCCGAGGAAGGGAAGCCAAGAGAGAGCAAGTTACTGGGTCCGGAAGTTTTAAACCTTCCTTCGAGAAGAAAAGACCTAATGACAGGCGTAACTTCAACAAGGATGGGCGTAATTTCAGAAAGGGTGGACGTAATTTCCAAGGGGACAAGAAGCCGAGGACTTTCGACAAACAAATTGTTCCTTTCTCTACGCCATCAAAAGAATTATGCAAATATTGCGAGAAGCCCGGACACAAAGCCGAGGAATGCTGGAGAAAACTCAACCCATGTCTTCGATGTGGGAGTCGGGAGCATAGGATCCCGAATTGCCCTCTTCTCAACGAGCAAGCTCCATCACCGGTAAAGCTCCCAATTATTGCAAAGAAGCAAGGGAGACTCCAAGCTCTAATGAATGGGGAACCTACCGAGGAAGGAGGAGTCGTGGAAGGTACTCTTTTCATATACTCCAAGCCTGCCTCTGTCTTATTTGACACTGGAGCTACACATTCATTTATATCTAGAAGATTTGCTGGTCTTTTACTTATGAAGCATGTTCCATTAGATTCTACACTTACCATTACTACACTTATTGGAACGGGAACGGAGATTAAATATTTCTATCCCGATAGTGAAATTATAATTAGCGGTTATAACTTACCCGCATATTTGGTATGCATGGAGATGGAAGGATATGATATTATTTTGGATACCGATTGGCTATCTACACATGGAGCTAGTGTAAATTGCAAGTTGGGGATGATAACTTTCATGGGTTACCCCGACCTTCTATTTTCGGGTATCAGGCATTCCAAGCACATACCTCTCATTTCGGCCCTTAAAGCCGAAAAATTATTGAGGAAGGGTTGTGCCGGTTACTTAGTTTCTATCATAATGACCGAGCATACGGAACCCGTTCTAAAGGACATTCCTATCGTTTGGGATTATTCTGATGTATTTCCAGACGAATTGCCTGGTATTCCTCCAGAGAGAGAGGTGGTATTCTCTATTGATTTAATTCCAGGAGAGGCACAAGTTTCTAAAGCCCCATATCGGATGTCTGCCGTGGAAATGAAAGAATTAAAGGATGAATTATTGGAATTACTGGAAAAGGGGTTTATCCGACAAAGTACTTCACCTTGGGGAGCCCCGGTCTTATTTGTCAAGAAAAAGGATGGTTCGATGAGGTTATGTGTTGATTATCGGCAATTGAATCAACTCACCATCAAGAATAAATATCCATTGCCGAGGATTGATGAATTATTCGACCAGATTTCTGGAGCTCAATATTTCTCAAAGATCGACCTTCGATCTATTAGTGGAGATTTGAAGGAGGATTTGAAAGATCAAGGAGTTTCTTTATATTTGGGAATATTTCTTTAGATCCGTCTAAAGGTAGGTGTCTCTCAGGTTAAACTCTAATTAAAGCATGTTATCTTGTGTATTTTTCAATGCTCTTTTCATTGATACATGTTTCCCTAAATTTCGTTGAGAAATGAGCAAGTTATTAGCATTTTATTGAAGGGTATTCACGTTTTTTTTAGGAAAACCGTGACTGTTAAAACTCAGTTCGCGTTAATGAACGCGTCTCCACGATAAGACACGTTTTCAGACGCTTTTACACCGACCAGAATTCAAAAATAAATAAATATATATAATAAAAAGAAGGCGTCCAGCCATCCGGACGCGTCAACAGAGCACGTCCATTGGATAAGACGCGCTAAGACAGACTCTCTCTCCGTCCTAAATTTTGAAAAAAAAATTAAAATAATTTCAATAAGGCATCAACTTTCCTGGACGCCTCTATAAAAAATAAATATTTTATTAGAATAAATTTATAAAGGCGTCCATCTGCATGGACGCCTTTATAAAAAATTCAAATTTTATTAAAATAAATTTGAATAAGGCGTCCAATTGACTAGACGCCTCTATAAAAAATTTAAATTTTATTAAAATGAATTTTAAGAAGGCGTCCATTCGCCTGGACGCCTCTTTTAAAAAATCAATATTAAATGACTATTTTTCAGTGTGGAAAATTTATTTTTACCAAATAACTGATAAATTAATGAATGAAAATTATTCCCAGCATCTAAAAATTTGTTATCAAAAAATTGCTATATTGAAATTATTTTTCAGCATGTTAAAAATTTATTTTTATGGAATAAAAATATTTTTACCATGAAAACAATATATTGTTACCATATTATTAGTAAATTGATGCATGAAAAATATTTACAGCATGTTCAAAAAATACTTCCAACATGATAAAATTAATTCCAGCATGTTAGAATAATTTTAGCTTGTTAAGACTGTTTTTTAGCATATTAAAGTTATTTTAAACTATTTTTCAGCATGTAAAAATCTATTTTTATCATGTTATTAGTAAAGTAATGTATGAAAATTAGTTTCAGCATGTTAAAAATTATTTCTAGTATGATAAATTTACCTCCTACATATTGAGATAGGAAATTAGTTTTCATCATGTTAAATTTATTTAAAACTGATTTTTGCATATTTTCTTGCAAGAAAATAGTAAATAAAGGGATAAAAATTAATTTCAGCATGCTAAAAATTACTTTCAGTAAGATAAAATCATTTACAGCATGTCATGATTATTTTATCATGTTAGCATTAATTTCAGCATACTAAAGTTATTTAAAAATTATTTTTCGCATGATAAACCTATTTTATTAATAAATAATTAACAAGTAAATGTATAAAAAATATTTTTCAATACAAAAAAATTTATTTTGTTATCAGAAAATTTAGGAAAACAGCATGGTAAAACTCATGTTGTTCACCTCATTAGTATGTTAGTGTACGAGGATTATTAGCATGTTAAGTATTCATATTAATATATTAAATAATGATTTTCAGCATGATAAAACGTTAATTCCAGCACGAAAAGTCTATCTTATCATCTCAGCAGTAAAGTGACACATGAAATTTATTTTCAGCAAGTAAAACTTATTTTTAGTACATAAGCTCTATTTTCTTATCAAATAACTAGTACATTGATAAATAAATAGTAATTAAATAGTAAAAAAACTAAAAATCAGGATTTTAAATTCTAAAAATGTTACTTCTTACCTAAAACACTTAATTATGAAAAAAAACACATCAGATTAGACTATGAAATTTAAAAATAATTCTATTTACTTGAATTTTCTTCCTAGTTACCGTTCGTTATTGAATTCCACGACTTAATGTCGTTAAACATTATGTCTCAAAACTATTGTCCACATTTCTTGTAACTTCTGGAATTTTTCCAGATCTGTAATTATTTACAATAGCCTATTTCTTGAAATTCATTGGCCATATACATTAAAGTGGATGTCTAGACGTACTTGGGATCTTTTGATCCATATGACTCAATGCCTGGCATTAATGGGGCCCGGTCTGGTCCTGGGGGGAGCGCTCGAAAGTACTTGTGCCGATGGGAGTTGATTGACCAATGGTGTGGCATTGCACCGAAGTGCATGATAGATTTACTTGATACCGCATTCCACTACTCGTACTTGTTTACTTGTTTACATGACCACTTGAAAAATTACATGAATTACTTGACTTGCGTGAAATGGCCAAATTCGTGAAATTCTTTACTTGTTCAAAGGTTATTACTTGAAAACTTCTCTTGATATCTTGTTATCTTGTTGGTACTTGAAATTTCCTTATACAAAATTCTATTCAAATTTCATGATTTAACATTTCCCTATTCAACTTGGAAAATGGTTCAACATGCTAAGTACTTCAAGATTGCCTGGTTCTTAGAGATATAAAATCCTACTGAGCTTATTGCTCACCCTACTTTTTCGGTTAATTGTTGTAGGAAATGACAATGAACAAGGGAATGGACAAGAGTGAGAGAGTGATTTTCCTTTTACCTAGGTTTATGTAGGTCATTAGTGTTTTTCCAAGGATGATGTACTTTGAGATTGGAAGTTGTAATTTACCTTTATGGCTTATCAATTAGTGTTGTAAACTTCATTTTGATGGAATAAAAGTATCATTTTCCCATTCATTTCTGACTTTAGAAATAAAATTGTACATGCTCTGATCGACACGCTTGTTTACGACTCGTCGCGCCCTCGATATTCTGTGTCGGGGCGTGACAGTCTTTATGGTATCAGAGCCTAGGCTACATAACATCCTAGGTTTCATAATTTTAAGTTCATTCTTAAACTTAGGGTAGGTTTAGATCAATATCTAGAAACTTGGATAAGGACTTAAACATTTCCGGTAAGCACGGGTAGAAACACGGGTTTAGTTTTAAAGATTTATCAAGACATAAATAAATGAATAAAATAATTAAACCTTGTAATTATGGTTGCAGGTTAATTCTCGCAAATGGCTGCCGAGAGAGCTTATTGGCGCGAGATGCAACGCACCGTTCAAGGCTTAACCCAAGCTCTCCAACAGGTTGCTCAGGGAGGAGCAAACCGAGGAGCGGGTGATCTACATAGGAATTTTCGGAGAATGAACCCTCCCCGGTTCGCGGGAACTACGGACCCGGACAAGGCCGAACATTGGATTAAGGAGATCGAGAGGATTTTTTGAGTCATGCAATGTGCCGACGAGGAGAAGGTCTTACTTGCTACTTTCCAACTGGAAAGAGATGCGCGTGCCTGGTGGGAATCGGTCGAGACTACTTTACCGCACGACCAAATTCTATGGGAAGAGTTCGTGGAACACTTCAATAGCAAGTATTTCTCTGATCGGGTGCAAGAACGGAAGGCCGCCGAGTTTGCCGCTTTGAAGCAAAGGGGTTTATCGGTGGCGAAATATGAAACACAATTTTTGAGGTTATCTCGGTACGCTCCACATCTCGTGGGTACCGACAAGATGAAGGCACGAAGATTTCTTAATGGCCTTAAGCCGTAATATATTACTCAACTCGCCCCGATGGATATTCAATTATATTCTGACATGGTACGAAGAGCTCAACACCTAGAAGATGCAACGGAGTTATCGGATCGCATTCGAGGAAGGGAAGCCAAGAGAGAGCAAGTTACTGGGTCCGGAAGTTTCAAACCTTCCTTCGGGAAGAAAAACCCAATGACAGGTGTAACTTCAACAAGGATGGGCGTAATTTCAGCAAGGGTGGACGTAATTTCCAAGGGGACAAGAAGCCGAGACTTTTGACAAACAAATTGTTCCTTTCTCTACGCCATCAAAGGAATTATGCAAATATTGCGAGAAGCCCATACACAAAGCCGAGGAATGCTGGAGAAAACTCGGCGCATGTCTTCGATGTGGGAGTCGGGAGCATAGGATCCCGAATTACCCTCTTCTCAACGAGCAAGCTCCATCACCGGCAAAGCTCCCAATTATTGCAAAGAAGCAAGGGAGACTCCAAGCTCTAATGAATGGGGAACCTACCGAGGAAGGAGGAGTCATGGAAGGTACTCTTTTCATATACTCCAAGCCTGCCTCTGTCTTATTTGACACTGGAGCTACACATTCATTTATATCTAGAAGATTTGCTGGTCTTTTACTTATGAAGCCTGTTCCATTAGATTCTACACTTACCATTACTACACCTATTGGAACGGGAACGGAGATTAAATATTTCTATCCCGATAGTGAAATTATAATTAGCGGTTATAACTTACCCGCATATTTGGTATGCATGGAGATGGAAGGATATGATATTATTTTGGATACCGATTGGCTATCTACACATGGAGCTAGTGTAAATTGCAAGTTGGGGATGATAACTTTCATGGGTTACCCCGACCTTCTATTTTCGGGTATCAGGCATTCCAAGCACATACCTCTCATTTCGGCCCTTAAAGCCGAAAAATTATTGAGGAAGGGTTGTGCCGGTTACTTAGTTTCTATCATAATGACCGAGCATACGGAACCCGTTCTAAAGGACATTCCTATCGTTTGGGATTATTCTGATGTATTTCCAGACGAATTGCCTGGTATTCCTCCAGAGAGATAGGTGGTATTCTCTATTGATTTAATTCCAGGAGTGGCACCAGTTTCTAAAGCTCCATATCGGATGTCTGCCGTGGAAATGAAAGAATTAAAGGATCAGTTATTAGAATTACTGGAAAAGGGGTTTATCCGACCAAGTACTTCACCTTGGAGAGCCCCGATCTTATTTGTCAAGACGAAGGATGGTTCGATGAGGTTATGTGTTGATTATCGGCAATTGAATCAACTCACCATCAAGAATAAATATCCATTGCCGAGGATTGATGAATTATTCGACCAAATTTCTGGAGCTCGATATTTCTCAAAGATCGACCTTCGATCTAGTTATCATCAATTGAAGATTAAGGAAAGTGATATTCACAAGACAGCATTCCGGAGTCGGTATGGTCATTACGAGTTCACCGTTATGCCTTTCGGCTTAACAAATGTGTCTGCCGCATTTATGCAATTGATGAACAGCGTATTCAGGCCGTACCTCGATCAATTTGTGGTTGTATTCATCGATGACATTTTGATCTACTCCAAGTCAAAGGAAGAACATGAGGAACATCTTAAGAAGGCCCTTCAATTATTAAGAGATCACGAGCTTTATGCCAAATTAAGTAAGTGTGATTTCTGGTTGGAGGAAGTTTCTTTTCTTGGTCACATAATTTCCCGGAACGATATCGCCGTCGATCCTTCAAAGGTCGAGGCCGTAAAGAACTAGGAAAAACCTACTAGTGTGACGGAAATTCGAAGCTTCTTGGGATTGGTCGGATATTATCGAAGATTTATCAAGGATTTCTCAAAGATCGCAGTATCTTTAACAAGATTGACAAGGAAGGAGAATCCTTTTATATGGTCCGAGGAATGCGAGAAAAGCTTTTAAACTTTAAAGGATTGTCTGACGACTGCTCCTATTCTCACATTACCTACGGAAGGAGGAGGATTTGAAGTATATGCTGATGCATCTGGAATTGCCCTAGGTTGCGTATTAATGCAACATGGCAAGGTCATAGCTTATTCCTCACGGCAATTGAAGAAGCATGAGGTAAATTATCCCGTAGATGACCTAGAACTGGAAGCTGTGGTCTTTGCTTTGAAGATCTGGCGACATTACCTCTATGGCGAAGCCTTTACGGTGTATTCTGATCACAAGAGTCTCAAATATTTATTCTCTCAAAAGGAGCTCAATATGAGACAAAGACAGTGGTTGGAATATTTAAAGGATTATGATTTCTCCATACAATATCATCCTGGAAATGGTAATGTCGTAGCTGATGCACTTAGCCGAAAGCCGATGGCCTTATTATCGAGCATGATGGTTAAAGAATGGCATCTACTTGAGCAAATGGCCAACTTAAACCTTAATATGGAGGAGAAGGAAGACAGAGTCTTTATTGCTAATATTCGACTCCAACCCGAGTTACTCTCGGATGTTAAGGAACGGCAAGGTGATGATCCGATGATCGTTGAAATTAAATAGAAACTAGATCAACGATCGGATTTCCTTCTGGCTGATGATGGAAGGTTATTATTCAACGGAAGAACTTGTATATCCGATTGTTCTACTATCAAGAGAAAAATCTTTGAGGAAGCACATCGGTCAAGGTACACTATTTACCCTGGTGTTACAAAAATGTACCAAGACCTCAAGAGAACATTCTGGTGGCCGAACATGAAGAGAGAGGTAGCCGAGTTCGTAAGTCGATGTTTGGTATGTCAACAAGTTAAAGTCGAGCACCTCAAATCGGCTGGTAAACTCAAGCCTCTCGAAATACCAGAATGGAAATGGGAGAGTATCGGTATGGACTTCATAGTTGGATTACCGAAGACCCGAAGTGGTTTCGATGCTATATGGGTAATTGTGGACCGGTTAACCAAGTCTGCTCACTTTTTACCTATCAAGATTAAATGAACCGTGGATGTTCTAGCCGCCTTATATATCAAGGAGATCGTAAGGCTGCACGGTATTCCAAGCTCTATTATTTCGGATCGAGATCCGAGATTCACCTCTCATTTCTGGAAGGGTTTACAATCATCTATAGGTACTAGACTAAGGTTTAGTACGACTTTTCACCCTCAGACGGATGGACAAACCGAGAGGACGAATCAGATTATTGATGAAATGTTGAGAGCCTGCATGATTGACTTCGGCGGGAGTTGGCATGAACATTTACCATTGACTGAGTTCGCTTATAGCAATAGCTACCAGTTGAGTATTCAAATGGCACCATTCGAAGCTCTTTATGGCTGAAGCTGCAGATCGCCTCTATGTTGGAGCGAGGTTGGAGAGAAGGGATTGCTTGGTCCCGATATTGTCTAAGATACAACTAGCAAAATCCAGTTAATTCAAGAAAGGCTAAAGGTCGCTCAATCACGGCAAAAGAGCTATGCCGACAATCGGAGGAGAGACCTTGAATTACAAGTGAGGGAGCATGTCTTCTTAAAAATCTCACCCACCCGTGGAATTAGAAGATTCGGCATCAAAGGAAAGCTATGTCCGAGATTTATCGGTCCTTTCGAGATTCTGGAAAGAATCGGCGAGGTAGCATACAAGCTAGCTTTACCTCCTCAACTAGCCGATGTACATGACATATTCCATGTATCCATGCTAAGGAAATACGTCTATGATCCTTCACATGTGATTCAATTTGAAGAATTGAAACTCAAAAAGGACTTATCATATGAAGAAAGACCGATCAAGATACTGGATCGAAAATTACACCAACTAAGGAATCGGGCCATACCGATGGTGAAAATTCAATGGAGAAAGCGTGGATTCGAGGAAGCAACCTGGGAATTGGAAGAATCCATCAAGAAGAAATACCCAGATTTAATCTCAGGTTAGAAATTTGACATTTCTACTCGAATCTTTGACTTTTAGTTATATAATATAAATTTGGAGGACCAAATTCTTTTAAGTGGGGGAGGATGTAGAAACCCGATAATTAAAAATGAGAAATAAATTTTTTAATTTTATTAAGTAATTAAAATTTTCAAAAAATAATCAAATTACATTTTTACGATATGAAATAAGCTAGTTTATTGAATTTACTTGAATTTACTTGAAGTAAATAGAAATTAAATGCTTTAAACCTTCGATAAATCTTAAAAAGCCCAATAAGAGTTTACATAATGGGTTAGGAATACAATTGGCCCATTGGATAATCCATAATGGGTTGGATTAATGGTTTAAAAGATTTAATAAAGGATAAATAACCTTAAATTCGTAACATGTGTTTAATATGACATTTAAGGGATTAAATTAATCTCATTTCTAGAAGATTGACTCAAAAATCAACCCATACCTAACTTATAACTTTAGACCAGCCGTTTTTATATTGGTTTCACACCAAATTGAGGCTAGATTAAGAGAAGAAATGTGAATTTTCTTCTAATTCGTAGCTAATGGGTTAGGTGGAATTAAGTGAGAAATCATGAAAAAATTGGCCAATAAATAGAGCCCCATTCGACCCTCAACTCCTCCCTGGAGGCTAAGGTTATGCTGTAGCAAGAATTAGTGGAGATTTGAAGGAGGATTTGAAAGATCAAGAGTTTCTTTATATTTGGGAATATTTCTTTAGATCCGTCTAAAGGTAGGTGTCTCTCAGGCTAAAGTCTAATTAAAGCATGCTATCTTGTGTATTTTTCAATGCTCTTTTCATTGATACCTTTTCCCCTAAATTTCTTTGAGAAATGAGCAAGTTATTAGCATTTTATTGAAGGGTATTCACTTTTTTTTAAGGAAAACCGTGGCTGTTAATACTCAGTTCGCGTTAATGAACGCGTCTCCACGATAAGACGCGTTCTCAGACGCTTTTACACCGACCAGAATTCAAAAATAAAAAAATATATATAATAAAAAGAAGGCGTCCAGCCATCCGGACGCGTCAACACAACACGTCCATTGGATAAGACGCGCTCAGACAGACTCTCTCTCCGTCCTAAATTTTGAAAAAAAAATATTAAAATAATTTCAAGAAGACGTTCACTTTCCTGGACGCCTCTATAAAAAATAAATATTTTATTAGAATACATTTATAAAGGCGTCCATCTGCCTAGACGCCTTCATAAAAAATTCAAATTTTATTAAAATAAATTTGAATAAGGCGTCCAATTGACTAGACGCCTCTATAAAAAATTTAAAATTTATTAAAATAAATTTTAAGAAGGCGTCCATCCGCCTGGAAGCCTCTTTTAAAAAATCAATATTAAATGACTATTTTTCAGTGTGGAAAACTATTTTTACCAAATAATTGATAAATTAATGAATGAAAATTATTCCCAGCATCTGAAAATCTGGTATCAAAAAATTGATATATTGAAATTATTTTTCAGCATGTTAAAATTTCATTTTTGTGGAATAAAAATATTTTTACCATGAAAAAAATATATTTTTACCATATTATTTGTAAATTGATGCTTGAAAAATATTTACAGCATGTTAAAAAGATACTTCCAACATGATAAAATTAATTCCAGCATGTTAGAATTATTTTAGCTTGTTAAGACTATTTTTCAGCATATTAAAGTTATTTTAAACTATTTTTCAGCATGTAAAAATCTATTTTTATCATGTTATTAGTAAAGTAATGTATAAAAATTAGTTTCAGCATGTTAAAAATTATTTCTAGTATGATAAATTTACCTCCTGCATATTGAGATAGGAAATTATTTTTTAGCATATTAAATTTATTTAAAACTAATTTTTGCATATTCTCTAGCAAGAAAATAGTCAATAAAGGGATAAAAATTAATTTCAGCATGCTAAAAATTACTTTCAGAAATATAAAATCATTTACAGTATTTCATGATTATTTTATCATGTTAGCATTAATTTCAGCATACTAAAGTTATTTAAAAATTATTGTTCGCATGATAAACCTATTTTCTCAATAAATAATTAACAAATAAATGTATAAAAAATATTTTTCAATAAAAAAAATTTATTTTGTTATTAGAAAATTTAGGCAAACAATGGTAAAACTCATGTTTGTCACCTCATTAGTATGTTAGTGTACGAGGATTAATAGCATGTTAAGTATTCATATTAATATATTAAATAATAATTTTTAGCATGATAAAAAGTTAATTCCAGCACGAAAAGTCTATCTTATCATCTCAGCAGTAAAGTGACACATGAAATTTATTTTCAGCAAGTAAAACTCATTTTTAGTACATAAGCTCTATTTTCTTATCAAATAACTAGTACATTGATAAATAAATAGTAATTAAATAGTAAAAAAACTAAAAATCAGGATTTTAAATTCTAAAAGGTTTACTTCTTACCTAAAACACTATATTATGAAAAAAACACATCAGATTAGACTATGAAATTTAAAAATAATTCTATTTACATAAATTTTCTTCCTAGTTACCGTTCGTTATTGAATTCCACGACTTAATGTCGTTAAATATTATGCCTCAAAACTATTGTCCACATTTCTTGTAACTTCTGGAATTTTTCAGATCTGTACTTATTTACAATAGCCTATTTCTTGAAATTCATTGGCCATATACATTAAAGTGGATGTCTAGACGTACTTGGGATCTTTTGATCCATATGATTCAATGCCTGGCATTAATGGGGCCCGGTCTGGTCCTGGGGGGTGCGCCCGAAAGTACTTGTGCCCATGGGAGTTGATTGACCAACGGTGTGGTATTGCACCGAAGTGCATGATAGATTTACTTGATACCGCATTCCACTACTCGTACTTGTTTACTTGTTTACATGATCACTTGAAAAATTACATGAATTACTTGACTTGCGTGAAATGGCCAAATTCATGAAATTCTTTACTTGTTCAATGGTTATTACTTGAAAACTTCTCTTGATATCTTGTTATCTTGTTGGTACTTGAAATTTCCTTATACAAAATTCTATTCAAATTTCATGATTTAACATTTCCCTTTTCAACTTGGAAAATTGTTCAACATGCTAAATACTTCAAGATTGCCTGGTTCTTAGAGATATAAAATCCTACTGAGCTTATTGCTCACCCTACGTTTTCGGTTAATTGTTGCAGGAAATGACATTGAACAAGGGAATGGACAAGAGTGAGAGAGTGATTTTCCTTTTACCTAGGTTTATGTAGGTCATTAGTGTTTTTACAAGGATGATGTACTTTGAGATTGGAAGTTGTAATTTACCTTTATGGCTTATCAATTAGTGTTGTAAACTTCATTTTGATAGAATAAAAGTATCATTTTCCCATTCATTTCTGACTTTAGAAATAAAATTGTATATGCTCTGATCGACACGCTTGTTTACGACTCGTCGCGCCCTCGATATTCCGCGTCGGGGCGTGACACTTTGTTTGTGTGTATTGTGTGTTTTATTCGGATTGTAATTCGATTGTAAGAGGGATTTATGTGTAATTTGGGACCACCCGGGTCCCGCGGGCCCCCCTACCTCTTCCTCATTTATCCACCTCATATCTAGGGCCCATGTGGGGTCAGTCAACCTTCCAATAGTGGGCTTCTAGAAGAGTGGACCAAGGGGGGGACAAGTGTTTAAAATAGTCCAAGAAGGGGGCATGAAGGTCAAGGGGGCGCCCCTCCTTTACTATATTATATTAGGAATTTTAGTTTATTTTATTTAGTTCTAAATCACATGGGAGAATAAAAATTTGGACTCCCTCTTTTACCCTCCCCAACCCTAGATCTAGGGTTAGTTTGTGTCATTTTGCATTTCACATAAAAGGCTTGTAATTCCCATTTTGTTACAATTAATGCAAAGAAAATCTTGAATTTCCTCCAAAGGAGCAAGGGCCGCCCCCCTCTCTCTCTCCTCTCTTCTTCTTGCAACTGGGAAGACTGTGTTCTGAGGTGGGAAGCCTCATCTATCTGGTGTGGAGTTCGTCGTTGCCGCCGCCATCGCCCTCGAGCCGTCGTTGCACCGCCACCGCCTCCGTCGGTATTCTGCCAATCGGGTGACAACAGGCCATTCTCGGATTTTTAACTCTCTGCCACGAGTTCATCTAGAGCCCAAACTTTCAGGGTGAGTTCCAGGGGTCTTCACCACGTCCCAAAAAATTTGGTTGGGCTTCTAGCATCCATTTTCCAATTTTCCATTTTCGTTCTTCCTTTCCACCTAGATCTGCCAGCTTTCAGTCCAGATTCACAGTATCTCTGAGTTTCCCCTTTTCGGACCTCTTCTTGATTTTTTCTTGAGCTCCCTATTTTGCTGGAGGTTTTGTCCAACACCCCCTCCTTCCAAGAATTTTCTTGTAATTTCTAAAAGCCTTCACCTATTTTCTACAATTCACTTACAGATCTCACTCAGTTCTGTCTGCCTCTGTTCAGATCCGATCACCCACCAGTATAAAATATCTTTCCCCATCCAAACCTCCACCAAATCGGTCATAAGAATTATTTACGTTTTCCCCTCTCCCCCCTCTACAACTTTCATGAAGAACTCAAGGCCTGAATCCAAGGTCTACCCTACGGTCAACGCCAACTCTCAGGAAACTTCAATTCTGCCCGGCCAGATCTGAAACTGAGATCAGTCCGGTTCTAAAATCGCCCATCTGAAGCACGATCTCAACGAAGTTTCTGGAGTCCCCGAAGATCTAAGCACTTCGAAAGAGCTTTCCAACGATATCTCTTGCGCATCGATCCAACGTCGGGAGTGATTGCAGCAGCCGATCTCGCCGGATCACGCGCTGTAAAACAGAAGCAACAGATCCGTGGGCAGCAACTCCAAGACTTGGAGATCGGAGCCGATCGGCCTCCGGCCAGTGTTCTAGCCAGGCTGCCGCCCAGGGAAGCGCACCAATAGAGGCCACCATCCCAGTGGGACCCACTCCGTCAGGTCCAGAGGACGGGGCAGCGCGTGGGCCCCATGAACTCGTAGATCGCGCCATCGGGACAGCACTAAAACGCGGGTTTCGGCACCGACGGACGACATCAAGATGCTGCCCGTCAACCCAATTCCCGCTACTCCCGGGCCCCACATGTGACCTATTACCTCCCTGCCTGGAGTGGGTCAAATCTTTGTACTACAGTGTATTTGTTTAACCGGGAGTACAGGATTGGCCGGGGTTGTCTTCCCCATGTCGGGAGCGTGGAGGTAACGATCTCGACTTCTTGGCATTTACTTGCTTAGCTAGTATATGGTCGTGTGCCACTACTGAGTGTGATAGGAACCTAGCCCGTGAGTCCATGTCACCGCTGTGAGCAAGAGAGTGACCCGTCCCGTGGCTCGATCCGAGCATGGAAGTGAGTCGACCACCCTTGACTCTGCCGATTTCTCAACCGGGCGGATCCGCGTTTCCCCTCGCTTGGGATGACGAGTGAGGTTGCATTTCTGTTGCCGACGTATAGCCCATAGGAACTCTTAGTGTCGGGCCAATGCGTCTCCATTGTTGTATGTTGCTGGTCGTGCCCGCATTTATAGTCCGAGATCCGCATCACTTAGAATCGGTCCCCGTATCTTTCCCACATCAGTTTGGTATCAGAGCGAGTCGAGTCTAGGGTAGTCGTTGCATAAGTCTTGCGCAGTCTAAGTCGAGTCTAGGATCATCATTATTTTCAAAACAAAAAAAAGTGTTTTAAAAATGCATTTCATCCTGATAATCTGGTATATTAAAAGGTGTTGTCTGAACGTTAGGCTACGCCCATCGGGAAGGCCGCACACTTGCGGGAGTGATCTTCGGATCGATTAACTCCGCCACGTGCCGGATATTGGCTTAGGTCTAGGTGCATTAGTCGGCGTTTGCATTAGTCTGTGTCTCCTAGTTCGTGTGTCTTTGCATGCCCACCCGTCGAGGTACCCAATACTCGCCACTACCACCTATGGCGGATTCCCGAGCCCGTATCTCCGATGAGCCCTCGACGGTCGAGATGTTTCGAGCCCTCATGGATCATCTCGATATGCGTATGAATGGCCTTAGTTCGCATCTAGATGGCGTAGGAACGTGTCTAGAAGGGAGGATGAAAGCCCTCGAGGATCGGGCCGAATCTTCAGACCAGTCCATCCAGGGTCTTGTAGGGAGAATTACCGTCCTCGAGAGGGCCCCAGCGGCGGCGTAACCCACGCCGACCAATGGTCAACAAGAGCCGGCTCAGCAACCTGCTGTGCCAAGAGCTCAGGCGGTAGATGTTGAGAGGCAACAGGTGCATGAGGTGGCTGACTATGCATCTGATAATGAGCAAGGGGGATATGGTCGTCGTAACCAACGATGAAATCGTGATGACGATGATGACGATCGCGTTCTTCGAAGCGTGCGTGCGGACCCTCCCCTTTTTAGCGGGTCCTTGGACCCGAAGGTCTATTTAGATTGGGAGGCCGGCATGGACCGGTACTTCGAGTGGTTTGAGATGACGGACCACCGGAGAGTTCGATACGCGAAGATGAAGCTGCATGGGCAGGCCCAAACTTATTGGACCAATGTGGAGAGCCTGCTAAATCAGCGACGTCAACCCCCGATCGGCACTTGGGATGACATGAAAATGAAATTGAGGGAGAAGTATCTTCCTGCCTCATATCGCCAATGCCTCATAGACAAATGGCAAAGTCTCTCCCAAGGGAACCGATCCGTGACCGAGTACACCGTCGAGTTTGATGAGTATTATTTACGGTGTGGAGTTACGGAAGAGAGCACCATGACCATATCACGCTTTCGGAGAGGTCTGCGGCCAAACTATCAATATGAACTTTTTCGCCGCAATGTGACCACTTTGGAACAGGCGTATCAGGTTGCTCTCGAATTGGAGCAATTCGAGGCCGAGTTCGAGTCTACCCATCGGTTGGGCTCCTTCCCCCTTCGTAGTGTCGAGCCCCGTGGCTCTTTTGGCACGTACCCGAGGACCCCCATAGCCCGACCTCAGGAGCCCACTCGCCCCGAGCCGTTCACTCATAGGCCTCGCCATCCACCTCCGAGGGACCTTCCTCGTCCCCAACAACTTACGGCACCCATCGCCCGTCCACCGGCACCCGCACCTCCTGCTCGTCTCTTGTTGCCTTCACCTCCTATCCATCAGGAGGATAAAGGGAAAGGACCCTTGATTGGGAAGCCTAGTGGATCATGGCAGCAGTGTTATCACTGCAATGAGTTTGGCCATTTCGCCAACTATTGTCCCACTCGCCCATCTCTTGTCATAGGGGATACACAGGCCAAGGACGCCACCCCTACGGATCTCGTGTTAGTCAGCTATAAAGCAAATCCGGAGCTAGCTGACGAGTATTATGAGGCCGAAGGTGATGGCCAGGATGCCCAGCATCCGGACGATACCCACTTGGGGGTCGTCAGGTGTATTCTCACCCAGCCACAGGCCAGTGATGACGGGCGTCAGACCACTATCTTTCATACATTCTGTAGGCTGGGAAAACAAGTTTGTAAGGTGATCATCGATAGTGGGAGTTGCATCAATGCAATCTCCACGGGCACTGTATCCAGTCTTGGTCTTACACCCGTGGATCATCCTTGCCCCTATCGAGTATCATGGGTGGATTCCACCTCCATTCCGATCAGGCTGCGGTGTCTGGTCCCACTGCAATTCCATGCCTATCGTGACGAGATCTGGTGTGATGTCCTCCCCATGGAGGTGGGCAGCATTATTCTTGGTAGGCCTTGGTTATTTGATCGGGATGCCACACTTCATGGCCGGTCAAACATCTGTACCTTCGACCATGCTGGCCAACGGATTCTCCTCCAACCGTCCAAGCCCAAGAAGCCTTCAGTTAGGGGTCCTACTAGTCCTAGTACTCCGGAGCCTTCCATCCCCGGGCCCAGTACCCCACCCCCAGCTCGGGCTATGACCGTTACATCTGGCCCAGGCGAGCCCTCGACTAGAAGATTGATGATGATTAGCTCCCGGGAAATGGAGTGGGAGGCTAGTAGGGGCTGTCTTGTGTTTGCTATTACGGTTCGAGAGGTGGAGCCGAAGTCCGAGGGTGAATTCCCACCTGATGTCATTCCTATTCTGCAGGAGTTCGCTGATATTTTTCCTGAGAAGCTTCCCGACGGACTCCTACCCATGCGGGATATTCAGCATGCTATCGACCTGATTTCGGGCTCCTCATTGCCCAATCTTCCTCATTATCGCATGAGTCCCACGGAATATGCCGAGCTAAAACGGCAGGTCGATATGCAGAGAGGGTCTGTTCGGGATAGCATGAGTCTGTGTGCTGTTCCCGTATTACTCGCCCCAAAGAAGGATGGCACGTGGAGAATATGCATTGATAGTCATGCTATCAACAAAATCACCGTGAAGTATAGGTTCCCTATTCCCCGCCTAGATGATATGCTAGACATGATGGCCAGTGCCACTATCTTCTTGAAGATCGATCTTAAGAGTGGTTACCACCAGGTGAGGATTAGGCCAGGTGATGAGTGGAAGACCGCATTTAAGACCAAGGATGGTCTATATGAGTGGTTGGTTATGCCCTTTGGGTTGACCAATGCCCCTAGCACCTTCATGCGACTCATGACTCAGGTCCTTCGACCATTCATTGGAGTCTTTGTGGTTGTGTATTTTGATGATATCCTTATATATAGTCGCACAAAAGGGGACCACTTTGATCATCTATGGCAAGTCTGTCTTCTTTTGAGGTGAGAGCAGTTGTTTGCAAACCCACAGAAGTGTGCCTTCATGACACCTCAGCTTACCTTCTTGGGTATTATTGTGTCTAGTACTGGGGTCTCCGCCCATCCGGAGAAGGTCTGGGCTATTGTTGAGTGGCCGGAACCCCGTACGGTCCATGATGTCCGCAACTTCCATGGCCTTGCGACGTTCTATCGTCGTTTAATCTGCGGATTTAGCTCCGTCATTGCCCCGATCACGGACTGTATTCGGAAGGGCACGTTTGTATGGACGAAGGCCGCAGCTGCTGCCTTCAAGGACATCAAGGAGCGCATGACCCAGACACCGATCCTTCGATTGCCAGATTTCTCGAAGGTGTTTGAGGTCTCTTGTGATGCGTCGGGTGTTGGGATAGGAGGAGTGTTGAGTCAGGAGGCCCACCCGGTCGCATATTTCAGTGAGAAGCTGAATGACGCGAAACTGCAATACTCCACTTATGATAAGGAATTCTACGCAGTTGCTCAGGCTCTTAGGCGATGGAGGCACTATCTTTTACATCAGGAGTTTGTCTTGTACTCTAATCATGAGGCCTTGAGGTTCCTCCATTCCCAAAAGAAGCTTAATGCGCGTCACAGCCGATGGGTTGAGTATTTCCTGTAGTACACATTTGTGCTTAAACATAAGGCTGGAGTAGAGAACAAGGTGGCCGATGCCTTGAGTCGGCGTGCTTGTCTGCTGACCACCATGAGTGCCGAGGTCATAGGGTTAGAGAAGATGAGAGAGGCCTATGTTGACTGTCCTGACTTCGGTCAAATTTATACCACTCTCCAGGCCGAACCCTCGAGAGATCATGATGACTATGTGCTCCAGGAGGGTTACCTCTTTCGAGGAGGCAGGCTTTGTGTTCCCCGAACTTCGGTTCGAGACTTCTAAGTCTGGGAGCTACATGCGGGAGGTCTAGCCGGACACTTTGGTCAGAACAAGACTATCGAGGCTGTTGAGCATAGATTTTATTGGCCGAGCTTGAAACGTGATGTTGCTCATATAGTGGCTCAGTGCCGTACATGTGCTACGGCCAAAATGAAGAAGCAAAGCTCGAGCCTTTATATGCCTCTTCCCGTGCTTGATGCCCCGTGGCATGATGTTAGCATGGATTTTGTCTTGGGATTGCCACGTACCTCTAGGAAGCATGACTCGGTCTATGTGGTAGTTGACCGGTTCTCGAAGATGGCCCTTTTCATTCCCTGCTCGAAGACTTCGGATGCTTCGAGGGTAGCCCGCCTATTCCTTACTCATGTGGTGTGTAAGTTTGGGTTGCCTTGTACCATAGTGTCTGACCGTAATGTTAGATTCACCAGCTATTTCTGGAAGACACTGTGTCATATGTTGGGTACTCACCTCAAGTTTTCACTGCATATCATCCCCAGACAGATGGTCAGACCGAGGTGGTCAATAGAGTCTAGGTGACCTTTTGAGGTGTCTTGTCAGGGACCGTGTAGGGGACTGGGATCTCATATTACCACTGGCAAAATTTGCATACAACGATTCGGTTAACAGGTCTACTGACATGAGTCTATTTGAGATTGTCATAAGTCGTAGGCCTAGGAAGCCAGTGGATCTTGTTCCCATGCCCATTCACGCACGAGCGTCTGAGTCTGCCGAGTCTTTTGCTAGACATGTTAGGAGTTTGCATGACGACATCCGTCGTCACATTGAGGCCAGCAATGCACGATATAAGGAGTTAGCCGATGCCCATCGACACCACCGTGAGTTCCAAGAGGGTGAGTATGTCATGATCATGGTAAGACCTGAGCGGTTTCCCTCTGGAACCGTAAAGAAATTGCAACCTCGCGGAGCCGGTCCATTTAGAGTGTTGAAACACGTTGAATCCAATGCGTATGTTATGGACCTGCCCGAGGAATATGATATAAGCTCAACATTCAATGTGTCGGATCTAGTTGTATATAGGGACCCAGCGGCGATCCCTAGTGAGCCTTTTAAGCCATCTCCTCCCATTGAGAGTAATACCACACCTGAGTGTCCACCACCAGCCACATTTCCACGGCAGCGAGAACATATCGATCATATACTGGATGAGCAGGTGATAGTTACTAGGAGTGGATCCTACCCGCGCTACCTAGTGCGATGGAGAGGGCGACCCGCCACCGAGGATACTTGGATTACCTGTGGAGAGTTGCAGCGGATAGATCCGGACCTATTGGAGCACTACCAGAGCGATGCTGACCCTTACTCGACAAGGTCGAGTTTCTCCCACCCGGGGAGAATTAGTGCGGACACCAGAGCGAGCGAGAAGCACCAACTGGCGAGCCGTCGGTACCGTACGCGGAGCACCACCCGGGCTACAACGGCTTCCATCTTGCTCGGAGACAGCTTGGAGACTCTCCCTTGAGTCTCGATATTTATAGTTTATTGGGACTTTGTTTGTGTGTATTGTGTGTTTTATTCGGATTGTAAGAGGGGTTTATGTGTAATTTGGTACAACCCGGGTCCCGCGGGCCCCCTACCTCTTCCTCATTGATCCACCTCATCTCTAGGGCCCATGTGGGGTCAGTCAACCTTCCAATAGTGGGCTTCTAGAAGAGTGGACCAAGGGGGGGACAAGTGTTTAAAATAGTCCAAGAAGGGGGCATGAAGGTCAAGGGGGCGCCCCTCCTTTACTATATTATATTAGGAATTTTAGTTTATTTTATTTAGTTCCAAATCACATGGGAGAATAAAAATGTGGACTCCCCCTTTTACCCTCCCCAACCCTAGATCTTGGGTTAGTTTGTGTCATTTTGCATTTCACATAAAAGGCTTGTAATTCCCATTTTGTTACAATTAATGCTAAGAAAATCTTGAATTTCCTCCAAAGGGCCGCCCCTCTCTCTCTCTCTCCTCTCTTCTTCTTGCAGCTGGGAAGGCTGTGTTCTGAGGTGGGAAGCCTCATCTATCTGGTGTGGAGTTCGCCGTTGCCGCTGCAGCCGCCATCGAGCCGCCGTTGCACCGCCTCCGTCGGTATTCTGCCAATCGGGTGATAGCAGGCCATTTTCAGATTTTTAACTCTCAGTCACGAGTTCATCTGGAGCCCAAACTTTCAGGGTGAGTTTCAGGGGTCTTCACCACATCTCAGAAAATTTGGTTGGGCTCCCAGCATCCATTTTGCAATTTTCCATTTTCATTCTTCTTTTCCACCCAGATCTGCCAGCTTTCAGTCCAGATTGACAATAGCTCTGAGTTTCCCTTCTTCGGACCTCTTCTTGATTTTTGCTTGAGCTCCCAATTTTACTGGAGATTCTGTCCAACACACCCTCCATCCACGAAGTTTCTTGTAATTTCTAAAGGCCTTCACCTATTTTCTAAAATTCACTTACAGATCTCACTCAGTTCTGTCTGCCTCTGTCCAGATCCGACCACGCACCAGTATAAAATATCTTTCCCCATCCAAACCTCCACCAAATCAGTCATAAGAATTATTTCCATTTTCCTATCTCTCTCCTCTACAACTTTCATGAATAACTCAAGGCTTGAGTCCGAGGTCTACCACACGGTCAACGCCAACTCTCAGGAAACTTCAGTTCTGCCCGGCCAGATCTGAAACTGAGATCATTCCGGTTCTAAAATCACCCATCTGAAGCACGATCCCAACAAAGTTCATGAAGTCACAGTGGGTCAAAGCACTTTGAAAGAGCTTTCCAACGATATCTCTTGCGCGTCGATCCGACGTCGGGAGTGATCGCAGCAGCCGATCTCGCCGAATCGTGCGTTGCAAAACAGAAGCAACAGATCCGTGGGCAGCAACTCCAAGACTTGGAGATCGGAGCCGATCGGCCTCCGGCCGGTGTTCCAGCCCGGCCGCCACCTAGGGAAGTGTGCCACCAGAGGCCACCATCCCAGTGGGACCCACTCCGTCAGGTCCAGAGGACGGGGCAGCACGTGGGCCCCACAAACCCGTAGATCGCGCCATCCGGACAGCACTAAAACGCGGGTTTCGGCACCGACGGACGACATCAAGATGCTACCTGTCAACCCAATTCTCGATACTCCCGGGCCCCACATGTGACCTATTGCCTCCCTGCGTGGAGTGGGTCAAATCTTTGTATCGTAGTGTATTTGTTTAACCGGGAGTACAGGATTGGCCGGGGTTGTCTTCCCCACGTCGGGAGCGTGGAGGTAACGATCTTGACTTCTTGGCATTTACTTGCTTAGCTAGTATATGGTCGTGTGTCGCTACTGAGTGCGATAGGAACCTAGCCCGTGAGTCCATGTCACCTCTGTGAGCAAGAGAGTGACCTGTCCCGTGGCTCTATCCGAGCACGGAAGTGAGTCGACCACCCTTGACTCTGTCGATTTCTCAACTGCGCGGATCCGCGTTTCCCCTCGCTTGGGACGACGAGTGAGCTTGCGTTTCTGTTAGCGATGTATAGCCCATAGGAACTCTTAGTGTCGGGCCAAAGCGTCTCCATTGTTGTATGTTGCTGGTCGTGCCCACATTTAGAGTCCGAGGTCTGCATCACTTAGAGTCGGTCCCCGTGTCTGTCCCGCATCAATGAGGCCTGAATATATTGTTCATCAACTTTATAAAGGCTACAGGGGCATTCGTTTGTCCAAAAGGCATAACAGTAAATTTGTAATGCCCATACCTACTTCGGAACGTCGTCTTGTGTATATCCTCATCCTTTATTCTTAATTGATGATATCCCGACCTATGATCAATCTTTGAGAAATACTTGGCTCCAGATATCTGATCAAATAATTAATCGATCCTCGACAGTGGATACTTGTTCTTGATGGTAAGGCGGTTCAACTGCCGATAATCGATGTAGAGTCTCATCGATCCATCTTTCTTCTTTACAAATAGTACGGGCGGTCTCCACAGGGAAGTGCTCGGCCTGATGAATCCTTTCTTCAAGAGCTCCATCAATTGTTCCTTCAATTCCTTGAGCTCGGCGGGGGACATCCTATAAGGTGCCTTAGAACCTATGCTAGCACCAGGGACAATATCGATGGTGAAGGCCACTTCTCTCTGTGGGGGTAATCTAGGCAAGTCTTCCGAGAACACATCGGGAAACTCCCGAACAACCTGGATGTCTTGTATCTTAAACTCCTTAACTTCCGTGGCAGTCACGAATGGTATGAAAGCCACAAACCCTTTCCTGAAGAGTTTACTAGCTCGGAGAGCCGAAATAAGGGGTGACTTGTTCCGACTCCGAGGGCTATTGTAAACAAGTTTCGGGAAATCCTTAAAGATTACCTTGCCATTTCGGTAATCTATAACTGCCTTATGGGTTGATAGCCAATCGGCTCCTAGTATGACATCATACCCGTCCATATCTAAGCATATCAGGTCGGCAGGTAGATTCTTTCCTTTTACCATAACTTCACAATTTAGATAATGATGTGAGATCTCGGATTCGTTTCCGAGAGGAGTGGAAATAACTAAATCTATCCATTCTGGTTCCATAGGAAATGGGTAAGCAAATTTCTTGGAAATAAAAGAATGTGTCGTGCCGGTATCAAACAAGACATACGTAGACTTAGAACAAATCTTTAATGTACCTTCCACAAGTCCACCTTCATCTTGTTCCGCCTCTTGAAGAGCTTGGAGACGTGCTTGGGTTTTGACCAGACACTTCGCGTCTCCAGCTTGATCATTGAGTAGAGGATAGTCAGGAATCTGATGATCACGGCTCCCGCAACGGAGACATGCTCCTAGTTTTCTCCAGCATTCTTCGGCCTTATGGCCGACCTTGTCACAATGTTTGCACACCTCCTCATAAGGTGTGGTAGTACTAGAAAAGGGCTTGCTATTCTTCTTGTACTTCTTCTCTTGGGAGGAATCTCCTCCATTTCTCGACGTCTTCTTGTTGAAAGTAGGTTTGAAAGTGCCGGAGCTTGTAACATGCTCCTTCTTGTCCTTCCCACGGATCCGGTCAGATAATTCCGTGGCATCTTCTAATAATTGTGCATGCCTTATCTTTTTTGAGTAGACTTGAATGTCCATCGGTGCTAGTTGGGTGATATACTACTGCCTAATTCGTTTAGGAATCTTCGGGCCTCCATCTTTGCAGTCCCCACCAGATGTGGTGCATACCGAGATAACCTTGAAAATTGGGCCTCGTATTCGGCTACCGACAAGGTCCTTTGTTTCAATGCGGCAAACTCCGCAGCCTTCTTCTCCTAGATACGATCTGAAAAGTATTTGTTATTGAAATAGTCCACAAACTCGCCCCACGTGACGTGATCATGAGGCAAGGTGGCTTCTACTGACTCCCACCAAAAGCGAGCATCTCTCTCTAGTTAGAAGGTTGCTAATAAAACCTTTTCTTCATCCATGCATTGCATGACACGGAATATACGTTCGATATCCCTAATCCAATTTTCGGCATCATCGGGGTCGGTCAAACCAGTGAACTTTGGTGGGTTCATGTTGCGAAAGCTATGATGGAGATCTCCTGCCCCCCGATTCGCTCCGCCTTGCGACACTTGTTGTAGCGCATGAGTGAGACCTTGGATGGTGCATTGCATATCGCACCATTGAGCACGTTCGGCGGCCATGGTCCTACAAGATGTAAATAACTATATTAATTCATGATTAGCCAAAGGTCTTATACTCCTAAGTTAACTTAACCCATGGTTCTACCCAATCTCACCGGGTAAAGGTATAAACCTATCCTTGGACTTGGTTGCCTAAAAATTGAATATCATAGGCTCTGATACAACAAAACTGTCACGTCCCGAGCGCGGAAGGAACCCAGTACGCGTGACGAGTTTACATCATTCATGTCAATCAGAGCATAAGGAATTTGACCTTATAAGATAGAGTGCACAAATTGCAAGATAACCAAATCCAATTTATATATAATGACCATTAAGGTAAATCCATAACACAACCTCCTTTTTAGAAACGTGTACTAAAGGACATTCTAGACTCAATAAAAGAAAATTACGATGATCGACTCAAGAAATAGGAAAAGACACGACTAGATAACATCTCCAATGGCTGGAACGGCTCTACGCTCTTCACTCATGACCGTCCCCATCTGAAAGAGCTTTGTCATCGGAGTTACCAAAAAAATAGGGGAAAAATGAGGGTGAGCGAACGCTCAGTATGGATTATATCTCAAGTACTAGCTTGCTCTAAGTAAATTACATGTTACATGAATGCAAGTATAGCTAAGCATGAATGCAAGTATAGCTAAGCATGAACACATGATAATGTCGAGAGTGGGATAACAAGAAGTAATGTAGATGGACTAACAAGATTTCGGGATAATCATGTGAAGTATATCAAGATAGTCAAGCATGTAATAACAAGTCATGTCATGAGAATTGACTATTATAATATCAAGTAAGTAAATACCCATTCCGGGTCACGCAAGTCATGTCAAGTCAAGTCAAGTCAAGTCAAGTCAAGCATGAGTCGTGGAATGTCAAAATCTAGCAAGTCATGCACTTCGGTGTAATGTCACACCGTGATCAATCAACTCCCAGGGGCACAAGTACTTTCAGGTGCTCCTCCCAGGACCAGATTGGGCCCTATATGCACAAGCATTGAGTCATGTATATTTTTAAACATTCACTATAGTTATAGCCAATATAGAGTTCCAAAGGAATAAACCATTGTAGGATGATAAGGTAGATTTCATGAATGAAGGAGTTCAAGGGCAGAACTTGAACAAGTATGACTTACCGATAAATTGCATGGAAACCATATCACAAAACTGGGTAATTGGCACCCACTCCGGATGCCATCAATTACATAAATAGCGCCCAATGTCTGGTCGTTAATTATGTGAACAGAACAGGCACGAAGAATTTGAGTCGGTTAACACGGTCACTCATTCAAGAATTGGCGACTCCTATCAGGTCGTAGGTTTAGTAAATAACAACGACTGTCTGGTCACTAATTCAATTAGCGCCCAGATGGCTGTCGCTATTTCAAGATAGAAGGCAGAACTTCTCATAAAGTTCACAAATAGCACTCTATGAAGCTAGACCACCATGTTTCTTCAGAGTGACATGGCTAAAAGGGGTTCCAGGGTTTTTAGGGTACAACCAACTCGGCTGTCTTGAGAGAATCCAAGGACTAGCGGAGATTTATGGAGATCTTAATGAAGAAAGTACTAGTCCAAAGGAAGGAATATCTCGTGGAGGGTCCAATCATTACCTAGAATTGAGTGTGTAATCGATAGAAACAAAAACAGGGACACCATCTACGGATGCGAGATGAGAGTGCCAAGTAAACCCACGATATGAGTTAGAAAACGTGATGAAACTGAGACACAAGAATTGGCGTCCTTTCAGAGGTCGCTATATCTAGAAATAGCGACTTTTCGAAAGGTCGCTCAATCTTATATTTATAGAAATCCTATTTAAATTGCTAAGAATTAGCGACTCTGTGAACGGGCACTAATTCTCTTAATTTTCTAGAATCAACATAATTTAATTTTAATTGGCGACCGTTCACAACGTCGCCCAATCTTTAAATAACGTCTACTATCATGTCGCAGAATCATAAGTTCCATATATTTTATTTTTACTAAATGTTTTACAAATTAACGCCACCGTACAGGGGCGCTCATTCTTTAAATAGCGACTATGTGACGGTCGCTCATTCTTTGTTTGATGCTACGTATCGGGCAGATAGAATCTTAGACACATAGCACTATTCATATATTTTGAGTTTACATAATCAGAGAAAAGAAGACATGGATAGATAGAAAAAAATATCAGGAATCCAGAAACATGCTCATGTAATAATTTTAACGTCAGGTTACATAGATATTTAATATTTAACATGTAGTTTTATTAAAGATGCTAAAAGAATTAGCGACATGGCTAAGGTCGCTCATTAAACTACGCCCTTGTCACTGTCGCAATTTTCTAGAAATTAGCGACTACTCGCGCAGGCGTTCATTCAATAAGCGCGCTTGACCTGGTCGCTATTTACAAAAATGCAATCAAACTTCATAAAATTCCAACAGAAGCCATGGAATCAATGCTAGACGACCTATATGCATGAATTTATTTTTGATTATCATGTTGGGCTTCGTTTCTTGAGAACACCTACCTCTTTTGGTGATCGGGATGACAGAGAGAGAAGAATAAAGATATCAAGAGCAACTACAGTAGCAGCAGCTCGATCAGGAAGAATTGCTTGCAACGGCAGCAACTGTACTCGAACGGGGAAGAAGAAGCAATAGTAGGCTTCACTTCTTCTCGTATGATAGCAGGAGGATGAAGATGAAGCAATGGCAGTGGCAACTGTGGCTTCCTTCACGTTAGCAGACGGCAGTAGCACCGGATGCAAAAGAAGCAAATGGAAAAAGGTTTCTCATTCATGCATGGTGGCCGGACGATGAAGATGACGTCGACACAAAGGAATCAATATGAGCAGCAATAGTAGCTAGAGCTCGTCGATGGAGGGTTTAATTTATAGAAGAAGGGGATCCGATGGGGTTAGATTTCTAATGGGAGATAATTTCCCCACGTAGAAGTCCTAGTTAGTTTTAACTTCCCATGCTAATATCCTCTATCCTTATATGCAGCCGTCTTCTAGGTCATACGAAACCCTAAGCCATGCATGGACGTCTTCGAACATGATACAGCTTTGGGTTTTGAAATCAAACCCCATTATACACATATATGTATATATACCCTATATTCCCTTTGGATGTAGGAGAGGTTATGGGCATTTAAGGCCCATTAGCTATTAGTTCTTTTAGCTAATTTATGTGTATGGGAGGCCCATATGTGTGTGGTTTGGGCTTTTGTTATTTTGCTTGTTTTATTTGGAGGATTTATTTATTTATTCTATATTTTATTCGGGTTTCTACATCAGGCATCTTCATACTTTCAGATCTATTTCTCAAGCAAAGCAGTCTGATTCTCATCCTTAATTTATCCATTATGCCTTAATCCTCTAAGGTCCGTCTCCCGTACTTCTGAATTAAAGATTAGAAAGGGTTTTTCCAGAATCGGTCGACCGTTCTACCTATTTCGGTCGGCTGAAATAAACAGCATCAGAAGCTACTTTCAGGAGGTCGATGCAGCCTTGAAATAGCTTCGACCTGACTGCATTGGTCTTTAGTGCATCGATGCAGCTCTTCAAGTCTTCGACGTTGTTGGTTTTCGATTACTGGTCCTAAGCTGAGTGCGTCGATGCACTCCTTTACTGCGTCGATGCAGTGTGAAGATACAACCTTTTAGACAAAAGAGCTTTGACTACTGGCTTTTGTCTTGGTGCGCCGATGCATAGCATCGCCAGGTCGAGGCAGAGTGTAACGACATATCGCTTATAAGCTGATGCGTCGGATCATCAATTTGCTGCTTCGACCTTCCCTAATGATATCATGCTCGAAGGCATCAAAGCATCGCATGGTGCTTCGACCTGCTTTCTAAAAAGCTGTACTCAGCTGCTTCGACGTAACGCCATTCAGTTTCTAATGCTTGGGCAGATGCATTGATGCAGTAGCTTGATGCGTCGAGGCATCGTCAGATCTGCTTCGACCTCTAGATTGCAACTTGTTCTTGATGCATCGGTGCAGCTCTTTTTTGCGTTGATGCAGCTCTCAAAAGATCACTTCTGTGGTTGTAACTGCATCGAGGCAGTGGTGAACTCTGACATTTCTTAGAACTTCCTCACTTTCTTTGATATAGCTCCAACAACCAGGGCACCTACAATTAAGACTTATTGTGTTAGCTAGTGAACCATATTACATTGACATCATCAAAACACACAGAATACAACATGCTCCCCGTTTTGATGATGGAAACAATATGAGTTATTAAGTCTTATTAATGCCCATAAAACATATTTATCTTCCTTGAGAAATAGTTGAACATTCAAAGATTTGAAAGGAATAGACTAAAATTCAGAAGGAAGGTTTATTTCTTCAAAACGACAGACATGATACCAATCAGAACAGAAACAAACAGATAAGACTTTTTATGATGAGAGGACGCCAAAAAGGAACAATATACTCTCCCAACTTACTCTCCCCCTCAACTTACTCAACTTACTTTCCTCCTTTATACTCTCCCAACTGACTCTCCCCCTCAACTTACTCAACTTTCCTCCTTTACAACTTACTCAATTTACTCAACCTACCCTCCCCCTACCTTCACTCTTATTCTCTCCCTTTGACATCATTAAAAAAATGGGAAGAGAAGAAGAGTTTGTAAGTGCAAGAGAGACCAGAGATAGCAAGTTCACATATTCAGAAATTTTCAGGACCATCTCTTAAGGATTTAAGTGTGGTAACCAAAAGTTGCTTAGATGTTTCAGTATGATAATCTAGAGAGACAAAGAGTAGGAGTATATGAAAATTATCTCCATACAAGAATAAGGAAGGCGAGCAAGTTGTCATATAGATGCCTTGAATGAGCTGTCTAAATGCTTTACTAGTTAAATTTTCAGAGACTTCTCAAGTGAAAATTTTCCAGCAGTATTGAGAACAAACAGACCATGCCATATTTTGTATTGGGGCTTTGAATACTTTCATCATTGTTTCTGAATGATTGACCTTTTCTCATTGAGCAATGTGGGTTAACCTACACCTTTTTACATGAGGAGACACATTGGTTAGATGCAGGAATCCCTAGTTACTCAGTGTGGTAACCTGAATGCCTCTCTTTTGAGAACCGAGTTAGCAATAGAGATGTCTTTTTATGTGAGGCACAACACGTCTTAGGTGAAGTGACCCAGTTACTCAATGTTCCTTGCCATTGCTCTACCATGGTTTCCTAGGCATAACATTTTTAACCAGAGATAATCTAGCACTTCATGACTCAACTTAAGTCCACTCCATGGTGAAAAAGTTGGTTTCTCAATAAACCAGATCATTACTCTGAAACAATTTTACCCCTTTTGATTTTAGTGAAGTGGAATGTTTGAGAACAATACTTAAATGTATAGATTTTTCAGCTAGAGTTGTCTCCTTGTGCTTAATGTTCAAGCTTTTAGAAGAATTTAGTGCATGATATTCCAACATTGTTCTTCACTCATTAGTCTTGTAGGAAGATATTCTTCAGAAGTCTTTATCTTTGTTAATACAAGATCATGAAGCTTAAACTTCTTAGCTGAGATTTTAGTTAACATACTTAATTTCTTTAAGAGAATTCTGAGTCTCAAGATCTGTGAAAGAATTGTATAAGTTCTCAATAATCATAATGAACATTGACAGACTCCAGAAGGACATACCCCCCCATTGAACTTGATTACATGAACTCAAGAAGAATGCTTAACTAGACCAAAAATAAATCTCCCCCTGACTACATGAGTCAATTACCCTTGGTACTAGGCTGAGAACGTAAGTCAAAGACCACCTCAAGCATAGTGCAGGTTTCCAGACAGACATAATCTGCTCTTCTCCTAACACCATTTTATATACCAAGGATGGCTGAACAAGAACATTAAAGGATGAAAAACACTGAAATGCACAGATGCGTCGACTTGGGATCAGGGTGCATCGACGTAGAGATTATTCACAGGATTGTAGATGTGAAGAATTTGAACTGACAGGTCGAGGTAGGCTATGGACACACAGAATACACAGACTGAAGGGTGATGGAATTTAGTAATCAAGATGATCTAAAAATTCCTAACTCACTCCTCATGGTAGAGAACTTCTCATTATCCAAAGGCTTAGTAAATATATCTTCAATTTGATGTGCTGTGCCTACATGGATTTATTCAAAGTTACCCTTAGAAACTTCATCTCTTATGAAGTGATGTACGATTTCTATATGCTTAGTTCGTGAATGTAGAACAGGATTTTTAGACAGGTTTATTGCACTACTGTTATTATAGTATATAGGTGTGCAACCTAGGTCTACTTTGTAGTCCTGGAGCTGGTGTTTTGTCCAGATGACCTGTGTACCACAACTCCTACAGCCATATACTCTGCTTCTGCAGTGGAGAGGGCAACAAAATATTATTTCTTGGAAGCCCAAGAAACTAAGCACCCACCTAAGAATTGACAGAAACCACTTGTGCTCTTCCTATCTAATTTGCAGCTAGCATAGTCTGCATCAGTGTAAGAAATTAAATCTAGTATGTGTGATGTAGGAAACCATAGTCCTAAATTGTGTGTGCCTGAAACATATCTGAAAATTCTTTTAATAGCAACAAGATGTAATTCAGTAGGTCTAGACTGAAATCTAGCACACATACACACACTAAATTGAATGTCAGGTCTTGAGGCAGTTAAGTATAGTAGGGAGCCAATCATACCTCAGTATAATTTTGCATCTACTTCTTTACCTGACTCATGAGCATCTAAGGAGGCATTTGTACCCATTGGAGTAGCTATATGCTTCACTTTGTCCATACCAAACCTCTTAAGGATTTACAATGTGTACTTTGTTTGGCTGATGAAGCAACCATCATTCATTTGCTAAACTTGTAAGCCAAGAAAATATTTCAGTTCTCCAACCGAGCTCATTTCAAACTCACTAGACATCAAGTTTGTAAATTCATCACATAGTTCAGTGCATGTTGAACCAAAAATAATGTCATCTACGTATACCTAAACTATGATAAGATGGTTATTCAGATTTTTTGTAAAATAAGTCTGGTCCACCTAACCTCTGTAGTAACCCTTACTGAGCAAAAATTCTGTCAATCCATATAGGGCTTTATTTAACCTGAAGACATGGTTAGGTAGCACAGATAACTCAAAGCCGAGGGGTTGCTTAACATAAACTTCCTCTTTTATGAACCCATTTAAGAAAGCAATTTTTACGTCCATTTGATGAAGTTTAATGTTATTTGAGCAAACAAATGCTAGCAATATTATGATTGCTTCCATCCTAGCAACTAGTGCATAGGATTCATCAAAATCCACCCCAAATTCCTGACAGTAGCCTTTGGCCACCAACCTGACTTTATTTCCAGAAATTATTCCATCTTCATTTCTCTTATTCCTAAAGACCCACTAAGTTCCTATGACAGACACATTTTTTGGTCTAGGAACGAGATTCCAGACATTATTTCTATCAACTTATCCCAATTCTTCGTTCATAGCATCTATCCATGACTCATCTTTTAGAGCTTCTTTAATTGTTTTGGGTTCAATTTGTGAAACAAAAGCTACTAGATCTTGATTATTGACTTCCTAATGATAAGATCTAGTCCTAGGAGGATCATGTATGTAGCACCCCGATTAAATAAAATAAAAGGAAAATTATAAAAAAAATTCTTGAAAAATACAATAGGTCAAATTTTAACTAATTTATAAAAAATCTAGAAAAATTATAATCATATAGAGGACAGAAAACTTAGATAAATTGTCTTCTACGGCCAGCCCAAAATACAATCCTAAGTGAGCTGAATTAGAAGATTTAGGCCCAAATCAACACTTAATCTAACCGGATCTTAAATCATGAAATTGGAGCACAATTCTTGATCATTTAAGCCCAAATCACACCCAAATGAATGGCCTAGATTAGCTAATCCTTTCTCCTCTGATTCTCTAGCTAAACCCTAACCCTAGTGAGAGTATTTCGAGGCGGAAGGTGGCGCGGACTCGGTCAAGCGCGATTCGCGCGCTCCCATGGAAGAAGGATTCTATCCTCCATAATCGACCCTTCTAGACTCAATTGACCCTATATAATCAAACCCTAGTCGACCTAGAAAAGATTGGATGCTGTGGCGGCTGACGAGGAGCGCGGACGAGGGTGAATTCCGGCGATCATCGGAGAGGTGTTCCAGGCGCAATCGATGATCTTCTTCCCTCTTCTTCCTTTGCTTAAGGTAGGTGATAGCAGACCAAACCCTAAGTGCCCTATACTGTTAAAACCGTCTCTGAGTCCTCTTTCCAGTGGTATATAAAGCTTTAATAAGAGCATGTCAATCTAGGGTTTCCTCTGTTTAACGTTGATTAATGTAGGGATTAGCAGGCTTAAATGTTAAATTGATCATGCCATCTTGTACATCATCTTGTTCTCGTTCTATTGGTGGGTGTTTGCCCAATTTTTATGCTTTACATGAGGAGTATTTGATCATTTTTGCTAACCCTAGCTGAGCTCGCCTGAGTCAGGCAGAACAGGAACCGCTCTATTCTGAACGGCCCCTCGATAGACCGTGTGGTCGAGATCGATGGCCAATAGTTGACCACTTAATTATGTTCACGTTTTGGATCCTCCATGATCAGGATGGCCATATCCAGACCGTGCTGAGACCCCTGCGGCCCCTCGATAGACTGCTCAGCCCCATTTGGCCCCTGGCCCTTAGGGATTGAACGGACTGTCGATCGACCGTTGAGGCCCTCGGAGCGGTTCTAGATGAACCGTTCTGTCCCGCAGAGCTATTTTATTCTTGTTCTATCATGAACTATCTTAGTTAAATAATGATAATGATGGGCTAGCAACATACATATAAACAGGAACATATGAAAGTTAAGTATTGATAATTTTTCTCGCTTGATTACTTTCATCATACCCTTGTTCCTCATTTCAATAAAGCTAATCTCAAACATGTTATAAAGAAATATTGACACAAGGATTGTTTTGACAGTCATTCCACTCCAGTGGAGTTGACTGACCGCCATATATTATTTTCTGATGATTCTAGCCCTCAACTCTTGTAATGGTTGGAACTCTCTGCCGGATACTCCTTCCCTCGGACTAGAACCTCCATTATGAGACCTTTGTAAGTCCCCGCGAGCCCGGGATTCCAACTAGGACGCCGGGTAGGTTGTACCTCAAGTCCTGCACCGGTTTGACTCGATTAAACCACATGAAAGACCCTGGTTTAAGTCACGGGCCACATTGGACTGTCCGAGTTATTGCACGGCCAGAACTGGACAGTGTAACACTCGGGACGGCCCAATATGAATAGTGCAATACAGGCAGAATGCCCTATCTTGATTGGTCGATTGCCCTTGTTCTTCTTCGACCTAGTCATGTTATAGTCGACCCAAAAGGCCTCTAGGCTGACCAACGGACAGTGAGATAGGCCCTGGTTCAGTGACACCCCACCTATGGCAGCCCACGAGCCCATTTGGGTGGATTCCTCGTGTCTTGTAAGGCCCATTATTGAACAGACTGGACAAGCCCGTCCAGTTTGTTGAACGGATACTCTTGGACCATTCAGTTCCTGAGCAGCCCAAGCCGGCCCGCTTACCTTCATCTTGGGTTTCAAATCTATCCTGTAGTGAACGGCCCAAAGTGGACCATCCAGATTTGTTAAAAGGCCCATAATGGACCGTTCATCCTTGGCTTCTGTTAGGCTGCTCTTCAGCCCAATCCTTCTAGAGCGGTCCAGTTAGAGACCGTTCATCCTCTAAGTTGCCCAATATGGACCGTGTATCTTCCAGAAATGATTTCCATGATTCTTGGTGTTGGAATACAAGGACCTGTTGGTTCTTGATAACTTGAACTTTCTGGACGCGATGTCTACTTCAACTTACCCTTGGAATATTTCGGGGTAAGTTTTATATCTTGAATTTTGGCCTTTTTGCTGGATTAATGTCTAGACATAACTTGGGATCTTGGATCCATTAAATCAGTGCCAATGCATCATAAGGGCCCGATCTGGTCCTGGGAGGAGTGCCCGAAAAGTACTAGTGCCCCGGGGAGTTGTAATGACATGGTGAGGCATTGCACAAAGTGCATGACTAGCGTGATGTCTACGACATATTCCTTTACACGATTCCTTCACGTATTTACATGACTTGGTTATTTTATGCTTGATTGGCCAATTTCAGTTATACTTTGCTCATGTTCTCTTACTGTTCTTATTATGTTATTTATATCGTCATCTCATTTTCTTTCTCGAATGACATAAATGCAAATTAGTTAATTACTTAAACTACCTGCTATTACCTACTGAGCGTTCGCTCACCTAGTTGTTTCTCCCCTTTTCAGGTAGCTCAAGTGAGGACTCGCAAACTGAGGGGGATGGGCAAGAGTGAAGACCTGGAGCGAGCCAGTTAAAAGACTATGTGGAGTCATTCATGGATGTCTCGAGTCTAATTGTGGTTTAGAATGTTGTCAAGTGAATGTTGTAATAGAGTCAATATTGTAATAGTGTCAAGCTGATAAGTGTTTTTGAGGGTTTTTCTTATGTTCTTGGTTGGAAACGATGTAAACTTGTCTTATGGTTCATTTAATAATTATTAGATTGGTAGAATCATTATCTATCCTTGGTACTGTGGTGAAAGTTATAGATTCTCTAGCGCAAGTCGTAGCATGTCTGGAAACCAGCATATTATTATTAATTTTTCTACTGCCGGTCCCAATATTTCGCATCGGGGCGTGACAGTTTGATGGTATCAGAGCCTAGGTTTTCTTATGTTCCTAGGTTCTCTAAGTTCTAGGGTTCTATGTAGTGTCATCGGACCTATAACCCTTTTACAAGTCTAAGGATCCAACCTAGTGAGATTTGGGTAGAGACTTGGGTTAAGTTAATAATTTAACTCCAAAAAGATTCCTTCTAAAAGATTCTAAATCAATCTATTCTGCACGTAGGGTATTTCAAATGGCAGCTGAGCGTGCGCAATGGAGGGACATGCAACGAACAGTTCAAGGACTAACCCGGACATTGCAGCAAGTGGCCCAAGGAGGAGCAGTGCATCAAGGAGCGGGAGATCTTCATCGGAATTTCTGTTGGATGAATCCCCCATGATTTGGCGGCTCGATAGATCCAGACGAAGCTGAACACTGGCTGAAGGACATGGAGCGAATCTTTGAAGTCATGTAGTGTAGTGATCAAGAACATGTCCTTCTGCCGACCTTCCAACTAGAACGAGATGCAAGAACTTGGTGGGATGCAGTAAAGGCTACTCTTGGAGACAAGCAAGTCACATGGAAGGAGTTTGAGAAACTCTTCAATGACAAGTACTTTTCTGACAAGAGAAGAAGGCGACGGAGTTCGCTGCTTTGAAGCAGAGGAACCTCTCTGTTGCTAAGTATGAGGCTTAGTTTTCCCGATTATCTCGTTTTGCAACTCACCTAGTATCCACCGAGAAGATGAAGGCCAAGCGCTTTCTTAATGGGTTGAAGCTGCTATATATCAACCAGTTGGCCCCAATGGAAATCCAGACCTACGCTGAGATGGTGAGGAAGGCTCAAGTTCTAGAGGATACCTTAGAGATGACCGAGAGGATTCGTGGAAGGAATTCCAAGAAGGAACAAACTACTAGTTTCGGGAACTCTAAACCTGACAATGGCAAGAAAAGACCCAATGGTGGGTCTAGTTCGTGGAAGGGAAAGGTGCCGAAGAATGAAGATAAGAAGTTCGGGCTGATAGTACCATTCAAAGGCCTGTGCAAGTACTATGATCGTCCAGGTCACATGATGGAGGAATGCTGGTGCAAGTTGGGCGCATGTCTGCGTTATGGAAGTAGGGACCATCGTATTCCGGAATGTCCCCTCCTGTCAGATCAAGCTACACCGACTAAGCCGCAAGGAAATCAGAAGCAACAGGACAAGCTTCAAGCCCTACAGGAAGATGGTGCGGGAACCACCAAGGAGGGTGGACTCGTTGAAGGTACACTTATTATACATGAAAAGCCGACATTTGTTCTATTTTGATACCGGAGCAACTCATTCTTTCATTTCTCAGAAATTTGCTAAGTCATTAGCTGTGAAACTTGTGTTGATGAATTCTCCATTAGAAATTTCTAACCCTATTGGTTCCGGATCTGCAATCAAATATTTCTATCCTTCTAGTAAGGTTATGATTAATGAGCAAAATATGCCAGCAGATTTAGTTTGTATGGATATGAAGGATTATGATGTAATCCTGGGAGCTGATTGGTTGGCTAACTATGAGGCCAATGTTCACTGCAGCACTAGCTCGGTGTCTTTTTCTGGACATCCTACGCTTTCTTTTGTAGGGGTTAGGCACTCTAAGTCTGTGCCGCTTATTTCGGCTCTCCGAGCTGAGAAGTTGTTGAGGAAGGGATGTCAGGCTTTTCTAGCCTTTGTTTCTGTGAACCCTGAGAGGAAGATTGAGATAAAGGACATTCTTGTCGTTCGAGACTTTCCAGATGTCTTCCCTGAGGATTTTCCAAGACTTCTGCCTGAGAGAGAGGTGATCTTTTCTATTGATTTAACCCCTGGCGCGTCTTCTGTTTCAAAGGCTCCGTATCGTATGTCTCCTGCGAGCTGAGGGAATTGAAACAACAATTGATGGAGTTGCTTGAGAAGGGGTTCATTCGTCCAAGTACATCCCCGTGGGGAGCCCCAATGTTGTTCTTCCTAAAGAAGGATGATTCGATGAGATTGTGCATCGATTATCGGCAATTGAACCAGCTTACTATCAAGAATAAGTACCCATTGCCGAGGATTGACGAGCTGTTTGATTAGATAGCGGGAGCCCAATATTTTTCTAAGATCGACCTTCGATCGGGATACCATCAGCTACGAATCAAGGATGACGATATCTTTAAAATGGCCTTTCATAGCAGGTATGGGCTTTTCAAATTTGTAGTAATGCCTTTTGGACTAACAAATGCACCTGCATCTTTTATGCAGTTGATGAACAGTGTATTCCGGCCCTATCTTGATCAATGGGTCCTGGTGTTATTGATGACATCTTGATATACTCTAAGAGTGAGGAAGAGCATGCCGAACACTTGAGGATGGCATTGCAGTTATTGAGTGACCATCAATTATATGCCAAGTTTAGTAAGTGTGAATTTTGGTTACAAGAAGTATCTTTTCTGGGTCACATTATCACTAAGGAAGGTATATCTGTTGATCCTTCGAAAGTAGAGGCAGTAAAGAATTGGGATAGGCCTACTAATGTAACTGAAGTAAGAAGTTTTCTAGGCTTGACAGGTTATTACCGAAGGTTTATTAAAGATTTCTCCAAAATTGTAGTACTTGTGACCAGATTGACCCGTAAGGAAAACTGATTTGAGTGGTCAGAAGGTTGTGAACAGAGTTTCTAGACTTTGAAAGAGTGTTTAACCACTGCCCCTGTTTTGGCCTTACCATCTGGAGAATGAGGTTTTGTAGTTTACACTGATGCTTCAGGTATTCGCCTAGGCTATGTGCTTATGCAGCACATGAAGGTGATAGCTTATTCCTCTAGGCAGTTAGGGAAACACAAAGAGAATTATCTTGTCAATGATTTGGAGCTAGCAGTAGTAGTTTTTACCTTGAAGATTTGGAGGCACTACTTGTACGGAGAAACATTCACGGTGTTTTCAGATCATAAGTGCTTGAAGTACCTATTTTCTCAAAAGGAACTTAATATGAGGCAGAGGAGATGGCTTGAGTACTTGAAGGACTTTGATTTTTCTATAGAGTACCATCCTTGAAAAGGCAATGTGGTGGCAGATGCTTTTAGCTGCAAGCCAATAGCAAAACTATCAAGTCTCATGTTACAAGAATGGAGATTGCTAGAGCAATTGGCTAGTTTAGATCTCAGTGTTGGCAATGATCAGGTTTTGATTGCACAGATTCAGCTTCATCCAGAGTTATTGAGGGAAATTTAGTCCTTGCAAGACAATGATCCGATATTGGTAGAGATTAAGGAAAGCCTGAGTAGTAGACCTGATTTTATGTTAGTCGATGACGGTAGATTATTATTTCAAGGAAGGACCTGTGTACCTGATGTAGCCGAAGTAAAAAGTAAGATCTTACAGGAAGCTCGTAGGTCCATGTATACTATTCATTCTGGAGGTACTAAGATGTACCGAGATTTGAAAAGATCCTTTTGGTGGCTGAACATGAAAAAGGAAGTTGCCGAATTTGTAAGCAGATGCTTAGTGTGTCAGCAAGTTAAAGCTGAGCACTTTAGACCTACAGGGAAGTTAAAACCACTTGATATATCTCAATGGAAGTGGGAGAGGATTGGCATGGATTTTATCATGGGTCTACCTAGGACTCGCAGTGGATTTGATGCAATATGGGTCATTGTCGATAGATTGACTAAGTTTGCCCATTTCTTATCCATTATGTCCAAATGGACAGTTGATGTCTTGGCTGCTTTATATGTGAAGAAAATTGTAAGACTTCATGGAATACCAGTCAGTATTGTGTCTGATAGAGACCCCACAAACAGACGAACAGACGAACAGAATCCCTGGGTACTCGTTTAAATTTCAGCACGGCCTTTCATCCACAAACAGACGAACAGACTGAGAGAACCAATCAGATTGTGGAAGATATGCTAAGAGCTTGTGTGATTGATTTTGGAGGCTGTTGGCATGAACATTTGGCTTTGATTGAGTTCGCTTACAATAATAGTTACCAATCCAGTATTCAGATAGCTCCATTTGAAGCTCTTTATGGGAGAAGTTGTAGATCACCCCTATGTTAGGATGAGGTAGGCGAGAAGTAATGGTTGGCACCGGATCTCATTTCAGAATCAACTAAGAACATCCGTATTATCAGAGACCGTTTGCAAGTGGCACAATCAAGACAGAAGAGTTATGCTGATAATAGGAGGGGAGCCTTAGAATTTCAAGTCGGCAAGCATGTGTTCTTAAAAGTTTCACCAACAAGAGGAATCCAAAGTTTTGGTATTCATGGCAAGTTAAGTCCATGATATGTTGGTCCATTCGAGATTTTGGAAAGAGTTGGGGAAGTTGCATACCGCTTAGCTTTACCACCTCAGTTATCTGGAGTACACAATGTCTTCCACGTATCTATGTTACGGAAATATGTGTATGACCCCACTCATACCATTCAACATGTGGATTTGGAATTGAAGAAAGATTTGACTTATGAAGAAAGACCCATCAAGATTTTTGACCATACGCAGCAGCAACACAGAAATCAATCTACACCTATGGTCAAGGTTTAGTGGAGTCGTCGTGGAACGGAAGAAGCCACTTGGGAATCTGAGGACGTTATTCGGAAGCAATACCCTGATTTATTCTAAGGTTAGTTATTCTACCCCCCATTCTGATACGTGTAGTGAATTTGGAGGACCAAATTTCTTAAAGTGGGGGAGGGTGTAGCACCCTGATTAAATAAAATAAAAGGAAAATTATAAAGAAAATTCTTGAAAAATACAATAGGTCAATTTTCAACCAATTTATAAAAAATCTATAAAAATTATAATCATATAGAGGACATAAAACTTAGATAAATTGTCTTCTACCGCCAGCCCAAAATAAAATCCTAAGTGAGCCGAATTAGCAGATTTAGGCCCAAATCAACACTTAATTTAACCAGACCATAAATCGTGAAATTGGAGCCCAATTCTTGATAATTTAAGCCCAAATCAGACCAAAATGAACGGCCTAGATTAGCTAATCGTTTCCCCTCTGATGCTTCAGTGAAACCCTAACCCTCGTGAGAGTATTTGGAGGCGGAAGGCGGCGTGGACTCGCTCAAGCGTGATTCGCGCGCTCCTGCGGAGGAAGGACTCTATCCTCCCTAATCGACCCTTCTAGACTCAATTGACCCTATATAATCAAACCCTAGTTGACCAAGAAAAGATTGGATGCTGTGGCGGCTGACGAGAAGCGCGAACGAGGGAAAATTCCGGCGATCATCGGAGAGGTGTTCCGGGCGCGATCGACGATCTTCTTCCCTCTTCTTCCTTTGCTTAAGGTAGGTGATAGTAGACCAAACCCTAAGTGCCCTATATTGTTAAAACTGTCTCTGAGTCCTCTTTCTAGTGGTATATAAAGCCCTAAATGTGGTTACATATCTCGTGTGTATTAATCGAATTAGTAAGAGCATGTCAATCTAGGGTTTCCTCTATTTAACCTTGATTAATGTTGGGATTAGCAAGCTTAAATGTTAAATTGATCATGCCATCTTGTACATCATCTTGTTCTCGTTCTATTGGTGGGTGTTTGCCCAATTTTTATGCTTTACATGAGGAGTATTTGATCGTTTTTGCTAACCCTAGCCGAGCTCGCCGGAGTCGGGCATGGCGACCTTAGCGCGGTCCAACAGGAACCGCTCTGTTCTGAACGGCCCCTCAATAGACCGTGTGGTCGAGATCGACGGTCAACAGTTGACAGCTTAATTGTCTTCGCATTTTGGATCCTCCATGATCAGGACGGTCATATCCAGACCGTGCCGAGACCCCCGCGGCCCCTCGATAGACCGTTCAGGCCCCGTTTGGCCCCTGGCCCTTAGGGATTGAACGGACTGTCGACGGACCACTGAGGCCCTCGGAGCGGTTCTGGATGAACCGTTCTATCCCGCAGAGCTGCTTTATTCTTGTTCAAGCATGAACTATCTTAGTTAAATAATGATAATGATGGCCTAGCAACCTACATATAAACAGGAACATATGAAAGTTAAGTATTGATAATTTTTCTTGCTTGATTACTTTCATCATACCCTTCTTCGTCATATTAATAAAGCTAATCTCAAACATGTTATAAAGAAATATTGACAATAGGATTGTTCTGACAGTCATTCCACTCCGGTGGAGTTGACTAACCGCCATATATTGTTTTCCGATGATTCTAGCCCTCAACACTTTTAATGGTTAGAACTCTCCGACGGATACTCCTTCTGTTGGACTAGAACCTCCATTATGAGACCTCCGTAAGTCCCCACGAGCCTGGGATTCCCACTAGGACGTCGGGCAGGTTGTACCTCAAGTCCTGCACCAGTTTGACTCGATTGAACTGCATGAAAGACCCTGGTTTAAGTGACGGGCCACATTGCACTATCCGAGTTATTGCATGGCCAGAATTGGACCGTGTAACGCTCGGGACGGCCCAATATGAACTGTGCAATACAGGTAGAATGCCCTATCTTGATTGGTCGATTTCCCTTGTTCTTCTTCGACCTAGTCATGTTATAGTCGACCCAAAAAGCCTCTAGGCTGACCAACAGACAGTGAGTTGGGCCCTGGTTCAGTGACACCCCGCCTATGGCAGCCTAGGAGCCTATTTGGGTGGATTCCTCGTGTCTTGTAAGGCCCATTATTGAACGGACTGGACAGGCCCATCCAGTATGTTGAACGGATACTCTTGGACCGTTCAGTTCCTGAGCTGCCTAATCCGGCCCGCTTACCTTCGTCTTGGGCTTCAAATCTTTCCTGTAGTGAACGTCCCAAAGTGGACCGTCCAGATTTGTTAAAAGGCCCATAATGGACCATTCATCCTTGGCTTCTGTTAGGTTGATCTTCAGCCTAATCCTTCTAGAGCGGTCCAGTTAGAGACCGTTCATCCTCTGAGCGGCCCAATATGGACCGTGTATCTTCCAGAAATGATTTCCGTGATTCTTGGTGTGTGAATACAAGGACCTGTTGGTTCTTGATAACTTGAACTTTCTGGACATGATGTCTACTTCAACTTACCCTTGGAATTTTTTGAGATAAGTTCTATATCTTGAATTTTGACCATTTTGCTTGATTAATGTCTAGACATAACTTGGGATCTTGGATCTATTAAATCAGTGCCAACGCATCATAAGGGCCCGGTCTGGTCCTGGGAGGAGCGCCCGAAAAGTACTAGTGCCCCCGGGAGTTGTAGTGACATGGTGAGGCATTGCACCGAGTGCATGACTAGGGTGATGTCTACGACATATTCCTTTACACGATTCCTTCACGTATTTACATGACTTGGTTATTTCATGCATGATTGGCCATTTTCAGTTATACTTTGCTCATGTTCTCTTACTGTCCTTATTCTGTTATTTATATCGTCATCTCATTTTCTTTCTCGTACGACATAACTGCAAATTGGTTAATTACTTAAACTACCTGCTATTACCTACTGAGCGTTCGCTCACCCAGTTGTTTCCCCCCTTTTCAGGTAGCTCAGGTGAGGACTCGTAAACTGATGGGGATGGGCAAGAGTGAAGACATGGAGCGAGCCAGTTAAAAGACTGTGTGGAGTCATTCATGGATGTCTCGAGTCTAATTGTGGTTTAGAATGTTGTCAAGTGAATGTTGTAATAGAGTCAATGATTGTAATAGTGTCAAGCTGATAAGTGTTTTTAAGGGTTTTTCTAATGTTCTTGGTTGGAAATGATGTAAACTTTTCTTATGGTTCATTTAATAATTATTAGATTGGTAGAATCATTATCTATCATTGGTACTGTGGTGAATGTTATAGATTCTCTAGCGCAGGTCATAGCATGTCTGGAAATCAGCATATTATTATTAATTTTTCTACTGCCGGTCCCGATATTCCGCGTCGGGGCATGACAATGTAAGTTACCTTTGATGTTGTGTGTATGGTGATCTTTCAGAAATCTGAGATTGGTTAAGGACTCACCTTGCTCGGTTGACTCACCCTAAACTGGGTCGTTTTGTACAGTAGGTTCCTGTGATTCTTCATTTAGCTTGCCCTCCAGAAATTCTCCATCATCTCGTGATTTTCTTTCATCATCATCCATGTTAGTAGAGTTGAATGTTTCATCAAATATGACATGAGGGGAGTCCTCTATTGTTCGGTATCGGGTTTACCCGGTATCTGGAGTCGAGGTCGTCACATCTACTATTTGGTCAGAAATGGTAAAGACCCTGTATGCCCCTGATACTTCAGAATATCCTAAGAAAATCCCTAGACTACTCTTGGCTTCAAATTTGTCGAAGTCCTTTTTATCATTGTTATGAATGAAACAATTAGAACCAAAAATTCTGAAATAAGCCAAGTTTGATTTCTTACCTTTCAGAAGCTCATATGGGGTTTTCTTATGAATGGGTCTTACCATGGCCCTGTTAATTGTATAACAGGCAGTATTTGTTACTTTTGCCCAAAATCTTCGTGGTAATTGGCTTTCAATGAGCATTGTCCTTGCCATTTCCGCAATCGCTCTGTTTCTTCTCTCCACTATTCCATTTTGCTCTGGGGTCCTAGGGAAGAAAATTTATGAGTCAGTCCTTCACTATCACAAAAAATTGAAAACATTGAATTTTTAAATTCCCCCCCATGATCAGATTGGATTGTGCAAATTTTCTGCTTACCTTCTTGTTTTATTTTGTAAAAAAATTGTTTGAATTTCTGAAATGCATCATTTTTAAGAGCCAAGAAAAATATCCATGCAAATCTAGTATGATCATCCACAATCGCATATCCAAAGCGTTTACCATTGAAACTCTGAGTTCTAGAGGGACCAAATAGGTCCATGTGCAAAAATTCCAGTGGTTTGGAAGATAGTGATTCAGTTCTAAGTTTAAAAGATTTTCTGGTTTGTTTGCCCAATGCACATGCATCACATATTTTTGAATTTACTTTGAATTGGATTTTGGGTAAACCTCTAACTAGATCATGCTTGACCAGTTTTTTTAAAGTGTTGTAACTAGCATGGCCTAACCTCCTATGCCAATTAAAAGCCTTATTATCTAGGTTGGCAGACAAACACAAATTGGATGCTGAATTTTCATTCAGGTCTACTATGTAGACATTATTGATTCTATGCCCTACAAATTTAACTCTGTCAGAATTTATTTCAAAAATCTTGCATGCATAGTTATCAAAAACAACTTTGTGATCCTTGTCACATAGTTGACTAATGCTTAACAAATTATGCTCGAGACCTTCAACAAGTAAGACTTTCTCAACAATGTTTGAGGGAAACTTACCAATAGTGCCTGACCCAATTATTTTACCTTTGTTCTTCCCTCCAAATTTAACCAAACCTCCTACCTTCAGTTCTAGCTCACTGAACTTGGTTCGGTCTCCTGCCATATGCCTAGAACAACCACTATCTAAGTACCATCTATTGTGCATGGCTGTCAGGTTGACCTGCAAACAAATCAAGTAGAAAATTTTGGAACCCAAGAAAAGTTGGGTCCAAAAGTATCATTCAAGTTTTTCAGCAAGTTTTTTGGAATCCAAAGCTACCTAATATTTTCTTCTGATTAAATCTCATGTTTTCAACCTTGACAGGTTTGGTGGTAGCAAATCTTGATTTCGGTCTTCCTTGAGTTTTATTAAAAGCTATTTTATTCTACTTTCTTCCAAAATAACTTCTGGAATTCTTCATGAAGGTTTTATGATTATGGAAGGTATGCTTATTAAAGTACTCTTGAGGGTAATGAAGATGAGACCAGCGTGTCTTGTCATTCTTCACACTTCTGTATTTGTTAGAGCTTTTATTTTGGTTAGGGTGCATCGACCTATAGAATGGGCTGCGTCGATGCATCTTAGCTTGAAGGCTAAATTTAGCTCTGTCTGGGACATGATGACTCGACTCACCGCTTGTGCTGGGTCAATGCAGGTTGTTTGGTTGCCTTGAATAGTTTGGTTGGTAGTCCAGAGTGATTTGCTGAGCCAGCCTTTATGAAACTTTTCATTTTATGTTCTTGGACGATTCTGTTACGGTTTGACCTGGATGGGGTGTCCAATTTTTCTTTACCCTTCTCTTGACTGAAAGTCACAGTTTTGAGTTCAAAGGGCTTTTTGTTTGAAGGATTATGCCCCAACTCGTCTTTGTTGAAATTTATTTTCACACCTAGCATGGTATCTAGGTTTGTCATCCCCTGAACAAATTTTTCCATCGCGTCTTGTTTATCATTTAAATCCTTTTGAAGCTTTTCACATTATTTTTAAATTTCAGAATTAGCATTCCTGACAGCTTCATATTTTTCAGTGGTGAGTTCATTTTCTTTTTGGATTTCTTGAAATTTCATTTTAAACTCGTCCATATTTTTCTTAGCCTCCTCATTTTCAGCTTTCAAATTTTCATTCTCAATCCTTAGTGAATTCCATTCTTCAATTTGTTTTTTGAGATTGTCATTTTATTTTTCAATAGTAGTTTGATCCTGAATGACATTATTCAATTTTCTTTTCATCATCTTATATTCTTAGTTTGGCATTTAAACTTATCTAACAGATCTACATAGGCATCTTCCCAATCATCAATTGAATACTTTTCGGAGGGATTGCTTACCTCTTCATCACTGTTGGCCATGAGACACAACCCTTGCTCTTCTTCATCTGAGGTTTCTCCTTCGATGTCTTCTTCTTCATCGCACCATGTGCAAACCATGGCCTGAGGCTTCTTTTTCTGAGCCTTTAAGTTCTTCTTCATCAACTCGAGGCAGTCCCCTTTCACGTGACCTGGTTTTTTGGAATGAAAACAAGTAATTTTATCAGTTTTTCTTATTAGATTTAAAGCTAGAGTTCTTACCAGCCTGCTGTGGCCTTCTTTTCCTGAAGGTCTTACCTCTAGTTCTTAGAAACCTTTGGAATTGTCGGGTAAGCATGGCTTGTTGGGCATCATCAAGATTTGAAAAACTCTCATACTCTTCACTGTTCTCTCCACTACTCCGAGACACTTTGAGGGCTATAGTTTTTCCTTCCGTGTTTTCTTCCACAGTCCTCTTGTGATTAATCTCATATGTCATCAGTGACCCCATTAGCTCTGTCACTGTCATAGTGGTCAGATCCCTAGACTCCTCTATCACAGTGGCTTTCGTGTGCCACGCTGGGGTTAGAGACCTAAGAATTTTCCTGACTAGATCACTTTCCTGAAATTGTTTTCTTAGTGCCTTTAGACTATTAGTGATCAGTGAGAGCCTCGCATACATCTCAGATATGTTTTCTTCAGACTTCATCTTAAACAATTCATAATCTGAGGTGAGCATGTTTACCTTAGTTGCTCTCACCTGGGATGTTCCTTCATAGATTAGCTCCAGCTCACCCCACATCTTGGCAATTTTGCAAGTTGAGATCCTTGAATATTCCTCTGGATGCACGGTGCACTGCATGATGTTGAGAGCAGTCCAGTTGACAGTTGACAATCTAATCTGTTCCCTGGTCCATGCGCTTTCATCTTTAGGGAGTTCAAATGGACCGCTAGTGACAACCCTCCACAGCTCATGGCATCAGAGACCAATCTGACAACAAGAAAGAGAGAATGGGGGAATACTATGACTCAACAAATGTGAATTTCTAAAAGAGTCATTAACAGATATCTGCTATGAGTTTGAGTCTTGTTGTGAGGTGTCTCTATCTATGAAGCTGTGTGTCATCTGCTCTGATACCATACTGCCCTATCTGAAAGAGTCATAACTCTTGAAAAAGGGAAATGTGAGAACTCAGATAATTCTGAAAAAGTTGCTAGTCTTAAAACTGAAATTGAAAGCCTTAAAACTGTCAATCAAGTGATGAATGAGATGGCTACGTTTTATGACGAAAAAATAGCAAGTTATGAGCTTCATATTTCAAACCTTGAATCTGAACTTTCTGATTTGAATGACTCTTTGGCAAAATTCGTGAGTGGAAAGGACAACTTAGATAAGCTTCTTGGAAGTAAGGTGAACTTCAAAAAAGTGGGACTGGGCTTCAACCCAGTGAATAAAAAGAGTTTTGAAAGCAAGCTCTACACATCATTTGTGTGTAGCTTTGGGCCAACAAGCACCTCAAACTCACCCATTTTCCAGTTTGCTGCCCAAAAAGACCCAAAACAAGTTGTCAGTCAAAAATCAGCAAAACTAACTAAAAAACTTAAACGAAAAATAATATGCAAAATAAAGCTAAAACTGTTGTCACTTCCACAGTGCATGTTGACCATAAAACTCCTATGCATTCACATCCACATGCAAAGAAAATCTCATGTCATTACTGGGGTAAGAATGGACACTTGATGCATGACTGTAGAATGATGAATTTGGATGATCAAAATGATGGTAGGAATTTGCATGTTAGGAACTTTCATGCAAGGAAATTTTCAAATGTTCAGAAAAGAAGTAATGAATGTTTTCATTGTGGTAAACTTGGGCACATAGCTGCACATTGCTGGTTGGCCAGGGGAAAGAAAAACTCTCGTGCTGAACATGTAGAATTTTCTGTGAACCAGCATGTCCTTCATAAGAACAAATTTGTCTCAAAAGACAAATACATTGCTTGCTTCAACTGTGGAAAGCCAGGCCACAAAGCCTCTGAATGTTGGCTAGCCACTGGTAGGGAAAATGCTAGAGTAGAAAATAAAAAATTCCATGTTCAATTCTATAACAAGAATATGAAATCTGTTGTGAATTGCCATCACTGTGACAAGGCTGGACATGTCATGAAAGACTATTGGCATGTTAAAGGAAATAAGAATTTCACTATTAATAAATAGAAATTAAAATTTTCCTTGCACATGAGAAATGTCAAGTCTTCTATTTACTGTCATTATTGTAGCAAGTTTGGGCACACAATGCATGATTGTCATTTGTTTCAATTTGATGATGTTAATGCCCTGAAGTCATGGAAAACACCTACAAGAGGTGTTGCTAATCCACAAGGACCCAAGAAGTCTTAGGTACCTGTGTATACAAAATGAGATTTGTGTTTTGCAGATGTGCCTTGTGTTGACATATTTTCCCCCCTTCTTTCTTTCTTCTTTCCCTTACCTTTCTAAGTCAAGATATAAAGACAAGCAAAATTAAGGAAAGAAAGGTGTGGAGAGGTGTGTGTGTGATCGTGATCGCCACCAAGACACGGAGTACCAAAGAGTACTACGTATCTTAGAAAGGGAGAAGGCACTCGCATGAAGTGCAGCGCGGTCAGTAGTACACGGTCCAGGGAGAACCGCCCAATGGATGGCATGGCCGCTCGATAGGCTGTTCACAGCGCTGGAGAGAGAAGCTGGATGAAGGCTGGACTAGCTCCAGAATGGTTCGCAGACGGCCGCTCACGAGATATGAATGGTTCATGGAGGACCTCTCTGTTCTGCAGACGGACGGAAGAAGACCGTTCAAAACCGCCAGACTCCAAGTTGTAGGACTTGATCCTCCACCCCTTCGGCCGGCCAGAGGGGATGGGCCTCGTGCTGTGCTGATGCTGACCTGCAAAACAATGTAGAGGACAAGAAAATAACACCCAAATTAGCCCTGGAATGCGTAGTAACTATAAAAAAGAATGAAAAATTGACATAATAGCATGGAATGTGTGATACCTGGGGTGGTTTTTAAACCCCTATAGGGCGTGAAAAGAAAAAGAGGGTGTGAAAATGATGTTGACAAGTGCAAAAACGTGGGGAGAAGATGGAGAAAATGATCATGCAATGGACGAAAAGATGACTAAATGCCTAGATCAAACATAAAACGAAAGGCTACTCCCTTGAATCGGCGGCTTAGAAAGATGTAGAAAGCCTCCCTCCCTGGCTATAGCTCGCTCAGGAATTCGGCAGAGCTTCGACATCGACGTTGGATCTCCCCCTTTTCAAGCTTGGACTAGGGGTTCTATTTATAGACCCCTGAAAGTCTAGCCCCGAATTAGGGTTTTCCAATGGGAATTAAGGCGAGATAATAAATGATAAATCGTAGATAATACTTCTATCTTCCACCGGAATCAAACGACACCCCATTTAGTGGAGAAACCGCAGAGAAAATGGCAGAGGAAGGTGGAGGTTTAACCATGAATGGAGAGAGAAAACCCACATATTCCATAGATCTCGGCTAGGTACGCGGTCCTTCGATAGACCGCCCAATACTGTACACGATCCATTGGTAGACCGCTAAATTCTGTCGGTGGTAAATAAAATAAATCAACAAATCACCTAATTATCCACCAAACTGACCGACTATCACGGCGCTGGACTCTTTAGGATAAAACAGTCTAATGATAGACCACCCAATGAATGGAACGGTCTAATGAAGGCGGCGTAAAGCGTGTCGATGATAAATCCAAAAAAATAGGATAAATAGATAATTATCTAGAAAATTCACCGGTTTAGGACTCTGGGAACTAGATGGTCTAAAGACAGGCTGTTCAATGGCAATAAACGCTGAACTTGGACCGTGCAAAGGCTTGTCGGTAAAAATTCAGAAAATCAAATAAATATCCAAAACGGTTCCAATCAGACCGCCCCATAACTGAACGGCCAGTCGCTAGACCGCGTATATCCTGGACGTTTGAAATTAATGAAATAAGATAAATGGGCCCATTTACCCTAAAATCAAGCGAAATCAAGGCCCATCAATCCCGAATCTGAGAGCAGACCTAGCCAGGGAGGGAGATACCCATAAAATAAGCCCAAAGACGTGCCTGGAAATAGCCCAATGAGTAATGGATAACTCGAGGCATCAACAAATGATAGTAAAAGGAATGACCCAACTCATAGGCAAAAAACGGGTGTCAACAGATGCCCCTCCTTAACGTCCTCTTTGTAGGGGAGCGAGCGGAGGTGAAGTGAAAGCGAAATGGAACATGGAGATGAAGCGGAAATGAAGCGGAGTGGACTGAAAAGTGGGCGTTAATGTAAAAGACACCAGTTTCCTTGCCAACGAGGGATAGGAATATTCCGGAAAACTCTGAATCAAACACAAGGAACGATCGGACCAAAACGACACCAGTCTGGGGAAACTAACTAAACGAAAAGGAAAACACACGATCAACCTCATGGGGGATACAATCCCTCAGACCAATGAGGAGACCGGAGCAAGCAGCGAAAAGTAAAGAAACGGACTAAAAACTCCAGACAGGCACCTTCAGTCAACCCAACCAGGTGAATAGACTAGAGAAAACCTTCCAACTCTACGTGGAATTGTTCCTCTTACTCAAAAGCATCATTGACAGGACATTTTTAGACAGGCCATCGGTCGTGAATGCCCCAAGGATGCGTATGACGCATGCTGGGCTAAAATAAAAGAAATCGTTAAATCGAGTGCAAATAAAGCCACAAAATAGAAAATACTCGAGAATAATATTGCTAGACCGGACAAATCAGGGTCAAGACACTGTCTGCAACCACGGCGTGTGAGACAAAACCGTCGTCCCCCAACTTTCCCAACCTAACGGCTTATCCGATGACTGAACACATGAACCTGGATCATCATTATTTTTGTTATAGGGGAACATCAAATCCTGGAATACGTGATCAACCAACTGGTTCTCGAGATAATATAGCATAATACCATATAGTAATGCAATAAGGGATATAGGGATCAAAATACTTACCTGACTTACCTGTCGGGCGAAATGGAATTTCTTTTGGATTTTCATTTTTTGATTTTTATGGATTTTTGAAATAAGATAACCAACAACATGAATAAACAAGCATGAACAAAATAAAAACATAACGACCACATGAACGAAACAACACAACATAACGAAGAATGAATGAGCGAGTAACACATGCAAAACACTACATAAACAAACAATAAGTCATGAGAATGGAGAAAATGGTGGGGCATGGCAACACACGGCGAGACAACACACCATGCGGAATGAAGCCACATGCAGTGGGATAGAAATACGTAGGATGAGGACATCTAAGACAACCACATGGGAGACGACGTAACACATGTGAAATAACCCCATGGGACAAGGACACATGCAACACATGGCGGAACGAGAGAACACGTGGAACATGAGATGACCATAGATGGGACAAGAACACCTAGACGACGACGACAGGGGGACAACACGGGAAATGACAAAATATGTTCTTCAATCAAGCCCAAGGTCTGATGAAGGGGAACCGCCAGGTTCGCAACAATGAGGTAAAGAGCCCTCTCTCATAAGGACATGATGAGATGAAGCGAGAGTTGAGAAGTACACAAGCTTAAGAATAGATCGAGAGATATAGATTGAAGAAGAGAGAACAGATTAGAAGTCGTGAATAGGAGGCAGAGCGAAAGAAAGAGCAAGGAAACTTGAACACCTGCAACCTGCACACTTAGCGAACAGATCACGTATCCGTCCTCAAAATAAATAGATAGAAAGGAATAAAAAGATAAATATTTTTAGATTTTTCAATTTTCCTTTTTTTTGAATTTTCAACAATATTTGATTTTTTTGGACTTTTGAAAATATCTCATTTTTTGGATTTTTAGCAATATTTCTCTTTTTTTTTGAAATTTTGAAATAGCAATCCGCAGCACCCAAAGACGGGCTCGAACTACTAGTCAGTGACCGTCGTTCCTACCCCTCATTAAAGACTTCTCTTAAGCAGGGTGTGCATATGAAAGTGGCTCGCCACAACCAACCGCCTCTAAAGAAGGGTGCCCCTACTAAGACCATACCTGGGATACAACCCAGCCTAAGTGGGAGAAATAGAAAAAAAATTGCAGACAAGCTTTATGCAGGATGGGAGATATTATGACTCGACTTCCTTCCAAGGCAGTACGCCTCAAAGATACAGTCTGTTGCGCCGGGGCTTTGTGTCTTTGATTTTTAGACCCATATTTATCAGACACGCATGCGACCCGGCTCATGACGTCCCGCGGGGAACTATACTGCCACTCTTTCCATGCCTTTATTTTCATAATTTTGCATATTGATTCATTGAATTTTGATTTTGAGAGCCCATATTGGCTAGATATTACACGAAAGCTCATTTTTCAAGGTCAAGACTGCCCCTATTTGAGATCTCTCTCGTATTAGGGAGCGCCTAGGTCAGTCTTCTCATCCGTCAATCTCTTGCCCCTGCACTCGGTCGAGCAGAGAAAAGAAAAGGCCTTTGTGCATACCCATGGTATGGCCAAAGCACCAATGGTGTGCCTTAGAGGAATCAGCTATGGCTTGCCGTGAAGTGTGAGAAAAAACCCGTACAAAAGGTCACCCTCAACAATCGGGGAAAGAAACTAGACTCCCAGCGCGAAACTATCACCAGCCTAAGGATGCTACAGAAGCTAACTTTTTTTATTTGACACAAAGTTAAGATCTAATTAAACAAAGACTCCTAAAGCCACTCAATCATGTTAAGGAATTAACATTATAACAATGTGCAGAAACAATAGAAATAATGGAAATGAAAGCACGTTTTTTGCACAAAATAAAGATACCTTTGTAAATCCATGGCGTGGAACCTGACATCCTGAAGCAATCTCAATCATCGAGCTTGGAGGAGCGCGAGTAGCTTTGTATTCCTTGCTTGCTAGGATAAAGGATGAAAGGAGAGCAAAGGATTGGATTCCTCAACACAGAGGAGTGGCAGACATCATACTGGACGAAGAAGAGATAAAAAGGAAGAGCGATGAGGGCTAGAACTCCCTCGTTAAGGCACTGAGGCCCTGATAATAAGGAACCAGATACAGAATAAACAAGGATTAACTGAGATTAAGGCGGGATAAAGCCTCGAAAATAGCATGAAAAAGGGCAAGAACCCGGAAAGGGTGAGGAGGAGTAAGAAGAAAGGGGAGAATAAGAATCATCCGATGTGGTCAGAGAAAAGGAATAGAGATCACCTGCCAGAGGCAGGGAAGAAGAAGCATAAACACCCGACAAGGTCAGGGAAGGGAAATGATAGACACCCGACAAGGTCGGGGAAGAAGAATGACGGTCACCCGACAGGGTCGGGGAAAGCGAATGAGAAGTAGAACCCGGGAATACCGGAGGAGAAGGATCGGAAGAAGCCCCGAAAGTGGGATGAAAGGATGACATAGGCCGAGGCCTAGAATCATGAGAAAATGGAGAATCCAGAGATTCGGATGAAGGGAGAATGAAGAATGGGGGTTTGCGGACCCGAAAAGAGAGGAGAAAACAACAGAAATTGGATTGGGAGAAGGTAAATAAACCACCCAAGGGTGGGAGCAGAGTAGAAGAAATGATGAATAGAAGAAAGGAGAAGAAGTAGCAGCCCCTTGAGTGCACAACATGTGGCCTTTGTACTTGCGCCGTCGCCTCTTCTTGGTAGAAACTGTCTTGTAATGGACCCGCCTGGCACGGACCCGGACCTTCGTCCTTCTTGATTTATAATGTCTCCTCAAATAATGGGCCCATCTGGCAGACGACTTAGCCCGGTCATGAATATGCAGCTTCGTCGGGGCGGTTGCCCCTAGACACCAAGTGCTAACCATAGGCGGACATTCTTGGATAGATAACTCCTTGGGATGAACATCAGAAAACTGTGGAGTTTTGTCACTCGGTACTAACAACATGAGATTCGGCATCTTCACTCGATAATCGGGCATGAAGCATAACCCCCTTACCAGAAGAGCATGACAAAGCTGAGGGAGAGTAAAGCGCAACATTGACGTGGCCGATTCACCAATAAACCAAGGGAGATTGCATAACGAGTGCAGAATATCCTTGGAAAGTGCAGAAGATACGGCCAATTGCCCCTTGTATAGGGAATCCATCAGGCTCCTGGCGACCGTATGGGTTATCACAATCCGAGTAGAGAACCCCTCTTGGCCAATGAACTGAACAACAATGGAGCGAGGAGAAATAACAGCATCGATAGTGAATCCCCTGGTGAGCAATGAGATTTCCACTGGCCTCGCTTGTGAAGAAACTGGCACTAGTGCAACTAAACTCTTCTTTGCAACCATTTCTGAAAATGTAGGCTCATTATCCCCAAAATAGCCATGGACCAGGACCCGGATTGGCATGCATCAAATGACATCTTGAATCTTGAAATGCACAATCGAAACCTGGCTCGGCTCATTATCTCCCTGGGGACCAGACCCAAGGGGCACCAGAGATAGTGCGCACCCACTCCGTGGGGTGGAAAGGGATGGAGAAGTTGAGGTAATAGGCTTGGAGGGCGTGGGTAAAGGCTCGGAAGGCGTAAGTGGGGGTAAGGACAAAGGTGGAGGCGTAGGAGAGGGTAAAGGCGAAGGTGGAGATGTGGGTATAGGTATAGCCTGCTCAGGCTCGGGCAACGATGGCACAGAGGATGGCTAAGGCGGTGGAGATGGTGGAAGTGATGGAATAAGGGTCTTCGGGGGAGGAGGTGGTGGTGATGGGTTAGGCAATGGTGAGGATGGTGGAGATGGTGATGTGGGCAATGAGGGTAGTGCAGGTGGTGGAAATGGAGAATGTGAAGAGGGTCGTGACGCCCACCGTCAATGTATCGACACGACGCGTCGAGCGGCGTTAGGAGTGGAAATGGTGGTAATGGGAATGGAGGAGGAAAGGGTGGCACTTGCCTGAGCAGAGGCTTGGGTTGGTGGAGGTTGTGGAGGTTGAGTAGGAGATGGTGAAGGTAAGGGGGTAGGTGGAGATGAAGAGGGTATGAGGTAGGCAACGAGGTGGACAAAAGCATAGGGGAGGGGACAGGTTATGGAGTAGGTGACGGAGCGGGTGCAATATCGGATAAAGAATCACAAGGGTGCCCCTGGTCTTGTAGTGGAGATGGATGCCTGGGTGGCACTTCTTGCTGCTGCTGTTGCTTATTACAAAGATTTAAGATAGCTTCATGCATGGCGGCCCAATCGATCATCTTCTTGTCTTCCAAACCATAAACAAGTTCCTGAAACTCGGGGCAATCCTCAACCAAGTGCCCTTGCTGGCAATGAAATTCACAATATTGAAACACATCCCCGGCCGCGGTTCGGCAAGGCACAATCGGAGGGAGCTGCAACACGTGAGTGGCCATCAAAGCCCTAAAAATGTCTGTAAGAGACTCCGACAATGACGGAGAAGGAGCCCGCTTCGGGCACGGTGGATGCCGAGGGATATGGGAAGGTGATGGAGAAGGTTGTGAGGATGGAAGCGGAGGTTGCATAGGTAATGGCGCATGGATAAGGGAAGGATTTGGTGAAGGCATATGCGGAGCAGGATGAAGGGGTATATAGACGGCATCCACCTGCTCGTGGTGTGGTGTTTCCTTGACCGGAGGTGGAGGTTCATGCGGGTATGAAGAGGCGGAAGGCTGACTCGTGGAGGGTTGATATGTGGAGGGATATGTGGAGGTATATGGGTGTGGGGGAGCGGAAGGCTGACACGTGGAGGGATATGTGGAGGTATATGGGTGTGGGGGAGAGGAAGGCTGACTTATGGAAGGATATGTGGTGGATGGCTGACTCATGGAAGGTGATGGATAGGAGGTGTATGTGGGCATAGAAGGTGGAGGGGACTCGGGGTCAAGGGAAACTAGGAGTTGTTGGCGGATGAAGTGGGCTCGGCTATAAAGTTGTTGCCATGAGGTGATATCGTTCAAGACTAAGATAAAGCGGTACTCAGGCGTTGCATTAGAAATGATCATCTTGATTTGCTCTCCCTCTAGAATATGTCCCAGAACTTGCGTAGCCAGGAGACGCCAGCGGTCGGTGAAGGTAGAGAACTCATCATCGGGCTTCATCTTCTCATGGGCCATATCAACCATGGAATACTTGGGCCCAACCTAGTCTTAATAATGCTAAAGGAATTTCTCTTGAATGGCTTGGAAATTCACCACTTGATCTTGCGACAACGCAAAGAACCAATTCCGAGCCAGGCCTTCTAAAGATAGACCAAACAGATAAGCCATCAAGCGTTGGTCATGTCGAATTGGGCCGACTCATAAAGAAACTCCTTCAAGTGCATGTAGGGGTCACCGACTCCACCATAGTGGCGATATGCGGGAATTTGTGAACGCGGTGGAAGCGGAAGACCTTGGAATGCAAACGGGACACTCAAAGAAGTTTTGGGATCAATTTAACGTTGAAGTTCATCAAGCTGGCGTTGGGCTTGAGCAATCATCTCCTCGATGGGGAGAGATCGGGAAGGATGCAAGCCAGCCTGAGCAAGAGAGTGTGGATTAAGATATTTGGTCGGATAAGGAGATCCGGACTGAGAAGAAGGAAAGCCCATTCCAAGAATAGAAGGATGCATGGGCCTGGAAGGATCATGACCATGGGAATAAGGATTGATTGGGCCAGCAGCAATATGGGGCCCATTAAGTAAATAAGAGGGCCCGTTAAAGGAAGGGGGCCCACTAAGAGTCGAAGAGGGAGGGCCGTTATGAGAATAAGGCCCATTAAGATGATTAGCAATGAATTTTTGGGCCTGGACCGGGGCCATTTGGCAAGCAAGAGGTGATAGGTGGGCCATGAGATTTGCTTGCGGATCGAAAGGGCCACAAGAAGATCGGCCCGCGTGGGAAGAGGAATCCACGTGGGAATAGAAAGACGGGGAAGAAGAAGAGTAATATACAAGAGAAAAATGGCTCTCCATGAGGGCAAATGGAGACTTTATATAGGAAAAATCAGGGAAATATAATGAGAGAAGTAAAGGGCTCGAGAATTAAAGAGGGGGATTGACTCAATAATGCAAAGGAGAAAAGAAAGAAAAAGAAACTTAGGACAATGAGACTAAACAAATGGACGCACAGAATGGTCTAGCCTAAATGGGCCTAACAGCAAAATTTATACAGATGATGGGCCAAGAAATAACACAAATGGGCTTGGATAGGCCCAAACAAACAATATGGGTGTGAGGGGGGTTCAACCAAGATCAAACAAATTGATATGATAGTCAATTTTTATTTTTCCAAAGTTTCGATGGGCCTTTTAATGATTCGAATTAATGTCAATTCCCTCAAAATAGGAAACCTATAGGGAACAAGGTCCAAACTTTAGGTTAATCTATGGTTAACTCTCTCACGACATATGCAACATGCAAAGCTACGGGATGGAAAAGATACAACCGGCTCGACGTCCGTGTGAGAATCCACGGCTCACGGGGACTTACGGAGGTCCCGGGTAAGGTCTCCTAGTCGGCTCCAAGGAATATGGAGACGAGAGGTGTCACGCCCCGAGTGCGGAAGGAACCCGGAGACGCGTGACGAGTTTATATCGATCATGTCAATCAGAGCGTTAATGTATTCAACACAAAGATAGAGCGCGTAAGAGTAAAGATAACCCAATCCTTTATTTCATCAAAACCTTCAAAGTACTTCTATTACAATCCTCTTAGTGCTAAGACTCAATAAAATGAAAAAGTACAATGATTGACTCAAGAATGTAGAAAAGTCAAGACTAGACAACGCTTGGATAGTTGGAGTAGCTCTAATCTCATCACTCTTGACTTTCCCCATCCGAAAGAGTTTCGCCCTCGGACTTACCTGAAAAATAAGGGAAAAACACTATGTGAGCGAACGCTCAGTAGGGATTATATCTCAAGAGCTAGCTTGCTTTAAGTAAATTACAAGTTAGATGAATGCAATTTAGCTATGCATGGTCGCGTAAAACGACAATAGAGAATGTATAATAAGAGAATAGAGAATGTATATCAAGTGATAGTGAGTGAACTAGCAAGTCTTTCAAGAACTCATGTTAAGATAGCAAGATAATCAAGCACGTATATCTATCATGTCAAGTGATCATGTCATGTCAAAAATTGTCTATCATGTTTCAAGCAAGTACAATAAATACCCTTTCCGAGTCACGCAAGTCATGTCATGTCAGGTCTAGTCAAGTACGAGATTTGTGGAATGTCTATCAAGCTAGTCATGCACTTCGGTACAATGCCATACCGTGATCATTACAACTCCCATGGGCACTAGTACTTTTGGGTGCTCCTCCCAGAACCAGATCGGGCCCTATATGCGCAGGCATTGATCATGTATTTTTGACATCCACTATAGTTATAGCCAATATAGAATTCCAAGGATTCAAGCTAGTATGAACTTTAAGGTAGATTGTACGGAATAGAATCACAAAGATTGAACATGTAGGGACGATAATAACGGTATAACCACGATTCGTATTAAAACTAGGTGGAATCGGCTCCCTAACTTTGGTGCCAAGACAATAAGAATAGCGCTCATATAGAGATGGTCGCTCGTTCTTGTACATGATAAGGTAGATAGAATTAGTGTCCACAAGTATGGCACATCATTCTTAAACAGTATTAATGGCATGGTTTCCCATTCCATTAATCTAGAATATTCTCATGACATCCAAATAGCATATCATGAGGGCCGATATACCATGTTTCCTTAGAGTGACATGGTAATTAAGTAATGTCATAGGTTTTAATGGTACAACCTGCTCGACTGCCTTGAGGGAATCCAAGGCTAGCAGAGTCTTATGGAGGTCTCTATGATAAAATCACCAGTCTGAAGGAACGGAATGTCCCGCGGAGGGCTCATCTATCACCGAGCAATAATGGGTAATCGATAAAACAACGTGAAACATGGGACTACATTCACGGAATGGAATATAGTGCCAACTAACAGTGGGTTATTGAAATCCATGAAAATCAGGAAAATAGGGAATTGACGCCTTAGGTCACGTCTTCATTTCTAGAAATGGCGCCTTTGTCAGGGTCGTCATTTCAATAATTAACGATTGTTCACTCAGTCGTTGCAACCAGATTATTGTTGATATTAAAATCTATAAATATTTTTAATTTTCAGATATTACACAAATGGTGACTTAGCTTAAGTCTTCAATTCTGTAAACATCGTCCTAGTCAGGGGCGTCATATATCAAAATGATGGCATGGTGCATGTCGTTAATTCCAATATTACAATCGGGTCACGAATAATTCAAATTTTCCAATTTATCACTAAACAGTGACTGTGTATAGGAGTGTTCATTAAATTAACGACCCAGAAGTGGTCGTCATTTCTTTGTCATCCGATTTGCACCGAGCAGGTACAATCATAGACACATCGATTTTGGAGTATTTACAATCAAGAAACTAAAGATATGGACAGATAGAGAAAAACAGCAGGAATTTTCTAGTTTGATCATGCATTAGTTTACATGTAAGGGTTCATAGTTATTAAATTTTGATCATTATATTATTAAAATTATCTAAGGAATTGACGACTGTTTGCACGGTCGTTAAATTAAATAGCACCCTAGACTGGGTCGCTATTTCAATTCATGTAGTAACCGGCAAAAACTCCATCCAGAGCGATATCTGTAATCCCTTACAGACCTATATGCATGTATACGACCTAAAATTTATCAAATTTGGCTTATCACTTGAGAAAACCTACCTTTTGATGCTTTGGATGGCCTTTGGTTGATAGAACGATGAAGAAGATGAGAATAATAACCACAGCCGATACTCTGTTTCAAACAGAGGAACTTGATAACAATGGCAACGGATGAAGCAGTAGGAGGAAGAGGAAGAAGAAGAACTCCTACGTTCTTCACGTTCTCTACGGCAGGACGAAGAGGAAGATGATGGGAACCCCTCCTCGTATCAACAACAGGATGGAGAGGAAGGCTCCTAGATGCTTGGACGATCGACAACATCAGTAGGTTTGATGAAGAAAAGAGCCAGAGGTTGGCTCGATGGGAGGGGGTATTTATAGGGAAGGAATCCTAATGGGTTTTTAGGAGTTTGATTAGAACTAAAATTTTCTTGGTAGAATCCTTACTAAACTTAAATATACACGTATCAATCCCTTTCTTAATCAAAACTTACCCCGGATCACATCCTTGTTCGAACCAAACACCAACGGTTCGGTTTGGAAATGATGCCTAAGGTTGGGGCTTTATTTAAAAATGACGCCTCTGTCACAGTCTTCAATTCTTTTATATGACGCCTGTCAAGAGGGTGTCAATTATTAATTTAGCGCCTGCGTGAACAGTCTTCAATTAAATGATGACTTTAACGGAGGCGTTATTTATCTTGGCCCTTTTTGTTATATGTTTTAAGTGTATATGAGTTGAACTTTTTATCATTGGTTTTAAATCTTTTATTCTATTTAAGATTTTATTCTTTTAATTTATTAGGGTTGCTACAAGAGGTCCCCTACCAAGGTAGGAATGCAACTATAATGTGAAAAAAATACATGAATCCTATGTGCACCGGAGTGCATGCAAAGTCTAGCCTAGAACTAGCAAACAATGACCAACCAATTATGACAAGTGTGGAAATAATCATGCAGAAATAAATAATAATCAGAGGAGATCAAACTAGCACCCAAACAAGTATAGGATGATGTGGAATAATGATCAACATGATAATCCCGGGTGCACTATAGCACACAAACGCGGTCTGGTGGAAGATCGCTCAGGGAGTTAAACGGCCTGGGAAGGACCGCGCAGTGACAGGGAGCAGTAAAAGAACAGTAAAACCACAAAACTAAGGTAAAATGAAATAACCAAGCCTAGTGCGTACCTGAGAAGATTGGACGGTCTAACGACCGACCGTGCAAATTGTGGAACGGCCCTGAACAGACCGTAGAGAGTCAGTGAAGCCACAAGCATATGAAGAACAGTAACGTACTTGAGCCAGCAAATGTGCACGGCCTACGGACAGACCGTGGATACCAGTGAACGGTCCAATAAGGATCGCTGAATCTAAGCAGGCTCACAGAAACTCAAACACTCGTGAGGTGGCAGGAACGGTCTATCACCCGACCATGGAAACACAGGAGCGGCCTGAAGTAGACAGCTCAATCAATAGCAACGTTACAATAATCAGAACAGGAACGCACCTGAGCCTAGAATAGCACAGCCGTTCGTCCAGCCGCGGGAAGACTTGAGCGGTTCTAAAGGAACCGCGTACACCTCCGAGAACAGAAACCCGGGGTGGACGAAATAGCAAACTGAAACAACTTAGAAAGCCTAACCAAGCACAGAACATAGGTCATCAAAACAACATCATGATGGGCACTAGGCGTCCCACCGTGATCGCCAAAAAATGGGATGTTGACATGTTTTCCTCCCCTTCTTTCTTTTTCTCTCCCTTACCTTTCGAAGTCAAGATATAAAGATAATCAAAATTAAGGAAAGAAAGGTGTGGAGAGGTGTGTGTGTGATCGTGATTGCCACCAAGACACGGAGTACCAAAGAGTACTACGTACCTTAGAAAGGGAGAAGACACTCGCCTGAAGTGCAGCGCGGTCAGTAGTTCACGGTCCAGGGAGAACCACCCAATGGATGGCACGGCCGCTCGATAGGCCGTTCACAGCCCTGGAGAGAGAAGCGGGATGAAGGCTGGACTGGCTCCAGAACGGTTCGCAGACGGCCGCTCGCGGGATATGGACGGTTCATGGAGGACCGCTCTGATCTGCATACGGACGGAAGATAACCGTTCAAAATTGCCAGACTCCAAGTTGTAGGACTTGATCCTCCACCCCTTCCAGCTGGCCAGAGGGAATGGGCCGCGTGCTGTGCTGATGCTGACCTGCAAAATAATTTAGAGGACAAGAAAATAACACCCAAATTAGCCCTGGAATGCGTAGTAACTATAGAAAAAAATAGAAAATCGACATAATAGCATGGAATGAGCGATACCTGGGGTGGTTTTTAAACCCCTATAGGGCGTGAAAAGAATAGGAGGGTGTGAAAATGATGTTGACAAGTGCAAAAACGTGGGGAGAAGATGGAGAAAATGATCATGCAATGGACGAAAAGATGACTAAATGCCTAGATCAAACACAAAATGAAAGGCTACTCCCTTGAACCGGGGGCTTAGAAAGATGTAGAAAGCCTCCCTCCCTAGCTACAGCTGGCTCGGGAATTCGGCAGAGCTTCGACATCGACGTTGGATCTCCCCCTTTTCAAGCTTGGACTAAGGGTTCTATTTATAGACCCCTGAAAGTCCATCCCCGAATTAGGGTTTTCCAATGGGAATTGAGGTGAGATAATAAAAGATAAATCGTAGATAATACTTCTATCTTCCACCGGAATCAAACGGCACCCCACTTGGTGTTAGCGCAGCGAAGAGTGATATAGAAGGGGGAGGGATGAATAGATCACTCCCTAAAAATACTAATTCAAAATTAATTCAATAATTCGAATTCTCAACCCTTCAGATACAGCGAGAGGGACAGCTAAGACAATCAATAACCAAGACAGAGGATAGAAGAAAGATCGAGATCTGTTCACAGTGAAACAAAATACCAAGCAGGAGGAGAGCAACACAACAATGATATGCAAACCACAGAAGAGGTAAGCAGTTTTTAGGTGGTTCGATTGCAGTCCGCAATCTACATCCACCCCTCACTCCAAACCAGAGTGAGGATTCCACTAGCTAATGCTAAAACAGCAGACTCAGTCAGCAGACAATTGCTGCCACACAGCTTGACCAGGGGAACAGCCTCCCCTCTTCCTCCACACCGGAGGGATACAACCAGTGACAACAATCACTAGCAAACTAGAGACCGAGGTCTCTCTTCCTCCACCCAAGAGGGAACCCACAAGCGACTCCCTATCACTTGCAAACTGGAGGATCGATCCTCCCTTCCTTCGATCACTGGAGGGTAACAATATTCGATAAAGAAGATGAAATGAAAAATGAAAACATGAAAATCAAAGCACAAAAATCCTTTCTGAAAATAAGAAACAATGTAGCTTCCGAAGAAGCAAATCTTTAATCACAGACTCTTCTCTCTCTCTCAAAGACTTTTCTCTCAGATCTATTCTCTCTAATTCTTCTCTCTTTCTTCTCTCGGGATCGTGGAGGCTCTCTCTTTTCTTCTTCTGCTCAGGGACTCTACTTCTCAGCTTTTTCCTCCAGTTCTATCCTCCTGTTAGCAGAAGACTTCCTTTTATATGGCATCCGACCTGAATTCCAGGGCTTAACACGAGTGGGGCTCGTTCCCTCCTTTTCCAGAGCAACCTCGGATCACGTGCCCAATCATCAACCTGAATCATCTGTAGGCAGAGACAACAGAATGTATCGAATTAGTTCAGGCTTTTAACACAGCGTGTATAGACTTTAGAAGCAGCAAATAAGCAAGTATGTACAACGTGAGAATGTATAGACTTGAAAGCCTTCATGCGACCTCAATGTACAGACTTGCAGAATGAAGCATTAACATAACAGAGGGGAATGTGTAGACTTCTGTGTAATGCATGAAGCAATCTAATGTGTAGACTTGCAAACAAGGGAGTGTATAGACTTGATGAATGCGTGCATGGGAAGGCAGTGTACAGACTTGAGAAGAGCGATGCATTAGCATAACCAATGTATAGACTTTGATGTAATGGCTTGAGTTACACAAGCAATGTATAGACTTCACGATGCACAACCATATCCAATGTATGGACTTACCCCTTGAAGATGTGAGCGAGACAATGTATAGACTTGGCCCTTGAAGAATGTACAGACTTTGAAGTCTCGAAGCCCCACGATGTATAGACTTTGAAGCATGTGAACATGGGGACAATGTACAGACTTCACTTCGTGCTAGCTACAGTACAATGTCTAGACTTGATGCAGCTTCAAAGCACAATGTGCAGACTTTACCAATGTATAGACTTGGGATTCTGAACGTAGGTAAAGACTGGTAATGTATAGACTTGGTGAGCGCCAAGCGATGTACAGACTTGGGGTTCAACGGTGGATGTATAGACTTCAGCTAAGCAAGCTACAGTGCAATGTATGGACTTGATGAACGATGCAAAAGGCTCTGTACAGACATGATGCAAACTGGATGTGCAGACTTTGTAGCATGCAATGTATAGACTTCAACTAAACAAGCTACAGTGCAATGTATGGACTTGATGAATGATGCAAAAGGCTCTGTAGAGACATGATCCAAACTGGATGTGCAGACTTTGTAGCATGCAATGTATAGACTTCAACTAAGCAAGCTACAGTGCAATGTATGGACTTAACGATGCAAGCGATGTATAGACTTTGGAACGCTTGAAGCACAGACACGCTGCAATGTATAGACTTGAGTGAGACGCTGAGTGAGACGATGGATGTACAGACTTGGCCAATGTACAGACTTTGCCTACATGTGAATGTATAGACTTTGGATGAGACACTGCATGAGACAGTGGATGTTCAGACTTGGGCTGTACAGACTTGGAAAGCTTGAAGGTGATGTACAGACTTGGAAACCGATGTGTAGACTTGACAATGCAGTGTATAGACTTCATATGAAGGAATGCACACTGTCTAGACTTGATAAGAAGGAATGCAAAAGACTCTGTACAGACATGGCCAATGTACAGACTTCAATGCAGAGACTTTGAACGTGTATGCTGGCAGTGTATAGACTTGATCAAGTAATGCATGTCTATATGACAACCACATGAACTGCACTGTCCTAAGTGATGAAGCATGAATTGATCTAGAGATAGAAACAGATTGATTTATAGTGTGAGACATCATCAAAACCGTAGGGATGCAACAATCTCCCCCTTTTTGATGATGGCAACACTATGAATCAAGCAATATCAAGGCTTCACAAAAAATTAACAGCAGCTTTAACAATCAAGGAAAATTCAAAGCAAGCTCATGCAGACAAATTAAACATTACTGCTGAAACAATTCTTTCTCCAAAACCACTCCCCCACAACTCACTCTCAGAAATTTCCATGACAAGCTATTCTCCCCCACAACTCATGACAGCAAATTATTCTCCCTCGACAACTCATGATCTACTGATATTGCAAAAGCTCTCTCCCCCTTTGAAATCAGCAAAATGAAATGCAGAATATATGAAAGTGCTGGAGACATGAGGAAGAAGGACAGTAACTTCTTAGTGCAGAAAGGCACGGGCAAGTCTTAAGAGAATAAGTGAGGTGCTAAACTCAAGTGAAGATTCTTGAACTCCAGTAAACAATAGAGAAATAGAATGATAGAAAAGTTTATCAGCATACTTAGGATATGATTTAAAACAGGAGTTAACAAGTATGGCATGATTTAGCTGAACAGGCAACTATCCCAAAAGACAACAAGAGACAAAGTCAGAGAAGGTGTTCTCAAGGTATTGAGGACAAGCAATCCATTAGTGCATAACAACAAGGGATTTTTTTTAGATGATTTTCAAGAAGACCAATGAGTAAGTTGGTAATTCACTCTTTTGACATTAGAGAGACACCTTGATTAGAGGCCTGAATCCCAGTTACTCAGTGTGAGTACCTCATTACCTCCTCCTTTTTTTTTAAAGGAACAGAGTTAGTAACTGTGGCTTTTGACATGAGGAAACACCTTGATTAGAGGCTAGAGTCCCCAGTTACTCACCAGCAAGCCACCATTGCTCTGTGATGGTCAGAATATTAATGTCATGACTTTTCAATTTTTGTTAAGCATTTGACACCTCATGACATAGGAGAAAACTTCATTTCATTGATGAAGCTCCTAGTTTCTCAGTGAAAAAATCAGGACCTTTGTTAATTCAGTTTATCCCTTGTGTTGAGTAGATGGAATGATTGAAAACAATACCCAAAGGACTATTTCTTGAAGTGAATCTTGAAGTCTAGATTTCAAGTTGTTTGGGTCAGATATCAAGACATACAGGTTTTTGCCTGAACCAGAATCACTTGACAATGTAGGAAGATATACTTTATACAATTAATCCAGATCTCTGAACGACTACCAGAGGGAAGATTCTAGCTGGACTTTAGTAACACAGACTTATGGACTTAAGAGAAGAGTGAGATTCTACTGTCTGAGAGAACCGCACTAGTTCAGTCATGAAAGCCAGTAATGACACAAATCTGGTCAATCTTTTTAAATCTGTCAAAGAACTCTCCCTCTTACAGCTCAACCAGCTCCCCCTTTCTCAAAGCAGTACAGAAAGCTAACCATCAGACATACAGAACTCCCCCTCACAAAATGAACAGTCTTCACAATTTAAGACAACTTGAATAAGCCTAATTCTCTTCTCATTGTAGTGCATTTCTCATTATCCAGTGGTTTAGTGAAGATGTCAGCAATCTGATTATCAGTGCCTACATGAATCAGTTCAAAATTGTTCTTAGAAACCTCATCTCTTATGAAATGATGCCTTATCTCTATGTGCTTGGTGCGTGAATGCAAAACAGGATTCTTGGCAAGATTGATGGCACTGGTATTATCACAATAGATAGGTGTGCACCCCAGGTCTACTTGGTATTCCTGAAGCTGGTGTTTAATCCAAATGACTTGTGTACCACAACTCCCTGCAGCCACATATTCAGCCTCTGCAGTGGAGAGGGCCACAGAATGTTGTTTCTTGGAGCCCCAAGACACTAAACACCCACCAAAAAATTCACAGTGACCACTAGTGCTTTTTCTGTCTATTTTACACCTGCATAATCTGCATCTGTGTATGCAATTAAATCTAGTGAGTGTGTAGCAGGAAACCATAGACCAAGTGAGGGTGTAGTTGACAAATATCTAAAAATTCTTTTTACTGCAACTAAGTGTGATTCAGTGGGTCTAGACTGATACCTTGCACACATTCCTACACTGAACTGTATATCAGGTCTAGAAGCTGTCAAGTAGAGTAAAGAACCAATCATACCTCGATAGAGTTTAGCATTTACTTCTTTACCTGTCTCATCTGCATCCAGTGAGGTGTTGGTACTCATAGGTGTTGTTATATGCTTCAGGTTGATCATACCAAACCTCTTGAATAGTTCCATTGTGTATTTGGTCTGGTTGATGAAGCATCCATCCTCCAATTGTTATATCTGTAAGCCAAGAAAATACTTTAGTTCACCTACCAAACTCATCTCAAATTCAGCAGACATCATTTTAGAGAATTCAGCACATAATTCACAGCTAATTGATCCAAACACAATGTCATCTACATATACCTGAGCTATGATGAGATCGGTATTTGTACTCTTGGTAAATAAGGTTTGATCAACTTTACCTCTCTTGTAGCCCTTGCTGATCAGAAATTCAGTCAGTCTTTCATACCAAGCTCGAGGGGCTTGCTTTAGACCATACAAGGCTTTGTTTAACCTGAAAACTTGGTTAGATTGAGGAGAAAACTGAAAACCTGGAGGTTGTTCAACAAACACTTCTTCCTTGATGATGCCATTCAAAAAGGCACTCTTCACATCCATTTGCTGGAGTTTTATGTCCTTAGAGCATGCAAATGCTAGCAATATTCTTATTGCCTCCATCCTAGCAACAGGTGCATAGGATTCATCGAAGTCTACACCAAATTCCTGACAGTAGCCCTTGGCTACTAGTCTGGCCTTATTCCTGGAAATGATTCCATCTTCATTCATTTTGTTTTTAAACACCCATTTAGTTCCTATGATATTAACACTTTCTGGTCTCGGAACAAGCTCCCAGACATTATTTCTTTCGAACTGACCTAATTCCTCACACATAGCATTGACCCAAGATTGATCAGCCAAGGCCTCTTCTACTGATTTGGGTTCAATTTGTGAGACCAAAGCAATTAGGTCTTGATTATTAACATTCCTAAAAGGAGACCTAGTCCGAAGAGGATCTTCAGGGTTGCCTATGACTTTATCTATTGGGTGATCTTTGAGGAATCTAATGTTTATTGAAGACTCACATGTTTCTCTTGCCCCTTCCTGATTGGGAGGATGTGTTGTACCACTTAGCTGAGTCTTCTCTCCTTCTTAGTCTTCTAGGAAGTCCCCATCATGATTGGAATCCCTGTCAATATTTTCAATGTTAGCAACACCTTTCTTATCACTAAAAAGAATGTGTGGAGACTCTTCAACTTTCTGGTCTGTTATATTAAAGACCCTATATGCCCTTGACACTTCAGAGTATCCTAAGAATATTCCAGGGGAGCTTTTAGCTTCAAACTTATCTAAGTCTTTCTTGTCATTATTGTGAATAAAGCATTTAGCTCCAAAAATTCTGAAATGAACCAAGTTTGGTTTCTTACCTTTTAGTAGCTCATAGGGTGTTTTCTTGTGAATAGGTCTTACCATGGCCCTGTTGATTATGTAAGTTGCTGTGTTGGCCGCCTCTGCCCAGAACTTCCTTGGTAGTTGACTCTCAATCAGCATGGTTCGGGCCATCTCCACAATAGTTCTATTTCTTCTCTCCACAATTCCATTCTGTTCAGGTGTCCTGGGAGAAGAAAATCTGTGTGTTAGTCCCTCTCTTTCACAAAGATCAGAAAATATGGAGTTTTCAAACTCACCTCCATGGTCAGATTGAATTGTACAAATCTTGTATTTTCCTTCTTGTTTGACCTTATTGAAAAACTGGTTAAACTTTTGAAAAGCATCACTTTTATTGGCTAAGAAAAAGATCCATGAAAATCTAGAATGGTCATCAATAATCACATAGCCAAACCTATTCCCATTAAGACTCTGAGTCCTAGTAGGACCAAAGAGGTCCATATGGAGAAGTTCCATTGGTCTAGAGGACAATGGCTCAGATCTTAGCTTGAAAGAATTCCTGGTCTGTTTGCCTAGAGCACAGGCATCACATGATTTTGAAATAGAATTGAACTAATTCTAGGCATGCCTCTAACTAAATCATGCTTGACCAATTTATTTAAAGAAGAGAAACTAGCATGGCCTAGTCGTCTATGCCATTCAAAGGCATCACTTTCAGAATCAGCAGATAAACAAAGATTAGATTCAGATTCATCATCTAAGTCTATCATGTAGACATTATTAGTCCTGTTGGCTACAAACTTAATCACATCAGAATTTATTTCAAAAAATTTGCATGAATCATTATCAAACACGACCCTGTAACCCTTGTCACATAATTGACTAATGCTAATCAGGTTGTGTTGCAGACCTTCCACAAGTAGAACTTTTTCAATGGAGTTTGTGGAAGACTTACCTACTGTGCCAACTCCAATGATTTTACCTCTGTTCTTTCCTCCAAATTTGACCAGTCCCCCAACCTTCATCTCTAACTTGCTGAACTTGGATTGGTCTCCTGTCATGTGCCTGGAGCAGCCACTGTCGAGGTACCACTTGTTGTCTTCAGCTGCCAGGCCGACCTACACAATTAAAGATCAGGCAAAGTGATTTGGAACCCAAGATGAGTTGGGTCCAAAGACATTATTCAAATCTCTAATCAGATGTTTAGGAATCTAGATTTGCTTCAACATTGTTTTCTCTGGCACCTTTACTTCTGGTTTATTGAAATTATAACCGGGGTTGTGTCCAGCTGGTCTGGGGAAGTAAGCTATATTCCAGTCATTGGGCTTCCCATTCCTGGGATATCTCCTGTGAGCTTGTTGATTAACAGATTTTTGAGAATGATAGTTGTTTCTCCAGTAGTTTCTGTTTGGACCTGTCTGTTTGTTGTAATTCCATTTTCTATCCTGATCCATTTGCTTGGTCCATTTACCATTTATATTCTAGTGAGTGGGCTTAGTGAAGTTCTTCACAAGGTTCATTCCCCTTTTAATTGGTTGACCAGCACTGTTTGGTAAATTTTCTTTCGGACGTTGAGCTCCTTGACTGCTATTTGAGCTGGATGGTACGTCCAGCTGCTCTTTTCCCTTCTCTGGGCAGAAGGTGGTGGTTTTGAATTGAAAGGGTTTCTTGTTAGTTGGGTCATAGCCTAGACCTTCCCTATTGAAGTTAACCCTTGTTCCTAGTATAGCATCTAGACTTGTTTTTCCTTGAACAAATTTTTCCAAGACCTTCTGTTTGTCTTCCAGCTCTTTTTGCAGAGACTCAGAGTTTTTTAAGAGTTCAGCATTCACTCTCTTAACAGCTTCATACTTCTCTGAGGTTACTCTATTTTCTTTCAGGCTTTCTTCCATTTTTATTTTGAGTTCATTGAGCTGGGTTTGACTCTCCTGGTATTCTACCTTGTGTTTTTCATTTTCTTTTCTCAAGGATGTCATTTCTTCTAAGTCTTTATTTAATGTCAGTCTTTCCTCACTGATTTGGGTTAGTTCTTCAATATTAGTATTGAATTTTCTCTTGAGGACCCTATGCTCTTTACTGAGAGAATTTAACTTGTCTAACAATTCACCATAAGCATCTTCCCAGTCATCAATCGAAAAATTCTCAAAGATATTTGTTACCTCCTCTTCCCTATTTGCCATTAGGCAAATCCCTTCTTCATACTCCTCTGAGGAAGTGTCTTCAGGATCTTCTTCCTCATCGCTCCACGTGCAGACCATTGCCTGTGGCTTCTTCTTTTTCTGCACCTTTGAGCTCTTCTTCTGGAAGTAGGGACCCTTCTTCTGGAGATCCGGGCAGTCCCCTTTCATGTGTCCCTGTCTGTTGCAATGAAAACAAGTCATTCTCTTAGTATTTCTATCCTTGTTATTGCTATACTCAACGTTCTTATTGAAGGAGTATGGCTTCTTCCTCCTAAAGATCTTCCCCTAATTCCTTAAAAATTTACTGAACTGTCGAGTGAGCATTGCCTGCTCCTCCTGGTCGAGATCGGAAAAACAACCAGACTCAGGGCTACTGCTCCCGCTACTGCTATCCTTGTTACAGGATGCCTTGAGGGCAACATTCTTTCCCTTCCTGTCACTTCCTTCATCTCCTCTTTTAAAGTTCATCTCAAAGGTCATGAGGGATCCTATGAGTTCATTCACTGTCATAGTCGACAGATCCTTTGACTCCTCTATCACAATGGCCTTAGTGTGCCATGCTGGGGTTAGAGACCTAAGAATCTTCATGACTATATCTACCTCTGCTAGCTCTTTCCCTAGCCCCTTAAGAGTGTTCGTGATCAAAGACAACCTAGCATACATTTCTGTGACATTCTCCTATGGTTTCATCCTAAACAGTTCATACTCAGAGGTGAAGAGATTTACCTTCGAGGCTTTCACTTGAGCTGTACCTTCGTAGATTAGTTCTAGCTCATCCCACATCCGCTTGGCAGTCCTATAGGCTAATATGCGGGCGTATTCTTCTGGGTGAACAGCGCACTGGATTATGTTCAGGGCCATCCAGTTGAGTGAAGACAACTTGACATGATCATCTGTCCATGCATCCTCGTTCGGTGGCAGATCATATGGTCCTGTAGTAATTACCCTCCACAGCTTGTGGCTCTGCGCCTTGATGAACACCTCCATCCTATTTTTCCAGAAGAGATAGTTATTACCATCAAAGAATGGAGGGTGACTAATGGATTGTCTCTCAGCCATGAAGCTTCGAGGACCAGTAGGATTACCCTGACCGTTGGCCCACATGATGCCAACCTGCTCTGATACCAAATGTTAGCGCAGCGAAGAGTGATATAGAAGGGGGGATGAATAGATCACTCTCTAAAAATACTAATTCAAAATTAATTCAATAATTCGAATTCTCAACCCTTCAGATACAGCGAGAGGGACAGCTAAGACAATCAATAACCAAGACAGAGGATAGAAGAAAGATCAAGATCTGTTCACAGTGAAACAAAATACCAAGCAGGAGGAGAGCAACACAACAATGATATGCAAACCACAGAAGAGGCAGACAGTTTTTAGGTGGTTCAATTGCAGTCCGCAATCTACATCCACCCCTCACTCCAAACCACAATGAGGATTCCACTAGCTAATGCTAGAACAGCAGACTCAGTCTACAGACAATTGCTGCCACACAGCTTGACCAGGGGAACAGCCTCCCCTCTTCCTCCACACTGGAGGATACAACCAGTGACAACAGTCACTAGCAAACTAGAGACCGAGGTCTCTCTTCCTCCACCCAGGAGGGAACCCACAAGCAACTCCCTGTCACTTGCAAACTGGAGGATCGATCCTCCCTTCCTCCGATCACTGGAGGGTAACAATATTCGATAAGGAAGATGAAATGAAAAACGAAAACATGAAAATCAAAGCACAAAAATCCTTTCAGAAAACAAGAAACAATGTAGCTTCCGAATAAGCAAATCTTCAATCACAGACTCTTCTCTCTCTCTCAAAGACTTTTCTCTCAGATCTATTCTCTCTAATTCTTCTCTCTTTCTTCTCTCGGGAACGTGGAGGCTCTCTCTTTTCTTCTTCTGCTCAGGGACTCTACTTCTCAGCTTTTTCCTCCAGTTCTGTCCTCCTGTTCGCAGAAGACTTCCTTTTATATGGCATCCGACCTGAATTCCAGGGCTTAACACGAGTGGGGCTCGTTCCCTCCTTTTCCAGAGCAACCTCGGATCACGTGCCAAACATCATCCTCGGATCACGTGCCCAATCATCAACCTGAATCATCTGCAGGCAGAGACAATAGAATGTATCGAATTAGTTTAGGCTTTTAACACAGCGTGTATAGACTTTAGAAGCAGCAAATAAGCAAGTATGTACAACGTTAAAATGTATAGACTTGAAAGCCTTCATGCGACCTCAATGTACAGACTTGCAGAATGAAGCATTAACATAACAGAGGGAATGTGTAGACTTTTGTGTAATGCATGAAGCAATCTAATGTGTAGACTTGCAAACAAGGGAGTGTATAGACTTGATGAATGCATGCATGGGAAGGCAGTGTACAGACTTGAGAAGAGCGATGCATTAGCATAACCAATGTATAGACTTTGATGTAATGGCTTGAGTTACACAAGCAATGTATAGACTTCACGATGCACACCCATATCCAATGTATGGACTTACCCCTTGAAGATGTGAGCGAGACAATGTATAGACTTGGCCCTTGAAGAATGTACAGACTTTGAAGTCTCGAAGCCCCACAATGTATAGACTTTGAAGCATGTGAACATGGGGACAATGTACAGACTTCACTTCGTGCTAGCTACAGTACAATGTCTAGACTTGATGCAGCTTCAAAGCACAATGTGCAGACTTTACCAATGTATAGACTTCGGGTTCTGAACGTAGGTAAAGACTGGTAATGTATAGACTTGGTGAGCGCCAAGCGATGTACAGACTTGGGGTTCAACGGTGGATGTACAGACTTCAACTAAGCAAGCTACAGTGCAATGTATGGACTTGATGAACGATGCAAAAGGCTCTGTACAGACATGATGCAAACTGGATGTGCAGACTTTGTAGCATGCAATGTATAGACTTCAACTAAGCAAGCTACAGTGCAATGTATGGACTTGATGAACGATGCAAAAGGCTCTGTACAGACTTGATGCAAACTGGATGTGCAGACTTTGTAGCATGCAATGTATAGACTTCAACTAAGCAAGCTACAGTGCAATGTATGGACTTAACGATGCAAGCGATGTATAGACTTTGGAACGCTTGAAGCATAGACACGCTGCAATGTATAGACTTGAGTGAGACGCTGAGTGAGACGATGGATGTACAGACTTGGCCAATGTGCAGACTTTACCTACATGTGAATGTATATACTTTGGATGAGACACTGCATGAGACGGTGGATGTTCAGACTTGGGCTGTACAAACTTGGAAAGCTTGAAGGTGATGTACAGACTTGGAAACCGATGTGTAGACTTGACAATGTAGTGTATAGACTTCATATGAAGGAATGGACACTGTCTAGACTTGATAAGAAGGAATGCAAAAGACTCTGTACAGACATGGCCAATGTACAGACTTCAATGCAGAGACTTTGAACGTGTATGCTGGCAGTGTATAGACTTGATCAAGTAATGCATGTCTATATGACAACCACATGAACTGCACTGTCCTAAGTGATGAAGCATGAATTGATCTAGAGATAGAAACATATTGATTTATAGTGTGAGACATCATCAAAATCGTAGGGATGCAACATTTGGTGGAGAAATCGCGAGGAAAATGGTGGAGGAAGGTGGAGGTTTAACCATGAATGGAGAGAGAAAGCCCACATATTCCACAGATCTCGGCTAGGTACGCGGTCCTTCGATAGACCACCCAATACTGTACACGGTCCATTGGTAGACCACTTAATTCTGTCGGTGGTAAATAAAATAAATCAACAAATCACCCAATTATCCACCAAACTGACCGGCTATCACGGCGCTGGACTCTTTAGGATAAAACGGTCTAATGATAGACCACCCAATGAATGGAACGGTCTAATGAAGGCCGTTTAAAGCATGTCGGTGATAAATCCAAAAAATAGGATAAATAGATAATTATCTGTAAAATTCACCGGTTTAGGACTCTAGAACTGGATGGTCTAAAGACAGGCCGTTCAATGGCAATAAACGGCTGAACTTGGACCCTGCAAAGGCTTGTCAGTGAAAATTTAGAAAATCAAATAAATATCCAAAACGGTTCCAATCAGACCGCCCCACAACTGAACGGCCAATTGCTAGACCGTGTATATCCTGGATGTTTGAAATTAATGAAATAAGATAAATGGGCCCATTTACCACAAAATCAAGTGAAATCAAGGCCCATCAATCCCGAATCTGAGAGCAGACCTAGCAGGGAGGGAGATACCCATAAAACAAGCCCAAAGACATGCCTGGAAATAGCCCAATGAGTAATGGACAACTCGAGACATCAACAAATGATAGTAAAAGGAATGACCCAACTCATAGGCAAAAAATGGGTATCAACACCTTGAAGAAAAAGAAAAATAGAATAAGAGGGGTTCAATAAAATCAAGGCACATGAAGTTTGGTAAAACCCCATTTTTTGTTTCTACTATTTTAGTTGATGTGTTGAATAATTCCTGTCTCAAAATGTTCATAAACTGACAATTAGGACTTTACCCATATCATCATGTTTAGATGATCTAAATGTATAGTCATGAATAGAGTCTTAACTTGGTTGATTAAGGGGGAGTTGAAATAAATTGGAATGCATGGGTTCTTTTGCCTAGATATGTCATTTTGTCTTTTCATGAAAAATCTATTGCATACATTTCTTCAACATGAATAATATGCACTTTCTTGTTTTGGTCGACCAACCAAGTGAGTATTGGTCAACCAAAAACCTCTGTTCATGCATATACTTTTACATCTGCACATATAATTTGCAACGTCATAAAAATGCATATGTTGCTCTACTCATGCATGCATCTTCACATATGCATATAAAATTTGCATAGTCTGAAAAGGTCCTTGTTCATACAAGACTGCATTTCATCTGTTATGAACTTTCATGCATTTGTCATCCATTTTCTTGCACGACCTATGGTATATTAAATGGTGTTGGGAGAGGGACATATGCGGTCTGTCTGGAAACCCACACAATGTGGGAGGTGGTCTTAAGATCTCTGTTATGCACCTAGTACCATGGGTGTAATTTGCACATAACAATCTGGACATTCATGAGCTTAGTTCAATAACTCCTGCACAGTCATCATGTCATATTTGATGATCAGTGCATTTAGATAGGGGGAGTCAATGATCATGCATACATCCATTTGATTGCATGTTCTTGTGTCAAAGACTCAAAAGATTGTTTGATAAGCATGCATACATTTAGGGGGAGTCAGCACTTACATATGACTTACTTGAGACAAAGGGAGTCAATGTATGCATCCATTTGCTCATGCATGAACCAATTACACATCAATTGTGTCAAATTCCAAAAGTTCATTTGAAATGGATGCACACCCTATTTTGTGCTTAAAAAAACATAATTTTTGTAAATCTCATTTGCTAGAGAAAGTGAGTCGGTATTCCTCTTAGCTGCATCGACCTCATAGTTCATTTCATCAGAAATCATTGTTCTGTGAAACACACTATGTCGACACTCTGTCCTTGCTGCATCGACCTATCAGTGCATTCTATTCAAACAAATGTTCTGGGAAATTGCTGTGCTTCGACCTCCATTCATAATAGGTTGACACAGTTAATACATGTTGCCTGCATCTGTGTCTCCTTGCATACTCATGCAACTGCTTGAAGAACTGATTTTGAATTCATAGTGCTTTCATCATGACTAAGCTAATGTTTTAATGCATTCAAATTGGAGGAGTTAGAGCACACATTTGCTTACTCACATGATATCTGCTCTTGCACGTAATTCCTTCAAAATCATTAAAGGGGAATAAGTGCATTTTGTCATATTTGAAAAAGCTTTGAACTGCATTGTCTAAAGGGGAGAGTGCTTTGGTCTTCATGTTCCTTCTTTCATGAGAGTTGTTTGTAACTGCTACACCTTTTTTTTTGGAAAAAACCCTGCCTGGAGATAGATGGGAGAGTACACCCCTTACCAGGGGTAGGGGGAATAGCCACTCCACCATCGGACCACTAGGAGGTAAATATTATTACTATGAAAAAAGAATTGCATTTACATCAATCGGATGCTAGGCATTCCTAGCTTATCTAATCGAGCCGCACCCTTTATATTTGAAGGTAGCTCATGGTAAGAAAAAAAAGAATTACATTTGGAGGTGCATGCTAAAGAAGCTAGTGAATCCGCAACAGTGTTGCCTTCTCTGTAGATGTGAGTAATAGTATCCAACTGTGAAAGAATGCTCCAGATTTCTCTGATGTAAATGAGTATTGACCAAGGACAATGAATTTGTCTTTTGATAATCTGAACAAGAATTTTGGAATCACATTCTATTTAAGCTACATTAGTATCCACAGTGTGCAAATATTTGATACCATCAAGAAGAGCACGGGATTCAGCTATTATGTTGTTTGACTTTCCATAATAGTGAGAGAAAGCTAGAAGAATGTTTCCTCTGAAATCTCTAATGACGCCACCTCGTCCAGAGTCACTAGAGCGCTTGGAAGCACCGTTAGTGTTGAGTTTTAGAAATGGCCAAGGCGGGCAAGACCACTTAATAATCTTAAGCTATCGTCGGCCAGAGGATTGAATCGGAATTCCAAACTGTTCCAAGATTTTCCTTTTGCTATAGTTGGTTTCCATGAGCTCGGCAGCCACACAGATTTATTTCACCTGGGTACTTATTTTGTGGAGAAGACTTTGCCTGGAAATGGTTTTGCCATCATATTTAGCAATGTTTCTAGCACTCCACAGTTCCCACATACCATAGCCAATGATAGCAAGATTGAAGAGACCATATAAAGATCTTTGCTGGATGCTACTAGCAGAATTTAGAATAAGAGCTCTAGCTGAATTACCATCAATCTGCATACCGACTGATCTAAATGTAGACCATACATAAGCTGCAGTCTCGCTATTGATGAATAGGTGATTGATGTCTTCTTATTGGGATTTCTTGCAACAGAGGCATTTGCAACAGAGAGAAACACCCAAGCGCTAGACATTTAAGTCAATAGGTAAACAATTGTTCAGAATTTTCCACAGGTCGATTGAAACTTCGGTGGGTAGCCAATTTGACCAAATCTGAGCCCATGGTATAAATGTCTGATAGTTTATGCAGCTGCAAGAAACTTTATAAGTTGAGGCAACCAAAAACTTCCCTGATGAGGTCAGACTCCATACCTCCATGTCAGGTTCTTGATTCAGGTTGACATTCTTTATTGCTTTGCTAATGTCAGAAGGAAACACACTATCCTGCAGAGCCGATTCTTCATTAGATGGATGCAGTATGAAGTCTCTTACAGTCACCTTAGGATTTGGAATGAGATTAGCATGGACATAATGAGCCAGACTATGATTACCAATCCATTTATCATACCAAAAATTGGTGCAGTTGCCATCTCCAACAATAACCCCTTTAAACTGGAGGATGATATTTTTTGCTTTGATCCAACTCCTTCTGGCGAACCCTTTCATGTTTTTAAAGTGGACATCGCTTAAGTGACAGATATACTTCGCTCTAAAGTAAACAGCCCAAAGGGAATTTATATGAATAGCCTGTGAAAGCATCTTAACCCGCAGAGCGGTTTCCATATGTCTAAGCAACATGATGCCAAGACCACCCTGGGAAACCGGCTTACAGATAGTCTGCCAAGACTTCCAATGCCTTTTGTTACCTTGAGAGGAAGATCCCCAAAAAAAGTTAGCAAAGGATCGGTCAAGCAACTTATGAGTACCAGTGTGCAGGGGAGAAGATGTCAGACAGTAGATAGGCAAAGAGGTCAGGACATGTTTGATTAATGTCAATTTGGCACCTTGAGATAACAGACTTGATTTCCAACCTACAATGCGCTTTTGGATGGAATTAATAATACCAGCAAAGTGAATCTTCTTGCTTCTGCCAAGCACCAAAGGGAAGCCTAAATACTTATGAGGGAAAGAGTGTCGAGTGAAGCCAGTGATGTCCTAAAGCCGATTAGCAACAGAATTCTGAATCTTGGAGTGAATAAAAAAACCACTTTTGCCTACATTAATGAGCTGACGAGAAGCTCTTTCATATGCTCTAAGGACTGTAATCAAATTTCTGACTGAAACAATATTTGCTTTACTGAAAATCAAAGTATCATCAGCAAATAATATGTGTGAAATATGAGGACAGCTCCGAGGGCCCGAAAACCATTCAACCCGGCCAGTTAGATAAGCTTCCCGCAAGGATCTGCTCAAAGCTCCATCAGCAATAATGAATAGAGATGGGGCAACAGGGTCACCTTGACGAACACCTCTTGAAGATTTGAAAAAGCCAGCTGAGTCCCCATTGAGTAAAACAAAAAACCAACAATTATTCACCATCTTTTCAACGAGATTGATAAATTGAATACTGAAACCAAACCTGTGCAGGATAGCAAATAGGAAATCCCATTCTAACCGGTCATAGGCCTTAGCCATATCAAGCTTGAACATAACATTGGAGCCTCTAGTTTTCTTACCGAGTTCATGAGCCAGCTCTTGTGCAAGAGTAATGTTTTCTACAATCTGTCTCCCCTTCACAAAAGTATATTGCTCTAAAGATATAATGTTGGGAAGAATAGTGGCCATTCTTTTATTAATAATGGAAGAGATGATCTTGTAAAAGAAATTGCAAAGGCTAATTGGCCTGAAATCTGAAATGTCAGTCACATTAGGCCATTTAGGAATGAGAGCAATTAGTGTTGAAGTCACACTTCTAGGGAGTGCTTGCTGAGAATAGAAGGCTTCTTGAACAGCACTGACAACCGAACTGGCAATGACATGCCATGCTTTTTGAAAGAATGCACGTGTGAAACCATCAGGCCCTGGTGCACTATCAGAAGACATGTTGAAAATCGCATCCTGAATTTCAGACGCAGTGGGGGTTACACATAGAAGTTCATTATCATCCTGATTTACCAAGCAACGTAGGAAGCTATCGCCAATGTAATGATCTTGAGAAGAAAAAGCATGTTGAAAGTGAGAAACATCAATAGCCTTCATTTCTTCATGGTAAGAAGTAAGACTGCCAGCAGAGTTTTGAAGCTGAAAGATAACTTGCTTACATCTGTTAGCCATTGTAGTCATATGGAAAAACTGTTGGGATCGGTGCGATGGATTCAGAGGGGGGGTGAATGAATCCCCTTATAAAACTCTTGCCCAATTAAAACTTCCTGATACAAGCTGAAAACCAATGAGCAGTTGCGGAAATAACATATTCACTAGGTCAACTAAGATGCTTACAGATGAACAGATTAGTGACTTATGATCAATACCAAGGGACTCACAAAGCAGTTATCGAACAGACAGTGTGCATGAACTTAAACCTGATAAGGAATTAAACATGTTCATGACTGTAGGTTGAAATCGAGTCTAGCATACATAGAGCAATGATTAAGTAATCAAGGTGACTCTCATAGGACCAGCAACAGATGATTGATATGCAATCAAATTCCCTACTAGATAGAAGATCCAAATCGGCCTATGCAAACATCTAGCGAAAATAAAAATGAACATTCAAACCACAGTGCACAAAGGGTTTTTAGGTGGTTCGGTCCTCCAGACCTACGTCCACCCCTCACTCCAAACCGGAGTGAGGCTTCCACTAGCAAAAGCTAGAACCGCAGACTCAGTCTGCAAACAAGTGCTGCCTAACAGCTTGACCAGGGGAACAACCTCCCCTCTTCCTCCAGACCGGAGGGAAACCACTAGTGACTACCCGTCACTAGCAACCAGAGACCGAGGTCTCTCTTCCTCGACCCAGGAGGGAACCCACAAGCGACACCAGTCACTTGCAACCGAAGACACCAAGTCTCCCTTCCTCTGAAACCCAGAGGGAACCCACAAGTGACACCCAGCCACTTGCAACCGGAGATTAAAATCTCCCTTCTCCTGAACTAACAGGAGGAACCCCGACCTCTCTACAGAGTATCGGAAAAATAAAAAACAAGGAAGTGTAAAGTAAAAAAAAAAGAAATGAAAAATACAAAAATTAGAAAGCTGTAAAAGATGATAGCACAAATGTGGCCCTCAACGGAGCTAACTGGCCTGGATTTGATCCACGGTCCAGCAGGAGCAGATCTTCAAGCAACTTCCCTTCTTCTCCTCTAACTCTCTATCTCTCTTCTTCTCTGCTGCACTTCACTTCTTCTCTCGATCTCTGCTCTCAAAGGATCTCTCTCTCTTTCTTCTTCTTCTTCTCTCTTTCTCCTCTTTCTCTTCTGTTCTCTCTTTTTCTTCTTCTGCTAGCTCTTTCTACTTCTGTCTGCTTCTTCGATCACTCTCTGCTCCTTTTTTTTTTCACGATCATTCTGCTCTCGAGCACCACTATTCTTTTTGTAGCAGTAGCAGGTAGGAGGGCATGTGGCTTCCAGATTCCCACCCAGAGAGCACCTCGGATCATGTGCCAAGTGCCAGCCTCGGGTCACGTGCCAGGTGCCAACCTCGGATCACGTGCCACTCATCAGCTTGAATCAACCTGAACGAAGAGAAAAATGGATGCATCGAGTTAGTTCAAGATTTGAACCAAGCATGTATAGACTTAAAGAATGTACAGAGTTTATGTGATGCCATCCGAAGCATGTATAGACTTAGAATGCATGGAAGGGATTGTACAGACTTCGTCTATGTGCATGCTGTGTATTTAAAGATGATGAACTACAGCATGTATAGACTTGCAACCTAGCACTTAAGAACCAATGCGATGAATGTATAGAGTTGCTTAAGCTAACACATGGAACAAGTCTGTATAGACTTGCTTAACTGACCCACTGACAACACAGCAGATGCATGAACAAGCCACACAAATTGTACAGACTTATGTATGCATGAGACAATGTATAGACTTGTGTTCGTGCAACACAAAGGCTGTACAGACTTCGTGTGTATGCTACAGGACAACGTATAGACTTGTGTGTGCAGGGCAGACAATGTACAGACTTTCCATATGCAATGTGCATGCGATGCGATGTACAGACTTGCTGTAACGAATGATGCCCAAATGCATTGACTATGGCTAATATATGTATAGACTGTGCAGACATTGTATAGACTTGGAAAGCTTGAACACGAACAGACTGTAATGTATAGACTTTGAGTGAGACGCTGAGTGAGACGGATGGATGTACAGACTGGGGCTGTATAGACTTCAACTCAAATATGCATAGAGGCACTAAGTGAGACGGATGGATGTACAGACTTGGGCTGTACAGACTTCAAATCAAATATGCATAGAGATGCTAAGTGAGACGGTGGATGTACAGACTTGCTGTGTGTAATGCATGCGATGTATAGACTTGATAAACGATGCAATAAGACTCTGTAAAGACTTGGCCAATGTACAGACTTAGCAGTATAGCATGAGACACTAAGTGAGACGTGAAAAGCATTGGCTTTGGCTGTATAGACTTGATCAATGAATGAATGCATGGACTACGCCCTTGAAAAATGTTCAGACATGAAATGTATGCATGGACTATGCACATGCATGAAGAGCACTGAACAGACTATGCACATGAAGAATGTTCAGACATGAAATGTATGCATGGACTATGCACATGCATGAAGAGCCCTGAACAGACTATGCACATGCATGAAGAGCACTGAACAGATGCTCACCATATGCATCGACCTTAAGGTATGCAGCAACTATTGAAATGAATGCATTATGATGTGACAAAATGACTGAACATCGTATGGGGACTCACAGTGTTTGACTCACATCAAAACCAATCATCAAAACCGCATGGGCACAACAATCTCCCCCTTTTTGATGATGGCAACACTTTGAGTCATTCTGATGGCTCAAACTATTCTCCCCCTTTGACTTCATCAAAAAGAAAATAGTTTAAGAGAGCAAAAGAAACTTGCATGCAATGAATGAAGGAAAGTCTCCCCCTTTGGCAATAATCTCCCCCTTTGTTAATATCCAGAAGAACCATGGGGAGGAATGAATGTAGAGATGCAGATGCAACAAGAAATGCAAGATCTCCCCCTAAATATATGAATGCAAGCACACAATTCTCCCCCTTTAAGAATTTCTATGCAGCATGATTCATATGACAAGGAAGCTCCTCCTGAATAAATGGAGTCTTATGAAATGGATGAGAAGGAGACCACAGTGGCAATCAAGGATAAATTCTTGTCAAGATGAATCAAGGACAGTGAGCAAAGGAGTTTCAAATAAGCTCCAAACACAAGGAATTTCAACAAGAATTTCAAGGAGATACCAATCTCATAAATCCAAAACATAATTTTTCAAAGTCTTCCATCATAAGGGTTTATGAATGAACTTTATTGATCAGCATGGTTTAAACATGATATATGCAAAGTTTGTCAATAACATTCTGTATTTATATCTAAAATCATGGTTTAATAAAAATGAACCAAGCCCTCATATTTATATCTTGATTAACCTCCCTTTCTCTTACACAATCAAATTTATTGACTTTTTTCGGAATTACATTCACTAGTATTAAGATCAAGCAATTAGGAGGTCATATGATTTTATCTAGGGTTATAGCAATTTAACTTTTGCATCAATATTCAAATATTACAGTTTGATCAGCAAGAATTTTCATATTACAAATTTTACGAGCACTCTAGTTCAGTGCACACCTTGTAACTAGAGGATATACGTTGATCAGACGCCAATATCCCTAAGCACTTAGTGTGACTAACAGTCATGCTTTGTATTAACAAAGTTAACATTTACACCTCATGACATATCTCAACTCATTTCTTTGATGAGTGAGATGTATTTCTCAGTGTGCATGCCATTGCTCTGCCAGATTATCAATCATTCTTAAGCAGAGTTAACTATGGCACCTCATGACACAGTCCTTTGGACATGGTTTCTCAGTGACCAAAGTTATTGCTCTGACAACTATTTACCCTTTAGACATTTCAGAAAGCTCACTTGATTCACATCAATACTAATTGCATGTACTTTAACCAAATAAAGCCATGTGTTCAATAGTGCAGATTTCAGAAGTTTTTACAAGACATAGCATGAAACAGTTGGTTAAAGTTTATTAAAACATGATTCAGATATTTTTAGGAGATTTAAAGACAAACTCAATGGATACATTAAACTTAAACCAGCTGAGTTATTTCAGACATTCATAAAATCATATAATAGAATATTCCTAGTTCAAGTGTTTTCAGATTTATGATCGAGACATGCCCCATTGAAATCTTCATGAATGACTGATAGAAGAGATCCAGCAAGAATAATTGATTTTGAAGCCCAGTGTTTTCAGATATGATCAAGGTTTATCAATAGAATCAATAAAAAGGATATGCACACCAAGCAAGATATCAGGAGGTCAAGCATGCTTCAGGATCTTCAAGGTTAACATGCAATGAATTCTGACAAAAGTATATGCATTTGACAACCTGCATGCAAAGCATTTACTCCCCCTGACAATATGCATTCAATCAATCCTTTTGGCATTTTTAATGAAATGAAATGCAATGCAATTAACTACATGTATGCAGAGACATGCAAAGACTCAACAAACTCCCCCTGAATACATGCAATATTCATCTATACAGAATTGCTGAAAACATCAGGTTCTATCTATTTCTGAAAAGTGTGAACTTCATGCTATTGACCTAATGCTTGAATTTGCATTTCACACTCACTGAAAATCTGATGCACTTAGGACTATTGGTATTGCATTGTCATACATGACCACTATGGTATATTAAATGGTAAGCTACTAAAAGGAAGGTGAAATCTATCTAGAGGTTCTTACTATGTGTGAGATGGTCCTATCATTTGGTATCATGGGTCATATTACTTGTTAGGGCAGTCTGTATGAGCATGAGTCAATGTATAGACTTGTGTTCGTGCAACAAAAAGGCTGTACAGACTTGTGTTCGTGCAACACAAAGGCTGTACAGACTTCGTGTGTATGCTACAGGACAATGTATAGACTTGTGTATGCAGGGCAGATAATGTACAGACTTTCCATATGCAATGTGCATGCGATGCGATGTACGGACTTGCTGTAACAAACGATGTCCAAATGCATTGACTATGGCTAATATATGTATAGACTGTGCAGACATTGTATAGACTTGGAAAGCTTGAACACGAACAGGCTGCAATGTATAGACTTTGATTGAGACGCTGAGTGAGACGGATGGATGTATAGACTTGGGCTGTACAGACTTCAACTCAAATATGCATAGAGACACTAAGTGAGGCGGATGGATGTACAGACTTGGGCTGTGCAGACTTCAAATCAAATATGCATAGAGACGCTAAGTGAGATGGTGGATGTACAGACTTGCTGTGTGTAATGCATGCGATGTATAGACTTGATAAACGATGCAATAAGACTCTGTAAAGACTTGGCCAATGTACAGACTTAGCAGTATAGCATGAGACGCTAAGTGAGACGTGAAAAGCATTGGCTTTGGCTGTATAGACTTGATCAATGAATGAACGCATGGACTATGCCCTTGAAGAATGTTCACACATGAAATGTATGCATGGACTATGCACATGCATGAAGAGCACTGAACAGACTATGCACATGAAGAATGTTCAGACATGAAATGTATGCATGGACTATGCACATGCATGAAGAGCCCTGAACAGACTATGCACATGCATGAAGAGCACTGAACAGATACTAACCATATGCATCGACCTTAAGGTATGCAGCAACTATTGAAATGAATGCATTATGATGTGACAAAATGACTGAACATCGCATGGTGACTCATAGTGTTTGACTCACATCAAAACACTGTATGTGCCCATGTGGTTTTGATGATTGATTTTGATGTGAGTCAAACACTGTGAGTCACCATGCAATGTTCAGTCATTTTGTCACATCATAATGCATTCATTTCAATAGTTGCTGCATACCTTAAGGTCGATGCATATGGTGAGCATCTGTTCAGTGCTCTTCATGCATGTGCATAGTCTGTTCAGGGCTCTTCATGCATGTGCATAGTCCATGCATACATTTCATGTCTGAACATTCTTCATGTGCATAGTCTGTTCAGTGCTCTTCATGCATGTGCATAGTCCATGCATACATTTCATGTCTGAACATTCTTCAAGGGCATAGTCCATGCGTTCATTCATTGATCAAGTCTATACAACCAAAGCCAATGCTTTTCATGTCTCACTTAGCGTCTCATGCTATACTGCTAAGTCTGTACATTGGCCAAGTCTTTACAGAGTCTTATTGCATTGTTTATCAAGTCTATACATCGCATGCATTACACACAGCAAGTCTGTACATCCACCGTCTCACTTAGCGTCTCTATGCATATTTGATTTGAAGTCTGTACAGCCCAAGTCTGTACATCCATCCGTCTCACTGAGTGTCTCTATGCATATTTGAGTTGAAGTCTGTACAGCCCAAGTCTGTACATCCATCCGTCTCACTCAGCGTCTCACTCAAAGTCTATACATTACAGCCTGTTCATGTTCAAGCTTTCCAAGTCTATACAATGTCTGCACAGTCTATACATATATTAGCCATAGTCAATGCATTTGGGCATCATTCGTTACAGCAAGTCTGTACATCGCATCGCATGCACATTGCATATGGAAAGTCTGTACATTGTATGCCCTGCACACACAAGTCTATACATTGTCCTGTAGCACACACACGAAGTCTGTACAGCCTTTGTGTTGCATGAACAGAAGTCTATACATTGTCTCATGCATACATAAGTCTGTACAATTTGTGTGGCTTGTTCATGCATCTGCTGTGTTGTCAGTGGGTTAGGTAAGCAAGTCTATACAGACTTGTTCCATGCGTTAGCTTAAGCAACTCTATACATTCATCGCATTGGTTCTTAAGTGCTAGGTTGCAAGTCTATACATGCTGTAGTTCAGCATCTTTAAATACACAGCATGCACGCAGACAAAGTCTGTACAATCCCTTCCATGCATTCTAAGTCTATACATGCTTCGGATGGCATCACATAAAGTCTGTACATTCTTTAAGTCTATACATGCTTGGTTCAAATCTTGAACTAACTCGATGCATCCATTTTTCTCTTCGTTCAGGTTGATTCAAGCTGATGAGTGGCACGTGATCCGAGGTTGGCACCTGGCACGTGACCCGAGGTTGGCACCTGGCACGTGATCCGAGGTGCTCTCTGGGTGGGAATCTAGAAGCCGCACGCCCTCCTACCTACTACTGCTATAAAAAGAATAGTGGTGTTCAAGAGCAGAATGATCGTGAAAAAAAAGGAGCAGAGAGTGATCGAAGAAGCAGACAGAAGCAGAAAGAGCTAGCAGAAGAAGAAAAAGAGAGAACAGAAGAGAAAGAGGAGAAAGAGAGAAGAAGAAGAAGAAAGAGAGAGAGATCCTTTGAGAGTAGAGATCGAGAGAAGAAGAGAAGTGCAGCAGAGAAGAGAGATAGAGAGAGAGATAGAGAGTTAGAGGAGAAGAAGGGAAGTTGCTTGAAGATCTACTCCTGCTGGACCGTGGATCAAATCCAGGCCAGTCAGCTCCGTTGAGAGCCACATTTATGCTATCATCTTTTACAGCTTTCTGATTGCTGTATTTTTTGTTTCTTTTTTTTTTACTTTACACTTCCATGTTTTTTGTTTTTCTGATACTCTGTAGAGAGGTCGGGGTTCCTCCTGTTGGTTCAGGAGAAGGGAGATTTTAATCTCTGGTTGCAAGTGGCTGGGTGTCACTTGTGGGTTCCCTCTGGGTTTCAGAGGAAGGGAGACTTGGTGTCTTCGGTTGCAAGTGACTGGTGTCGCTTGTGGGTTCCCTCCTGGGTGGAGGAAGAGAGACCTCGGTCTCTGGTTGCTAGTGACGGGTAGTCACTAGTGGTTTCCCTCCGGTTTGGAGGAAGAGGGGAGGTTGTTCCCCTAGTCAAGCTGTTAGGCAGCACCTGTTTGCAGACTGAGTCTACAGTTCTAGCTTTTGCTAGTGGAAGCCTCACTCCGGTTTGGAGTGAGGGGTGGACGTAGGTCTGGAGGACCGAACCACCTAAAAACCCTTTGTGCACTGTGGTTTGAATGTTCTTTTCTGTTTTCGCTAGATGTTTGCATAGGCCGATTTGGATCTTCTATCTAGCAGGGAATTTGATTGCATATCAATCATCTGTTGCTGGTCCAGTGAGAGTCACCTTGATTACTTAATCACTGCTCTATGTATGCTAGACTCGATTTCAACCTACAGTCATGAACATGTTTAATTCCTTATCAGGTTTAAGTTCATGCACACTGTCTGTTTGATAACTGCTTTGTGAGTCCCTTGGTATTGATCCTAAGTCACTAATCTGTTCATCTGTAAGCATCTTAGTTGACCTAGTGAATCTGTTATTTCCGCAACTGCTCATTGGTTTTCAGCTTGTATCAGGAAGTTTTAATTGGGCAAGAGTTTTATAAGGGGATTCATTCGCTCCCCCTCTGAATCCATCGCACCAATCCCAACAATTGGTATCAGAGCGGTCTCTGACTTCCAGATCGAACGATCTGCAGAGGATCCTGCTGATTTGATTTCGTGCTTTACAGTTCTAGTGCAGGGCATTCTTCTGATATTGCTTTCTTGCTCATTGATCTGAGTCTATTCCATTGCTTTATAATGGCATCACCTGTAGTTTTTGATGGTTCTAACTTCAAGAAATGGTCACGCAGTCTATGTGGTTTTATAAACTCTATAGATCCAAAACTGTGGAATCTCATTGAATATGGTCCACATGTTTTGCCTCGAGAGAAGAGTAAATGGTCCCAGAAGGATAAACAATTGAACAGTGAGAATATAAGAGTTTGGGACATTCTGAAGAATGCTGTAGACGTTAATGTCATTTCCTCTATTCTTACATGTAGGACTGCGAAGGAAATCTGGGATTCAGTGATCACATTTCATGAGAATCAGAAATGTCTTACGGCAAGAGGAAGTACCTCAAGCAATGAAGAAGAAGATCAGGTAAATTCTGAATCTGATTCTGACGAGATGACCTTTGATGATTTAAAGGAAATGTATGCTGAATTGTATGAAAAATATAGAAAAGTAAAATCTAAAAATAAAAGACTAAAGAAAAAGATTGATCAAAATTATTGTGATTTATCATGTGAAAATTGCTCAAAATTGAAACAGTCTCATGATGCTTATCTGATTGATATTCAGAACTATAAGAAGCAATTGTAAGAAGCTGAAAATACAGGCTCAGAAATGAAACAACTAAAGCTTGAAAATGAAAAGGCTAAAAGGCTTCAACAAGAAAATCAAACTGAACTTGGCAAGCACAAAGAACAAATTTCTGTGTTGAAAAACAAAAATAATGAACTCACTGTTAAGATTTCTGAACTAGAGAATGAGCTGAATTCAATAGGAAATGATCAAATCCTAATTGATGAAATAGTTCAGAATGAACAAATAAGAAAGGAGAATGAAGAGCTGAAGCTGCTGAATTCTGCTATGTCTGAGAGGCTTTTAATACTTGAAAAAGGGAAGAGTTCATCTGAAAATGAACATGAGAGAGCAGGTGCATTAATAGAAGAGATTGATAGCTACAAAGCCATTAATGTCATACTTAATGAAAAAATCACAAATTCTGAAATGCACATTTCCTCTCTCAAAAATGAAATCACTGAATTGAACAAATCTCTGTCTAAGTCTTCCAAGAATGAAGAAAATCAGAAAGCTGGAAATGAAATGCAACAGGAATGTGACAAAATGACTGAACATCGCATGGTGACTCACAGTGTTTGACTCACATCAAAATCAATCATCAAAATCACATGGGCACAACAATCTCCCCCTTTTTGATGATGGCAACACTGTGAGTCATTCTGATGGCTCAAACTATTCTCCCCCTTTGACTTCATCAAAAAGAAAATAGTTTGAGAGAGCAAAAGAAACCTGCATGCAATGAATGAAGGAAAGTCTCCCCCTTTGGCAATAAAAACTTGGTATTTCTGTCCCCCTCAAGGAGCCACTGAATTATGGACTTTTGTCTCCAAAAACATTCCTGCTGGAGTAGTCGATCAGATAGAGTAGACTTTGCCTCATCTAAGGTAGCAGAATTTGCATCTGTTGGATGGCGATCGTAAGAATGTTCTGCCTTAATTATAGCATCTTCGGCAGCCATTAGATTCATATGAACATTTCCAAAAACCTGTCGGTTCCAAACCCGAAGCATCTTTCTTAAATACTTTAGCATAAGATAGAGAGTAGTCATGGGAGAAGAAGCTAGCGGACTGGTATGCCAACAAGATTGAACATCCGTAAGAAACTGATCATGCATAGTACACCTTGAATTCTTCTTAAAGATGTTGTTCGCTTAGGGTCCTACACAATCCCTAAAACCTTCTGCTTCATGGTCAAATTGGATAAACTTGGCTTACCCTTCAGCTAGTCACCTTGAGAGTTTTGTATACTTGTTGTCTTCTCTACATTTCTGAATATTCTTGAAACATTATGGACATGCTGGAGGAGTTCCGTTCAAGAAAATATGATTATGAAAATATACTCCTCTCATTCAAAAAAATTCTATCTTGTAATCTCTATAATTGTTTAAGAGAGAGCTTCTTTGAAAAACACCTGAAAAAAAATTCTGACTTCAAATTCCCTGCATTTGCTAAAAAACTTCATCTCTAAAAATTGTTCTGTTTGTTGAAAGCACCTGAAAAGACATTGAGTTTAGAAGAGTTTCAATCTGTTCATCAAATTCACAAATATGAGCAAATCAGATATAAGAATCTTCTTTTATAAGGGTCTATGATTGCCCATTAATGAATCTGTTGGTTAAAGCCTAATGAATTCAAGAGTTTATAAAACCGAATTCACTGAAAAAGGTTGTATTCTGAGCTTAATAGATCTCAACCAACTCTCACATGTTGTGTCCCGTGTAATCTCCTTGAATCTAAAAATTTAAGGTTTTGGCAACCTTGGTTGAGAAATTTAGATTAAAGTATTGCTCTTAAACATAGAACAATCTAAAAAAATCTAAAGGGCAATACATGATAAATACTGGTATCAATGTTAAGGCAGAGCAATGGGTAAGGTGGAAGGAAGTTGGCACTGTCGACATGATAAATGAGAAAAAGATGGAAGGAAGTTGGCAACGGGTGTCTGGTTTAAAGCCATAAGTTCAAGGATGCTAAGTAGCAATCATGAAGTCATGCACATAGAAGCTCTCTAGAAGTCATGAATCTATTTTAGTTTCTACTGTTTTAGTCATGAATAATGAAGTCATGAAATCATGAAGCCACAGTCAGCTGAACGGTAAAACCCCATTTTTTTTGTTTCTACTGTTTTAGTTGATGTGTTGAATAATTCTTGTCTCAAAATGTTCATAACCTAACAGTTAGGACTTTATCCATATCATCATGTTTAGATAATTTAAATGTGAAGTCATGAATAGAGCCTTAACTTGGTTGATTGAGGGATAGAGCCTTAACTTGGTTGATTGAGGGGGAGTTGAAATAAATTGGAATGCATGGGTTCTTTTGCCTACATATGTCATTCTGCCTTTTCATGAAAAATCTGTTGCATACATTTCTTCCGCATGAATAATGTGCACTTTCTTGTTTTGGTCGACCGACCAAGTGAGTATTGGTCAACAGAAAACCTATGTTCATGCACACACTTTTACATCTGCACTTATAATTTGCAATGTCATAAAAATGCATATCTTGCTCTGCCCATGCATGCATCTTCACATATGCATATAAAATTTGCGTAGTCTGAAAAGGTCCTTTTTCATACAAGACTACATTTCATCATATATGAACTTTCATGCATTTGTCATGCATTTTCTTGCATGACCTAGGGTATATTAAATGGTGTTGGGAGAAGGACAGATGCGGTCTGTCTGAAAATCCACACTATGCGAGAGATGGTCTTAAGATCTATGTTCTCAGCCTAGTACCATGGGTCTAATTTGCACATAACAGTCTGAACATTCATGAGCTTAGTTCAATAACTCATGCACAGTCTTCATGTCATATTTGATGATCAGTGCATTTAGATACGGGGAGTCAATGATCATGCATACATCCATTTGATTGCATGTTCTTGTGTCAAAGACTCAAAAGATTGTTTGATAAGCATGCATACATTTAGGGGGAGTTAGCACTTACATATGACTTATTTGAGACAAAGGGAGTCAATGTATGCATTCGTTTGCACATGCATGAACCAGTTACCCATCAACTGTGTCAAATTCCAAAAGTTCATTTGAAATGGATGCACACCCTATTTTGTGCTAAAAAAGAAACACAATTCTTGTAAATCTCATTTGCTATAGAAAGTGAGCCGGTACTCCTCTCAGCAGCATCGACCTCATAGTTCATTTCATCAGAAATAATTGTTCTATGAAACACACTGCGTCGACACTCTATCCATGTTGCATCGACCTATCAATGCATTCTATTCAAACAAATGTTTTTGGAAATTGTTGTGCCTCGACCTCCATTCATAATAGGTTGACACAGTTAATATATGTTGACTGCATCTGTGTCTCCTTGCACACTCATGCAACTGCTTGAAGAACTAATTTTGAATTCATAGTGCTTTCATCATGACTAAGCTAATGTTTTAATGCATTCAATTTGTAGGAGTTAGAGCACACATTTACTTGCTCATATAACATCTGCTCTTGCACGTAATGCCTTAAAAATCATTAAGGGGGAATAAAGGTATTTTGTCCTATTTGAAAAGCTTTGAACTGCATTGTCTAAGGGTGAGAGTGCTTCGGTCTTCATGTTCCTTCTTTAATGATAGTTGTTTTTAACTGCTACACCTTGAATTCTTCTGAAAGATTTTGTCCGCTTAGGGTCCTGCACAATCCCTAAAACCTTCTGCTTCATTGTCAAATTGGATAAACTTGGCTTACCCTTCAGCTAGTCACCTTGAGAGTTTTGTATACTTATTGTCTTCTCTACATTTCTAAATATTCTTGAAACATTATGGACATGTTGGAGGAGTTCCGTTCAAGAAAATCTGATTATGATAATATACTCCTCTCATTCGAAAAAAGTCTATCTTGTAATCTATGTAATTTTTTAAGAGAGGGCTTCTTTGAAAAACACCTGAAAAAAATTCTAACTACAAATTCCCTGCATTTGCTAAAAAACTTCATCTCTAAAAACTGTTATGTTTGTTGAAATCACCTGAAAAGACATTGAGTTTAGAAGAGTTTCAATCTGTTCATCAAATTCACTAATCTGAGCAAATCAGATATAAGAATCTTCTTTTATAAGGGTCTATGATTGCCCATTAATGAATCTGTTGGTTAAGTCCTAATGAATTCAAGAGTTTATAAAATTGAATTCACTGAAAAAGGTTGTATTCTGAGCTTAATAGATCTCAACCAACTCTCACATGTAGTGTCCCGTGCAATCTCCTTGAATCTAAAAATGTAAGGTTTTGGCAAGCTTTGTTGAGAAATTTTGATTAAAGTATTGCTCTTAAACATAGAACAATCTAAAAAATTTCAAAGGGCAGTACATGATAAATAGCTGTACCAATGCTCAAGGCAGAGCAATGGGTAAAGATTCTATCTGTCCATACAAATTTTTTGTGAAAAGAGTCTGGTCCACCTTAGCTCTATAGTAACCCTTACTGAGCAAAAATTTTGTCAGTCCATACAGGGCTTTATTTTACCTGAAGACATGGTTAGGTAGCACAGATAACTCAAAGTTGGGGGGTTGCTCAACATAAACTTCCTCTTTTATGAACCCATTTAAGAAAGTACTTTTTACGTCCATTTGATGAAGTTTAATGTTATTTGAGCAAGCAAATGCTAGTAATACTCTGATTGCTTCCATCCTAGCAACTGGTGCATAGGATTCATCAAAATCCACCCCAAATTCTTGACAGTAGTCTTTGGCCACCAACCTAACTTTATTTCCAGAAATTATTCCATCTTCATTTCTCTTATTCCTAAAGACCCACTTAGTTCCTATGACAGACACATTTTCAGGACTACAAACTAGATTCCAGACATTATTTCTATCAAATTGTCCCAATTCTTCGTTCATAGCATTTATCCATGACTCATCTTTTAAAGTTTTATCAATTGTTTTGGGTTCAATTTGTGAAACTAAAGCTACTAGATCTTGATTATTGACTTCCTGATCATAAGATCTAGTCCTAGGAGGATCATGTAAGTTACCTATGATGTTGTGTATAGGGTGATCTTTCAGAAATCTAAGATTGGTTGAGGACTCACCTGGCTCGGTTGACTCACCCTGAACTGGGTCATTTTGTGTAGCAGGTTCCGGTGATTCTTCATTCAACTTGCCCTCTAGAAATTCTCCATCATCTCTTTATTTTCTGTCATCATCATCCATGTTACTAGAGTTGAATGTTTCATCAAATATGACATGAGGGGACTCCTCTACTGTAATATCATGAATTCTTTGGATCAGAATGGAAGAGCTATCGGATCGCTTTCGTGGGTCTTGATACGTGTTTTACAATCCACGTAGGTTTTTCCATTATATAACTTACGGATCCCTGTGGAGAGTTGACCGTTGAGTTTTGCAACTCAAGGACGCTACAGGTGCGTTGTGCTCATTCTGAGAATCGCGAAGACTATTTTTTCACATTTTTTTGAATTTATGGATTTTCGTGCCAAAAATTGAATTTTAGGAAAATTGCTAATTTCCAAATTTCTTTTTCTTCTTAACCCTTTTCTCTGTCCTCTCTCTCCCCTCACGTCTCTCATTTCTCTCCCTCCGTTCTCTCTCCTCTCTTCTCCTCTCACCGCGAGGCGCGCGACCGTGCCGAGGTGGGTGAGGCGGTGACACTGTGGAGCTGTCCTAGAGCGTGTTGGTGTGAAGAATGGAGCGTGGCATTGGCACGATCCCTCGGTGGATTCAAAGCTGGCGTGGGCGGGTTCGTGTGATGATTATCGGCGTATCGTGGCCATTTCGACGCGTGAGATCTTCGGTGGAGGTAGGGGGATAGATGCCCTACTCTTTTCCTGCATTCCCTCACGATTTGGAGCCGAACGGTGTGAGTTTGAGCGGGTTTTGCCTCGGTTGGGTGAAATGCATGTTCGGGGGGTGTGAGCCATGTTCATCGTTCTGGGCGACGGTGTGTAGTTTAAATGGTTTCATTTGAACCCTTGGCATGTTGGGATTCATTTCCCAGCAGTTTTACTGAATTTGGTCGAGATTTGGAGTCGGTATGAGCCCGACTGTCCACGTGAGTCATTTTGGGTCGATTCGTGGGAATCACATGTTTCTTGCATTTTTGCATGTGGTTTGGCCCCTTCTAGCTTGTGAAGGTCGACAATATGATTAGGGTTGTTTCCCCGTCGTTCTGGGGATGATTGGGGCGTGGAAATCGGTTTTTGTGCTGATTTTCTGTGTTTCACACTGTGACGAGAATGCAGTGGTTGTGTGCGCCGCGTTCTCAATGGAACGTGCTACCACGATGCACTGCGTCTCGTGAAGGAGATGAATAGTTTGGCGGTTAGGAATGCACCGTACGTGATGGGCGCGATCTTTGTTAACGCGACCCAAGTGAGGGGCGCGTTTATATGTTGTCGCGCTTGGGATTTAGGCCTTGTCTATTAACGCGACCCATGTGAGTGCCACGTTCCATTGATATCGCGACCCAGGTAAGCGCCACGTTCTGAAGACATCGCGGCCCTCTGTGCGGGCGCGTTAATTATCACGACGTTGGGTGGAGGTGCGTTAATGTTGTTATCGCGACACATATTGTTACCGCGTCTGTAGATCATTGCGACCCAGGGTACGACCGCGATCATGTGATCAAGACCTTGGGGATGGTTGTGATCTAGTTAGGGCTGTGAGTTGACCCGTGGGTGTTGAGAGTCGACTTGCCCTACTCCAGAATGTTCTTTCGTGTTGGTTTGGTTTCCGGTTAATGTGGCTTTGACCCCTAGGTTAGCCCACTATTCTGTGGATGTCTTGGACGTCCTATGAGGGTTGTGACTGTGTTATAGGGTGTCTGGGAGTGCCACTGTACCGAGTAGTGTTTTGTATTATTTGAGGGTCATTATGGTTTACGGTCAACCCGGTTGTGACCTAGCGGTTGACACGTGACCTCGTGTGTGTCTCATCTATCTTGTGAGGATCGAGACATGGTTTTGGGTGCTTGGAGGTAGTATCTTACCTTAGTTTATGTGCCATGTGGTTTGAGGGCTTTTGGTGATCCCTCATGTTCCGTGTTAAGTGTTATACGAAATTGTGAGTCCGGTGAGCGGCCCGGAGGCCGTGGACTTTCATTATTGCTGTTATGGATCCGTTTGTTCCATGCCGTCTTCCATAATGTGTTTTACCGTAGATTTTGGCTTAGGGGCTAGGCTGATTAACAGCGTGTTGCTGTGATGTGTAACAATCTTGACCCGAGTCTTGTGACTCAAGGATCGTTGTCAGCAGGTCTAGTTGATTGTCCTGAGTCTGGTAGCAGTTGTGTACTGCATTATGCTCCGTAGTACGTGCGATAGTGTGTGCTTACCCTATCTGTACTTCAGTGTTCACTGCTTTGGAGGCTCTGTGCCTAGTGAGCCTCCACTAGTCGTAGCCTGACGACACTTTCCTGTGTGTCGGCCCACCTAAGAGTGGTGGCGGTGCAGTTCCCGACAGATGATTTTTAGGCTAGTTTCCGTAGGCCCCCTTACTTTGCGGTAGCGTGCTACTGGGGGGAAAACTAGCTTGAGGCCTTACTCAAGGCATTGAGCTTGTGTGTGCACACGTGGTCAGGGGCGGTTGGATGAGCACCGACGGGCGTAACCCTGTCTAGTCACTCGTTACTATTGTTCCTTGTACTTGGTTCTGTGTGAGTGTCTCAGTTACCGCCGTTCCAGGCATGTGCGAGATACTTGAGGTGCAGTGCATGATGTCAGTCGACGCATATGGCTGTTCTTCTTGTGAGGAGGTGCTTCGGTCACTTGACGCATGACTTATATGGCTTGTGTTTTTGTGACTGGTTTCTGTCATGATTGACGTGACTTGCCGGGTAGTCTGAGTTGGCTTCACTCGCGGTCTAGTCTAATCTAGCGTACATGACGGTGAGCTCGTGTATGTTTGTGCCTTTGACTGTGTAGGTCTTTGGTAGGTTTTACCTGTTTTGGTAGGCTTTTTACGATATGGTTTCATGATTTGACATTTGATCGATAACACCTGACTTTGTGAGATCAGGGTTCGCCTTTCTGTTGCTGTCTGGAGTACTTTAGAGGGTCGAGGTTCTTTCGGCTGTTGTGTTTTCGTGTTACGGCTTTCCTTTTTACTTTTACAATTGTTACTCCTGTTGTTACTACTTTACTTTAGTGTAGCACTACTGTTACTGCGTTGTTTTGTGGTAGGGTTCTACCGGATCCTTATTGAGCCAGTGACACAAGGCTCACCCTTGACTTTTCAAGTGTACCAGTTCTTCCTCCTACTGGGCGGCACCTGCTGCGTGGTTCTTAGTTGCCAGCGTTGTCAATGTCGGGTTTCCCTCGACTTGAGAGTATGTTCTCTTTCCCATTGGACTGTACTTGTATTTCTGTTGGACGGGACTCTATTAGTTTAATTGTTATAAAACATGTAATTTTGTTTCTGTATTTTAGCAATCCTGATCATTAAAATTTAATTGCATACTACTTTATCTAGAAGTTCAATGTACTATCACATACCTTTCTATCCCTTCGAAACTTTTCTACTCTTGGGAGGCCTCGCAGGTTCCAAGTGGTATCGGGTTTACCCGGTATCCAGAGTCTGGGTCGTCGCAGGTGGTATCAGAGAGAGAGTTCAGAGTTGTTCAAAATTTTTTGAGCTAGCTGAGCTTTTGTTTGTCAAGTACATGCGAATTTGAGATATCGTAGTACTCAGAGTCCTTAAGGTCTAGTACAGTCGGCACCTGGCATAGGTCTTGCGATTGTTTATCGCTTTGCTTTTGCGTGTGGTCTTGTGCATGCTGTGTTGGCACTATGCGGGATGGTTTTTGCTCTTGTCAGGATGTGATGGAGTGTTCTTCTTTTGTCATGGTGTTTGTCTCGGTTATGCTGTACTTGGCAGAGTTCACCCGACAGGCGTGAATCTATGGTGCGGTGTTCGAGATTTTTTCGTGGCTTGTTAAAGTGGCTGGTGACTTTATCGTTGGAGTGATAATCGTGCACATTTTTTATGTTGTTTTGGTCATCCTAGCTTGAAGTTTGTTCAGCCCCTGAGGTGTTAAGGTTGTGTTGAGGTGGTCAATTGGATGCCTTGATTGAGAGAATGCTCGGGCAAACCTAGGATTTTCCTTCCTGGTGAGCTATTGTTAGTTGAGCTTGATTCTTCTCATCTTGTTTGATGGCGTCTTTTCGAGGTAAGCTTTGGGAATGATGTCTATGTGAAGCCTTTGTCATGTGTCTGCTTAAGTGTGGAATGTGTTAGTTCAGAACCTGATTTGCCCTTGTTCGGCGATTGCTTGGCTTTGGACCCAGTTTGTGTGTTGGGAACCGTTGTGCACCATGTCCGATGTGCCGTGGTTGGCGGCTGTTGTGCTGTGAAGGTTCAATAATCGTGCCAGGACGTGAGGATAAGCTGAGATTAGTGTTCTTTGTGCCTTGTGCTGAAGCTGGTGCTCTTCATGGTTTGCACTTTGTCGACTTATGATCGGTTGTTAGCAGGGTCGGTACTCGAGGCATGGTATATTGCAGTTTCATGAATTGCGATGGTGCCGAGTGTGTGCTGAGATGCGGATGTCGAATTATTTGTGATGAATGTGTGCATTGTGTGAGTGCGCAGCGAAGCGTGTGGGCTTATAACCCACATGTCGAGGATCATGGTCCTTGAGATGCGTTCCCCAAGATTATTGTTGCTATTGTTATTATTGTTGTGGGTCCTTGTTGGTAAGCTGCTCGCAGTATAGCTTGTATGTATTAGCCGTGTGTTCAGCTGTAATTCTACCTTGTTGTGACCCAGCTTGCAGTTGTGTCCCGTGGTTCTGTGTTGAGAATGGAGCCGGGATTCTGCAGGTGTTGTTGTTGTTGGTTGTGGTTGTGTTCAGCTTGGGAGAAGTTCCCGGTGAGTCTGATTTGGCATTGTGTGGACCGAGGTCTTGTCGATTAGTTTTGCTGTACTCTTCTGTCGTGGTAGAGTTGACATGCGACTCGAATCGAATGTAATGTCTGAATGAGGACTGACTTGATTGTGCTCGTGGTCCAGTGCTGTCATTGGTGTTCTGCGTGCTAGTTTCGTTGTTGTTCTTTGTAAGGAAGCCAATGTTGTGGAGCTGTCAGCTAAGAGGACTATGTTTCCTTATTTAAGCTGATGCTTGTTGTGTCTGCCGAGTGTGTTATCGGTAGCTATTTTCGTGGCATGGGTCGTGTCTCCTTTCCCAGTGAGACGTAAGTAATGATGCCCTGTTTCGAAGGTGTCAGACTTGTGTTCACTTGTGTGCCATGCTCATTCTATGGATCGATGTGTCTTGAGATCCGGAGCTTGTGCCTGTGATTGAGGTCTGGCAGTATCCCTCTGAATTGTGTTTTTCGAGAATTGTGTTCTCGTGCTTTGTGTTTGAGGTTTGGCTGATGCTTGGAGAATGTAGCTAGTGTTTTGGGTTTGTTCTTCCCTTGTTCACTTGTTAGCTCCTTGAATTTCGAGGAAGAAATTCTTTAAGGGGGAAGGACTATAATATCCTGGATTCTTCGGATCGGAATCGGAGAGCTATCGGATCGCTTTCTTGGGTCCTCATACGTGTTTTACGATTCACACGGGTTTTTCCCTTGTATAACTTGCAGAACCCTGTGGAGAGTTGACCGTTGAGTTTTGCTACTCAGGACGCTACAGGTGCGTTGTGCTCATTTCGAGGATCACGAAGACTATTTTTTTGTATTTTTTTGAATTTATAAATTTTCATGCCAAAAATCAAATTTTAGGAAAATTGCTAATTTCATAATTTCTTTTTCTTCTTAACCCTTTTCTCTCTCCTCTCTCTCCCCTCACGTCTCTCATTTCTCTCACTCCATTCTCCCTCCTCTCTTCTCCTCTCACCGCGGGGCGCGCGACCTTGGCGAGGTGGGTGAGGCGGTGACGCTGTGGAGCTGTCATGGAGAGTGTTGGTGTGAAGAATGGAGCGTGGTGTTGGCGCGATCCCTCGGTGGATTCAAAGCGTGGGCGGGTTCGTGTGATGGTTTTCAACGTATTGTGGCCATTTCGACGCGTGAGATCTTCGGTGGAGGTAGAGGGACAGCTGCCATACTTTTTTCCTGCATTCCGTCGTGATTTGGAGCCGAACGGTGAGTTTGAGCGGGTTTTGCTTCGGTTGGGTGAAATGCATGTTCGGGGGGTGTGAGTCGTGTTCGCCGTTCTGGGCGATGGTTTGTAGTTTAAATGGTTTCATTTGATCCCCTAGCATGTTGGGGATCATTTTTCGCCAGTTTTACTGAATTTGGTCGAGAATCGGAGTCGGTATGAGCCCGACTGTCCACGTGAGTCATTTTGGGTCGATTCGAGGGAATCACCCATTTCTTGCATTTTTGCGCGTGGTTTGGCCCCTTCCAGCTTGTGGAACATCGGCAATGTGATTAGGGTTGTTTCACCGTCGTTCTGGCGACGATTGGGGCGTGGAAAATGGGTTTTTATGCGGATTTTTTGTGTTTCACTCGGTGACGAGAACGCGCTGGTTGTCTGCGCCGCGTTCTCAGTGGAACATGCTACCATGATGCACTACGTCTCGTGAAGGAGATGAATAGTTTGGCGGTTAGGAACGCACCATACGTGATGGGCGCGATCTTTGTTAACGCGACCCAAGTGAGGGGCGTGTTTATATGTTGTCACGCTTGGGATTTAGGCCTTGTCTATTAACGCGACCCAGGTGAGCGCCACGTTCCATTGATATCATGACCCAGGTAAGCGCCGCGTTCTAATGACATCGCGACCCTTTGTGCGGGTGCATTAATTATCACGACGCTGGGCAGAGGCGCGTTAATGTTGTCATCGCGACGCATGTTGTTACCGCGTCTGTAGATCATTGCGACCCACGGTACGACCGCGATCATGTGATCAAGGCCTTGGGGATGGTTGTGATCTGGTTAGGACTGTAAGTTGACCTGTGGGTGTTAAGAGTCGACTTGCTCTACTCCATAATGTTCTTGCGCGTTGGTTTGGTTTTGGGTTAATGTGGCTTTGACCCCTGGGTTAGCCCATTGTTCCGTGGATGTATTGGACATCCTATGAGGGCTGTGACTGTGTTATAGGGTGTCTGGGAGTGCCACTGTACCGAGTAGTGTTTTGTATTATTCGAGGGTCATTATGGTTTATGGTCAACCTGGTTGTGACCCAGCGGTTGACACGTGACCTCGTGAGTGTCTCATCTATCCTGTGAGGATCGAGACATAGTTTTAGGTGCTTGGAGTTAGTGTCTTATCTTGATTTACGTGTCATATGGTTTGAGGGTTTTTGGTGATCCCTCCTGTTCCGTGTTTCGTGTTATTCGGAATTGTGAGTCCGGTGAGCGGCCCAAAGGCCGTGGACTTTCATTATTGCTGTTATGGATCCGGCTGTTCCGTGCCGTCTTCCATAATGTGTTTTACCATGGATTTTGGCTTAGGGGCTAGGCTAATTGTAGCACCCCGATAAAACAATAGAGAAGTTGAACTTCTTAGATAAACAATTCTACTTGAAGGCCTTATAAAAAGAACCATACCTTATGAGGGCTACTATATAAATATACAAAGCCCAACATCACTTAATGCCAACACATGTGTAGTACGTAGTAGGGTCTCTATTTTTCCAACCCAAATGGAATGGGTGCCCCTTACCAAGGCGCCATTCACCAATATAGAGCTCCTATACAAGGCGCCATTTCCTTGGGCCACCATCCCACTATATATATATTAATATATATATACACCATAAAGACCAACACGTGAATGGGGCAGCTATTGTCTAAAATAATAGGAATGGGCGCCCCTGTACAAGGGCGCCAATTCCATGTACTGTGACCACCCAATTAATGAGCGCCCCTATACCAGGGCGCCATTTCCAATGCTTCTAGAAGGGGTTGAAACAATAACAATCTACGTTTGCTGGCAATGGACCCATAAGGGAACATTCACAGCAAGGTTTTCAGATCTGGTTTCCAATGGACCCTTACTACTTCTCTATAAACAATTCTCTCGAGCAAACGTAGATGACCCTTACCATCATCCTGCCACTAAAGAGAAGGTTATTCTACCACTTCCCTATCTCCACTTGCAGAAGAGAAATCTAATGTTTCTCTTCATGTGCAGGAGACGTATCCTCGTCCTACGTGCTACACGTCCTGCTGCAGAAGCTTACTTGGAGCTTTGCTGAGCATAGAGGGCTTGACATGGCTTGGATTTTTTATTATTTCTCTACTGTTATATCTCGTAAATCACTCCAAAAAGGTAGGTGTTCTCAAGATCTAGCCCAACCCGTAGCTAAAGTAGGGTAACATAACATGCTAGTATAATCCATCAGTCATGCCATGCAGCCTGTTCCTATAGTATGTTACACGGGTTTTAAGCAGAACAACTATAGCTTGTTACACCAGTTTTTACATAGTCTGTTACATAGTCTGTGATACTAATTTCACGTGATTCAAATATATCTCATTACACCAGTTTTTACAGCCTTAAAATATCATGTTTAGCACTAGTATATAATCTGTTTTACAATAGATACACATATGTTTTAAAAACTCAAAAAGTCCAGCCCTCAGGTAAAGGGCGCCCCTGACTAGGGCACCATTTCCTGAAGGGGCGCCCAAGCCAGGGTGCCATTTAAATGGAGCATGTTCACAGTGTCGTCAATTCATTTCCAGCAAATAATAATCAACGCATTCAGAAATTTATATCTAAGAAACTAAACCATAAAATTCTTGCATGAGTATGATTCTGTGATCCTGATATTTTTCTCTACCTATACATGTCCTTACTTCGTGATTTCGAGAAACTTTGGGAATGTGAAAGGTGCATGATCCAACTGAATAGGCGCCCCTGACCAGGGCGCCATTTACTTCAATTGATGACCCTCCAGAGGCGCCATTTCCTTTTCCAACAATTTCCTTTGGAGGGTCATTTAAATGAACACCCCCTGGGGAGGCGCCATTTCCTTTTCCAACAATTTATAGACACCCTGTTAGAAAAATTAAAATCGATGAAACTGAAACCCAACAAATCTGCAAGAACATAATTCTGAACTCCTAATAATTTTATCTGTCTATCCATATCCCTGGTTCCTGATTTCGTGAAACTTTGAATTTATGAATAGTGTTGAGTCTAAAGATGTACCTGCCCGGTGTAAATAGAAGCCAAAAGAATTGGCGCCCTAGCCAGGGGTGCCAATTTGTTGCATAGTGACCCTCCAAAGAGTCATCCTTTAAATGGAGACTCTCTACAGGGTCGCCATTTATATATATATATATAATTTGAAAGACTACCTAACCCCAAGGCACCAATTTCATAAAAGACAGCCTGACCCCCAGGCGCCAATTCCATGAGAGACTGCCTGACCCCCAGGCGCCATTTCCTATAAGCTTGAAAGACTGGGTAACCCCCAGGAGCCAATTCAGTGAGGCATCCTGTTAGCTGCCAATTCCGTTCTGATTCCTGAATTGTCTCGTGGTTCATACCGACATAACCCTAGGTCATCTCCTGCATGATATATGCCTTCGAACTCCATTCCATGACAATCTATCTTATGTTCTTACAATGGTCAACCCTTGAAATTTATATTGGCTATAAATGAGAGTGGATGTCAAAAGAAATACATGAAAATGCTGTGCATATAGGGCCCGGTCTGGTCCTTGGAGGAGCGCCCGAAGGTACTTGTGCCCATGGAAGTTTATTGACCACGGTGTTTAAGCATTACACCGAAGTACTTGCTTGACTTGAGACATTCCACATGTACTCTCTCTACTTGCTTGACTTGACTTGCGTGGCCCAGAATGGGCAATACTTGATTTGCGTGGCCTGAAAAAGGGCAAGGTACTTGCTGGATTGAAATAGCCAATCTTATTGAGACATACTTGATATTACTTGCTAGAACATGAATTTTACTTGCTTGAACATGATTGTTACTTGCTTGTACATGAGTTCTTGCTTGCACATGAGTTCTTGCTTGGCTGAAAAGTGGCATCAACATCTATAAGTTTTTGATATCCTGCTTGTCAAATACTCGAAATCATGCGATACTTGATACGCACAGCGGACAGTGAGATAGAAGGGGGGATGAATAGCTCACTCCCAAAATTCGATAAACTCAGACACGATTTCTCAACCCCTCAAATTACAGTGAAGAAGACTTCAAAGACAGGCAACAAGATGACTAAAATAAGGAATGAGATCGAGAAAGCAACCCACAAAGAAGCAATGTGTCAAGTAGATGGAGAGCAGCACAAATATGAACAAGCAAAACGACAGAGAGATAGGGAATTTTTTAGGTGGTTCGATTGCTATCCGCAATCTACGTCCACCCCTTACCAAGGAGAGTAAGGTTTCCTTGCAATATTCAATCGCACATAGCAGACTCAGTCTGCAACAACCGCTGCCATACAGCTTGCCCTGAGGAACACCCTCCTCAGTCTTCTGATCAACCAGAAGAAAAACACTGGAGAACCAATCTCCCTTCCTTTGCACGTCGCAAAGGGAACCCTGTGCAGTTACTCCCAAGTAACTCACACAACCAGAGGATCAAGCCTCTCTTCCTCCAAGGGCAATGGAGGGAAACATAATGAAATGAAAATAAAGGAAACTCGAAAACAAAACGATCGATGAACGACAATTTTCTCTAAAAGCAAAAACAATATAACTTCGTAGAAGCAGATCTTCACATTCACAATCACTTCTCTCTCTCAGAAATTTTTCTCTCAACTCTGGATGGAGTGGATAGTCTCTGATTTTCTCTCTTGATGCACTGCTCTCACGCAGCTCTTCTTTTCAACTGTTCCATCCCCTATCTCGAACCCTTTTTCCTCAGCATATATATATATGTCTGATCCAGAACCTTAGGCGTGTGGATACCACGTTTCCCGCCTGAAAGGTTGGGGCACGTGTCAAAATGTTCTGGACCTCTATCTTCCTAGGATCACGTGCCATTCTCCTGTTGAACGCACAGACAAACTGTTAGAGAAGAAATAAACAATTTGTCACACACTTAGCACAATTCATATCAGTGTAAGGAGTAAGAAGCCAGAAACTGCACTGAGTAGGAGTTCCAAATAAACTGTTGCACTAGCTTGCAACAAGGTGAAGAACAGGTTGCACCGAGTTGAAGTGAGCAAAAGCGAGAGGTGCACTGACTCAAGAAAACGCATGACGTCATTAGCACAGACCATGGACTCTGATCGTGCAACAGATATGCTCGGATAAGAAACAACAAGACACAAAGTTGTACTGAATTTATTTTGCTAGAGAGAAAAGTTTGCACCGAGTTAAAGGAATAAGCATCGACTAAGACGGGCAAGAAAAGCACCGATGTGGAATGAAGCAGAAGATGCATCAGTATACGTTAGCAGTCTACATGACTTGCATCGAGTCTAAAAAGCCTAAAAAAGGAGTAGCACCGACCTTGTTGCTATCGGGATTTCTAAAGGCTTGGCTATGCACCGAACATGATTTTTGTCGTAAGCGAAGTAAGCACCGAGTTAAGTTCCAATACCTTCGTCTAACCAAAGGTTGCACCGACAAGGTGCTGATCAAACCTTGCATCGAGAATGGTAATGCAATAGAAGATGCACTGACTTCATGTTATTCATAAGGTGAAAGAATGCACCGAGTCGGGATATGCAGTCCAAACAGGAGCTGCACCGAGATGGCAGATAGAAGTACAAGACAAAGCTTGCACCGAGTTGGATTTGCACTGAGAAGAGAAATGACCATACTAATTAATGCATTCTGGTCAAGAATTGCACAGACCCAAACAAAATTGCACCCTAGAGAAATGCACAGAGACAGAGTATGAACAATGAACTCTGTGCATGAACAGGGACTTGCACCGAGGCAAGCACTTTATGTGAGAGATGCAGAACTTGCACTGACTTAATATGCATTAAGCAAAAGGATGAATAACATGTAATGCACGGACCTGAATCATGCTATAAGCGCAGACCTCCTTCTTGCTTAGAAACAAAGAAATGCACCGTATAAAAATAAGTTGATTTATAGTTAAAACAAATTGATTTATAGTGTGAGACATCATCAAAACCGTAGGGATGCAACAATCTCTCCCTTTTTGATGATGGCAACACTATGAATCAAGTAATGTGAGGGCATTAAGAAGGAGATCAAAAACAATCAAGAGCAAACCAAAAAGAGCAAACTGATAAACCAGGAGACTTCTCCCTGAAACACCATCTTCTGTATCTCTTCTCTCTCCAAAAATGCTTCACTCTTAGATGCAATAGATGCCCTGAACCTCTCAGATGACCTCTTTCCAGTTGACAGAGGGACCTCTCTCCCCCTTTGACATCATCAAAAGGAAATGAAGGATATATGAAATTGCTGGAGACATGAGGGAGAAGTACAGTGGCTTCTTAGTGTAGAAGGACTCAAGAGCATATCTTAAGAGAATAAGTGAGGTGCTAAACCCAAGAAAAGATTCTTGAACTCTGGTAATCAATAGAGAAGTAGAATGGGAGGGAAGTGTATCCACATACAGGGTATATGATGTAGAGTAGGGATGAACAAGTATGGCAAGACATTGCTGAATAAATAACAATACTCAGTAGACGACAAGAAACAAAGGCAGAGAAGGTGTTCTCATGGTATTGAGGATAAGCATTCCAGTAGTTTGCACAGAGACAAGGGATATTATAGAGATTTTCAATAAGACCAATGAGTAAGTTGGTAAATCACACTTTTGACATTAGGGAGACATCTTGATCAGAGGCCTGAATCCCCAGTTACTCAATGTGAGTATCTCATTACCTCTCCTTTTTAGAGAACATATTTAGTAATTATGGCTTTTTACGTGAGGAAACACCTTGATCACAGGCCAGAGTCCCCAGTTACTCACCACCTTGTCACCATTGCTCTGTGATGATCAGAAGCCCAAATTTATTTTACAGAGATTGCTCTTCCCTTTTTGTTTTGAATTTGACACCTCATGACATGGGAATTACTTCACTTCATTGATGAAGCTCCCAGTTTCTCAGTGATCAAACCTTAGACCTTTTTTTTTTCTTTTGGTTGATCCCTTATGAGTGATTGAAGACAATACCAGAAGAACTATTTCTTTGAAATGAATCTAGAAGTCTGGATTTCAAGTTGTTCTGGATAGATGTCAAGGCAGACAGGTTTTAGCCTGAACTAGAATCATTGACAATGTAGGAAGATATACTTTGAACACTTAATCCAGATTTCTGATGGACTACTAGAGGAAAGATTCTAGCAGGACTTTAGTAACACAGACTTATAGACTTAAGAGATGAGTGAGATTCTACTGTCTGAGAGAGAACCACACTCATTCAATCATGAGAACCAGCAATGACACACATCTGGTCAATCTTTTGAATCAGTCAAAATTTCACTAACTGCCCAGCTCCCCCTCAATCGATGCACTAAAGGAATTTAATCAGCAGACTCTCAGGACTCCCCCTCACTATTAGGACAAACTTCTCACATAATCTCTTGCCAAGATAAAACAATTCAATATCAGGAGATTAGTAATTAAGATAATTTAAATAAGCCTAATTCTCTCCTTAATGTGGTGAATTTGTCATTGTCTAGTGGCTTGGTAAAGATATCAATAATTTGATTAGCAGTGCCCACATGAATCAGCTCAAATGTGTTCTTAGAAACCTCATCTCTTATGAAATGATGCCTTATTTCTATGTGTTTGGTGTGGGAATGCAAGACAGGGTTCTTGGCTAGATTGATGGCAGTGGTATTATCACAGTAAATGGGTGTGCACCCCAAGTCTACTTGATAGTCCTGAAGCTGGTGTTTAATCTAAATGACTTGTGTACCACAACTCCCTGCAGCCACGTACTCAGCCTCTGCAGTGGAGAGGGCCACAAATGTTGTTTCTTGGAACCCCAAGATACTAAACACCCACCTAGAAATTCACAGTGACCACTAGTGCTTTTTCTATCTAGTTTACACCTGGCATAGTCTGCATCTGTGTATGCAACTAAATCAAGTGTGTGTGATGCAGGAAACCATAAACCAAGGGTGTGTGTGGCAGACATATATCTGAAAATTCTTTTCACTGCAGCTAAATGCAATTCAGTGGGTCTAGATTGATATCTTGCGCACATTCCTACACTGAACTGTATATCATGTCTTGAAGCTGTCAAGTAAAGTAGAGATCCAATCATACCTCGATAGAGCTTGGCATCTACTTCTTTACCTGTCTCATCTGCATCCAGTGAGGTATTAGTACCCATTGGTGTCATTATGTGTTTCAAATTGTTCAAGCAAAACCTCTTGAGAATCTCTAATGTGTACTTGGTCTGGTTGATGAAGCATCCATCCTCTAACTGTTGTACCTGCAAGCCAAGAAAATACTTTAATTCACCTACCAAACTCATTTCAAATTCAGCAGACATCGATTTAGAAAATTCATTACATAGTTCAGAGCTAGTTGACCCAAAGACAATATCATCTACATATACCTGAACTATGATAAGGTCTTTATTTGAACTCTTGGAAAATAAAGTTTGATCCACCTTACCTCTTTGGTAGCCCTTGCTGATCAGAAATTCTGCCAGTCTTTCATACCATGCTCGAGGAGCCTGCTTTAGACTGTACATGGCTTTGTTCAACCTGAAAACTTGGTTAGGTTGTGGAGAGAACTGAAATCCGGGAGGTTGTTCAATAAAAACTTCTTCTTTGATAACTCCATTTAAAAATGCACTCTTCACATCCATTTGTTGGAGTTTTATATTCTTGGAGCATGCAAATGCTAACAATATTCTTATAGCTTCCATCCTAGCTACAGGTGCATAGGACTCATCGAAGTCAACTCCAAATTCCTGACAGTAGCCCTTGGCTACCAGTCTGGCTTTATTTCTAGAGATGATTCCATCTTCATTCATTTTATTCTTAAACACCCACTTAGTTCCTATGACATTAGTATTTTCTGGTCTTGGAACTAGCTCCCAGACATTATTTCTCTCAAACTGACCTAACTCCTCACACATAGCATTAATCCAAGATTGATCACTTAAGGCCTCTTCTACTAATTTGGGTTCAATTTGTGAGACCAAGGCAATTAGGTCTTGATTATGAACATTCCTAAAGTGAGACCTAGTTCTAAGAGGATCTTCAAGGTTGCCTAGAATGTTATCTATTGGGTGATCTTTAAGGTATCTAACATTTATTGAAGACTCACCTGTTTCAGCTGGCCCTACCTTGTTGGGAGCATCTGATGTTTCATTCGGCTGAACCTACTCTTCTTCTTTGTCTTCTAGGAATTCTCCATCGTGCATGGAATCCATGTCAGCATCTTCAATGTTAGTAGCATCTTTTGCTTCACCAAAAATGATATGTGGAGACTCTTCAACTTTCTGATCAGTTATGTTAAAGACCCTATATGCTCTTGATACTTCAGAGTATCCTAAAAATATTCCAGGATAGCTTTTAGCATCAAACTTATCTAGGTCTTTCTTGTCATTATTATGGATAAAGCATTTAGCACCAAAGATCCTGAAATGAGCCAAGTTTGGTTTCTTACCTTTCAATAGCTCATAGGGGGTTTTCTTGTGAATTGGTCTTACCATGGCCCTATTGATTGTATAAGTTGATGTATGGGCCGCCTCTGCCCAGAACTTTCTTGGTAGATGACTCTCAATTAACATGGTTCGGGCCATCTCCACAATGGTTCGATTTCTTCTCTCCACAATTCCATTCTGCTCTAGTGTCCTGGGAGAAGAAAACTTGTGTGTTAGTCCTTCACTTTCACAAAGGTCAGAAAACATGGAGTTTTCAAATTCACCTCCATGGTCAGATTGAACTGAACAAATCTTATGTTTTCCTTCTTGTTTGACCCTATTAAAAAATTGTTTGAATTTTTGAAAAGCATCATTTTTGTTGGCTAAGAAAAAGATCCATGAAAATCTAGAGTGGTCATCAATGATCACATAACCAAACCTACTTTCATTAAGACTCTAAGTTCTAGTAGGATCGAAGAGGTCCATATGAAGAAGTTCCATTGGTCTAGAAGAGAACATCTCAGATCTTAGTTTGAAGGACTTCCTGGTCTGTTTGCCTAGAGCACAGGCATCACAGATTTTTGAGATTGAACTAAACTTAATTTTAGGCATGCCTCTTACTATATCATGCTTGATCAATTTATTCAAAGTAGAAAAACTAGCATGGCCTAACAGTCTATGCCAATCAAAAGCATCACTTTCAGAATTAACAGATAAGCAGAGATTAGATTCAGACTCAACATCTAAGTCTACCATGTAGACATTATTGGTCCTGTTTGCTACAAATTTAACACGATCAGAATTTATTTCAAAGATTTTGCATGAGTTATTGTCAAACACAACCCTGTGACCCATGTCACATAATTGACTAATGCTAATCAGATTGTGTTGAAGACCTTCCACAAGTAAGACTTTCTCAATTGAGTTAGTGGAGGACTTACCAACTGTGCCAACCCCAATGATGTTACCTCTGTTCTTTCCTCCGAATTTGACCAGACCCCCTACCTTCATTTCTAACTTGCTGAACTTGGATCGGTCTCCTGTCATGTGCCTGGAGCAGCCACTGTTAAGGTACCATTTGTTGTTCTCAGCTGCCAGGCAAACCTACACAAACGAAATCAAGTAAAGTGGTTTGGAACCCAAGATAAGTTAGGTCCAAAGACATCACTCAAATCTTTAAGCAGGTGTTTAGGAATCCAAAATTGTTTCAACTTATTTTTCTCTTGCATCTTAATTTCGGGTCTATTGAAATTGTGACCAGAATTATGTCCAGCTGGTCTGGAGAAGTGAAATCTATTACAGTTATTAGGCTTCTCATCCCTGGGGTATCTTCTGTGCGCTTGTTGATTAACAAGTTTTTGAGGGTGAGTGTTATTTCTCTAGTAACTACTGTTCGGACCCATTCTTTTATAGTAGTTCCAGCTTTTATTCTGATACATTTGCCCAGTCCAGCTACCACTTCTGTTCTGGTGAATGGGCTTAGAGAAATTCTTCACAAAGTTCATTCCTATTTTAGATGGTCGTCCAGTATTGTTTGTTGAATTTTCCTTTGGACATTGAACGTTTTGATTGCTGTTTGAGCTGGATGGTGTGTCCAGCTTTTCTTTTCCCTTCTCTGGGCAGAAGGTAGTGGTCTTGAACTGAAAGGGTCTCTTGTTAGTTGGGTTATAGCCTAAACCCTCCTTGTTGAAATTAACCCTTGTTCCTAGTATAGAATCAAGATTCGTTTTCCCTTGAACAAATTTTTCTAAATTTTTTGTTTATCTTCCAGCTCTCTTTGCATAGACTCACAATTTTTTAGAAGTTCAGTGTTCACTTTCTTAACGGCTTCATACTTCTCTGTGATCACACTGTTTCCATTCAGACTTTCTTCAAATTTTATCTTGAGTTCGCTGAGCGGTGAGTGAACTTCCTGGTTCTCAAATTTGTGCTTTTCATTTTCCTTCTTCAGAGAAGTAATTTCTTCCAATTGTTCTTTTAATTTCTGATTTTCCTCACCGATTTGAGTTTGTTCTTCAATATTAGCATTGAATTTTCTCTTCAGAACCCTATGCTCTTTACTCAGTGAATTGAACTTATCTAACAGTTCAGCATAGGCATCTTCCCAATCATCAATAGAAAATTTTTTGAAGATATTTGTTACCTCCTCTTCGCTATTTGCCATCAGGCAAATTCCTTCTTCGTCCTCCTCTGAGGAATTAGCTTCCGGATCTTCTTCCTCATCGCTCCACGTGCAGACCATTGCTTGTGGTTTCTTCTTCTGCACCTTCGAGCTCTTCTTCTGAAAGTCAGGACCCTTTTTCTGAAGATCAGGGCAGTCCCCTTTCATGTGTCCAGGTTTCCTGCAATGAAAACATGTGAATTTCTTGGCACTTATATTCTTATCATTACTGGAATCAAAGTTCTTACCAGAGGGGTATGACTTCTTCCTTCTAAAAGTCTTTCCCTTAGTTCTTAAGAATTTCCTGAATTATCGAGTGAGCATTGCTTGCTCCTCCTGGTCGAGGTCTGACAGTCCATCAGACTCGCAGTTGCTACTCCCACTACTGCTACTTCCCTTGCTGCGGGACACCTTGAGGGCAATATTCTTGCCCTTCCTGTCGCTTCCTTCACCATTCCTTTTGAAATTCATCTCATACGTCATAAGGGATCCTATAAGTTCGGTGACTGTCATGGTCGACAGATCCCTTGACTCTTCTATCACGGTGGCCTTAGTGTGCCATGTCGGGGTTAGAGATCTAAGTATCTTCCTGACAATATCTCCCTCAGATATCTCTTTCCCAAACCACTTAAGACTATTCGTAATCAATGACAATCTGGCATACATCTCAGTTATGGTCTCCTCTGGTTTCATCTTAAACATCTCATATTCAGAGGTGAGGAGATTTACCTTCGTTGCTTTCACTTGAGATGTACCTTCATAGATTAATTCCAACGCATCCCACATTTTCTTGGTCGTCTTGCAAGCTGAGATGCGGGCATATTCGTCTGGATGTACTTCACATTGGATGATGTTCAGGGCCGTCTAGTTGAGTGACGAGAGCTTGACTTGATCATCTGTCCACGCGTCCTTATTCGGTGGCAGATCGTATGGCCCTGTAGTGATCACCCTCCACAGCTTGTGGCTCTGCGCCCTGATGAATACCTCCATCCTATTTTTCCAGAAAAGATAACTGTTACCATCAAAGAACGGAGGGCGGCTGATAGATTGTCCCTCAGCCATGTAGCTCCGAGGAGCATTAAATCCGGGGTTACCTTGGCCATTGGACCACATTGTGAAAATCTGCTCTGATACCAATTGATACGCACAATAGAAAGTGAGATGGAAGGGGGGGATGAATAGCTCACTCCCAAAATTTGATAAACTTAGACATGATTTCTCAACCCCTCAAATTGCAGTGAAGAAGACTTCGAAGACAGGTAACAGAGATGACTAAAACAAGGAATGATATCGAGAAAGCAACCCATAAAGAAGCAATGTGTCAAGTAGATGGAGAGCAGCACAAATGTGAACAAGCAAAACCACATAGAGACAGGGAATTTTTTAGGTGGTTCGATTACTATCCGCAATCTACGTCCACCCCTTACTTAGGAGAGTAAGGTTTCCTTGCAATATTCAATCGCACACAGCAGACTCAGTCTGCAACAACCGCTGTCATACAGCTTGCCCTGAGGAACACCCTCCTCAGTCTTCTGATCAACCAGAAGAAAAACACTGGAGAACCAATCTCCCTTCATTTGCACGTCGCAAAGGGAACCCTGTGCAGTTACTCCCAAGTAACTCACACAACCAGAGGATCAACCCTCTCTTCCTTCAAGGACAATGGAGGGAAACATAATGAAATGAAAATAAAGGAAACTCGAAAACAAAACGATTGATGAACGACAATTTTCTCTAAAAGCAAAAACAATATAGCTTCCGTAGAAGCAGATCTTCACATTCACAATCACTTCTCTCTCACAGAAATTTTTCTCTCAGCTCTGGATGGAGTGGATAGTCTCTGATTTTCTCTCTTGATGCACTACTCTCACGCTACTCTTCTTTTCAACTGTTCCATCCCTTATCTCCGAACCCATTTTCCTCAGCATATATATATATGTCTGATCCATAACCTTAGGCGTGTGGATACCATGTTTCCCGCCTGAAAGGTTGAGGCACGTGTCGGAATGTTCTGAACCTCTATCTTCCTCGGATCATGTGCCATTCTCCTGGTGAACGCACAGATAAAAACTGTTAGAGAAGAAATAAACAATTTGTCACACACTTAGCACAATTCGTATCAGTGTAAGGAGTAAGAAGCCAGAAACTACACTGAGTAGGAGTTCCCAAATCAACTGTTGCACTAGCTTGCAACAAGGTGAACAACAGGTTGCACCGAGTTGAAGTGAGCAAACGCGTGAGGTGCACTGACTCAAGAAAATGCATGACGTCATTAGCACAGACCATGGACTCTGATCGTGCAACAGATATGCTCGGACAAGAAACAACAAGACACAAAGTTGTACTGAATTTATTTTGCCAGAGAGAAAAGTTTGCACCGAGTTAAAGGAATAAGCATCGACTAAGACGGGCAAGAAAAGCACCGATGTGGAATGAAGCAGAAGATGCACCAGTCTATGTTAGCTATCTACAGGACTTGCATCAAGTCTAAAAAGCTTGAAACAGGAGCAGCACCGACCTCGTTGCTACCGGGATTTGTAAAGGCTTGGCTATGCACCGAACATGATTTTTGTCTTAAGCGAAGTATGCACCGAGTTGAGTTCCAATACCTTCGTCTAACCAAAGGTTGCACCGACAAGGTGCAGATCAAACCTTTCTCCGAGAATGGTAATGCAATAGAAGATGCACCGACTTCATGTTATTCATAAGGTGAAAGAATGCACCGAGTCGGGATATGCAATCCAAACAGGAGCTACACCGAGATGGCAGATAGAAGTACAAGACAAAGCTTGCACCGAGTTGGATTTGCACTGAGAAGAGGAATGACCAGACTAATTAATGCATTCTGGTCAAGAATTGCACAGACCCAAACAAAATTGCACCCTAGAGAAATGCACAGAGACAGAGTATGAACAACGAACTCTGTGCATGAACAGGGACTTGCACCGAGGCAAGCACTTTATGTGAGAGATGCAGAACTTGCACTGACTTAATATGCATTAAGCAAAAGGACGAATAACATGTAATGCACGAACCTGAATCATGCTATAAGCACAGACCTCTTCATGCTTAGAAACAAAGAAATGCAACGTATTAAAACAAGTTGATTTATAGTTAAAACAAATTGATTTATAGTGTGAGACATCATGAAAATCGTAGAGATGCAACAATACTCTCTCTATATAGTTCTTGATCTCTTACTTGTTCATCATGCCTAGATATACCTATATACCTGATTTTCTTACTTGTACATCATGCATAGCTATACCGGCATTACATGTAACATGTAAACCACTTAAAGATTGCTCGAACTTGAGATGTAATTCCTACTGAGCGATTCGCTCATCCAGTTACTTCCTAATATTTTTCAGGTTATCTGGATGGCGACCCTCACCTGGATGGGAATGAGACCGATTGAAAAGTGTTAGAGTCACCGATCGTCTACTGTCAGCTAGTCGCGTCTTTCAATTTTCTTGAGTCCCCTTTGTACTTCTTGTTATATCAATCTAGTCGATTGGAAATTTGTTAAGGCTTGAAGACTAGTAATTAGGTTTGAATAATATATGATTATCATCAGTTGGTTAATTGTAAGAATCGTCATCTTAGACATTGGTATCATTTTAGGAATAAAATCTTAGTCATTATTTAATCTTTTGCGCACTCTGTCTTTTGTCAAAAAAAAATATGTATACTGCTCTGATTGAATGGTTCTATATAAGCTGGCCACGACCTCGGGTATCTTCCACGCTCGGGGAGTGACAGACTTCGTGGTATCAAAGCCTAGAATTTTAATTCCCTAGGAAATAAGAGGTTAGGAAAATTTGAAGTCATGATCGAAATCTAGGTAAAACTCAAGTCCAAGGATAGGTTTAGTCCTTATGCCTGGTGAGATCGGTAGAGCCATGGGTTAAGTTCTATAATGACATTCGACTTTATAAATTAAACATGATACTTAGTACACTTGAATTCTCTTGTAAGATCATGGCCACTGAAAGAGCACAATGGCGCGAGATGCAGCGCACCGTGCAAGGTCTTACGCAGGCGCTACAGCAAGTGGCTCAAGGGGGAGCTAATCGTGGAGCTGGTGATCTCCACAGAGGTTTTTCGCAACATGAACCCACCAAGATTCGCGGGTTCATCTGACCCCGAACATGCTGAAAACTGGTTGAAGGAGATTGATAGAATTTTCGTGTAATGCAATGCACGGATGAGGAAAGGGTCTTACTGGCTATTTTCCAACTAGAGCGGGACGCTCGAGGCTGGTGGGAATCCGTAGAAGTAACATTGCCTGATGACCATGTCACATGGGATGACTTTGTTGAACATTTCAATAACAAGTACTTGTCCGACCGTATTCAGGAGAAGAAGGCCGTGGAATTTGCCGCACTAAAACAACAGACCCTGAAAGTGGCCGAGTATGAGGCCCAATTCTCAAGATTGTCTAGGTATGCACCCCACTTGGTGTACACTGAAAAGATGAAGGCGATAAGGTTCCTTAACAGGCTTCGGCCCCACTATATTACACAACTTGCACCGATGGACATTCAAGTATATTCGGAGATGGTTCGGCGTGCCCAATTGCTAGAAGATGCCACCGAATTATCTGAAAGGATTTGAGGAAAGGACAAGAAGGAACCTATCAAAGGCCCGGGAAATTTCAAATCATCATTCAACAAGAAGCGGTTCTTCAATGGAGGGGAGTCCTCCAAGGGAAAGAGGTTTCAAAGGAATGAAAAGCCATTCTCCACCACAACACCTTCTAAGCAGATTTGTAAGTACTATGACAAGGCCGGCCACAGGGCCGAGGAATGCTGGAGGAAATTAGGAGCTTGTCTCCGATGTGGAAGCGAAGAACATCGAATCCCTGATTGCCCATTGATGAATGAGCAACCCACTAAAGATGAGAAGCATCCGGCAAAGAAACAAGGCCGTCTGCAAGCTCTCCACGAGACGAAACCCACAGAAGGTGGAATTGTGGAAGGTACTCTAACTATTTGTTCTAAAACTGCACAAGTTTTATTCGATACCGGAGCAACTCATTCATTCATTTTCAAGAAATTTGCTACTTCATTTTCTAAGAAACATGAACTGTTAGATTTGGTCATATCTACACCTCTTGGGAACGAGTCTGATATCATGCATCACTACCCAAGTTATGAGGTTATGGTTAAAGGAAATAATCTACCTGTCGACTTGATATGCCTAGATATGAAGGGGTATAATGTCATACTAGGTGCCGACTGGTTATCCACATACCAAGCAACTGTAGATTGCCGACATGGCAAGGTAACTTCCGTGGATTTCCCAGAGCTGGTTTACACTAGCCCTCGGAATAGATCACCTCTTATATCAGCTCTCCGAGCTAGCAAACTTGTAAGTAAAGGATGTATCGCTTTCATAGCATTCGTGACTGCCACAGAAGTCGAGGAGATTAAACTTGAAGACATTCGTGTAATTCAGGATTTTCCTGATGTTTTTCCGGAAGAATTGTCTGGCTTACCCCCTGAAAGGGAAGTGTCGTTCACAATCGACCTTGTCCCTGGTGCTGGTCATGTTTCAAGGCACCCTACAGAATGTCCCCTACTGAGCTGAAAGAGCTAAAGGAGCAGCTAATGGAGTTATTGAAAAAAGTTTCATCAGGCCGAGTACTTCCCATGGGGAGCACCCGTGCTATTCGTCAAGAAGAAGGACGGAACAATGAGACTTTGCATCGATTATCGGCAGCTAAATCACCTTACAATCAAAAATAAGTACCCGCTGCCAAGAATTGATGAGTTGTTTGAGCAATTATCTGGAGTTACATACTTCTCCAAGATTGATCTTCGTTCTGGTTACCACCAATTGAAGATCAAAGATGAAGACATTCATAAAATTGCATTTCGAAGTAGGTATGGGCATTACGAATTTACTATTATGTCTTTTGGACTAACAAATGCCCCTGCTACAACTTTTATGTTGTTAATGAACAGCATATTCATGCCTCACTTAGACCAATTTATTGTGGTCTTTATTGATGATATCTTGATTTATTTAAAGTCTGAAGAAGACTATGAAGAACACCTGAAGAAGGCATTACAAATATTAAGGAAAAATAAATTATATGCCAAATTTAGCAAATGCAAGTTCTGGCTCGAGGAAGTATCCTTCTTGGGCCATGTAGTCTCGAAGGATGGAATTTCTATCGACCCTTCAAAGGTCGAGGCCGTGAAGAATTGGGAACAACCGACAAGTGCAACGGAGATCCGAAGTTTCTTGGGACTAGCTGGTTACTACCGGTGTTTGTTGGCACTCAAAATATCACTCGCGGCGACCAAGCCCCGAAGATGAATGACACGGCCCACTGAAGCACAGAAGTCGATAAATATCAACATATTGAAGACTTCTCAAGCTACCAGAGCCTCGAGTCACCCCGTATGAACATGGGGACTTCACCTCAGGAGAACCGAGATGAACTCACAACCAACCGGTAGTGCGACCAAGCCTACCCAATGAATCGGCATCGACTCCGTCATGCCGCATACACTACACCCGTGGTCCGACCAAGGACGACGGTCTACCCAGTGGCTACCCACCTCATGAAAGACTCTCCTAAGATGAAAGAGTACCCGTGGCTCTTCATAACGGAGGACCGAAAACTCTGTCGGCACAAGATCCCGGTCACCCGGCACGGGTACGGCTTCCCGCCAAGATGGGCTCGTTAGTGGCCGAATGATCACCCAGCCTAGGCGGAACTATCCTGGGTGTTATCCCACCCTCCAAGAAGCTTTGAGCACAAGCTAGACCGAGCCAGCGGCACTTATCATAGTGCCGAGAGCCATGTCAGCGGAAAACCCGCGTGATCAAACCAAAGTCATTCGAAGTTCCAAGAATGGCTGTACGTCGGCTTGAGAGCTTTGACAAGGCATCTCGTCGAGTTTTCAAAGAGCAGTGGCGAGATAAATATTCACAGTGACCCCCGGAACCATCTCGGACTCATCAGCTGACTCGTAACGTGCGAAGGGCGCTAATACGGTGCGCCCTAAACCGGCGCGCCCCCATCCGGCTCCCTGCTATTCCGGCACGCAAAAGGGCAATGGAGCTCCTTCCCCGGCGCGCCATTCTTCACGCTAGATGAGGCTTCGAGCTTGCTTCTATTTATAGGTGGCTGCCCAAAAACAAGAGGGGGTTGGAAGAAAAAAGAAAGAGAAGGAGAAAGTGGGGGGATAGCAGAATAGAAAGGGTTCGGAGAGGCAAATTAGAGAGAGTCAATCCCCTTCAAGGAGGAAAGGGTTTTTGCCTTGTGAAAGAAGCATGGTCTCACCGAGGGTTCCTCCGCCCGCCGTCTTCCATCCCCGTCTGAAGCCCTCCGGAGTCGGAGAAGAAAGAGGCATCCCGATACTCTGTTCTGAGGGTAGGTGGGTCGTTTGCTTTCTTCCCGCTGTCTGCCGATTGTTTCCCGTTAACCGAATGTAAATGAGAAAGGGGGGGATGGCGATGATATGAGCCAATCTCTTTCCCCCCCCCTCCTCATCGTCTCTTCGCCTCATTCTCCCTCTGTAAATGTTTATCTGGAAACAGTAAACGACGGCCGTGCCACAACGCCGGCGTCAGATTTGTAATGAATGTATTGGCTCCCTCCCATCTATGGGGTAGTGGTATGCGTATGTGAATCTTTTGGTGGATTGAATGTTCGACGCCCTGTCTCTTTCCCCCACTGCTATCTTAGTCGGTGTACACGTCAGTGTCCTTCTGCGTATGGTTTTCGATTCCGATTTCTCTGACTCCGAATATGCCCTGAGATATCATGGGCTATAGAGATGACCCCTCCCCGGGTCCTTCCCGTCGACGCCGCGTCTGTGTCTCATTTGATGGTCCTTGCATCCTCTGGGGATAGAGCTGTGCCTGTGCATACGCCTCTTCCCGCTTTGATATGAGGTCCAACTTTCATTCCCTCTCCCTCTTTGCATTGCTCTATTACTCAGGGGAGTTGGAAGCCGCCTCTAGAATGGCAAGGCCCATCTTGTGCTTACTGCGTTCTAGTTATTTGAGCATATGCGTGTGTAGCTAGATTATCTTATCTACGTACCAACTATCCCTCTGTGTGACTGCTAATCGTCTGTCCCTTTGGGAATGTTAGCCCAATCTCGCAGGCATCGATGCCTCAACCCTGTGTCTGGTAATCCGTCTATACCGAATGCCCTTATTCCGCTGGTTTGTGGTTTGCAGCCATTGAGCCGTTTGAGTTCTGTCGATTTTATCTCAATCATCCGGGGAGGGGGACATTCCCCATTATTTCACGGAGTTGCCAATTGGTCGAGGGGCCCTACCTCTCAGTGGTAGATGCTCCCCAAAGGCCACAGAGTGGATAGTGACAGGGGCTTTAGCCCAACAGTCCTAAACTTAGTAATTTGGGATCCGATGGTGAGCAAGGGATGCGTGCTCCTTGCAAGCTAGTCCCCAGAGCTTCTCTCCCTAACGGTCTGTCCCTCTAAGGGATGCAGTGCAAGCTGTGGGTGGCCCACCCCTCGTAGGCCCGTCCTCGGGGTGTCGCTCCTGCTATCAGCTGCCTCATCTTTGTGTCTTCACCCACGGAGCTTTGGTGCCCCTCGTAGGCTCGTCCTCGGGGTATCATGTCTGTTGGGAATTTGCTGGCTGCTATTACGCAGACCGGTAGTTTAGGGGCTTACTCCACAAGTGAGTATGACCTCATTTCTCCCCTGCAACCTTCCAGGAACAGGGGAGATGCTGCCCAATTTTTGGCAGGTTTTGGAAAACCAAGTCGTTTCTGTGGACTGGCCATAATAAGACATTCATTCTGAGTCAAGGAACCTCCGTGCTCGAGTATGAACCTCGCACTGGCTCATGACTCTGCTCCTGGAGAGCCCCAGACTCCAATTCAACTGGCAATAAACCCAATTAAATCTTTAAACCTTCAAAACATCTTAATAAGTTTAAATGGTTTCAAAATTCTCAAGAAAATCAGCTAAATCGGCGCGGTCTCAATCCAACGCGCCTTAATCCGGTGCGATACCCCCCCCACTCCGTATTAACTTTAGACTCATGTCTTTTATGAATTATCCGACTCCTTCCCGACGCGCCCTAAATCGGCATGCCCCAAGGCCATTGTGCCGTATTAACCTTGGCCATGGGCGCGCCGGGTAAGCCCTTCTACCTACGTTTGGCCGCACCGGGTTAAGCCCTTCCACCTATGTTTGGCCACGTCGGGAAACCTATCCCTATGCGCGATCGCGCCGGTTTCGAATAGGTTGCACTGTTCTGATCACTTGCTCGCCTCCGGAGCGATCCTCGTCTCCCGTGGTCGAGACTAATAAACCCTAATTAGTAATAAACCGAATAAGGAAGGAGTTCCTTAAGCCCCGGACGAGCTTATTATCATGCTTTTAATACCATGTGTGTTAGCATTTTGCATTCGTCATCATGCGTATGTTGCCACCTTTGTCACTTTAGCGGAGTCTATTAAACTTGATTGGTCATTTTTCATTTTCATAACTCTATTGCCATGATTAACGTCGTCATACGTAACGTGCGTGCATGCCTGCATAGGCCCTCGGTATATCAACTGGCACTGACGAAAGACTAGGTTACGCCCGATCGGAAGTCTCCGCTATGCGCAATGGTGGTCTTCGGACCTGTGTCCTCCGCCTCGTACCGAGGGCCTCCAATTTAATAAGCCATGCCTCTCTTGCATGATAGATAGACGCATCTCATGTGATCTTGTCATGTTCATAACATCGCATCTTTATTCCGGCCTCGACAGCCCACTATCTCAGCAATTAATCAAAGGTTTTCCTTCCTCGTGGGGGATGTAATTAACGCCATAGCCTTTATGGTATGACGGACTGCTGGTCCTGACCGAATCTCTCTCTCCCCCGACACGGGTCAGAATGAGCGCATAATAAACTCGTCACTCACGTGACTGGCACGCCCGCACAGTCAATCAGCCAGTTAAACTACTAGTTAGTTAATTGGTTGATCGACACGTGAAATAAACCAAATAAACCTAAATAAATAAATAAAAAAATAAATAATAAGGACAAGATTCTCCTATCGCAAACAGTCTGGCACGCCCCGTGGGACTAGTGTCACCTTTCATCTCTTTGCCAAGATACTTGGGCTTCGAGGCCCTCCAAAAGGTGCTGATCGTTGGTTTGTTTGTTTTGCAGGCGAACTATGACGACAACTGGGTTGACTGGCGTCGGCTTTGGCCCATCAATTGTTGATGATCATGCGCAAGGGTACCTGGCGGTGCCCACGGTGTTCGGCAGCTTCCCTGCCGCCGTTGGCTTCCCCAACTTCTTGGGGTTAGCCTTCATGGACATGCTAGAGGTGGAACCCTCGGAGCCTATCAAGGGAGCTACAAAGAACATGGAGCCTCTGAAGGCCCGATGCCGCCACGACTCGCTCAAGAGTCCAACCTTGGTCGCCAGCTGCCTGGTGCACCATGCTGTCCATGGGGTCCGCCCCGATGATGTGAACAGGAGCTCCGGAGGACGTCAACGCAGGCAAATCCGGAAGAGTACTGTTATGGTTACCGGAACCCTCTCTCAATCCGGTAAATCTATGATGGTTGGTGGCATGCGCGTCTTCCTCAACGGACGCGACGCGCAGATAGTCCCGGATCGGGTTGTCCCTTCCATCCCCGTTCGCAACTCATATCAAGCCCTCGCTGGAAAGAGGGCAGAAAGAGAAGAAGCCAGCCGTTACGGCCAAGAGAAGTTGGCCCCCAGGCTAAGGAAATTTAAACAGGCATAGGTCCCAAAGAGGGTCCAACCTGTTCATCAAGCTGCACCTGTCCCCCGCCGTCTTGCTCACGATGGAGCGGAAGAAAGGAGAGAAAGGGGCGTGGCCCCGAAAGAAGAAAAAATGGTTGCGGACCCTCCGCGCCGCGAAAGTTTTCGGTGATAGTTCAGTGCGATAGATAAACACAGATCCAGAGGGGGGTGAATGAATCTTCTAAAGAGTTTTGACCAATTTAAAATTCGTATGAAATGATAAGCACAAGATCAGTGGACAATTGCTCAAACATAAAAGATGCAAACCCAATTAAACTCTAGGACATGAATAATCAATCAGATCACGATCCTAGCATGCATCTAGCGGAAGCAAGCAATCAAACAAACCACTGCACAAGGGATTTTTTAGGTGGTTCGGTCCACAGACCTACGTCCACCCCTCACTCCCAACCGGAGTGAGGCTTCCACTAGCAATCAGCTAGAAAGCAGACTCAGTCTACAAACAAGTTGCTGCCACACAGCTTGACTAGGGGAACAACCTCCCCTCTTCTTCCAGACCGGAGGAAACCCACTAGTGACACACAGTCACTAGCAACCGGAGACCCAAGTCTCCCTTCCTCTGAAAGCCAGAGGGAACCACAAGTGACTCCCAGCCACTTGCGACCAGAGACTAGGTCTCTCTTCCTCCAGACCAGGAGGGAACACACAGGTAGCAACCACTACCTGCAACCGGAGTCAAGGACTCCCTTCCTCTGAAACCAGAGGGAACTCACAAGCGACACTCAGTCACTTGCACACCGGAGACACAGTCTCCCTTCTCCTGAGTCCACAGGAGGAACCCGATCTCCAACCAGAGAATCGGAAGAACAATGTTCAGCTTGAAAAGAAAACAATAAAAGAAAATACAGCAACTAAAAGCTGGAAATATAAAATCAAAATGTGGCTCTCGCAGGAGCTGGCTGACCTGGATTTGATCCACGGTCTAGCAGAAACTGATCTTCAGTTGAAGCTTCTTTTACTCTAGCTCTCTCTTCTTCTCACTCTTCTTTTTCTGCTCTTTCAAAGGCTCTCTCTGTCTCTTCCTTTCTCTTCTTCTTTTCCTACTACTGCAGCTCTTTCCTTCTATCTCGATCACTCTCTTTCTCTATCTGCTTCTCCTTTTTCACGATTTTTCTTCTGCAGATGAAGAAACTTCATATATACATCAGCAGCAACTAGGGCGTGTGCCCCCTTTATCCAGAGGACACCTCGGATCACGTGCCAGGTGCCAACCTCGGATCACGTGCCCATTCATCAGCCTATACAATGACAGAGTTACTTCAGTCGATCAACAATGAGTGTATAGACTTAATGAAATAATGCATGAGCGTGTACAGACTTTAGATGCAGCATTTATGCAAGTATGTACAATGTGAGAATGTGTAGACTTAGAATGCAGCGATGTGCAGACTTGGTATGAAAGATGCATGTGCAATAGAAGAGAGAGTGTGTACAATGAGAATGAATGTACAGACATTACATTCACGAGTGTACAGACTTTTGATGAATGCATGTAATGCACTAAGCGATGTACAGACTTCATTCATGCGTGCAGGTATGCTAACAACCGGATGTATAGACATGAAACAGGGGAGTGTATAGACTTGATGTTTACATGCATGAGAACTCAATGTACAGACTTGTTGTCCCTGCAGCAGACGACACCAGTGAATAGACTTGCTAAGCTTTCGCTAAGTCTGTATAGACTTGATCATGCAGTGTCGACACCAGTGTACAGACTAGAATGAAAGCAGTGCATGCACAGTGATGTAATGTTCAGACTTTGCTGAAGGCTGCCAGTCAATGTATGGACTTGGCTGAAGGCAACGCTGAAGCAATGTTCAGACTTCATGTATGCAATGCAGTGGCGTGTACATGATTTGATTTCGTTCATGAGAAAACAATGTTCAGACTTGCTACAATGCATGCATGTATAGACTTTTCCTTAGAGACGCTGTATGAAACGGTGGATGTACAGACTTGGGCTGTACAGACTTGGAAAGCTTGAGCCAATGTGCAGACTTGAAACAAGTGAACACGGCGATGTGTAGACTTGGCCAATGTACAGACTTGAAGCGAAGACCAATGTATAGACTTCAAAGCAGATGCCAAGGCCATGTACAGACTTGAAGTGAAAACTAATGTATAGACTTGGAACAAGTGAACACGGCGATGTGTAGACTTGGTGTGTGCTGTGAGCAATGTATAGACTTGAACCCGTGCATGCTAGAAGCAATGTATAGACTTGCAAGAGTGAGACGTTGAATGAGACGGTCGGATGTACAGACTTGGGCTGTACAGACTTGCAGTGTGCAATGCATGCGATGTATAGACTTTGCCTTAGAGACGAATGTATAGACTTTAGTTAATGCATTGTTCACACTCACTTAGACGATGAGTGAGACGCTGGACAATGTACAGACTTTACTTCGTGATGCAGCGTTGTACAAACTTTGCATATGTGAGACACTGGCTGTATAGACTTAGAGTGAAGCATGCAATGTATAGACTTTGAAGACTTGCTAGCATGCGGATGTATAGACTTTACATGAGAAGCACACGATGCAATGTGTAGACTTAAGTCCAATGCAAAAGGTTGTATAGACTTTGAGACTTAATGCAAGGTGGCGAATGTACAGACTTTCCAATGTATAACTTGAGCTAAGCAAGCTACAGGGCCGATGTATATACTTGAGCTAAGCAATGCATGAACAATGTGGCGATGTACAGACTTGGCCAATGCTGTGAACAATGTATAGACTTTGAGTGACCTTATGCAAAGGCAATGTACATACATGATGCACGAACTGTGCACATGAATGAAGAGCACTGTGTAGACTTGTGTGCATGCAAGTGAGCAATGTACAGACTTGATGGTTGTGTGAGCATGCAGTGGTGCGGACACCCGAGCAGTTGAGCGGCGCGATACGCCGAGCCACCGGTACCGCACACGGAGCACGACTCGAGCCACCTCAGCATCTATTTGGCTTAGAGACAGCCTGGAGACGCCCCCCTAAGTCCCGGCATTTATCATATTTAGTTAGACTTTATGTGTGTGTAATTTGTGTTTATTTCATTGCATTCGGTTTGCCATTTTGATTGTAATAGGGGCTTATGTGCAATTCAAACCCCCCGTGGGCCCCACGGGCCCCCCAGGCCCCATCCCATTGGGCCACCTCAGCCTAGGGTCCCACGTGGGGTCAGTCAACATGCCAAAAGGAGGCATCTAGAAGTTTGAATGGTAAAAGGACACATGGGGGACAATTGGCTTGAAAAGTCCAAGGAGGCTACCCACCCCCACCTACCAAGTCCACATTCTACTCCTTGGTCCAAGGGCCGCCCCCCTCCTTGTAGTGTTTTATTTATTTTTTCTTGTGTGTGTCACACTCCATCCCAACCCTCCATTCCCCATCCCCTAGATCCAATGTTTGTGGATGGATGTGAGATGTAACCTATTTAAGCTTGTATTTTCTATTTTGATAAATTAATGCCATTTGATTCAAAGAAATTCAAGAGCAAGGGCTGGTGCGCCCCCCTCCTCTCTCCTCCCTCTCCCCCTTGAAGCTGTGAAGGCTTCCATTCTGAGGTGTGACGCCTCGTGTATCGGTTCCGACGATCGCCGCCGCCGCCACGAGCCGCCACCGCACCGCCTTCGCCATCAATGGAGTTCTACCTGCGCAGTACCACAGAATCTTCCATGAATTTCCTGTCTCAGCCCCGAGCTCAGATAGATCTGGGGAGTTTAGTGGATGTTCCAGAGGTGTCAAGGACGTCACACAAATTTTGGTTTTCCATTCAGATCTCGTTTCATATTTTTTGATTTTTGTCCACTCTTCCATTTCAATTCTGCCAGAGTTCTGTCCAGATTCATCCCGGCCCTGAGTTTCATGTCTTAGGTCCACTTTTTGATTTCTTTTGGTTCGTCCAATTTTACTGGGGGTTCCTCCCATCCATCCCTTCATCCATAATTTTTCTCAATTTTTGATTTGTCCAACTCATATTTTCTATAAATCGTTCTCAGTCCCAGCTACAGTTCTGTCCCCCTGTTCCCAGATCCGACCGCCAGTCACCCCCAAAATCATAGTAAATCACCACCACCTCCAAATCAAATTACAAAAATAGTCCCAGTTCCGTGGTTTGATACCCTACAACTTTTAAAAAGAGATCAAGAGCTGAATCGGAGGTTTACTAGGCGGTCAATGGAGTTTCTCAGACAAGTACCATGCAGATATGAGATTTCGGTTACTGTACAACAGGGGCTTATAAATTCATTAAAGTTCTGATCCGACCAGATCCAGCAGATCTCTCTGGGTCTAGATCGAAGCGTTTGAAGAGAGCTTTCCAACGATAGCTCATGCGTCCCGATCTGACGTCGGGATTGATCACATCGGCCGTTTTCGCCGGAGCGCGCGCCTGAAAACAGCAACTAAAAATCCGTGGGCAGCAACTTCAAAGCTTGGGAATCGGGACCGATCGACCCTCGATCGGTGTTCCCGGCCGACCGTCGTCCGTGGAGGCGTGCCACCAGGGGTCCCCATCATAGTGGGTCCCACCCCCGCAGATCCGGAGGACAGCGCCATCCGTGGGCCCCGCGGGCCCGCAGAACCCGCCGTTCGGAAAGCACTAAAACGCGGAGTTCGGCACCGCCGGGCAACATCAAGATGCTGCCCGTCAACCCGAGTTGCGTGATTCCCGGGCCCTACATGTGACCTTTTACCTCCCTGCGTGATGTGGGTCAAATTATTGTATTGCTGTAATATTGTTTAACCGGGAGTCTGTGATTCGGCCGGGGTTGTCTTCGCCACGCCGGGTGCGTGGGGGTAATGGTCCGAACCTCTTGGCGTTCATTTGCTTAGCTAGTATATGGTCTGTTGCCGCTGCCGAGAGCATAGGTACTAGCCCGTGTGTCCATGTCACCGCTGTGAGAGTGAGTGTAACCCGTCCCGTGACTCGATCCGAGTCCGGAAGTTGAGTCGGACTACCCTTGACCTCCGCCGGTTCCTTAACCGCGCACGGTCCGCGCTTTCCCTCGCTTGGGACGACGAGTGAGCTTCCACTTCTGTTAGTGACGTTTTGCCACTAGGAGCTCGTAGTGTCGGGCTTAGTGTTTCCCTGGTGTGTGCTGCTGGTCGCGTCTTCATCTAGAGTCCGAGGGTGGCACCTAATAGTATCGTCTCCTGTGTCCGTCCCGCATCAGTTGGTATCAGAGCGAGTTGAGTCTAGGGTAGTCATTGCATATGTCATACATGCATCATGGTCTAAGTCAAGTCTAGGATCATCATTTTCAAAAAAATAAAAAAAGAGTGTTTTAAAATTGCATTTCATCCCGATAATTTGGTATCTTAAAAGGTGTTGTCCGAACGTTAGGCTACGCCTATCGGGAAGACCGTGCACTGGCGCGAGTGATCTTTGGATCGATTAACTCCGCCATGTACTGGATATTGGTTTAGGTCTAGGAGCATTAGTCGGTGTTTGCATTAGTTAGTGCATTCCAACCTTGCATAGCCGGTCTAGTGTAGTGTCCAAGTGTCGGCATGTCCAACATATAGTCCCCCCAATTTCCCATGGATTCCCAATCACCCGGGCAATATGGCCGTTGGTCCACCCATGGGCTTGGCAACCACCCACTCCACTTCCGTAGGCCCGAAGCCTCGGATTTTTATGGCTCCAATGGCCCGGGCGACTACCTCAAGTGGGAGGCCGCCATGGACACATACTTTGATTGTTATACTATGTCCAAGGCAATGCAATTCTCTTTCGCTAAAGAGCGGCTTCTTCATGAGTCTACTGAAAAGTGAGATTACATTGAAAGAATGAGAGAGGTTAGGGGGCAATGGCCCATCGAGTCATGGTGGGACATGAAGAGAGAGCTTAGGAAGGTCTACGTGCCCCAACCGGTCACCTCCAACTGGCCCCACCAAATCACTTCCAACCAAGTGAGTCCTAGTCGGAGGCAAAGAGCCCCACACGTAGATGAGCCAAGACCCACTCCTAGGACGGTTGACTACGGGCGAGTCCACCATGATATCCCTATTCCAACCCACTCTGTTGCCGAACTTATGCAAATGATTTTGGACTGGTGGGATAGGGTGGATAGGACACGAACTCCTAGTGATGTACTCCAACCCGAGCCTAAGGAGGTCATCACCGGTAGTCTTAACCCGGCCCCATCAATGGAGTCCCCAAGCCCTCTCCCCATCATAGTGGATCCTCTTCTCCCACCCACGAGAGCCCCATTGCCTACACCCCCTGTCCGTCAGGAGGATAAGGGTAGGGACCCACTTATCAGGGAGTGTAGTGGGTCACGACAGCAGTGTTATCGCTGCCAGGGGTTCGGCCACTACGCCGGACAATGTCCTACTCGAACATCTCTAGCCATAAGGGACAAAAGGGTTGGAGAAGCCCCACTCTCCGATCTTTATTCTAAGCCACCTCAGCCCGAGCCACCCGTATTTCTAACGGGTATGCTTGTCATAGCCGAGCCGCTTCTTAGCTGGCTCAAGAAGGGCTTGGTCCCACTTCCCTTCCCATCTATGGACCCTATCCTACCTCTAGTGCCAATCAATTCATTTCATACCACTTTCTGGTCTAGTCACTATGTGGATACATTGGATGACCTTCTTAAAGGGTTAGACCGGCAGTGGACATTTACGCACTTGTTGGCTCCAGGCTTCGACCGACCCACCGGTCGTAGTTTCACTCATCCCGCTTTAGGGTCCATCACCTCCGTGTACACCGTGGGTCATATTACCATGGAGGTTCTTCTACTCCTCCCTATGCCGGCCGAGTCCGACTTCATTCCCCTTTGCCCAAGGGAGGAATCTTACTTTCTACCTATGGCTGTCGTCCCATCTCTCACAATGAATGAAGGTGATCATTTATACCTCCAAGATTTCCAAATGTGGGATAGTGATTTATGGAAGCCTAGTCCGAGGGGTCATACCTTCTTTGATCCCTTCGACCCATTCTCTTGTGGATCCCGTGACCCACCATATTTACTCCACCTTTTCGAGAGAGTCCACCATCATACCCCCACCATCTCATCTCCCTTCATGGATGAAGGAGATCAACAACACCTTCTAGACTTCCACACATGGGATCTTGAGATGAGGGAATCCATATCGAGGGGTCACACATTCTTTGATCCCTTCGATCCCTTTCTTAGTAGGCCCCTTGGTCCACAATCTCCATTCCACTTCTTTAGGGGAGGTCACCATTATACCCCTCCCCCATGGACCGGGCCATCGGCACCCACCGAGTCCGTTCACGGGCGAGAGACACCCGACCCTCCTGTTCCACCCAAACCTCGCAAATCCAAAGGACCTTCTTATGGTTGTACCGACATTCAGTCACACTTAGGGTATGCATGGCACACCTTCAGATGTCCTGGACCACCTTGCATATGATTGGGTCGAACTAACATTAGGTTTGTTTAGGGTTGTGTGTGCATCCGTGTGTTTTTATTTTGCTAAGCATTTTAGGAGTGCATAGTGAGTCTGCCGAGTCTAGTGCTAGGCATGTTAGGAGTCTGCATGAGTGAGGCCAGCAATGCACGTTACAAAGAGCTAGCCGATGCCCATCGACACCACCGAGAGTTCCAAGAGGGCGAATATGTCATGATCAGGGTAAGACCTGAACGGTTTCCCTCTGGAACAGTTAAGAAGTTGGAAGCTCGCGGAGCCGGTCCCTTTAGAGTGTTGAAATGCGTTGGATCCAATGCGTATGTTGTGGACATGCCCAAGGAATATGGTATAAGCTCTACCTTCAATGTATCGGATCTTGTTGCATATAGGGACCCAGCGGTGATCCCTAGTGAGCCTTTTGAGCCATCTCCTCCCCTTGAGAGTGATCCCACACCTGAGTGTCCACTTCCACCTCCAGCCCCTTTTCACGGCAGCGTGAGCATATAGATCGTATACTGGACGAGCAAGTGACAGTTACCAGGAGTGGATCTTACCCGCGCTACCTAGTGCGATGGAGAGGACGGCCCACTACTGAGGACACATGGATCACACATGGCGAGTTGCAGCGGATTGATCCGGACCTTTTGGAGCGATACAGGAGCGATGCAGACCCTTACTCGACAGGGTCGAGTTTCTCCCACCCGGGGAGAATTGGTGCGGACACCCGAGTAGTTGAGAGGCGCGATACGCCGAGCCACCGGTACCGCACACGGAGCACGACTCGAGCCACCTCAGCATCTATTTGGCTCGGAGATAGCCTGGAGACGCCCCCCTGAGTCCCGGCATTTATCATATTTAGTTAGACTTTATGTGTGTGTAATTTGTGTATATTTCATTGCATTCGGTTTGACATTTTGATTGTAATAGGGGCTTATGTGCAATTCGGACCCCGTGGGCCCCACGGGTCCCCCAGGCCCCATCCCATTGGGCCACCTCAGCCTAGGGTCCCACGTGGGGTCAGTCAACATGCCAAATGGAGGCATCTAGAAGTTTGAATGGTAAAAGGACACATGGGGGACAATTGGCTTGAAAATTCCAAGGAGGCTACCCACCCCCACCTACCAAGTCCACATTCTACTCCTTGGTCCAAGGGCCGCCCCCCTACTTGTAGTTTTTTATTTATTTTTTGTGTGTGTGTCACACTCCATCCCAACCCTCCATTCCCATCCCCTAGATCCAATGGTTGTGGATGGATGTGAGATGTAACCTATTAAAGCTTGTATTTTCTATTTTGATAAATTAATGCCATTTGATTCAAAGAAATTCAAGAGCAAGGGCTGGTACGCCCCCCTCCTCTCTCCTCCCTCTCCCCCTTGAAGCTGTGAAGGCTTCCATTCTGAGGTGTGATGCCTCGTGTATCGGTTCCGACGATCGCCGCCGCCGCCACGAGCCGCCACCGCACCGCCTTCGCCATCAACGGAGTTCTGCCCGCGCAGTACCACAGAAGCTTCCACGAATTTCCTGTCTCAGCCCCGAGCTCAGATAGATCTGGGGAGTTTAGTGGATGTTTCAGAGGTGTCAAGGACATCACACAAATTTTGGTTTGCCATTCAGATCTCGTTTCATATTTTTTTATTTTCATCCACTCTTCCATTTCGGTTCTGCCAGAGTTCTGTCCAGATTCATCCCCGCCCTGAGTTTCATGTCTTAGGTCCACTTTTTGATTTCTTTTGGTTCTCCCAATTTTACTGGGGGTTCCTCCCATCCATCCCTTCATCCACAAGTTTTCTCAATTTTTGACTCGTCCATCTCATATTTTCTAAAAATCGTTCTCAGTCCTGGCTACAGTTCTGTCCCCCTGTTCCCAAATCCGACCACTAGTCACCCCCAAAATCATAGTAAATCACCGCCACCTCCAAATCAAATGTCAAAAATAGTCCCAGTTCCGTGGTTTGATACCCTACAACTTTTAAGAAGAGCTCAAGAGCTGAATCGGAGGTTTACTAGGCGGTCAACGGAGGTTCTCAGACAAGTACCATGCAGATCTGAGATTTCGGTTACTATACAATAGGGGCTTGTAAATTCATTAAAGTTCTGTTCTGACCAGATCCAGCAGATCTCTTTTGGTTTAGATCAAAGCATTTGAAGAGAGCTTTCCAACGATAGCTCATGCGTCCCGATCCGACGTCGGGATTGATCACAGCGGCCGTTTTCGCCGGAGCACGCGCCTGAAAATAGCAACTAAAAATCCGTGGGCAGCAACTTCAAAGCTTGGGAATCGGGACCGATCGACCCCCGATCGGTGTTCCCGGCCGACTGCCGTTCGTGGAGGCGCGCCACCAGGGGTCCCCATCATAGTGGGTCCCACCCCCGCAGATCCGGAGGACAGCGCCATCCGTGGGCCCCGTGGGCCCGCAGAACCCGCCGTTCGGAAAGCACGAAAACGCGGAGTTCGGCACCGCCGGGCAACATCAAGATGCTGCCCGTCAACCCGAGTTGCGTGATTCCCGGGCCCTACATGTGACTTTTTACCTCCCTGCGTGGAGTGGGTCAAATTATTGTATTGCTGTAATATTGTTTAACCGGGAGTCCGTGATTCGGCCGGGGTTGTCTTCGCCACACCGGGTGCGTGGAGGTAATGGTCCGAACCTCTTGGCGTTCATTTGCTTAGCTAGTATATGGTCTATTGCCGCTGCCGAGAGCGTAGGTACTAGCCCGTGTGTCCATGTCACCACTGTGAGAGTGAGTGTGACCCGTCCCGCGACTCGATCCGAGTCGGGAAGTTGAGTCGGACTACCCTTGACCTCCGCCGGTTCCTTAACCGCGCACGGTCCACGCTTTCCCTCGCTTGGGACGATGAGTGAGCTTCCACTTCTGTTAGCGACGTTTTGCCACTAGGAGCTCGTAGTGTCGGGCTTAGTGTTTCCCTGGTGTGTGCTGCTGGTCGCGTCTTCATCTAGATTCCGACGGTGGCACCTAATAGTGTCGTCTCCCGTGTCCGTCCCGCATCATGCAGTGTATAGACTTGCTGGAGAGAACGATGTACAGACTTCCTCTTGCGAAGGCTGTACAGACATTGAATGAAGTAGTGTATGGACTTGATAAATGACATAATGCAATGCTGTATGAACTGACATATGACAGAATGCAATGCTGTATGAACTAAATGTCTGCTAATGCAAGATAGCACATTTCTATGCCCAAAGCAGAAATAATCATTCAGAACAATCAATCAGATGTGTTCATGATATGCTATCATCAAAATCATAGAGTTGAAAAAACATGTCACACAGAAGATCAGATAGCTCATAGTGTTTGCTATCATCAAAATCACAGGGGCACAACAATCTCCCCCTTTTTGATGATGGCAACACTATGAGTCATGTCAAACTATTCTCCCCCTTTGACTTCATCAAAAAGAAAAATAGTTTGAGATGAGAGATACAAGCATTCATGATATGAATAAAGTAAGTACTCCCCCTTTGACTCAGTCATTTAGACATGAAAGACACAGAGGCAGTTAAACAATGAAGCACAAATCAAGTCTATGATGCAGCATAATGCTCTCCTATACCATCCAGATCAAATCATGCACAACATGTGAAGGATAGCCAAGAAATGACAAGTAAGTAAATCTCCCCCATAAAGCCAGAAAGGAGTTGAGGTATGTCAAGAGGAGATAAGCATCTATCAGCAAAAGCACGTAGGCACTCAAGGATTACCACAATCTGTAAGCACAATGAATAAATGAGGACGCAGGATTTTCATTAGCACACCAAATTCATAAATCTTTGTAAACGAATTTCAGATTCTTCAATTATAATAGATTATGAATGAGTTTTAAACTTACCATCATGATTTAAGAGTGATGTATTCAAAGTTTATCAAGAAAATTCAATACTCATATCTGAAACACCTTTTAATAAAGATGAACCAACAACTCATTTGATATTCATGTTTAACCTCCTTCCATCTTACTCATTTAAATTCAATGACTCCTATGGAAGTTACACAAGATAATATTGAGATTAGACAGAGATAAATGTAACTGAACTTGTCTTTAGTTTTTTAGAATTTTTTATTGAACAGCACTCATTTTTCCTGAGCAGGTTTGGTTCAGTCAACACCTTTTTACGTGAGGCACAACACGTCTTAGGTGAAGTGACCCAGTTACTTATTGTGACAACCATATTGCCTCTCAAGGAGAACAGAGTTAGCAATGGAGTATCTTTTTACATGAGGAGACACCTTGATCAGAGGCCAGAATCCCCAGTTACTCAACACACCCATGCCATTACGCTGCAAGATTTTCAAACATTTTTAAAAAAGAGGTAACTATGGCACTTCATGACATGGGCTTACTCTATTTCTTTGATAGAGAACCAAGTTTCTCTGTGACCAAAGCCATTGCTCTTGATTTAAAAGTTTTCATATTTTTCAAACAATGCTCAGTACACTGAAATGTTTAAGAACAATACCTTCTACATGTATCTTAACCAAAGAAAGCCATGTCTTTTAAAATTTCAGATTTCAGAAGGTTTTGCATGAGGTTCATGAGACAATTGGTTAAAATTTATTAAGCATGATGATTTAGATATTTTCAAGTCTTTTACATCAAAACTTAGGAAATACATTAGACTTAAATCAATTTGATTTATCAAAACATTCTTAAGCCAGTATAATAGAAGATTCTTCTTTTCAGAAAATGTCTGATTTATGACTAGGGTGCACTGTCTAAAATCTTTCCTCATTCAGATGAGTCAATGACATTGTCAGGAAATCAGTGGAGTCAATAAAGCATTTTTATTGGGAGAATAGCAGAGAGCAATTAGAAGCCAGCATTAAAGACTAAAATTCAGTCAGATTAGCTTGGACCAAACTTGAAAAGATATGAAGAAATGTGAATGATAGGAACAAGCTAGCAATTGAATTCACAGGAGGCAGAATCAATAGCTAAGTCTGGAATACAGACAGATCAGCTATATCAGTGTAGAGACAGCAGAGAATTTAGGTGAACCACCTAAGTGAAGCAAGTAGATCAGATAGCTAGACAGTGAGAGTTCAAGAGATGAAGAGATGGAACGGGAAAGCTCCCCTTGTCTAGATGCTACATATATACAACAAAGCATGAGCAGGAGTATGGTTAATCAAGAATGATTGAGCTCCCCTAGTGCATGATGTGCAGTGAAAGTACATCACATGATTTCAAGTTTGACATTCAAATATAATTCATGCACTTCAGACATAAGTGAGCTACCATGAACATGATTGAGCAATTCCATTTCAGAGAATTTCAACTAAGCACAAATCAAATTAACAAGATGCTTAACCATCTCAAACAGTCAATTTTCAGATGATGAGATTTAAACAAATTGTTCAGAACTAACCTGGAGAGCAGGATCATGGGGTTATCATTTTGAGTGCCTTGGTTTATTTACCCCTCTTTGTTCATTCCAATGCACACCTGCAAGTTAGCACACTATTTGGCATGGGCAGGTACCCAAACAGTCTTGGGTCCTGCATTAACCTTGACAGGTGTTCTAAACAGTCTTTTAGCAACCTTGTCATCAGATTCCATCAAATAATAATTGTCCATAGAATGTCCAAATTTTTCACAATATCTACATGGTGTGACTGGTTTCTGGTTCTTATGATGCATAGTAACAACAGTATGAGGTTTATAAACATGATCATAAGATTTTCTGTTGTATGTATGAATAGTTTGATTCTTATTCTTAATCAGCCAACATTCAGCAGATCTATGGCCTGACTTTCCACAATTATAGCATGAGAATCTTGCAAATGGTTTTGCAGGGAATTTGACAACATAGGGGTTAACAGAGTTCTTCTGAACATGCCAATAGTTCTTGACTGTATGGCCATTCTTCCCACAGTGAGAGCAAGCATAAGAATTTCTTCTATGAAAACCATTTTTACCCCAGGTGGATCCAAACCAGCACTCAGCAGCCTTGTGTCCAGGCTTATTACAGTTAAAGCACACAATGTGCTGATTAGACTTGTGTTTAGTTCCATATGGACCATGAAAATGAATGGAAGACCTGGCATGCAGTTTATTGTCTTCTTTCATGATAAAACATTCACTCATGAGATGACCATGCTTCCCACAATAATAACATGAAGCATCAGGCTTCCTAGCAGCATGGTTTCTATCAAAAGAATTTTTAGAATGTGATGTTTCACTACCATGCTCATCTTTTAGCATTAATCTGCAATCTTCCATTATGTGACCTACTTTCCCACAATAATAGCACGACCCCTTTTTAGTATGAGTGTTTGAGAGGTCATGTGAATTGTGTGCAGCAGTCTTTGTACCAACTGGAGTAGTTTTGTCCTTTTTCTGTAGGTTTTCATCCTTTTTTAATTTTTGAGTTTGTCCTACAGTTTTGGGACTGACAGTGGGTTTTTGTGCAGTAAATTGAAAAACAGAAGAACCAGCAGTTGTGTTTTGATCAGAAGCTTTTACAAACATAATTGAAGTTTTATTGCTATTGATCCTTTTGTTTGTTGAACTGTAACCCAGCCCCTCTCTCTGAGAGTTATCACTCTTTCCCAGGAGCTTATTCATATTATCCTTTCCCTTGACAAATTTTGACAAGGAGTTTTTCAAATCTTGAATTTCAGAATTTAAGCCACAAATATTAGCTTCATATTTGGATAGATCTATTTCACAGGAAATGACTTGTTGATGCAAGGCATCATTCAGACTTTTGAGTTTTTTAACTTCCTGTTTTAATTTTATTTCATGGTCAGCTTCAGATAGGGACTTATAAAGATCATCAACTTCTTGTTGAAGGGATGTGATTGTTAACTCATATTTAGCTATCTTTTGTTCACAGCAAGTGACATTCCCACTCAACATTATGTTGATGTTTTCCAGATTTGTAATTTCATGTTCAGCATTCAGCAACTCACTAGAGCTCACCAGGCTTACACTCTTTCCTTTTTCTAAAGTGATTAGCTTCTCAGACATTGCTGAGTTTAGGTGATTCAGCTTATTAATTTTCTCTTTCAGTTTACTGTTCTGCTCTAGGAGTTCATCATCAAACACCCATTCATCTGTTGAAGACTGACATTCATAAAACATTTCTTGCTGTTTGTCGAGATTTTTCTGAAGCTCTAAGTTTATTACTCTCTCAGCCTCCAGTTTCTCAGAAACCAAACTATTTACTTTTTCAAGATTATTTGATTTGTGTTCAGATTCTTTGAGCTATTTTTTGAGTATTTCAATTTCAGATTTCATGTTTTCCAATTCAGAGTTGACACACTCCAAATCTCTCACTAATTTTTCATTCTGAACAGCATTATTGTGATGAACCTGATCATCATCAATTAAACTATGCCTCTCCTTTAGTTCAGCAATTTCGCAAATAAGCTCTTGATTCTCCTTTTTGTGTAAATCAATTTGTTTCATAAGAGTTTGTTTTTCAGATTTCAAATGATCTAAATCTGAACTAATAGAATCAAAATCTGTTAACTGTCTTCTAAATATGTCATTTTCTATTTTCAGAATTTCAGGGTTTTCACCTCGAGATTTAGCATCCTCATGATTCTTTAGCTTCTTTATCAGTTTTTTATTCTTCTTCTTTAGTCTTTCATAGGATTCTAACAGATTGGCATAGGCATCTTCCCAGTCGTCTAAAGTGTAACTAGAGAAAGGATTGGTTACCTCTTCAGCATCTTCAGATTCATCTTGATCACTGCCATGGTTGCTCTCGTCAGCCATTAGGCAGTTGTCCTCATTTCACTTCTGAGCTAGCTTCAGCTTATCCAGAATGTCCTTAGCGGACCTGCAGTCATAAAAATAAGAATGTAGAGCCTTGTCAGTAGCTTCTTTCATTAGATTCAAAACTCTCTGATTCTCTTCATGTTTTGATCTGTGACTGTCAGTCCATTTGGACTCTTTCTTTGGCAGTCTGTGAGGACCATGTGAGATTAACTTCCATAGATCCGGATCCATCAAATTCACATAGTTATGTAGACTGCTAACCCATGAGTTAAAATTAGAGCCATTGAAAACCGGTGGAGAACCCATTGATTAAATCGGCAAGCAGATTAATGCAGCAGAGAGAAAATTCAGAAATGCACCAAAGATAATAGGATCCTCTGCAGATCGTTGGATCTGATCAGACAGAGAACCTGGCTCTGATACCAATTGATAGTTAGGTGCGATAGATAAACACAGATCCATAGGGGGGGTGAATGGATCTTCTAAAGAGTTTTGACAAATTTAAAATTCGTATGAAACGATAAGCACAAGATCAGTGGACAATTGCTCAAACATAAAAGATGCAAACCCAATTAAACTCTAGGACATGAATAATCAATCAGATCACAGTCCTAGCATGCATCTAGCGGAAGCAAGCAATCAAACAAATCACTGCACAAAGGATTTTTTAGGTGGTTCGGTCCACAGACCTACGTCCACCCCTCACTCCCAACCGGAGTGAGGCTTCCACTAGCAATCAGCTAGAAAGCAGACTCAGTCTGCAAACAAGTTGCTGCCACACAGCTTGACTAGGGGAATAGCCTCCCCTCTTCCTCCAGGCCGGAGGAAACCCACTAGTGACACACAGTCACTAGCAACCGGAGACCCAAGTCTCCCTTCCTCTGAAAGCCAGAGGGAACCACAAGTGACTCCCAGCCACTTGCGACCAGAGAGTAGGTCTCTCTTCCTCCAGACCAGGAGGGAACACACAGGTAGCAACCACTACCTGCAACTGGAGTCAAGGACTCCCTTCCTCTGAAACCAGAGGGAACTCACAAGTGACACTCAGTCACTTGCAAACCGGAGACACAGTCTCCCTTCTCCTGAGTCCACAGGAGGAACCCGATCTCCAACCAGAGAATCGGAAGAACAATGTTCAGCTTGAAAAGAAAACAATAAAAGAAAATACAGCAACTAAAAGCTGGAAATATAAAATCAAAATGTGGCTCTCGCAGGAGCTGGCTGACCTGGATTTGATCCACGGTCTAGCAGAAACTGATCTTCAGTTGAAGCTTCTTTTACTCTAGCTCTCTCTTCTTCTCACTCTTCTTTTTCTGCTCTTTTAAAGGCTCTCTCTGTCTCTTCTTTTCTCTTCTTCTTTTCCTACTACTGCAGCTCTTTCCTTCTATCTCGATCACTCTCTTTCTCTATCTGCTTCTCCTTTTTCACGATTTTTCTTCTGCAGATGAAGAAACTTCATATATACATCAGCAGCAACTAGGGCGTGTGCCCCCTTTATCCAGAGGACACCTCGGATCACGTGCCAGGTGCCAACCTCGGATCACGTGCCCATTCATCAGCCTATACAATGACAGAGTTACTTCAGTCGATCAACAATGAGTGTATAGACTTAATGAAATAATGCATGAGCGTGTACAGACTTTAGATGCAGCATTTATGCAAGTATGTACAATGTGAGAATGTGTAGACTTAGAATGTAGCGATGTGCAGACTTGGTATGAAAGATGCATGTGCAATAGAAGAGAAAGTGTGTACAATGTGAATGAATGTACAGACATTACATTCACGAGTGTACAGACTTTTGATAAATGCATGTAATGCACTAAGCGATGTACATACTTCATTCATGCGTGTAGGTATGCTAACAACCGGATGTATAGACATGAAACAGGGGAGTGTATAGACTTGATGTTTACATGCATGAGAACTCAATGTACAGACTTGTTGTCCCTGCAGCAGACAACACCAGTGAATAGACTTGCTAAGCTTTCGCTAAGTCTGCATAGACTTGATCATGCAGTGTCGACACCAGTGTACAGACTAGAATGAAAGTAATGCATGCACAGTGATGCAATGTTCAGACTTTGCTGAAGGCTGCCAGTCAATGTATGGACTTGGCTGAAGGTAACGTTGAAGCAATGTTCAGACTTCATGTATGCAATGCAGTGGCGTGTACATGCTTTGATTTCGTTCATGAGAAAACAATGTTCAGACTTGCTACAATGCATGCATGTATAGACTTTGCCTTAGAGACGCTGTATGAAACGGTGGATGTACAGACTTGGGCTGTACATACTTGGAAAGCTTGAGCCAATGTGCAGACTTAAAACAAGTGAACATGGTGATGTGTAGACTTGGCCAATGTACAGACTTGAAGCGAAGACCAATGTATAGACTTCAAAGCAGATGCCAAGGCCATGTACAGACTTGAAGTGAAAACCAATGTATAGACTTGGAACAAGTGAACACGGCGATGTGTAGACTTGGTGTGTGCTGTGAGCAATGTATAGACTTGAACCCTTGCATGCTAGAAGCAATGTATAGACTTGCAAGAGTGAGACGATGAATGTGACGGTCGGATGTACAGACTTGGGCTGTACAGACTTGTAGTGTGCAATGCATGCGATGTATAGACTTTGCCTTAGAGACGAATGTATAGACTTTAGTGAATGCATTGTTCACACTCACTTAGACGCTAAGTGAGACGCTGGACAATGTACAGACTTTACTTCGTGATGCAGCGTTGTACAGACTTTGCATATGTGAGACACTGGCTATATAGACTTAGAGTGAAGCATGCAATGTATAGACTTTGAAGACTTGCTAGCATGTGGATGTATAGACTTTAAATGAGAAGCACACGATGCAATGTGTAGACTTAAGTCCAATGAAAAAGGCTGTACAGACTTTGAGACTTAATGCAAGGTGGCGAATGTACAGACTTGCCAATGTATAGACTTGAGCTAAGCAAGCTACAGGGCCGATGTATAGACTTGAGCTAAGCAATGCATGAACAATGTGGTGATGTACAGACTTGGCCAATGCTGTGAACAATGTATAGACTTTGAGTGACCTTATGTAAAGGCAATGTACATACATGATGCACGAACTGTGCACATGAATGAAGAGCACTGTGTAGACTTGTGTGCATGCAAGTGAGCAATTTACAGACTTGATGGTTGTGTGAGCATGCAGTGTATAGACTTGCTGGAGAGAACAATGTACAGACTTCCTCTTGCGAAGGCTGTACAGACATTGAATGAAGCAGTGTATAGACTTGATAAATGACATAATGCAATGATGTATGAACTGACATATGACAGAATGCAATGTTGTATGAACTGAATGTCTGCTAATGCAAGATAGCACATTTCTATGCCCAAAGCAGAAATAATCATTCAGAACAATCAATCAGATGTGTTCATGATATGCTATCTTCAAAATCATAGAGTTGAAAAAACATGTCACACAGAAGATCAGATAACTCATAGTGTTTGCTATCATCAAAATCACAGGGCACAACATCCGGGCCTGCTCCCGCCAAGCCAACGTCCCAGCTGTGGGACGAAGGTTCCATCAACCTGCCGACAAAGCTCCGCTAGCCTATACCCCTCCTGTGAGAGGTCGGCAACTGTCCCTCGTGCTGCATCAAGAGCGGGGTTGAGAAGAGATGACCAACTTGGTCAGGAACTATTTTCGAGGGCTAGGCAACCCCTCGCTTGGGCAGCAGCGGTTGATGCAAGCAGCCGCCGCCAATGAAGACTACTGCCCATCAATGGCAGTTGAAGAAAATGTGTCACGCCCCGAACAAGGCGGAAGTATCGGGACGTACAGTTAGGGACACGCTAGCAAGAGAGGGAACTAAATCTAAAATGATACACAAGTGCTACAAGATGGAATACTAAATGATCATTAACAAACCACAACTGATACAATAACCTCAAGTTTAACTTAATACAACTGGAATAATCAACCACTAAAACTCAATGACATAACTGAAACTAAATGCTCTCCAAAACACCACTAGAACTGATACACTCAAGACATCACTCCAGCCCTTCCCCATCGGTAAGCGCGTCACCTGAAAAGCCTGGAAAGGGGAAAAACACAACTATGAGCTGACGCCCAGTAGGAAATAACAGACGGGTATAAGTGATTAACAGTTTAATTACATTTTAAAATGTCATGCTACAAATGATAAAACAATATAAAGATAACGATAATATCACGAAACGGAATTTAAAGATCTTGCAAGGTCAAGAAATATAATGAATAGAATGGTAAGACAAGAATTTACTACAGGAGATAACGATAAGAAGTTGGCCATATCAAGTCAATTCTAGTCATGTCAAGCACGCATGTATTTTCATTTCCACGTCCAAGTAATCAACAAGTAGAGTAACCACAAGTAGAGTATAGAACAGTAAAGAGTGGAAAGTGAAACGTAGTAGCGAGTAATATAGAGTAGTGGACAGTCCTAGATTTAACACATGTCAAGTACTGGTGCCAAATGCCACACCTAGTCATTCACCTCCCCGGGGGTACACGTAGTATTCGGGCGCTCTTCCCAGGACCAGACCGAGCCCTTATTTGTTTGCCAGGCATTGATTTCTTTTGGATCAAAGATCCCACGAATCTAGACTTCCACAGTTTATGGCCAGAATTCCAAGGTTCAAGCTAAGTAGCAATAACAATATCAAGTAGGAAAGAGATTCATTTCCAGAATTTCAAGGTAAGTATAATCATCAAGGAGATTGAAATCAAGTCACAATAAGAGTAAATCATGCTGCATTACTATAGAACAGCGGCTATCAATCAAGCTAAATAACATATTAATCATAATCACCAAGTTAAGATATCATGATTAACCATTATCATTTGTATTAGCCAAAATGCCAACAAGCTAGAACAAGTTGTCAAGGTAAGAACAAGCTCTCACAGCGGTGAAATAGAATACATTATCAGAGGTTTAGTTACACCATTAATCATTCATTAAGTGAGTTTCTATTTAATCAATGTAAGTGTTGTAATGATGAGGGTGAACGGCATGTTCTTATGCTATGTTTGCAAGTAGGAACCAATGCAAATTTGAAATCAAGGAGGGTACATGAATAGGTCAAAAGTTCTTCAAAAATATACTTTCAATGGTTATAAGTTAAATGGGTTGATTCCCCATTGATTCGGATCCATTTTCGGTTCGAAAAACGAAGAAAACGGGTTTTCTGGTGTACGGGTCGACCCTCGGGGTCGACCCCTGCAAAACGGGGTTCTGGAACTGCATGGGTCGACCCCTGGGGTTGACCCTCGCGTCTGGGCCGAATGGGTCGACCCCAGGGGTCGACCCTCGGGCTGCCTGGATAGCCAGGTGCATGGGTCGACCCCTGGGGTCGACCCCTGCAAGAACAGCAACGGCTGTTGCTTCCGGAAAACGTGAAATCTCAACCAAATGGGGTCCAAATGAGTTGAAATTAAAACCATATGATCTAGGAATGTTAATGGACATTCTAGGGTCATAAAACTACAATTTGGAAACACTAATTTCATCAGAAATCACAAGAATCACAACCTATTCTATGAAGAACACAAGTAGACCTAGTTCAGGACATACCTCCACTAAATTGACAAATACTCTCGATATACAAAACCAAATTTAGGGATTTTGGTGTCAAAAGAAAGCTAACTCGATCATGAATCCAACCATATACTATATGCTACATTAAGATCAAGTTATATGACTCAAAATGAGCCCGTAATCAAGCTCTGGCTTAAGGAATTCTATATGAAACATGTTCTAGATATATTTTTACAAAACTTCGAAATTCATGATGCATGCTCAATGGAATTTGGGGCTTTCTAAGTTAAATGAAAGATAATAACATGCTGATTACTTCATGTGAACTAATTAAAGTTTGGTTGTTAGATCCTACCTCAAATCGGAGAGAGAAAACTCGAAACCCTAGGATGAAGAACACTTGGACAGCACCTCACCAAAAGCTCGATTTCTCCACGGATACCTAATGAAAATTGGGGCTTTTGCCACCAATGGATAGAGCTCGATGAGAGGAACAAATTTGCTATACTCATGATCAAGATTTGGTTGAGAATTCCTACCTCAATCGATGGATCAAAGAATGATGAAGAGAAGCCAACGGCCTACTGACCGACCTCCACAAATCGAACTAGATCTCCTCAGATCCGAAATTTCAGCGAACCCCACAGTAGCCAAATGAAAGAAGACTCGTAGGGCTTCATTTTGATAGCTCATAGAGCTTCTGGAGCCTTCGAATTGGGAGTATTCGCTGCTGCAAGCCGCGTGTTTAGAAACGGCGCCGAAATCCTAGACTTGACCAAACTATGTCGGCAGCACGTTTTGGGGCTAAGTTTACCTCAAATTGATTGAGGGTAAATGTTCCTTACATTGTGGCCTTCCATTTGCCCCTGATTTCAGATCATTTGGTTGAGTAATCAGGTCGAATTTCGCGTTTTAATCTAAGGGTTAGGTATGAGTCAAAAGTGTGCACATTTGGGTTTGAACTCTAAATAGATCTTACCACGGATTTACCATGGCTTAAAGCCAGAAGGAAAAGTTGTTATCTACATCAATCTTAATCTATTTACTATTTTTACAGATTTTTCTGAGGTAGTCGAATTATTACTTATACTATTCCGTAATTAATTAAATATTAAGTTCGGAAGACTAAGTTCACTAATTCCGGCGTAATAAATGATTTTATTAGGCTTAAATGTAGAAGACAAAGTTGCCAAACAAAATTAATTCTACAAGATGTGATTTTTGGGGATTTTTATAAAATAGTTGAAAAATGACTTATTCTATTAATTAATTAATTAATCTAATTAATTTGGATAATTCTCATTAATTTCGAATAACTTCAAATAAATTCCAAATAATTACAAATAACTTTCTAAATAAATTTCTAAGGAATTTGGGGTCTTACACCCTCCCCTACTTAAAGGAATTTGGTCCTCCAAATTCACTGCACTAAAACTGAGAGTAGAAAAAGATCGCTCACCTAGAATAGATCGGGATACCGCTTTCGCATAGTCTCTTCAGACTCCCATGTAGCTTCTTCGGTCCCACGCCGACTCCACTGAATCTTGACCATCGGTATCGAACGATTCCGGAGTTGTTGTTGCTTCCGGTCCAGAATCTTGACAGGTCTTTCCTCATAGGTCAAATCTTCCTTCAGTTCAAAATCCACCTGCTGAATGATATGAGTGGGATCGTACACATATTTCCGTAACATAGACACATGGAAAACATTGTGTACGCCAGACAAATGCGGTGGTAAAGCCAGTCTGTATGCCACCTCTCTCACTCTATCTAGAATCTCGAATGGACCAATGTACCTCGGACTCAGCTTGCCATGAATGCCAAATCTTCGGATCCCTCTCGTCGGAGAGACCTTTAAGAACACATGCTCGCCAACCTGAAATTCCAATGCTCTCCTTCTGTTGTCGGCATAACTCTTATGTCTTGACTGGGCTACTTGTAACCGGTCTCGGATAACACGGATGTTCTGTGATGATTCCGAAACAAGATCTGGTCCAAGCCACTGTTTCTCACCTACCTCGTCCCAACACAACGGGGAACGACAACTTCTACCATATAGTGCTTCAAAAGGAGCCATCTGAATACTAGACTGATAGCTGTTATTGTAGGCGAATTCAATTAATGCCAAATGCTCACTCCAATTACCACCGAAATCAATCATGCAAGCTCGCAACATATCTTCCACTATCTGATTGGTTCTTTCAGTCTGTCCATCTGTCTGTGGATGAAAAGCAGTACTGAAATTCAGACGAGTACCCAAAGACTCTTGCAGTCCTTTCCAGAAATGTGAAGTAAATCTGGGGTCTCGATCAGATACTATATTCACTGGAATACCATGCAATCTCACCACTTCCTTTATATACAAAGCAGCCAATACATCAATCGTCCACTTGGACTTAATTGGTAAGAAATGAGCCGACTTTGTCAAACGATCGACAATCACCCATATCGCATCAAATCCACCACGAGTCCTAGGTAGACCCATAATGAAATCCATGCCAATGCTTTCCCACTTCCATTGGGGTATGTCGAGTGGTTTCAATTTCCCTGCTGGTCTGAAATGTTCGGCCTTAACTTGCTGACATACCAAACATCTGCTCACAAAATCTGCAACTTCTCTTTTCATATTCGACCACCAAAAGGACCTTTTCAAATCTCGGTACATCTTAGTGCCTCCAGGATGAATGGTATATCTGGATCTATGAGCTTCCTCAAGAATTTTGTTCTTTATTGTAGCCTCATCCGGAACACAAGTTCTGCCTTTAAATAATAATCTACCATCATCGGCCAACATGAAGTCAGGTCTACTGCTCAAGTTTCCCTTGATCTCTACCAACTCGGGATCATTATCTTGTAAGGACTTGATCTCTATCAATAATTCAGGTTTAAGTTGAATCTGAGCAATCAAGATCCGATCGTTGTCAATATTGAGATCCAGACTAGATAATTGTTCCAACAATCTCCATTCTTGTAACATGAGACTTGACAGTCTAGCTACCGGCTTCCGGCTTAATGCATCTGCCACAACATTACCTTTGCCAGGATGATACTCAATCGAGAAGTCGAAGTCTTTCAAGTACTCCAACCATCTCCGCTGCCTCATGTTGAGTTCCTTTTGAGAAAATAAATACTTCAAACTCTTATGATCCGAAAACACTGTAAAGATTTCTCCATACAAGTAATGCCTCCATATCTTCAAAGCAAACACGACTGCAGCAAGTTCCAAATCATGAACAGGATAATTATCTTCGTGCTTCCTCAACTGCCTAGAGGAATAGGCAATCACCTTCCCATGCTGCATGAGTACACAGCCTAAGCCAATACCTGAAGCATCAGTATAAACAACAAATCCTCCTTCACCAGAAGGTAAAGCCAAAACAGGTGCAGTAGTCAAACACTCCTTCAGAGTCTGAAAGCTTCGCTGACAATCATCTGACCAATCAAACTTATTCTCCTTGCGGGTTAATCTTGTCATAGGTACTGCAATCTTGGAGAAATCTTGAATAAATCTTCGGTAATAGCCTGCCAGGCCTAGGAAACTTCTAACTTCAGTTGCACTAGAAGGCTGTTCCCAATTCTTCACTGCCTCAATCTTCGAAGGATCAACAGAAATACCTTCCTTGGTGATAATATGTCCGAGAAAGGACACTTCTTGTAGCCAGAACTCACACTTACTGAACTTAGCATATAGCTGATGATCTTTCAACAGTTGCAATGCCATTCTCAGATGCTCAGCATGCTCCTCCTCATTCTTAGAATAAATCAGGATGTCATCAATAAAGACTACGACCCATTGATCAAGATAGGGCCGAAATATGTCGTTCATCAACTGCATGAAAGCTGCTGGAGCATTCGTTAGACCAAAAGGCATAACGACAAATTCAAAATGACCATACCTGCTGCGGAAAGCCGTTTTATAAATATCCTCTTCCTTAATCCGCAACTGGTGATATCCAGATCGAAGATCGATCTTAGAAAAATATTGAGCTCCCGCTATCTGGTCAAATAACTCGTCAATCCTCGGCAAGGGATATTTGTTCTTGACAGTCTGCTGGTTTATTTGCCGATAATCAATGCACAACCTCATCGAACCATCTTTCTTCCTGACGAATAACACAGGGGCTCCCCACGGAGAAGTACTAGGACGAATAAAACCCTTCTCGAGTAATTCCATTAGTTGCTGCTTCAGTTCCCTTAGTTCCGCAGGAGACATACGATAAGGAGCCTTAGAAATAGGAGCTGTGCCAGGAATAAGATCAATAGAAAAGATAACTTCCCGCTCAGGCGGAAGTCCTGGTAGTTCTTCTGGAAAGACATCAGGAAAATCTCGGACAACAGGAATGTCCTTGATCTCCATCTGCTGCTCAGGAGTTGCACAAACAAAGGCTAGAAAAGCCTCACACCCATGCCTCAAAAGCTTATCAGCTCGAAGAGCCGAGATGAGCGGTACAGAGTTATGGTGCTTGACTCCCGTAAAAGATAAACCAGAATGTCCAGTAAAAGTCACTGAGCTAGAACTACAGTGAACATTGGCCTCATACTTGGCCAACCAGTCTGCTCCTAGGATTACATCATAATCCTTCATATCCATGCAGACCAAATCTGCTGGAAAGTTCTGTTCACCAATCATAACCTTACTAGAAGGATAGAAATACTGGATTGTTGATCTAGTGCCAATAGGGGTTGAAATCTCTAACGGAGTATTCATCAAAACAGGTTCCACAGCTAATGACTTAGCAAATCTCCGTGAAATAAAAGAATGTGTTGCACCAGTATCAAAGAGAGCAAAAGCGGGCTTATCGATTATAGTAAGGGTACCTTCGACGAGTCCGCCATCATCAGAAATCCCAGTTTCATCTGCATGTAAAGCTTGAAGCTTGCCTTGTGGTTTCTTGAAGACTAGAGGTTTTGCCGGTGTAGCTTGCTCCGATATGAGAGGGCAATTGGGGATACGGTGCTCCTTGCTTCCACACCGCAAACATGCGCCTTGCTTGCGCCAGCACTCCTCTATCTTGTGACCCGGACGATCACAATAGTTGCACACGCCCTTGAATGGAACAATAGGGCCAGGCTTCTTGTCTTCATGCCTCGGCATCTTGCCTTTCCACGATCCGGACCCGCTCCACGAACCAGGTCCACTAATAGGCCTCTTCTTGGTATACCCGGGTTTGACACTCCCGGAACCCGTAGGTAATTCTTTCTTGGTGCCTTTCCCACGGATTCTCTCCGTCATCTCAAGAGTATCCTCTAGAACTTGTGCTTTCCTTACCATCTCGGAATAAGTGGAAATCTCCATCGGTGCCAACTGGTTGATATAATGAAGCTTCAATCCATTGAGAAAGCGCTTCGCCTTCATCTTCTCGGTGGAAATGAGATGTGTAGCATATCGAGAAAGCCGTGCAAATTGAGCCTCATACTCTGCCACGGACAAACCTCGCTGTTTCAAGGCCGCGAACTCTGCCGCTTTCTTCTCTTGCACTCTATCAGAAAAATACTTGCTGTTGAAGAATTCTTCGAACTCTTCCCACATAACTTGCCGATCACCGAGAGTTGCCTTGATAGAATCCCACCAAGTACGTGCATCATGTTCCAGTTGAAATGTGGACAAAAGGACACGCTCCTGGTTGGTGCATTGCATAACTTCAAAGATTCTTCCCATCTCATCTAGCCAGTGCTCGGCTTGGTCAGGGTCAGTCGAACCAGCGAATCTAGGCGGATTCATTCCGCGGAAGTTCCGGTATAGATCACCGGTGCCATGCTGTGCCGCTCCTGCCTGAGCTACTTGCTGAAGGGCCTGAGTAAGGCCTTGAACCGTACGCTGCAGGTTCCTCCATTCAGCACGATCAGCTGCCATCTACACGAGAAATAGATTACTTAGGTTTAATCAAGATAAATAGTTATACGATTAAGAAACGAACTTAACCCAAGTTCTACCCAATCTCACAGGTCAGGTCTAGACTTTTACAAGGTTAGGGATCTAATGCACCTAGACACGACCAAAACTCGGTACCTGGCGGAGGTAATCGGTCCGAAGACCACTCGCGCAAGTGTGCGACCTTCCCGATAGGCGTAGCCTAACGTTCGGACAACACCTTTTGATATACCAATTATTGGGATGCAATGCAAGAAAAACTACAACTTAGGAAACCTAGGAATGTGAAACCTAGGGCTCTGATACCAACTAAACTGTCACGCCCCGAACAAGGCGGAAGTATCGGGACGTACAGTTAGGGACACGCTAGCAAGAGAGGGAACTAAATCTAAAATGATACACAAGTGCTACAAGATGGAATACTAAATGATCATTAACAAACCACAACTGATACAATAACCTCAAGTTTAACTTAATACAACTGGAATAATCAACCACTAAAACTCAATGACATAACTGAAACTAAATGCTCTCCAAAACACCACTAGAACTGATACACTCAAGACATCACTCCAGCCCTTCCCCATCGGTAAGCGCGTCACCTGAAAAGCCTGGAAAGGGGAAAAACACAACTATGAGCTGACGCCCAGTAGGAAATAACAGACGGGTATAAGTGATTAACAGTTTAATTACATTTTAAAATGTCATGCTACAAATGATAAAACAATATAAAGATAACGATAATATCACGAAACGGAATTTAAAGATCTTGCAAGGTCAAGAAATATAATGAATAGAATGGTAAGACAAGAATTTACTACAGGAGATAACGATAAGAAGTTGGCCATATCAAGTCAATTCTAGTCATGTCAAGCACGCATGTATTTTCATTTCCACGTCCAAGTAATCAACAAGTAGAGTAACCACAAGTAGAGTATAGAACAGTAAAGAGTGGAAAGTGAAACGTAGTAGCGAGTAATATAGAGAGTAGTGGAGAGAGTAGTGAGTAGTGGACAGTCCTAGATTTAACACATGTCAAGTACTGGTGCCAAATGCCACACCTAGTCATTCACCTCCCCGGGGGTACACGTAGTGTTCGGGCGCTCTTCCCAGGACCAGACCGAGCCCTTATTTGTTTGCCAGGCATTGATTTCTTTTGGATCAAAGATCCCACGAATCTAGACTTCCACAGTTTATGGCCAGAATTCCAAGGTTCAAGCTAAGTAGCAATAACAATATCAAGTAGGAAAGAGATTCATTTCCAGAATTTCAAGGTAAGTATAATCATCAAGGAGATTGAAATCAAGTCACAATAAGAGTAAATCATGCTGCATTACTGTAGAACAGCGGCTATCAATCAAGCTAAATAACATATTAATCCTAATCACCAAGTTAAGATATCATGATTAACCATTATCATTTGTATTAGCCAAAATGCCAACAAGCTAGAACAAGTTGTCAAGGTAAGAACAAGCTCTCACAGCGGTGAAATAGAATACATTATCAGAGGTTTAGTTACACCATTAATCATTCATTAAGTGAGTTTCTATTTAATCAATGTAAGTGTTGTAATGATGAGGGTGAACGGCATGTTCTTATGCTATGTTTGCAAGTAGGAACCAATGCAAATTTGAAATCAAGGAGGGTACATGAATAGGTCAAAAGTTCTTCAAAAATATACTTTCAATGGTTCTAAGTTAAATGGGTTGATTCCCCATTGATTCGGATCCATTTTCGGTTCGAAAAACGAAGAAAACGGGTTTTCTGGTGTACGGGTCGACCCTCGGGGTCGACCCCTGCAAAACGGGGTTCTGGAACTGCATGGGTCGACCCCTGGGGTCGACCCTCGCGTCTGGGCCGAATGGGTCGACCCCAGGGGTCGACCCTCGGGCTGCCTGGATAGCCAGGTGCATGGGTCGACCCCTGGGGTCGACCCCTGCAAGAACAGCAACGGCTGTTGCTTCCGGAAAACGTGAAATCTCACCCAAATGGGGTCCAAATGAGTTGAAATTAAAACCATATGATCTAGGAATGTTAATGGACATTCTAGGGTCATAAAACTACAATTTGGAAACACTAATTTCATCAGAAATCACAAGAATCACAACCTATTCTATGAAGAACACAAGTAGACCTAGTTCAGGACATACCTCCACTAAATTGACAAATACTCTCGATATACAAAACCAAATTTAGGGATTTTGGTGTCAAAAGAAAGCTAACTCGATCATGAATCCAACCATATACTATATGCTACATTAAGATCAAGTTATATGACTCAAAATGAGCCCGTAATCAAGCTCTGGCTTAAGGAATTCTATATGAAACATGTTCTAGATATATTTTTACAAAACTTCGAAATTCATGATGCATGCTCAATGGAATTTGGGGCTTTCTAAGTTAAATGAAAGATAATAACATGCTGATTACTTCATGTGAACTAATTAAAGTTTGGTTGTTAGATCCTACCTCAAATCGGAGAGAGAAAACTCGAAACCCTAGGATGAAGAACACTTGGACAGCACCTCACCAAAAGCTCGATTTCTCCACGGATACCTAATGAAAATTGGGGCTTTTGCCACCAATGGATAGAGCTCGATGAGAGGAACAAATTTGCTATACTCATGATCAAGATTTGGTTGAGAATTCCTACCTCAATCGATGGATCAAAGAATGATGAAGAGAAGCCAACGGCCTACTGACCGACCTCCACAAATCGAACTAGATCTCCTCAGATCCGAAATTTCAGCGAACCCCACAGCAGCCAAATGAAAGAAGACTCGTAGGGCTTCATTTTGATAGCTCATAGAGCTTCTGGAGCCTTCGAATTGGGAGTATTCGCTGCTGCAAGCCGCGTGTTTAGAAACGGCGCCGAAATCCTAGACTTGACCAAACTATGTCGGCAGCACGTTTTGGGGCTAAGTTTACCTCAAATTGATTGAGGGTAAATGTTCCTTACATTGTGGCCTTCCATTTGCCCCTGATTTCAGATCATTTGGTTGAGTAATCAGGTCGAATTTCGCGTTTTAATCTAAGGGTTAGGTATGAGTCAAAAGTGTGCACATTTGGGTTTGAACTCTAAATAGATCTTACCACGGATTTACCATGGCTTAAAGCCAGAAGGAAAAGTTGTTATCTACATCAATCTTAATCTATTTACTATTTTTACAGATTTTTCTGAGGTAGTCGAATTATTACTTATACTATTCCGTTAATTAATTAAATATTAAGTTCGGAAGACTAAGTTCACTAATTCCGGCGTAATAAATGATTTTATTAGGCTTAAATGTAGAAGACAAAGTTGCCAAAAAAAATTAATTCTACAAGATGTGATTTTTGGGGATTTTTATAAAATAGTTGAAAAATGACTTATTCTATTAATTAATTAATTAATCTAATTAATTTGGATAATTCTCATTAATTTCGAATAACTTCAAATAAATTCCAAATAATTACAAATAACTTTCTAAATAAATTTCTAAGGAATTTAGGGTCTTACAAAATGAAAGAGAAGGGATGATGCTGTCGTCAATTGATGACAATGGCTATGATGACGGCTTCGGAACCGAAGCCGATGAAGCCTCCCCTAGGCGAGAAGGAACAAGAAGAACTTCTGTGTTCGAGAGGCTGACCTTCCCAGATCGAGCTAAGAGAAGGGTCCATCAACAGAGAAGAAGGATGCAGGTCTTCGCCTGTAACATGGCCGACATATTCGGCCGATACGAGGGACTTCCTAAAGATCCCCGCGAGTTGGCTAAATTGGCCGCACGGCCAGGGCCGAATACTCGAAGGGCAGAAGCCGCAAGGTAGCTCCTGGCAACGACTAAAGGGGAACAACCCCGGGCCTACCACCAGTGGGATGATAAGGCCCCTGTCTTGACCGCCAATGTGGTAACGACGGAGGAAGAAGATGACGTCCTCCTCGACATCCTTCCCGAGGGTGCGTCTTGGGAAACAACGGAAGCTATCCCTGCCACAGCAACTATGGACCCGTCGGTCTTAATGCTACTTCAAAAATACTGGCAAGAGATAGACTTGCTGAAGAAGCAGCTTATGTAGAAAACTGAACAGTCATCAGCTTCCAAACCGCTCGAAGTCCAGGGTGAATCATCTCGGGGAGCGGGTCGTTATGTAGACCCTCCACCGCTCTACACCTTGCCTCAGTCGTCAGAACCAAGCCCGGCGACAACACAACAACGGCCACTACAGTCACAACCGCTGATGCCATCGGTGCTCCCCCAGGTGCACCAGACACCCCCGCTGCTGCGTCCTCCACAGGCGACCACTCTGGTCACCCCGTACCTGCAGCCGGCGCACTTCTACCCGGAGCCAGTTGACCCCGTAGTTATGAACCGGATGATGGTGGAAAGAATGATCGAGCTGAAGCTCGCAGAAAGGAGTGAAGGCGACTACGTCGCGTTTGATGCCTACCGGGTGCCATACCCGCAACACCATGCTGCTAAGCGGCTTCCCCCGGGAATCAACAAGCCGCCCAAGTTCGACAAGTTCAACGGGAAGGGATCCCCGAAAGAACATATTGCCTATTATATGACTGTCATGGATGACTTGGCCACCGATGAGTCATACTTGTTGAAGTTTTTAGGGTCCTCACTGACGGGCCTCGCATTTGAATGGTACTCTAGTCTCCTAGCCGGGTCAATCAGCGACTGGCCAGATATGTAGAGGATGTTCAGAGAAAGATTCCATGTTACAGAGAGGGAGGTCACAGTGGCTGAACTCTACTCAACAAAGCAGAGGGCTGATGAGACAGCCCTCGATTATATCAAGAGGTGGAGGAACTTTGGAATGAGGTGCAAGTGGCCCCCGCATCAGGAAGATGCTGTACAAATATGCAAACAGAACCTCAGGAGGGAGGTTCTGGAAAAGATGATCGGAATGGAAATACGATCGTTTGATCGATTGAACAATGTCGTGGCCGAGGTGGAAGCTTTTCTAGCCAGACCTGTCCCTACATCTGCTGCCAGCACGACCCAGAAGGGCAAGGCGGTGGAGCGGCGCTAGTCGCCTAAAGAAGCGAACGCTCTTGACATAAAGGCGTTCAAACAATAGAAAGGTGAAGGCAAGAAGGTAGTCACCCCACAGCCTGCAGAAGCCCCAGACGGCAAAGAAGGTCCCTCGCTGAGGGACAAGATGAAGAAGGCATATTCATTTCCGAAGGACAAGACCCGGGTTCTGTTCGACTGGGTAACGGAATATGGCATGGTCACCCTGCCAGAGCCAAAGAGGCTGGAGGACCTAAAGAGAAAAGACAGCCCAAGATTCTGCCCCTACCACCAGATGCTGGGGCATCCAATCGAAGACTGCTATATTTTCAAGGACATCATCGAAGGGATGGTGAACAAAAATGAAATCGAGTTGGGAGAGTACAAAGTGGACCCTCCTCAACCGCATGAAGCCCCTCGGAGGAGGGCAGCTATCACGTCCCACCGCGAAAAATTGAGGGCGCGAGCAGTTACGAGGCACTCGTGTCGATCAGAGCATGTACAAATTAATTCTAAAGATAGAGAGCTAAGATGAAATAGCTAATTTTATTCCATCAAAATGAAGTTTACATCACTAATTCATAAGCCATAAAGGCATGATACAATCTTCTAAAATTTCCAAATACATAATCCTTGTAAAAACACTAATGATCTACATAAATCCTAGGGAAAAGAAAACACTCATTCACTCTTGTCCATTCCCTTGTTCATTTTCATTTCCTGCAACAATTAACCAAAAACGTAGGGTGAGCAAAAAGCTCAGTAGGATTTTATATCTCTAGAACCATGCAATCTTTAAGTATTTAACAATTTAACAATTCGTGTCATGAAGTAATTGATCATGAATTTCAAGTAAGAAATTTTGTATAAGGAATTTCCAAGTAATTTCAAGATAACAAGATAATGTCAAGATCATGATAGTAGACAAGACGATGATCATTTTTAGAAATATATCAAGAACTTTCATGATGAGACGAAGGGTACTATCATTAAGACAATTCAAGAACTTTCATGATGAACTTTTAAGCAATATCGAAGTAGAGTAATCACTTGAACTTTAAACAATATAGAAGTAGAACAATCACTTCTACAAGGATATTTATGATGAATCTTTAAGCAATAACAATATAGAAGTAGAGAAATCACTTCTACCAACACTCAGTAGGATTGGCCAGAGCACTAAAGGGAGATCACGACGATATGACAACCCCTTATGGAATATCACTATTTGGCTACACACTTAGGGGTTCTCACGATAGTATGATTGCCCCTACCTGTAATAGACCCTGTATTGGTGAATGCTAGCACCTGATCATTATAATACCGGTTTATATTTGGACTTTGCCTCGCCCGTGGGATCAGATCAGAACCCCTTTATACACTAGCATTTAAATGTCATTTCATTGTGACCCATAGCCCCTGACATTTTTTTTCTATATAATTCCACAATATGGCCAACGAATTTTCAAGAACAAGCTCATTTGTAAACAAGTACAGATCTGGTAAAAATTATGATAATTTGCAAAGGAGAGTGGAAAACGCATTTTAAGCATCATGTTTAACGACATTAAGTCGTAGAATTCAAAAATGAACGATAAGTAGGAAGAAAATTTAAGATAGTAGTTTTATTAGAATTATTTTAAATATCTTTGCATGATCTCAGAATTATAAACATTAATTTTAGTAAAGAACGACTTTTAGTAAAGAACATATATACTTATGAATTGAAATCATGAGTTTAGATATTAGCTTTTACTCATACATTAATATGTCATATGATAAGAAAATAGATGTAACATGCTGAAAGTAGTTTTTATACATCAATATGATAGAAAATACCTTTATACATTCTGAAATAATTTTCGTACATCACTATGATAGAGAATAGAATTATTATAGGCTAAAAAGATGTTACTGTCTGTGAACGCGCTATAGCTCAGGGTCGCGTTCATTACAGTGTATAAAAATACAGTATATATATTCAAAATAACATATTTTGATTATCAAAAATTTTTGAGAAAATTTTATGAACGCGCTATAGGTAGCTAGCGCGTTCTTCAAGAACGTGCTATAGGCGACTAGCGCGTTCAAGAACAGATGTATACATTGAAAAATTTTGAAAACTTAATTGAAATACATAGATTCTATATAAACCATAATAGATATAGACTCCTAATATATATATAAACACTTAAGGTATTATATATATATATTAGAAATATTATACTTTTGATTTCTGGTCATCCGAGTTTAAAAGTATGAACGCGCTATACCTGACTAGCGCGGTCATTAAGAACGTGCTATACCAGGATAGCGTGTTCCTGAAGAACGTGCTATACCAGGCTAGCGCGTTCATGATCAGACAAATACTTTATATTATTTTGAAAACTAGATAAAAAGATGAGGTTCCAAGAAATCATACTATATATATATCATCTTATATATATATATATATATATATGCCTTATATACATTTATAAACATACTAGAAGTATTATTTTTTTGATCCCTGATCATCCGGGGTCAAAGGTATGAACGTGCTATAGGAGGCTAGCGCGTTCATGATGAACGTGCTAGGTAGGTATAGCTCGTTCATGAATAGGTATAGATTTTATATTGTTTTGAAAACTAGATAACAATATGGGGTTCCAATGAATCATACTATATATATAACATCTTATATATATATATATACAAACCTTATATACCTTTAAAAACATACTAGAAATATTATTGTTTTTGATCCCTGATCATCCGGGGTCAAAGGTATGAACGTGCTATAGGAGGCTAGCGCGTTCATGATGAACGCGCTAGGGACATATATCGCGATCCTTAAAGTGTTTTATATTATTAAATATTTAACTCTGAACATTTTTCGAAAGAGATGGGGTCTATATGAACGCGTTATATCAGGCTGGCGCGTTAATAACGCGCTCCTGAAGAGCAGCGCCTTAAGATTCCGAAAATGGAACTGAAATACCCCTTGGTAAAATGATCATAACTTACTCATTTCTCAATAGAATTTAACAAATGAGCTATCAATGGAAAGAGGGCAGAAAAATGAACAAGATAGCATGCATTGATTTGAGTTTAGCCTGAGAGACACCTACCTTTTGTCAGATCTAAAGATTATCCCCAAATATAAAGAAAACCCTTGATCTTCCAAATCCTCCTTCAAATCTCTACGAATCTTTGCAATAGCATAGACTTAACTTTCAGGGATGGTTTGAGGGTAGAATGGGGTTCTATTTATAGCCAAAACTTGGCCAAATTTGTCAAGATTCTTTGCCTAATTCCACCAAACCCATTAAGTCCGAATTAGAAGAAAAATACCATTTCTCTTCTTAATCTAGCCCATCGTAGGTGTGAAAATAATGTAATTTCGGCTGGTCCAAGGTGGGCTATTAGGTAAGGGTTGATTTTTGAGTCAATCTTCTAGAAATTGGGTTATTATAATCCTTTTCAAAAGACATTTAACATGTGTTACGAATTTAAGGTCTAATTATCCTTTATTAATCCTTTAACCACTAATCTAGCCCATTATGGATTGTCCAATGAGCCAATTATGATTCTAATCCATTACATGGACTTTTATTGGGCTTTCTATGACTTATCTAAGGGTTAAAGCATTTTTTTTCACTTTACCTTAAGTAAATTCAAGTAAATTCAATAATCCACTTTATTTCACTTAGTAAAAATGTAAATTAATCATTTCATGAAAAATTTAATTGTATAATTTATTTTAAAAAATTTATTTCTCATTTTAAATTATCGGGTTTCTACATCCTCCCCCACTTAAAAGAATTTTATCCCCAAATTCACAAGATTTTCTTTCCGTAATAGTAGGGTAAAATTATCATATCCAAACTATACATTCTAACTAGATCATTTTTCATAACATGCTAAGTGCTAAGATCACCATTTCTAAACTATGCCATCATAGACGAGATAGGTTTATAAGGTTACCTTCCAATGCTTGCGGCGCTCCTTTCTTTAAGAGTGGACAACGAGTAATTTTATGATCCATGCTTCCGCAACGGATACACTTCCCAAGTTTAAACCAACATTCATCTGGGTTGTGCCTTCCTTTCTTACAATGCTCACATTTTTCCTTGACTGGAACAATTTGTTGATCATTATTCTGGGGCTTCTTGTCCTTACAGAAATCGTTACCTCCATTTAACCTCTTCTTGTCACTCGTGGGTTCCTTACTTTTGGATCCATCGACTAACTCTTTCTTGGCGACTTTCCCTTTGATTCGCTCCACCATATTCATAGCATCTTCTATAATTTGTGCTTTCCTAACCATTTCCGTATAAGTTTGAATCTCCAATGGAGCCAATCGAGGAATGAGTTCCACCCTTAATCCGTTCATAAATCTTCTTGCTCTCATTTTCTCCGTACAAACTAGGTGTGGGGCATACCGAGCTAATCTAGAAAATGTCGCTTCATAATCTGCTACAGATAAGCTACGTTGTTTTAATGTTGCGAACTCCATGGCCTTCTTCTCGCGGATTCTTTCCGAGAAATACTTCTCATTAAAATGTTCTAAGAACTCGTCCCATGTAATTTGTTCATTAGGTAAGATCGCTTCGACGGATACCCACCATGCTCGGGTATCCTTTTCTAGTTGATAGGTCCCTAATAGTACCTTCTCTTCATCGGTGCATTGCATTACTTTAAAGGTTCTCTCTACTTCTTGCACTCAATTCTCCGCTTCATCTGGGTCAGTAGATCCACTAAACTTCGGGGGATTCATCTTTTGGAATTTCCAATGCAAATCTCCGGCTTCATGTCGTGCTCCACCTTGCGTAACTTGTTGTAATGCTTGTGTTAATCCTTGGACAATGTGTTGCATTTCGCGCCATTGAGCTCTCTCGGCGGCCATTTGCGAGATTCAGCCTGAAATCATTGTTACAGGGTTTAATTATTTTTCCTTGGTATTTGTTTCTTGATAATTTATTCTTTTTAAAACTTAACCCGTGTTTCTACCCAATCTTATCGGGAAAGTTTAAATTTTGAACCAAGTTCCTATCAAGGAAAACATAAGTTTTAAGAATCATAGGTTTTATGTAACCTAGGCTCCGATACCACTAAAACTGTCACGTCCCGACGTGGACAATCGAGGGCGTGAGCAGTTACGAGGCACTCGTGTCGATCAGAGCATGTACAAATTAATTCTAAAGATAGAGAGCTAAGATGAAATAGCTAATTTTATTCCATCAAAATGAAGTTTACATCACTAATTCATAAGTCATAAAGGCATGATACAATCTTCCAAAATTTCCAAATACATAATCATTGTAAAAACACTAATTATCTACAAAAATCCTAGGGAAAAGAAAACACTCATTCACTCTTGTCCATTCCCTTGTTCATTTTCATTTCCTGCAACAATTAACCAAAAACGTAGGGTGAGCAAAAAGCTCATTAGGATTTTATATCTCTAGAACCAGGTAATCTTTAAGTATTTAACAATTTAATAATTCGTGTCATGAAGTAATTGATCATGAATTTCAAGTAAGAAATTTTGTATAAGGAATTTTCAAGTAATTTCAAGATAACAAGATAATGTCAAGATCATGATAGTAGACAAGACGATGATCATTTTCAGAAATATATCAAGAACTTTCATGATGAGACGATGGGTACTATCATTAAGACAATTCAAGAACTTTCATGATGAACTTTTATGCAATATCGAAGTAGAGCAATCACTTGAACTTTAAACAATATAGAAGTAGAACAATCACTTCTACAAGGATATTTATGATGAATCTTTAAGCAATAACAATATAGAAGTAGAGCAATCACTTCTACCAACACTCAGTAGGATTGGCCAGAGCACTAAAGGGAGATCACGACGATATGACAGCCCCTTATGGAATATCACTATTTGGCTACACACTTAGGGGTTCTCACGACAATATGATTGCCCTTAACTATAATTGACCCTGTATTGGTGAATGCCAGCACCTGATCATTATAATACCGGTTTATATTTGGACTTTGCCTCGCCCATGGGATCAGATCAGAACCCCTTTATACACTAGCATTTAAATGTCATTTCATTGTGACCCATAGCCCCTGAGATTTTTTTTTCTATATAATTCCACAATATGGCCAAAGAATTTTCAAGAACAAGCTCATTTGTAAACAAGTACAAATCTGGCAAAAATTGTGAGAATTTACAAAGGAGAGTGGAAAACGTATTTTAAGCATCATGTTTAACGACATTAAGTCGTAGAATTCAAAAATGAACGGTAAGTAGGAAGAAAATTTAAGATAGTAGTTTTATTAGAATTATTTTAAATATCTTTGCATGATCTCAGAATTACAAACATCAATTTTTAGTAAAGAACGACTTTTAGTAAAGAACATATATACTTATGAATTGAAATCATGAGTTTAGATATTAACTTTTAATCATACATTAATATGTCATATGATAAGAAAATAGATGTAACATGTTGAAAGTAGTTTTTATACATCAATATGATAGAAAATACCTTTATACATTCTGAAATAATTTTCGTACATCACTATGATAAAGAATAGAATTGTTATAGGCTAAAAAGATGTTACTGTCTGTGAACGCGCTATAGCTCAGGGTCGCGTTCATTACAGTGTATAAAAATACAGTATATATATTCAAAATAACATATTTTGATTATCAAAAATTTTTGAGAAAATTTTATGAACGCGCTATAGGTAGCTAGCGCGTTCTTCAAGAACGTGCTATAGGCGACTAGCGCGTTCAAGAACAGATGTATATATTGAAAAATTTTGAAAACTTAATTGAAATACATAGATTCTGTATAAACCATAATAGATATAGACTCCTAATATATATATAAACACTTAAGGTATTATATATATATATTAGAAATATTATACTTTTGATTTCTGGTCATCCGGGTTTAAAAGTATGAACGCGCTATACCTGACTAGCGCGTTCATTAAGAACATGCTATACCAGGATAGGGCGTTCATGAATAACGTGCTATACCAGGCTAGCGCGTTCATGATCAGATAAATACTTTATATTATTTTGAAAACTAGATAAAAAGATGAGGTTCCAAGGAATCATACTATATATATATCATCTTATATATATATAGATGCCTTATATACATTTATAAATATACTAGAAGTATTATTTTTTGATCCCTGATCATCCGGGGTCAAAGGTATGAACGTGCTATAGGAGGCTAGCGCGTTCATGATGAACGTACTAGGAAGGTATAGCCCGTTCATGAACAGATATACATTTTATATTATTTTGAAAACTAGATAACAATATGGGGTTCCAATGAATCATACTATATATATAACATCTTATATATATATAAAAACCTTATATACCTTTAAAAACATACTAGAAATATTATTTTTTTTGATCCCTGATCATCCGGGGTCAAAGGTATGAACGTGCTATAGGAGGCTAGCGCGTTCATGATGAACGCGCTAGGGACATATAGCGCGATCATGAAAGTGTTTTATATTATTAAATGTTTAAATTTAAACATTTTTTGAAAGAGATGGGGTCTATATGAACGCGCTATATCGGGCTGGCGCGTTAATAACGCGCTCCTGAAGAGCAGCGCCTTAAGATTCCGAAAACCGAACTAAAATACCCCTTAGTAAAATGATCATAACTTACTCATTTCTCAATGAAATTTAACAAATGAGCTATCAATGGAAAGAAGGCAGAAAAACGAACAAGATAGCATGCATTGATTTGAGTTTAGCCTGAGAGACACCTATCTTTTGTCAGATCTAAAGATTATCCCCAAATATAAAGAAAACCCTTGATCTTCCAAATCCTCCTTCAAATCTCTACGAATCTTTGCAATAGCATAGACTTAACTTCTAGGGATGGTTTGAGGGTCGAATGGGTTCTATTTATAGCCAAAACTTGGCCAAATGTGTCAAGATTCTTTGCCTAATTCCACCAAACCCATTAAGTCCGAATTAGAAGAAAAATATCATTTCTCTTCTTAATCTAGCCCATCTTAGGTGTGAAAATAATGTAATTTCGGCTGGTCCAAGGTGGGCTATTAGGTAAGGGTTGATTTTTGAGTCAATCTTCTAGAAATTAGGTTATTATAATCCTTTTCAAAAGATATTTAACATGTGTTACAAATTTAAGGTCTAATTATCATTTATTAATCCTTTAACCACTAATCTAGTCCATTATGGATTATCCAATGGGCCAATTATGATCCTAGTCCATTACATGGACTTTTATTGGGCCTTCTATGATTTATCTATGGGTTAAAGTATTTTTTTTTCACTTTACCTTAAGTAAATTCAAGTAAATTCAATAATCCACTTTATTTCACTTAGTAAAAATGTAAATTAATCATTTCATGAAAAATTTAATTGTATAATTTATTTTAAAAAATTTATTTCTCATTTTAAATTATCAGGTTTCTACATCCTCCCCCACTTAAAAGAATTTTATCCCCAAATTCACAAGATTTTCTTTCCGTAATAGTAGGGTAAAATTATCATATCCAAACTATGCATTCTAACTAGATCATTTTCATAACATGCTAAGTGCTAAGATCACCATTTCTAAACTATGCCATCATAGACGAGATAGGTTTATAAGGTTACCTTCCAATGCTTGCGGCACTCCTTTCTTTAAGAGTGGAACGAGTAATTTTATGAGCCATGCTTCCGCAACGGATACACTTCCCAAGTTTATACCAACATTCATCTGGGTTGTGCCTTCCTTTCTTACAATGCTCACATTTTTCCTTGACTGGAACAATTTGTTGATCATTATTCCGGGGCTTCTTGTCCTTACAGAAATCGTTACCTCCATTTAACCTCTTCTTGTCACTCGCGGATTCCTTACTTTTGGATCCATCGACTAACTCTTTCTTGGCGACTTTCCCTTTGATTCACTCCACCATATTCATAGCATCTTCTAGAATTTGTGCTTTCCTAACCATTTCCGTATATGTTTGAATCTCCAATGGAGCCAATCGAGGAATGAGTTCCACCCTTAATCCGTTCATAAATCTTCTTGCTCTCATTTTCTCCGTACAAACTAGGTGTGGGGCATACCGCGTTAATCTAGAAAATGTCGCTTCATAATCTACTATAGATAAGCTACGTTGTTTTAATGTCGCGAACTCCATGGCCTTCTTCTCGTGGATTCTTTCCGAGAAATACTTCTCATTAAAATGTTCTAAGAACTCGTCCCATGTAATTTGTTCATTAGGTAAGATCGCTTCGACGGATACCCACCATGCTCGGGCATCCTTTTCTTGTTGATAGGTCCCTAATAGTACCTTCTCTTCATCGGTGGATTGCATTACTTTAAAGGTTCTCTCTACTTCTTGCACTCAATTCTCCAATTCATCTGGGTCAGTAGATCCACTAAACTTCGGGGGATTCATCTTTTGGAATTTCCGATGCAAATTCCCGGCTTCATGCCGTGCTCCACCTTGCGCAACTTGTTGCAATGCTTGTGTTAATCCTTGGACAATGTGTTATATTTCACGCCATTGAGCTCTCTCGACGGCCATTTGCGAGATTCAGCTTGAAATCATTGTTACAGGGTTTAATTATTTTTCCTTGGTATTTGCTTCTTGATAATTTATTCTTTTTAAAACTTAACCCGTGTTTCTACCCAATCTTATCGGGAAAGTTTAAATTTCTAACCAAGTTCCTATCAAGGGAAACATAAGTTTTAAGAATCCTATGTTTTATGTAACCTAGGCTCTGATACCACTAAAACTGTCACACCCCGACGTGGAAAATCGAGGGCGCAAGCAGTTACGAGGCACTCGTGTCGATCAGAGCATGTACAAATTAATTCTAAAGATAGAGAGCTAAGATGAAATAGCTAATTTTATTCCATCAAAATGAAGTTTACATCACTAATTCATAAGCCATAAAGACATGATACAATCTTCCAAAATTTCCAAATACATAATCCTTGTAAAAACACTAATGATCTACATAAATCCTAGGGAAAAGAAAACACTCATTCACTCTTGTCCATTCCCTTGTTCTTTTTCATTTCCTGCAACAATTAACCAAAAACGTAGGGTGAGCAAAAAGCTCAGTAGGATTTTATATCTCTAGAACCAGGCAATCTTTAAATATTTAACAATTTAACAATTCGTGTCATGAAGTAATTGATCATTAATTTCAAGTAAGAAATTTTGTATAAGGAATTTCCAAGTAATTTCAAGATAACATTATAATGTCAAGATCATGATAGTAGACAAGACGATGATCATTTTCAGAAATATATCAAGAACTTTCATGATGAGACGATGGGTACTGTCATTAAGACAATTCAAGAACTTTCATGATGAACTTTTAAGCAATATCGAAGTAGAGCAATCACTTGAACTTTAAACAATATAGAAGTAGAACAACCACTTCTACAAGGATATTTATGATGAATCTTTAAGCAATAACAATATAGAAGTAGAGAAATCACTTCTACCAACACTCAGTAGTATTGGCCAGAGCACTAAAGGGAGATCACGACGATATGACAGCCCCTTATGGAATATCACTATTTGGCTACACACTTAGGGGTTCTCACGACAGTATGATTGCCCCTAACTGTAATAGACCCTGTATTGGTGAATGCCAGCACCTGATCATTATAATACCGGTTTATATTTGGACTTTGCCTCGCCCGTGGGATCAGATCAGAACCCCTTCATACACTAGCATTTAAATGTCATTTCATTGTGACCCATAGCCCCTGACATTTTTTTTTCTATATAATTCCACAATATGGCCAAAGAATTTTCAAGAACAAGTTCATTTGTAAACAAGTACAGATCTGGCAAAAATTGTGATAATTTACAAAGGAGAGTGGAAAACGTATTTTAAGCATCATGTTTAACGACATTAAGTCGTAGAATTCAAAAATGAACGGTAAGTAGGAAGAAAATTTAAGATAGTAGTTTTATTAGAATTATTTTAAATATCTTTGCATGATCTCAGAATTATAAACATCAATTTTTAGTAAAGAACGACTTTTAGTAAAGAACATATATACTTATGGATTGAAATCATGAGTTTAGATATTAGCTTTTGATCGTACATTAATATGTCATATGATAAGAAAATAGATGTAACATGTTGAAAGTAGTTTTTATACATCAATATGATAGAAAATACCTTTATACATTCTGAAATAATTTTCGTACATCACTATGATAGAGAATAGAATTGTTATAGGCTAAAACGATGTTACTGTCTGTGAACGCGCTATAGCTCAGGGTCGCGTTCATTACAGTGTATAAAAATACATTCATGTTCTCGAGGCCGCGGTGAGTCACTTCCCCAATGGCCGTTTAAATTCCCGCTCATATATTCTCTCTATATTTTGTTATATTGTTATCTATTCATATTCTCGAGGCCGCGGCGAGTCACTTCCCCACTGGCCGTTTAAATTCCCGCTCTTTATATTCTCTTTATATTCTGTTATCTTCTTATCTGCTCATATTCTCGAGGCCGCGGCGAGTCACTTCCCCAATGGCCGTTTCAATTCTTGCTATTTAATTTCTGCACCATTCCCGTCCCCCGAGGTCGCGGCGAGTCACTTCCCGCTATGGCCGTTTGACCCCCATATCTTGCTATATTACATTTGTCCCGCTCGCCCCGCCAGAGCAATCTCCCGTGGTGGCCCCTTCTCTTTTCTCTTATTTCTGTGTTGCAGCAAACAAAAGAGGAGCCCGCGCGCTCTGCGTTCTCTTCGCTCCCCGAACCGCGTGACGTCGCTTACAGATTGGCGATCACGGTGGGACTTCTACTGCTTCCTTTCGGCTACCCTTGCAAGTTCGACACCATCCGTGCCTC